>QCXZ01000064.1:10877860-11574981 GCA_025024175.1 Rhyzopertha dominica
AATCCAAACAGGGGTAATATAAAAATTGCAAAATTAAAGAGGAGGAGCATGAATGAATCACATAATTGCCTTTTCAAATTAACGGTTAAAAATGTATACAAGCATAAAAATAGCTTAAGGTTAAAAATGATTTTTGTATTAACTTAGTTACATGCAGCTTAAACCAGATCTGAGTGTTTATAATGAGATCAAAGTATGGATCAACAAAATTTAATCTTGACGCAATCTATATAAATATTAAAAGACCGTATAAGAAATTTATACTACCTTTATAATCAAAGACCATCAACTGCGACTTAGACAAATTCAATTGAAGGCCATGTTCAGCAGACAATTTTCTTAATTTTTCAAGTTCTTTGTTCAGAATTTTGTCAGCCCTTGCGAAATCATGCTTATCGAAAACTAAAATACAACCTGTGTATAGTCGGCGTAAGTTATTACTTTACAATGAAGAACTGAGTTCGCTATATCAGACGTACATATTATGAAAAGCAGAGATCCTAATGTGGAGCCTTGCAGAACACCAGATCTAACTGACAATTCAAAGGAGACACTATATTTATTTTACCACTTGGGTTCTATCCATCAAAATAAGATATATTAAACTGTACCTACAAACTGCTGAAACCGTAAGACTTTAGTTTGGCGCATAACATACCATGATTAATAGTATCGGAACGCTTTTTGAAAAATCGAGCAAAACCAAAGCACTGACTAAACCTTATCATAAGCTGCAATAAAATCATCCATGACTGAAACTAGTGCAGTAGGAGCGCTTCGACCGCGTCTGAATCCACACTGCGCATCGGAATCATTTTCCAAGAAAAGACAGTCCAAATATCTGTTCGTAGACTAGAGATTCAAACAGTTTTGAAGCTGCAGGTAAGATGCTAATCAAAGGTAAATCCGACTAGTTTTCAGGGTTTAAACTTTTTAAGTAGAGGTATTGCGATGACTTTCTTCCACATTGTAGGGAAATAAGCTTTTTCCATACAACAATAATTGAAGACGTGTAATAGGTATAAATCAATAATGGAACTACATAAGTGCAACATTTTCAACGATATGTGTTTGTGCCACAATTATCTTTTTTTTACGTTTAAAGACTGCGGAATGTACCTCTTCTAAAGTAACCATTCTTAAAGAAAATTCTTGTAGGGATGGGAATCTAGCATTCTCACAATATTGCATTCTATGATTAGAGACGAGATCATTTTTTTTTAACTGGAAAATATGTGCATTAATAGAATTGCTATTAGACAGATTAGAAGGCAGTTCAGATCTCACTTTGATAGTACCAATGTTTAATTTACGCAGAGCCAACCAAGTAGTGTGTATATCTCAACTAGAAGCAACTGAACCTATGTAATGACTTTTTTCCATCCTAACAGAGTTCACAGTCAAGTTCCTCAACCTCTTGTATGCAGCAAAATCTTTAGGAGGTTTACTGCGTTTGTATTTACGGAAGGATGCATCACGTTTACTCATGAAACATTTGAGTTCAGGGCAACACCACATTGCATTGGGGCTTTTGTTACTCTAGACGTTACCACTGGGGCATGCTGATCAAAGAGAGAAATACTTAGGGTGTTGAAATTTCAACTTTCTTATCAATATTAGTTTCACGTATCACATCAGTCCATTCAATAGATCGCAATCTTTCCCGAAACTCACTGACATCAAAGCGTCTGAAAGACCTACGAGCAACATATTTGGGCTCACATTTAATCTTAGGTGAACTAAATTCACAATAAACCAATCTGTGGTCAGAAATATCGTCACAGTTCTTCGTACCGTATCTTGTAACATTCAGAGAATGGGATACGAATAAAGGATGAATCAGTAAGCTTGAGTTACCAGTCACTATAGTCGATTCATCCAAGACTTGAACCAAGTTGTATGCCTCCAAACGTGCACTCATATGGTTAGAAATATTTAAGAAATTAATGTTGAAATCGCCTAGACAGACAAATTAATCATACATACCGCAAACAAAACCAAATATATTATCAAGGGTTTCAACAAAATTGCCCAAGCTGGAGTTAGGCGGACGATAGCATACGCCGAATGCATAATTTACAGTCTCTACGCGGATGCGAACTCTATTAACGAGTTACAAAAAGTCGACTTGATATATGCCGCCACTTCGACCCCCAGCACGATGCGTATAACGAAGATTGTAACCAGGTATTGCTAAAATAGATAGATCTACATTATTAGACAACCATGTCTCGCTAACCATAACAACAACATGGTTTGCACTTTGAACTAAATTAATAAAATCTTGAAAATGTACTAAGAGCAATCTTACATTAAGATGTGCAACCTTTATAATAATTATAAGCTAAACTTATACAGGATATCTATTACCTCTAAATGAGAACAAATACAACCTGACTTAATTAAACTAAATTGTATTGAAATCTGTTTAATTGTTAAATTAAAGAAAAGCAAAATTAATACTTAATAATCGGCAGTAGCTCCCGGAAAAGCATTTCATTTTACGCTAGCAACAAATCCGCGCCACACATAATAAAAGGATAACGTTGCCAATTAACTGCTACCAATACTGTTCTGTATATTGACTACATCGTCAACAGAATTTGCAGAGTATTTACGACCATTTACTATTACTTTGACTTAACCCTGTTAAGTCCATACGTTACAAGCACCAAATTCAGAGCTACAGAGTTTTAGTAATTCTAGGCGCTTCCTCGTGAGATCTTTTATGGAAATATTGGTTCGTCTCAACAACATCTTGTAGCGGAATATGAGCTGCCTATCCTTCCTTGAGCAGAATCCGACGATTCTAGATCGATCTCTTCCAGTATTCACACTTACCATCCGATGAAAGTCATCTATGGCTTCCAAATAAAAATTTAAATCACATAAACTGGGCACTTAAAACACAAATAACCGGAGAATCGCTGGATCACGTCTACTCGCTGTGCATTACCTTATCTTTAAATAAGAAATAGGAAATGTACTTCGTTGATTCTCATCGCAAGATTTCAGAAAGGTCAACAGCGCTTCGGGGCTTGATAATTACACGATTGGGCAACTGCCTGTATAATGTTATCATAGGATGTTATTAAACATCAAGAAATGAAGAAAAATGATAGTGATGATGATGATGTTGATGATGGGTACCCATATGTGCATGAACATGAAGAATATGCAAAACATGTATGATAGAGGTATTAGATCTACCAATAATCACGCCGAAACAAAAGAGATCCTGTTAAGGCCAAGAACTTTGCTGAATAAACGTACTTTGCACAAAAACTGTCAGCCGCCGCTTAACCACTAATTATAATTACGACAAACGATAACTTGTCATACCACTGCGCTGCGACAAAACGTGCTAAAAATGTTGAATACGTTATTATTAATCTCATCGAATCAGTGAACCGATTGTTTGACCACCAATTATAATTACGACAAACTATAATTTGTCAAACCACTGCGCTGCGATAAAACGTGCGTAAACTTTTTGAATTCATCTCACCGAATCTGTGAACCGATTGTTTGACCACCAATTATAATTACGACAAACTATAATTTGTCAAACCACTGCGCTGCGATAAAACGTGCTTAAACTTTTTGAATTCATCTCACCGAATCTGTGAACCGATTGTTTGACCCCACACCTGAATGAAAAGCATAGAAAAACTAATGCGGGAATAATCAAGAAAAACTTACATTATCGCCGCCTTCATCCGTGGGTCATAACAATGCGGTCACTCCGGTGGACAGACAAGGCGGTTTCACATACGCGCGGGAGATGCAAAAACAAAACATAAGTTACTCATCCGTTAAACTCAAAAGATACAGTTAAGACTCACAGAGGGGTTTTCACCCCAGGGCCTCATCCTTGTCCTGTCTATGGCTTCATCCCTGAGATTACATCTTTATCAATGGTGGTTATGAATACCTTGTTAGTTTTCTCTCTTCAACAACTAGCTAGTGTCAACCTGAAATAGTAGAGGCTTCCCCGAACGCTCACCCTAAGGCCTATAGGGTCGCATTCCAATAGCCCGGATCGGGGGCACCTAATAAGGCTACCCTCTCCACCAGAACTATGTCATTCGAGATACCCTGCATTACCCCCCGGAATGCAAGTGCTCCACTCGAAGGAACCACAGCTGTTAACCGGGCACTCTGCTCTAGGGGTTTCAAACTGCCTGAGGCACATCATGGCCAAAGACCTTACTCTCTCTGCCTGAGGCACAACATGGCCAAAGACCTTACTCTCTCTGCCTGAGGCACAACATGGCCAAAGACCTCGCTCTCACTGAGCCAAAATCAAGAATATTTCTCTCTGTCAAAAATGACACATCCATACTCATTGCCTACTTTTGCATCTCCTCGCGACTCTGATATTTCTCGCCAAAACAATTAATCGCATGCATACGCATTCGCTTCGATATTAGTATTTATCTTATTAACAGCGATTCTAAACATAGCAAGAAATTAATAAACGCACAAAAACACCTTTTATTTTAATAATAACGTAGATACAAAAATTGACATTTAACACTTGATGACTACAATTTTGGGAATGTTTGTAAAATATTATTTTATATCAAGGGATATTAATATACGATCAGTAGGTAACTTGATAGTCTACTAAGGACAGGGATTTGACAATGTTATATTTGAACGTCGTAGTTATTGGTGGCAAAAATTCGTGTATAGATTTTGGCAAGCTTATATGTGGGGGTGTTTTCACAAGAAGACACAATAAAGTGTCGAAACGTCGCGACGAATTTGAAAAGTGTATTATTTTGTTCTAACCAACCATTTTCGGCAAAAAAATTTAGCAAATAGTTTTAAAATTTCACAACATTTTCGTGTATTTTTTTGAACACCCGCTTCGAGTAGCTCTCTATACACTTTTTTTCTTCCTCTTTTCACATAGAGTTTTATCTCATGTGATACATTCACATAAACGGCCCTCGTGAGAGTGTAGTAGATTCCTTGAATTTACCGTTGCAATGATCCCTAAAATTTCGTCCCTTGTTTGCACGAATCTCAACAGGCGCGTGCTAATGCCGTGCTCTCGGGCGAGCAGTTTGCCGTTACGAGCGCTAACCTACACGAGTGGCCACTTTTTACAGCTGTCCAGGGGTGGAAGTCTTGTTTACTGTTGTTAACGGCTTCGGCGGAAATGCAGGGGTTTCGATCCCGTTTGGATCTACTTCAGGATGCGATGGCACGATGCCAGGAAGCGACGAGGGTCGAAGAACTTTGAGAATGGACGGCGGAGTACCGTCTGCAAGCGAATATCTGTCACATTGCCAAATGCATCGTCGTGACTTACGCGAAAGGAGCGGAATGAAACCTCTGCCAGATCATAAAAAACCCAGTGAGTGACAGTAATTGTGTTGGGACGGCAATTTAATGTTCAGTTACATTATTCATTCCTTAACGCTTATGAAACTTCAGACCAAGTCCATTTTTCTGTTGAGCTTTAATCCCTTTTTTAATAAAGGACTTCTCAGATGATATCTGGGTTAGATTCATCGTACTATGAAAGCATTATATTTGCAGGCGTCTCAATCTGCACCTCCTAAAATCTCCGATCAATAGCTAGACCCCATTCTCATTAGGCTCAAGACAAACAAGTGACATTTAACGCAAACCAATTAGATCTTGTACTATACTAAATTAAAAAAAAGATAGATCTTTGAATTATTGAAACCGAACAATTATAATAATGGGATTTATACAAATTATTACTCAGTTTCTGTATCTGTTGTTCTGATTTTAAACTCAATTTAAAATTATGTAGGGTACTTCGTAATAACCTCATCATAACGCGCGAAACCTTTGTATGGTTTCTTTTTCTAATAAAGTTATTTTTTCTTTAGATTTCCCCACCAGCTGTTTGGCATAAGAGAACACCTAAGCGAGCGAAGCGATCTACTATTGATTAGGCAACGTCAAATAAAGTCAATCTATAAAGACACACTGTTAAACTTTCTTGCGTCATTAGACCACACTTCATCGCCGATAATTATATCGGTTATACTGCTATTATATGTAATACAAAATGATTATATTTGGTAAAGAGCTAACTAAATTTGAGTATGAAACAAGTATTTTACTTTACTATTTAGGTTACATGGTCGCTTCCTAGGTACCGTGATTCATCAGTCCAACCGTTACACAGATAATCCAAGCCATTAAGATGAAACAGAATAGTGTTTCTAATATACTTAAACACCACAGGAAAGCAGGTAGTGCACGTTTTTACTGCAATACTACTTAAACAATGCATTTATTTTTTTATTATTACTTGTACCTAATACAGGAGTCTCGCAGAATGTAGACATCAATATCTCTTGTGTAAAATTAGCTAGAAGAATTATTCATTGAAGGGTTATGTTGAGTATTAAACACGTGGTTGTTCGAGTTAAAGGAACGTTCGCGAAACCGGCGCACAAGCAGCTCTATTTAAAGTACAAAAAAAACCAAGTCCTTGCATCCGAAACACTGAATAAAATTATTTATTAATATAGATTACAGATAAACTTGGAACACTACTACTAAACTTCTCACAACTAAGAATCTTTGAAGTTTTACAATATATCGTATTCAACTCTTGAAAAGTAACTGACTGTCTGAATGCTTTTGCCCTTACAAGTAAACTCCTAGTTGTACATTATTGGTACCCTACCCTTTCTTGCAAACTGAAACAGCCAATCGGAAACATATTGGAAATTTAGTGAATATAGAATTGCGGGGAATTCCGTTATCAGGTATGAAAGGGTGGGTTTACAGCCCCAGATGCGGGGTTGGAAAAACCACTCGTTTACGGGTTAGCTTAGTTAACCGACGACAAAGGGACCGTGGTCATAAAATATGGTAAAAATTCAAATACTACAAATGGCATATGACAATAGTCAGCAAATATTAGAGCATAAGGATCCGCGGAAATGAGCAATAAAATATAAGAGGTACGAACAGGTTAATTTTAATAAAATTTTATATTGGTTATATTTATACTTATATGCTTCAAAATTAGCTATAGGTAGTTGTTGACAACACTTTTTATTACACTGTTTATTACAATTCAAAATACATATTTAATAAATGCATTATTTCAAAATTAACAGAGAACAAAAATATTCAGAAGAAATAATTTAAACAATAAATAAAAACTACGGTATTTTTACTGTTGTTGTGTTATTATCTTTATGTGTCAAATGCGGTATCTTTTCGGCTAGGTGACTTCAAATTGTTGAATTATATTGCATTACAGCATATATCCAACACTTCTCTAATGTACCACCTTATAATTCTGTAATTGTAATGGAAAAATGCATATTACAACAGAAAGAAATGATTAAATTATGTTTATTGATTGCATGAACACTGTATGCTATATAATTGTTTCATTTTTTTTTGTTTTATTAAATTATATTTCAAATTTTTCGCGAATAATTAAGTAGGAAATGATGCTAATTTGAATAATTCGTTTCTAGCACGAAGTTCAGGCAAACGCGAGCATTCCATTTGACTCTATTTAATAATTGGCTGCTACTTTATTACCGCGTACCCTTTCCGATAATTTATAGCTAATAAAACATCTATACATACTTGACCGCATGAACGTCCTCTACAATAGATAGCATTCCATAACAATTCGTTATAAGGTTAGCATTCATTGTGTACAGTTCTGAATAATTCGTTCAAGGAAGCAAGCGCTGAGTATTTGACTTTCAGATTAGCTTTTGGCAGTTGAGCTAATAACGTTTCACTTTATCCTGCATCAGAGTGCTAACGAACTGCATCGCTGCTCGGCATTTTCTTTTACGACTAGATTTTATTATTGAGTCTGGGGAAATTAATTTAGTGCGTCCAGTGCGCTCAATTGTAATCAAGTTAACCCGTTAGCTTTTCTTTAATCTAGTGAGCAATCGTTTCAACGTAAATGAATTTTTTCACTTTTCAGTGATGCTGAAAAGACGCTGCAGCTCGCGGGGCTATAACAATTTTTAGGGTGAACGGCTGTCATAAATCTCCTATTGTAGCAGTAAAGGAAAAGGGCAAAAAATTGCCATTTCACGACTACGCAGTAATGTATCCAATATTTAGGTCAATAAATCACAAAAGCTGCCCAGTCTGGCCTATGCCGATAAACGAGATTAAATTTTATTATACTGATAACTTATTACATAATGAATTTACGGTGCGGTTATTTATCAACGATGCGCTGGCTCCTAAAATTAGCAAACGTTGCGGAACGCATAGTGATTGAAATATTGTGTCCCGACTAAAATACCATAATGTTGTATATCACAGTTAATGCGATTATCCATAAAAGTTGTCTATTTATATAACAAACGCATTTATAAATAAAAAATAAAAGAAGTTTGTATAAAAATAAATTGTTCTAGAGAATAGGACGTTCCGTCCCGTTCGCCGTCAATAATTTTGAGTGATGTTACAACGCGGCAGTTGACGTTGAATCAGTAGACTGGAATGTATTGTAAAGTTTTACCTCCCTAACTTCAAACTCGTTCATTATAAAGAAAGACGACACAAAATATAAACCCTATAAGTTCCTGAAAATTCAAAACTGGTAAATTATCCTGTATAAAATCAAGGAAAAGTGTACAGGTTTTTATTTACGTAATGTTCTTTCTAATATTCTGCAAACATGAAGATCCCATTTTAGCGAGGCAAAAATGTTCGTCTTTTATTTTGAAAAATGTATTACTGGTGAGACGCTGTTCTTAAATACTATTCATTCAAACACAGAAATCTACATATTATAATATGATGACTAGTTATTTCTAGTGTTGGTTGGCACTAAGTTCCCTAAACATATCATTATAGTCTGCGCTAAGTTCCGATGCCAGAGTAGTATACTGGCACGTAACAACAATTCAATTAGTTCTAACTTAAGTGAGTAAAAATCTTTAGAACCTTGGCGGGGCATAGCTTTCGAGTGTTTTTAATATTGGTTGAGGCTTTCACGACCGGAGTTCGTAGTGGTAGGTGATTTTGGGTTAGTAGGTTGTGATAGTTAAGACTTCTTCTTGGCTGACGTTTCACCTCCTGTAGTGGTGGGCATCTTCAGAGTTGAGTTTGTCGTGGACGTAGTTGTATCAGTGCTAACACAAACACAGGTTGTGGTAAGTGATTTTGGGTTAGATAGCCGTTGCCGTGACGATTACTTCTCCCCTGACGTTTCCCCCACTACTGTAGTGAGCTAATGAGTATCTTTAGAGCTGAGTTCATCGTATATGTAGTTGTCTCCTTGCCAATACAATACAACGGCCAACTAAATCTAAATCATCTACCACTAGTTTTGTACGATTGTGCGTCACACACCATATGGAAAGTTGTTACTTATAATTTAACCTCATTGCCACATTAATCCAGAGAGGTATATTTTAGTTCGTTTGAGTATAATCTAAACAAAGAGACCACTGTGTGACAGGATAAATATTCTCACACGACTCAAATTAAGGACAAACCTTATCAATACTGACAATTAACCTGGCATTTTAATTGAAAGAGATGTAAACATTATATATCTAACACTATAAACTTGAATAGGATTATCAAAATATAATATGAGTTCCTGGAGATACATTGGAGGTGATATTAACTGCACTTCTGGGATAAACCCAACTCGAGCTGAATTGTTCCCTGCTCATTCATTGTGGTCAATCGTGTGTTGGTACAGCTTTAGCATACGTCAATGGATGGCTCAATATATTACATTGCATTTCATTACTGTTACAGCTTATATCTCAAATAATAATACATATAGTAACAATAATGTAATACCCCAAGGCTCTTCCCAAACTTACAGTCAATTAGTCAAACAGAAGTCAAACATATAATGTTAATTTTGATTAACTTTATTTTTGCTTCATTACCTAGCTAACTTTTTACCAACTTTTTACGTTGAAATTTGAAGTTGAAGTTGAATTTACTTACCTTGTGTTTGGGATTGTACCGTGGCGAAAGCAAGGTTGGAAAGGTTGACATCACATTGAAACAAATATTAAGTATTAAAAAAAATATTGTAATAAATTTAAAGGTGTCTAACATTAAATGAATATCCAGCCGGAGAAGTAGCGTATAAGCTCCGATACATACCCATGCGTTTTATAGTACTTGAATCGGAGACTATTTTATACAAAATCATTACCTACACGTGAATAGATTTATGCAGTATACCGCATGCACACCAGTATGATGCTAAGCATTATGCTTCTTTGTATTCTGCCTGTAATAAATGGCATCTAAACCAACAATCCCTAGTACTACAATGTCCGTACGATTCCAATACACACCCGTGCATGTTATAGCATACAGATCAGAGCTTAGTACAAGATCATTAACTACACGTATACATTTATAAAGTATATCACATACACACCACTACGCCGATATATAAGCTTTATGCATCTGTGTAACACTAAAGACATGAGCAAGACACCTGCATAATAAATAAACAAGCCTATTATGAAATATGAGTAATGACAAAATCACACAAACAATATAGAGTAATATCAAGACAAACAGGGCACATTATATTATAACTAATTTGTAAAACATAAATAAACATGTTAAGACAAAAAAGTTTCCGATTCGGGGGATTTCGACCTAATGGTATCTTAAAACAAGTGTAGTCTTTGTTATTTTGCCAAGGTTTTGGCTGTATTTCCAGCCTTCATCAGGGCTTTTAAAACTTTGAGATTAATTGTTCAAGAAAGCTGTTTACCTCATCGAACCCTTGAATCTTCCATAAACAACAACTATGCCGTATCATTTCTCCGACAATCAATTCTTCGTTTCAACTACTTTTTTTAAATTTAAATGTCAAGGATAAAATAAATTACACAAAACACGTTAAAGTCATTTTGTCATTTCAATTTAAAAAAGCATTTTGAAACGAAGAATTTATTGATGGAGAAATGATAGGGCATAGTTGTTGCTTATGGAAGATTTAAAGGTTCCATGAGGTAAACAACTTTCTTGAACAATTAATCTCAAAATTTTAAAAGCCCTGAAAAAGGCTGGAAATACAGCCGAGACTTCGGCAAAAGAACAAAGAGTACAATTGATTTAATATAATCAGAAACTTTTGTAGATTAATCAATTGTGCGACCGCTAATTCGAACATACACAAATATTTAATTATATCCAGATAAGAATATACTTTGGCACAAAAGAATGAGCATAAACGTCCGAGAATTATAAAAGGACAAGTATCAATACCAAAAAGACACACACTGGCCAAATATTATCAGATTTCACGTTAAATTAAACTGCATGTTCTTATTTGTATATATGTTGACCTAATCAAAGCTAATTTGAATTCATCTGGCCGCAAAAAGGACGAGCTTTTTCTGCAAGACCACACACAAAATTGGTTGCTTTTCACTGAAAATTCGAATATCTTTTGTATTAGCTGGCGATCATGATGCTTATCCTCCCAGGGTAAAAATACCCCATTTTTTTTATTAAAGTGCCAAAATTATCCTGAAAGAAGATCGTAAGTAATGTAAATGTAATGTACTCTTATAAATGATGAACCAATAAAGTGTGGGTTACTACAAAAAATAATTATGTACATTTATTTCTAGGCCCGAAAACATTCTAACATCCAATTTTTAGTACACATTTGCGCTTTTATTTGTCCGCATTTTTTTCGTAACATAAATGTATCAAAGTTATGCCAATTGAATATGAATTGCTTTAGATTTTGTCTTTTGAGGAAAAAAAAACAAGCAGACGTTTCTTTTTAAAGATTTTCCTTGGTCTAAGGAATCTTAATTTTCGTCCGCAATCTTCTGTATAAAGAAGCATTAAATGAGAAAATTATCTGAAATAGCTTTCGCTTCTTGCATTTATTCATGCTCCGAAAAAGGCTCCCTGCATTTGCTTGCATAATTTACCTATGTTATAAATCAGTCGCTAAAACGGCAGGCAAAGCAGGTTATAACCATCAATTTAAATAAATCCTAGTAGTAATGTTTCCTTTGAAATACTTAAGTGTGCCATGTAAATTGTTCAGAAATCCATTCCACACCGATGTGAAAATGGCTCTCGGATCGGTCCTTTGTACTGGTTAGGCTAAAAATACTACCGAAGACGTCTAAATCGACCAGCTTTCGAGGGTGCCTCCTATCGAAAATCTATTTGTCTTTATGTTGGGGATGAAAGCGTGGAACAATATAGAAATGGAAAAGGCAGAATTTTCAAAGAGAAGCTTTATAAAGAAAATACATTGTTAAGTTGGAGCGAGGTAGAGACGCGATCCTTTTTCTTACAAAAGATATGAAGGCGTCTTAAAACATTTGAGATTCCGTAGTTCATACACATACAAATAAACCTACAGCAAATAAATAATACAGTGCCAGCTATCATAAACTGTAATGTTATTACATTTACTTAATAACAATAACTTCATACCTTACTGATTCAATGGTTTCTCACAAACTTTGTATAATATGAGCTCAACCAATATTCTGAGGTATAACCAGCGCATGACTCCTTTTGAATTATATGCTATATAATTATATAGCAGAATGAGGCAAAAAGGAATAAAAGAATTAAAAAATAGCTGCACATTTTTAATAGTCCCTCCGGTTTCGGATATAAGCATAACGCTGAATGAAATTTGGGGTGCGATGGACCCCTGGAAATGTGGGTATTGTTTTCTGTAAAGTGTACGTTATTAATTATAAGCAAAGCTTTTTTTTTGTAAAGCATGCCTTCACTGACGGTAACAATAATAATACATATAGTATAATAAAAACACATTGGTTACAGATGATTAATTGTCTACAGTTTTTGTCTAAAGTGCGTGCTTAAAAAGTATTGTTAAAAACTTTTATCCTCGAAATATTAAATTACACTTCGTTTTTCAGCAATCAAGAGAAAATGTTGAAGTGTTGGCGGTAAGAACAGCGATCATCATTAATTCTGTTCTCAATGTGGAGGAAAGAAATCGACCTCCCTACTAATATGGTAGCACTGGTGAAAACCACAGTTGACTCAGGGTTAGTTGGACGTAGTCGTGACGATCTCTGTTTCGCTGACGTTTCACGCGTACTGTGGTGGGCATCTTCAGAGCTGAATTTATTATCGAAGACGTAGCTGCGTCTCATTATGATAACATTATTGCTGAAGTACTTCTCAACTTCCTGTACTGCAAGTGTAAAAAAAGAATGCGGATTAGCATAGGACTGCTGAAAAGTTGCTTTAAAATGCTCCATCATTTAAGTACACATTGCTTACTTAAGCGATATAAAGGAAGACATCAAAAGTAAATATTCAGCAAACTTTGAGAATATAGGCACAAACAGGAAGATCTTGAAGAAAAAGTTATAGAAGCAGAAGATGCCACTCATCCAATGGTCGATTCAGAATTGTGAAACGGGGAAAGTATAAAAGCAAGTTAAAAGTCAAGATGCGGATGAGATCTACTAGCGAGAATAAAACAAAATTTACTGTATAATACGTTGGTGTGGAAACGCAACAAAAAAAATACTAATTCGATAATAAATAATATTTTGTGTGGTAATAGGTAATAGGTATTTTTCAGAACGTCTTGAACTTGGAAGGCGGATATTAAAAAAAACAATTTTTGAGTCCTTCTGAGTTTGCACATCTAGTTTGATGTTTAGGTCACTAAACTAAGTAACTTTGTCAAATTTCCAAAGTCTGTACTTCTTTTCAGGTAAAACTACCTATTGCTTGGACATTAGGTGAAGAAGTTCTACCAAAATAAATATTCTTGGCAATCCATTTTATTGCTTTATCTAGTTTTTTATCACTTTTCTGAAACACTGTTAAAACACTTTCTCAGTAAGTACATAATTTAGATAAATCACTTTATTTACAGGAACTTACATTAGGTAAAAAAATATGCCAGAAAAGCAAATAGCATATTTTGCTGGCTTGGTACATTACTATTAGACTTTTTTGTTATACGCATATGTTGATTAATTGACTGATTAAACCGGTCAGCATTTCTGCCACTCCCGGATATACCGCCAGGCCGGCCGACTACGCTGGGTTGGAGGGGTACATGCTGAGTGCTAATAGTGCGACTGCCTAGCGCATGTTAAGGGAATATAAGGACTGAATGGGAAGGTTATAGAGGTAACATTCATTTTCTTTTAATGTTTTCTTGGTGCTGTTGATATCATCGGTGTAAAGCACGGTCTTCCTTTTTTTCGTTGGTCTCCGCTTAGCTCCCAAGTCTTCCGTGTGGTTTGCCTCTTTCCTTTAGMTGTGTCCCCAGTATTTGATGTGTTTGATGTCTGTTTGGCTCGGCTGCCTTGTCCTTCTTGTTGGAGGTCGTTTAAGAGTACTGAGATTCTGTCGGCATTTTCCAGTGAGGTTTACGTTGTTCGTAGTTCTTGAACAGTTTTTTCCAAGCTACTTCTGACCTTCGAGGGCGGTTTCCGTCTTCCAGGATTTTATGTACCACTATTGTGTAATTTCTTGTATACACTTAACTATATACATGGAACATCACTATAGCGACCGTAACAATGATAATAGTAACGCAAACATAAGTACATAACACTAGGACACAATGTGAATTAAACTTTTACCATTTTATACGAGGGTGAATGCTTTCAGCGTCCATAAATATAAGATAATATTTTGTCGGATAGATCGCTGTCACTTGAAAACACTGACAAAAAGTTAATAGTCTGACGTTTCGATTACACCTGTAATCTTTGTCAAAGACGAAGAACCTCAAAATTTGCCTGACACAAGTTCAAACAAAATTTTTTTTTCAAGTGACAGCGATCTATCCGTCACAATATTATCTTATTTTACCATTTTATGTAGTTTTTCGATTTCTCTATCTTGTTTAGGTTTCTCTTTCATGATGATGTTGACATTTCCTTGTGTGACTTCATCTGTTTGTCCGGTCGCTTGCTGGAGCTCTAGATGGGGTGATGATCTAGGGGATTATTCTTGAATGTGTGCATTTTTTTATATATTATAGGTTATAGATTATTCACGGCCGTGGGCTTATTTCCATGTCTTCCTGGTCTCTAGACAAAACTATTGCACTATTGCAGTGGTTCCTTTTACTCCTTCTTTCTGGTGTTGCCTCTAAGATTTGTTCTCTCCAACTGAAGTCTTTTTGTTTCAAGTCCTTTATGAGCGCTGGGATTCGATCTGATTTGTATTTTGATCGTACACCTTGTACAGTTTCTTCCAAGCTACAGCCTAACTTCCACATGTTTCGTCTGGTCTGATATTTCTTACCTGGTTTATGTGTTATTTCTGGACAATGTTCCCCCATATATCTGTTTCATGATCCAATGTGCTGCGTAGACTGTTTCTGTACCACAATTTTGTAACTTCTTGTATACTTCACTGTAAGGACGACAACAATAACAACCACAACACGAGCACAAGGATGCAATACTAAAAACACATTAATAACGAAACGTTTACGTGTGAACTGTGATTTTCTCATTTATTATGTCTGCTGTAGCGGCCATTATATCTTCTCCTCCACAGAATCATTGCCTTTCTAGGTCATTTAGGAGTAACAAGATTCATTCTCGTTGTCCTGCTTCTTCATATTTTGACTGTAGTTCCTTTACAATTTCTTCCAAGCTGATTCGAACCTTTGGATGTTTTGCCTGATATAACTTACGGCTGTTACTCTTATAGCTCTCTTGCACGTTTACGATGTACTTGTGTGATGTTCTCCCTATGTATTTGAGTGCGAGGGCACTGAAGAGACAATTTCCGTCACCTGGAATTATCTGTGCCAGCATGGTGTGTGCTGCTTTGTATTTACTATTTCCATCATTCTAAATTTTTACTTTAGCAGTAATCATTCTATGTATTAGCATTATTACTATCACATCTGAAAAAAAAACGCTTAAATAGGCGAGATTTACATATATATCTTATATTATAAATTTGTAATAATATATACTTGTGAAAAGCTAATCATACATTCATTCTTTGTTTCCGGTCCGTTTCCCTTATAGGCTATTAATTACTCTTAGGCGGGACCGTTTAAGTTTGTATTGTTTTGCTGGTTAGTGGTTTATTCTACTTGTTAATACTACGGTGCTTAAGTTTTATTGTTATCATTATGATTATTATTATTATTACTACCATTACCATTATTATTATTGTTGTTGTTGTTATTATTATTATTATTATTATTATTATTATTATTATTATCACTATTATTATTATTATACAGGTTGAGAATATTATTACTATTATTTGGGATAGTGTCCGATTATCGCTTGTGGAACAGGTCAGGGTAGCTGTTTTTGATGTATTTTTAGACACATTGATTTTACTGCGTTTTTGGCGTAGTGCGCCTATCTGCTAAAGGGCATTTTGACCTTAATGCTTTTCAAGAGGTCTGGCCATCTCGGCTGTTTCTTTACCTGCTTCGGCCCTAAAATGCGCTCGTTTTGCCGTGCTATCCCCGGAATGTCGAAGTTAGTTATATCTGAAGAGAAATAATACAAAAAAAGTCGCTAGTTACGCACATGCAACATGCGTAGAAATTATTACGTTAGCGTGTTAGTCAGCTATTTCTCTACTGTCTTACATTATTTTAGTTCCTGTTGTGGTTTGTTGGTTAAGTTCTCATATGTGATACAGGTATAGGTATAGGTGCTGTTCTAGGTAAGCACTTTCACCGCGCTAAGCACTTATCCCCACTTTATAACCGTGCAACACTCACTGAGTATATAGTTTAGTTGATTATTTATCGCACACACACAATTGTAGTAAAGCTCAGAGAGCCGTTCGAATACACGTCTATCTCCGGCCAAGGTCCAAACCGAACTCCCTTTTTGTTATACGCATATGTTATTAAAAAAACTTGCTATGAAGGTATTCAATTGACAATGCTGAAAGTGCATTGTTAATAGTATCTATAACTAAAAGGAGCACAAGGAGCATATCTCATAACGCAGTTGCCTTAGGTACATTGCTATCTTTATTACATTCCTTGGAAATGTTGTACAAGTTTGTAATCTGGAGCACTACAATTTCATGCTGCCTGGTAGGAAGCGTAGGTAGTCTTAAAACTTTCCATCTAATATTCACAAGTGCGTAAAATACTAGCGGCTGTGCTCATGCTTTAAGACAAATAACCGAGTTCTTGTGTCAGCAGAGTATTATTTCGTTTCAAACTTAATAAAAATAATCTGTCGTGGTTTGAAGGCTTCCGTGGTTGTTGTCGATGACATGCTGTTTTCCGGGCTGGTTCCCACGTTGGTTATTAAACCTTGACGTTTCGACACTCATGTCGGTGTCTTCCTCAGAAGTAGCTCTGAAACTGTTTCAGAGCTACTTCTGAGGAAGACACCGACATGAGTGTTGAAACGTCAAGGTCTAATAACCAACGTGGGAACCAGCCCAGAAAACAGCATGTCATAATCTGTCGTGCTGATATATCAATCTACTAATGGTGCACTTCAACTATGAAAAGCTCTTTTTAATGTAGGAGTTATGCGATTGTATTTACGATATTTCTTTTGTTTTAGGTAAGTTAATGTCCTCCAACTATGGTCTACAAGGAAATATGTGAGTGCATAAAAATATTCAGCAAGAAGGGTTATTGGCATTTTTATGTGCGTACCTCTTAATGTGTATTCAAATACTTCAAACGCAAGCATTCATATTAAGTAGTATGAAAGTATGGATATAAAATTTTAAATACTTCCTTTGTCATTTAGCAAGAGTGGTTTCTGACGATAATCAGTGTTTCTCGAGAAGGTGAATTTTTAACGAGTTTTACATAATACTTTTGAATTTATAGTTCAATTAAGTGTGCGAGTAGCAACTAACATGTTCAATAATTTTGTATGGGTGTATTGCACATTACAAATAATTGTATAAAAACCTGACAGGGCCTGAAACACAAAACCTACTGTCATCAAAACGTCATTACCGCCATATTGTTGAAAAATCGCCCTCTAGGCGGAAACCCAGATGCAACCATAAAATTTTGTTCTAAAATGGGAGCATCGTGCGACATTAATGGACTATTATAATCCAATTTGTTTCGAGCCGTCAAAGCAACGCAATTAAACTGGATGTCAACGCGACTGGGGCCGCGGAAAATTATTACGTTGTCGCGATTTACATTTTGTAATTTTGGAATCCTTCGTTTACGTTTTTATAATAGTGTGTGCATCTTTTTTAATAGGAAATATACCTACCAAAAATATATGAACGCAGAACTATTTGCTTAATAGAAGCAATAGATTGTTATATTTGAGCGACAATTTTTTACAACACCATTGACAGTTCGAACCAACTTCTGTAACAGAATTGCGAAACTCCTTGTTGGGTCGCTTTTTAGTGAGTTTTGAATTCCCACAGAATTTTGTTGTAGCATCGTCTAAACGAACTCCACCTATTCTCAACTTAATATAAACTTTTTGCATAATGCGCCCACCATACCTTCCTCATACACGTCAAGCGCTAGATTCTTTGTAATTTTGTTTGAAACGAGGTTTCATTTTACACTCGCAAAAGTTTTGCCGTCGGTTCCTACTTTGCGTTTGATTGGAACACTAACAAAACGATATTTGCAAGTTATAACAGTTGACTTACATGCAAGCTAAAATACGTTATTTTCCATACTCTTTAGTATCTTAGTCGACTATTATCGAGCTATTATTGTTTCTGAGTGTAAACTGATGTATGAGCACGCTGCGAGTTGAAATAACATTATGTAATTATTATTGTTATACAGGGACTCCCAAGATTACCCTTACAATTTTTAACTGTCTTCATTATGCCAAACAATTAAAAAAAACTGGAAATTAATGTGTGCGCCAGGAAAGAAGGCAGGCGTGGTGGGGACGACAATTGTTACGAGACAGTTAAATCACTGGCCAAGGGCGTAGCCAGATTTAGCGTCGGGGAGGGGGGGGGAGTGAAAAAAAATAAAACAACAAAAAAGTTCATAAAATATATACACTACTTCATCTGCATCAATTTCGGTATCATAATGAATTTTACCATATAAAAAATACGGTCACCTTACAAAGAAATAAAATTGCGACTAACACCCCGATTTCATTTCTGGTTACAAGAGGTGGCGCAGTGCAAGGTTTGACGCGTTCTTATGCAAAGACGCCATAAGTACGAAAAAGGAACTCGTAATCTTATTTGTATCGTTACTCAGCGCTACCACGGAAACGATGCAAATGGAGATCGAGAGTTCCATTTTCGTACTTGTGGCGCCTTTGCATAAGAACGCATCAAACCCTCGCACTGCGCCACTGCTTGCAACAAAAAATTAAATCGGGGCCTAAGACTACACTGCACGTCAAGAATTAATAAAAAATTAGTCCTATCGAGTTATTTACTTACTCCTGGATTAACAATAATAACGCAAGTAAGTTACTCGAACACTCCAAGACAAAACTGAAACTGAACTGAACCACCCGCACCGCACGAAAGCATAATACGAGGGTTACCGAATCGGCGAATCGGCGACACTCCGCCACAGGTGGCAGCGCGGCAAATTCAAAATATTGAAGTAACTTTTGAACTTTTGAAACTGACATACCCAAGCAACTTCGAAGTATAGCCACCTCTGGCGCGCATAAGGGGGCTGAACATATCTCTTTCAATACAGCGATCGCTTTAGCTACACCTAACATTCATAGAATTAGGCGCCGGCTCTAGCCTCCAAAATCAGACGCAACCCGTATTCGGGAGAGTCCTATTGTGTCCGTAGAGGTGTCACTATTCAAGGATGTCGCATAGGTACCCCTCGTATTTGATGCTGATTCCTTAATCCACAAAAACAAGAAGTATCTTGCCGCTGGCACAAAGTCCCGTGGCGGTGTTCTATCATGGCCAGCGTGCAAACCAGTTCCTGTCATTTTAACCACTGTGCGCCTTCTAAACAGCTTCTCTCAGCTGTGAAAATAATGCGCTTCCATTACTGACAAGCGGCACTGATGTGTTGTCTGCATCATTCGAGAAGCATACTATTTTTACTTAAGACAGCCTCATGAGAGATCTTCCTTAGGAAGCACTCCCAGGTTCTGGAATGGTATTGGACTCACTTCTTGATGACTTCATGGTTTTCGTTCGTTGTTATCTCCAAGCATGCATCTGCAATCGCATCTGACGCCGACATTTGTGAACCCCGGGCAAACGATTAATTTGACTGAAAGGAGAATAGGAGGGTAGATGCCCTCAGTGCCATCTATGCGGAACTCTGCGAGCTAGGCGGTCTATAACTCTGATAGACACCTACCTAGTGGCAGACCAGGGCAGATTATTTATTTGATTGATTTGATATTGGCGAAATAGCCCCAGAATCGTTCTATTTCTGTTTCACATTTGAAAAGCACAAATTAACATAGCACTATACAAAAGAAATTAGAGTCTGCCAGGTTGAATGCTTTCAGCGTCCATAATAGGGGATTCTTATTTTTTCTGATATCGTTTCTCTAGCCAAACTCGTTCGAGAGCAGGAATATTTTTGTTTGTCCATTTAAATACATTTGTAATGTATAAATAAATACAGTAATGTGCAGGCTAATTGCCACACAGCCAGGGCCAATTAGAATAAAAGAACCTCCAAAAAATGTTTAACATAAGTTCAAACAAAATTTAGAAGGTAAGTATTATAAATTTTGTTTGTTAACATTTTTGAAGGTTAGAAATTAACTACCTACTTTTGTTGTGGTCTGACCATGCTGTTTTTCTTGATAAATGTAATTTGGACAGATGAAGCCAAGTATTTAAAAAAAGAACGAATTCCCATTATTGCAGTGATGATAATTTTAAGTTTACAGTACAATAAGGAATGATGACGTCTTAGCACTACATTTTTACGATCTTAGTGCCATGTCAGTTTATTTTATGCACCGTTTATGTTCATTCAGCCTGGTTTTAATGGATCTACCTGTTTCGCCCATATATATACGGCACCGCACGAAGGATGCTGTAAATAACTATAAAAGATAAAGGACTTCTTTTGTCTTTTGGAGATGGAAGAATTTGTGACATTTTCGAAGTTTCCTAAAAATTTTGCCAGTTCTGTCTGTGACACCTAAAACATAGGGAAGTAAAGCAGCCAATATATAATTGGGGGTTCGACAGTTGGTTTGGAGAAATGGGAGAGAATTATTGCTTTCGATTTCCATCGTGTATTTTATATCAGAATGTTGGGAATTAATGTAATCTAAAAAGATTGTTAGGGCGTCGGAAGCGTGAGGCCATATAATGAAAGTGTCGTCGACATAACGAAGCCAGATTTTAGGTTTCAGGTCTGGTGAGTATAGAGCTATTTGTTCAAAGGCTTCCATGAATGTGTTTTCGACTACTGGTGACAATGTTGAACCCATAGGTGTACCAGAAATTTGTCCGTGGGATTGATCGTGAAATGTGAAATGCGTTGAAGTGAAACAATTCTTAGCAAATCTGTGAATATATCAGGCTGATTGCCCCGGGATAACAATGACAGATGTTTTGATTTCTTTGGAGGAAGCTTTCCCCTGATATCTTGAGGTACTGCTGGATTCTTAAGCATCGAGTTAAGTTGTTTTTCAGTCCATGGAGTTGAGTCATAAGAAATGGGAGTGTATAACCCACCTTGCAAAAGATTGTTGAATTTATTCACATAATCGGTAGTATTAAGCACTACAGTCGCGTTACCTTTATCGGACGAGAGGATGGATATCTCTGAATTGGACGTTATAGAGCAATTTTCTCCTCTTTGGAAACATTAGATGGCGAAAGTTTGGCTTTTTTAAGAACCTTGGTTGTTTTGAAACGGATGAAGTCCGCCGTGTCCTTGGGCAGTGATTGAATGCATGATTCTACACAACTGACTCGAAAAAAATTTTGATGGGGGCTAGAGCAAAATTGAGGTCTTTGGCTAGCAAGGTGTTTCTGACTGAGGGAGCGAACAGAAAGACAAATTAACCAATGTTTTTGGGTTTAGCATACAGAACTGCCATCTAGGTGGAGCCAGAGAGTGATATTTTGTATAGTATTCTACTAAAGTGATATTGAGGATTGAATGCTGTCATATAATTAACCGATTAAACGAACTTACGTGTAATGAAGTTCGATCGTAATTATATGAAGCATCAAATCCAACCTCCCACCCTTAGAAAGCAATTTTTTCCCAAATTCGCGATTCCTCATATATCTCTAAACAACGATCTGTTAACACCTTGGTAGCCAAGTAAAAGTGAAAAGCCCACTAAATAAATTTTTTATTGGATAGTCTTTAATATAACCTGCACCTGTCAGTACCCAGCAGCGTACTACATAGTATTCTATTAAAGTGATATGTTTGGATTTTATGTTTTATATAACTACGATCAAACTTCATTACAGATAAGTTCGTTTGATCGGTTAATAAACCACTACGGAAGACTGTATGCAGCTAGTAAGGAATGAGTTTTAGAGTTTAAACCCTGAATCGATATTATTGGCAACCTATGAAAATTTTCTCATCAGTTGCTGAGAATGCCTATCAATAGGGGTATTGACTGTATTCAGATAAAAACATAATCTGAATTTAAAGTTGTAGTTTCTATGATGTAAATCCTGAAAATCACATTATTTTTCCTTATTTTTTCGTAATTTTATTACTATTTTACAAATAAAATGTAATTAAATCACTCTCAAGTCACGTGACAACGAACACCAATAAGAATGCATGACGTCACTTGTTCCTATACATTAGAGTTGGGCAGTCCGGGATCCGCAGATATATCTGGTTCCACCGGATCCAAGCAACTTGCGGACATTATCCGTCGGACCCGTTCCAGTGGGTCCGACACGAAATGAAACGATGTGTAACAAATTACGTGTTCGGCGCCGATTCTTCAGTGGATCCGAAAGGCGTAGACTTAGTTGGGCTTTAGTTCAATACTTTATGACTCCATCCTACTGCAATTTAATTTGTTCACATTGCTTTACTTACTTTAATCATATTACACACAACTATAAAAAGATCCCAGTTCAGATGAATCTGAGTTAAAATGAAATCCCAAATATATTTATAAAAACTATTTTTTTTTTAAATTTCAAAGCAGTTCAGTGCATTGTAAATTTTGGATCCATTTTTTTAATATGTAGGTACATATGTAATAAGGCAATATAAAATTACTGAAAATAATTTTTTAATGTAGTTGTATGCGCTTAAATATAAATACAAAACCTTTATAAATGTAAAAAGATTTCATGCTTGTGAAACATTTTTACGCAAGTTACATTTTTATTTAAAGATTTAACACTTTGAAAAGATTAAGTATGTATTCGTAAGATACAATCGAATAAAATGAACCAGCAAGCAAATCTCACGGCTCAAAGTGGGACCGCGATAGCTAACAAAACCGGATCCGGAGCCGGACCGATTCAGCGCGTGGATGCAGATCCAACGGCTCCACTTGCTGATCCGGATCCGTGGAACGGGTCCGAACGGACTGACACATCTCTACTATACATCATTTACGCTGACAATAGGCTTCATTGTTTGGATAAAATAATTTTGTAATAATCAATAATTTCTTCGGGATTATCTTTGAAAACGTTTGGAAGGTGCTCTTATATGATGGAAAGTGGATTTATGTAGGCAAATAGTTCAAATCTTTCCGAAAATTGACTGTTTTACAGTGGCCACCTTCTTCGCAACAAATAGTAACTTCTGTTCTGCTGAATTCAGAAATGCGAAGACCTCCATGTAAGTAATATACCAGTATTTGTTAGTTAGGTAACCAAATTATAAATTACAGTAATAATACATTTTTTATTGTATCGCTACAAGCGCCGGATCCCTGTGGACAAGCTGAAGCCACCTTTTCCTGCCATTTGCCGAACGTGGAACATGAATAAATAGCTTGTTAGGTGTTCTGGTTGTAGTAGATGCACACTGAAGCACCGCACAACACTTATAAAACTTAGAATTCATATTATACAGCAATAAATGCGAAAAAACTTTAAATCGTCTTATCAGTTTAACCGTGTTTGAGAACAGGTGACGTCACAGCTGTCACGGTGACAAGGTATTGCCGTTTTTGAGCGAAATTTGAAAAGGAATTTAAAGACATGATTTTTTAAGCTTTTAAAAGGTTAAAAAAATAATAATTAATATTAGGGGCTATATAGGGTACTTATGCACAATTTAGGACACTTTCCCAAAAATAGTCAGCATCCCTATTCAAGCAAATCAGTTTGATAGTTACTAAAAATTTTTGCTATTTAGTATTTATTTAAAGGCTATGGAGTTTCTTCTTCATCATGAGTTTACAAGCTTATCTGCAAATTTTGCTGGACGGATTTAAAGGTCTTGAAGTTTTGCCATTGCTTGCTTAACTTTTTTCTATTTCTGCGGATGTGGAGTCAAAATGTGCGGCATATTCTTGATTGGTTAATTTTATCAGATTCCCTGCTTGTTTCATAACGCTGTCGAAGCCAACTAAGAATAATTGAACTTGCCATATTTTTGGAATTGAAAAATATAAAATTTCTAATACTTCGATATGAGGCGCCGTGTAGGATATAATTAAGTTTGCCACGTATAAAAGTTTTCTGATGTATTTATAGAAGATTGCTAAATATATAAAGATTTTGTTAAGTTGTATTACATTATTTTCCTCATATTATATAAAAGTTAACTAAAATATATAATGGTTTTGATAGTGGACAATATATACATTACTGCGCATTTATATAAGAGTTTTTAAGGGGTAATATATAGAGAAAACGGCTTTAACTTATCATCAACAGAGGGCGCCCCAAGACATTCAAAAATACAGTCATTAAATGGAATACAGCCAAAACTTTTACTCCCAATATGGCGGACGTTGCGGTACTGTATTACATTTAGCGACTGTATTCAAAAAGATATTATCTGATGTGGCAACATCGGGCGAGTGCAAAAATAGTTCATATGAAAATTTGTCGCGATTCGACACACTTCAGTGACTGCAAAGTGGTAAATAATGGTGTTTTAGCTTCGTCAATCTTACTTATCAGCAACAACAAGGAATTTTAATAAATTTAGCTTAGTTTTATTAAGTGTAGGTACCTGAAACGGACCGCGCTCTGAACCCAGTAACAGCCGCGCGGTGAGCAGTGACACCACTGTCGACCACCTTGTAATTATCTAACTACTTTTGCATATTGATGTAAAGCCGTTTTCTCTATGTATTGTGCACTACAAACTTTTATATAAATGCACATAAATGTTTATGTTGCCCACTATCAAAACCATTATATAAGTATTTTAGTTGACTTTTATATCTTATGCTTAAAAGAATGCAATAGAGGGTAACAAAACCTTTATAAATGTTGTAGATTACTATAAATACACGAAAAAAATTATATTCAGCAAACTTAATTATGTCCTAAACGGCGCCTCATATTCGAAAGCAATTTTTCAAAATAGAGATCTTTATGCAAAGTTATATTAATTTTTAATGCTGAACATGGTGAAATTATAAAAACAGGCGGTTTTCATGTCAAAAAAATTGACTTTCAACAATTCTTTCAGTTAATTTTTTTGTTTTTATTTTTTAAATCTCTGTATTAATAATTATCAAAATAATATACAAAGCCTGCTAAAGTGATTTTTTTTACAAACAAACTAGGTACCCCAGGTTTAAGTATCTTAAGGGATTATAATAAAATTTGTTAGGAGTTCATGAATAATCTAGATTTGGCATAATATACATGGTGTTCCATTTGAAATAACCAAGTCGACATCTACTTCCAGCATAACTGAAAGTGCAAAGCCTGGCATATTAGTCGTATTTTTTTCAAATTGTAGTTTTTTTATAATTCATCGCTGGAGTTCCGGTGGCTCAACTTGTTGTACAGTACAGTAGAACGACCATTTTGATACTGTAAATGTTATTAAAAGTCATAGTACAAGGCTTTGTTTAGTTCAAAGTTTGTATACAGGTTACGTTAAGATACCCGGTAAAGTCTGGCAGTAAACAAAGCTTGGCTTCATTTTGAACATATTTATGTTAAGTTTCTTACACTCGTCAAATGCTTTCGCATATGCATCCATTGTATAACATTTTGAGTGCATAATTAAATAATAAACATCTGCTCTGGTCAATCCAGTCGGACCCCACGACTAGTTTTCTCCTTGTTGGCGCTGAATGCGTTGGCTCTCACTTATAATAATTAAATAGCACGGCAACAAGCTGCCTTACTAATATAATGCAGGCTTTCACGGCTGTTGTTTATCGTAGAAGGTTCTTCCGGGTTTGAGTCAGAGTCCTTCTGAAGAAGCCAACAGTATGATCGGCGAAACGTAAAGAGCAAATTCTAGAACCACGGCATCAAACCCGGAAGAACCTTCTACGAAGCTGACTTACTGTGTTGAAATGGATCTTATGTAACTTTGAAACCGGCGGTATATGTAGTTTGAGGGTTAAATGCAATCTTAAATGCAACTTTTCATTATTTTATAGAGCTACACTACCCTTCCTTCCCTAATCTCCATCGTATAGAACGGTCGCCAATTAAATAATGCAGTGAAGTTTCACAAGCCAAAAGGAATAAATTTAGGCGTACGCTTAGCTATATTTTATGTATTAGGTAATGTTGGCTTCGAAAGGTGTCTATGAAATGTAGGTTTCTGTAATATGTGAGAGTCTGAACTAAACATATGTTTCTAGACGACGTGATTAAAAATGATCAAAAGGAATGTTAACTTAATTTTAGTAGGTAGCTCACTAATTATTCTGCAGTCTACGCAAATGTAATGTGGCATTCCTGCAACCCATATTACCAGCGGGCGATGGGACGTAAGAGGGAAGCCGATAGGTTGAAATCACGCAAAGATCGTACGAGCAACAGACGGGCTATAGTAATATTCGGAAAATTGCTGACTGTAAGTTGTGCATAAAAAAGTAAGCATGATATTAGTAACTTACTACCATATTATACCAGGTTATTCAAAATATGGAATAACCCATTTATTTCTGTAAATATGAACTATATAACATTTCATTCTAACTGCATGTCGACTATGATTTCTGGAGAAACTTTTATAATAATTTTCCTTCCGCCTCCCCATTGCTTCGGCAGACAGTAAATTAATGTGAAGGAGCTTTTAACATTAAACTTGTAACGTGTAATTAGACATACAATCTTAGAAATCCAGTCATATCGAAATAGATCGTATACCGCTCGATCATTCCCGACAGGATTGTATCTTAGCTTCACTGTTCACTGGATACCACGCGACGGACCGGGTGGGGATGGGCATTCGCATTCTGCTCTCATGACAGACTCGTGCGAAAGGGTTTGCGGTTTTAGATTTTTTGAATGTTTTTACTCATTTATCGTACTCATGTTTTTGGTAGTGTACAAAGAAATATGTAGCTACAACGTGGAGTTCGTTTATGTGCCTTAGTTTTCGAGAAATAGCTCGCTAAAAATACGCATTTTTAAGCAAAATATAACAACAAATATTTACATTACCGTACCAAATTCAGGAAAAACTCGAACTCTACGTTGTAGCTACATCTTTTGTCATTGTCGAAATTTCATTTCGAAAAAGTTTCGAATAACTCGGTAAAATTTAAAACTGTAGGTGCTTAAAATGACCCGATTCTAGGTAAATGCCCCTCTTAAGGGTTTTTAAAAAACGGCAATGACAGTGACAATCATAATATATTACAGAATATATTAGTTCTAGATCCATTCTTGTGAATACACATTAAAACTTTTGTTGTGTATTAAAAATACAGAATAAAGTTATTAGTTAAAGTGCTGTTTAACTGCAGTAATAGTTTAACAATTTTAACCGAATAGCTGACGACAAAGGACTTGGCAATTAAACTTATTGCCTAAACCATCCCATTTCATTTACAAAATGCAATTACCCGTACAATACGATGTATGTCCCCGCCAGCAACGACTGCAGTGGGCAGAAGAGAACAAACGCACACAGATACGTTACGATAGCTTATTGTATACTGCATACGTGTAGCTGTGCAGCTGTGTTACTATTAGCATGGAATGCAGGTAGACTAGTGACAGTGTGTCCCTAAAATGCACCTAAACAGTAAGTAAATACCAAATATTTTTGCATTTCACACTAATTTTTGATCTACATTATATGTAAGTGAATTTGGAATAGGTTTTTTAATCTATTTACTTCCGAATGCAAATTACTTTGCTTTTGACTAGTAGTGAATGATATGTTATTGGCTTGGTCAAATATCACGATAGATTCACCAAATTATCGGATTTAGTTAGTGCAAATGGTTTTTGTGAAGAACAAAACTAGCCAAACAAACCTTCTTTCACTAGCTCCTGGTTCCACTTTGGCCTATTACGATACAGGTAATACTATACTCCGATCACCGAACAGATGGAGTAATCATGATGCGTGTTCTTCACGTAATTTTTAAACCATAATCATTTCGTAATTTTTCTGTTAATTGTTCAGTAGTCACAAATTTATTATAAAGATTAAGTCGGACTTGAATAAATAGCATCAAATCCGATAACGTACAAGATGCATAAATGATGTTTTCGGTAAACGAAAACGAGTTTTTAAAAAATTTTATTTTAAAATTACTGCGTACAGCTCTAAAGCTATCTAGGAACTGAGCTAACAAGCAAAACTACATATGTAAGAAATGTCGGTGTGGTAATATAATACGCCGACTTGATAAGGTGTCGCATGAGTGCGACATACGGGGAATCTCGATGTTAAAGTCCTGCGTTGGCGGATTTGTGCACTGGTTTCCCAGGGGGCCGAATACATGACTCCTCCACCCTTAGAGGGAAAATTACCGACCAGGTAATTTGACGTTGGTGCCTTCGACAAGGGTAGTTGTGATGACAGATGGTTTACGGGTTTTTACATCGATCCATTTTCTGTAACCAAAATATAACAAAAGAAAGAAAAGAATTAGGTACAGCACTATTGTGAAGACACTGGTCCGATGGTAGTATATTGGGTGGTTGTCGCTCCTTCGAAGTATTTTTTCTGTTTGCTGCAAACGACGTCGAAGTTCTTGTAGGTGGTTGGTATTAATTTCTTCTAGCTGGAGAGGCTGGAAGACTTCGATTGATTCGCTTGGTGGTCGATCGATGTTGATTAGCTTCGGGAAATGGATTGCTTGTTTGTCAGCAGTAGATCCGATTGGTCCTTGCAACGTTTTTCCATCGACTCGGAGGGAACATTTATCATGGATTTCCAGTATGTACGTGCCATTAAAGGGTAGGTTCTCCTCGTTATTGCCGCAGCGTTGTATCCCGACTGCCAAATTGGGTGAAACCAATATCCAAGTGTTGGTGTTTACTTGTTCGATAAGTAGTTTCAGAACCTTGACTGGAGCATAATGACACTTTTCGGTGGGTTTCCGATAGCGAATTGTTGAAATTTCGCAGGGAACATTATTCGACCAACCATATTCTTCTGCTGGCTCGCAAATGAACTGACTATGACCCAGTTCTTGGCATTTTGGCTCTTTGACGAACTTTTCAGCATTTTCAAGGAAGTACGTGAGGGTTGTGATTAATATAAGGTTATCTGGGCTGGGTATCGGAAATACTTTAAAATAATTGTACGTTTCGCAGCCGACTATTGGAAGTTCGTAAATAAAAATAACTTCATTTAATTTGGAATAGACTTTGACTTTGAGTATTTTCTCTAAATATGATAAATTATCATTATTTATCTCCAAAGGAAAACAATACGGTTGAATTAAATTGCTAGTGTTTTTGATTTCTTGAATTAGTAGCGACGGAGCTATTATACCTGTGTGAAAGGTATGTATTCTGGAAAAAGACATTGCAGTTTGAATATTGTTCAAAGTATCGATCATAATTTGGAGAGTCAGTGCGAATTGATTAGTCAATGTGTACATCAAAAAATATTCGTATATTTGGAGTTCTTTAATTTTAAGATCGTAAACAAAAGATTCAATTTGCGACAGATGGAACTGAATCTTCTTTTGATTGTCTTTGATAATTTCTACATTTTTCTGAAATCTCGAAATAGCATTATTCATTACCGATACCTGATTTTCCATGGCAAATTTTAAGGTGTCTTGTGAATTTAGCAATTTGGATATAAGTTCGTCATACTTTTGGGCATCGTCTTGGTCTAAATTTCCAGTGATTGCCTTTACTATTGACCCTAACGCGTTTATTAGCCCTCTGCGTCGTCTAGTATGGGGTGTAATTTGTTCTAGAAGTCCGTCTAGTTTTCCAAATAAGTTCTCAATTAATAAAATGTTATTGTTGAATTCGGTCGCGTACTGCGGTCCGACCTTCGATTTATTAAAGCTAACTGCGAGTGCCGAAAATGAGTGTCTGAGATTATCGTATTCCTTTTTAAAAGGTTTTAAGTCAATTTTGTGTATGTACGTCCAGTGGGTAGTCTGTAAGTGGGCATTTCCTAATTTAATAGGTAATATCCCTTGGTTAGTTTTGATTTCTGTAGTCTTCATTGTCTGTAATGTCGTTTGTATCGTCATTGTCAATATCCACCTGCAACGGAGTAGCGGTTTTAGTTTTTGGTCTAAGTTCTTTAACGTGATAAATTCTAATTTTGTTGCTTTCTTTGTCTCTGAGTTGAACTCTGTTGTTTTCGAGTAATTTTTCTATCACAAATGGGCCGGAATATCGATTAGCATCTTTATTTCTTGCTCTTTCGTGACTTAATGTGTAAACAATATCATTTTCTAAGAAATCGTGGGTGTTGCCCAAATTTTGTTTGATTTTACCTTCGATTGTTTTTTCTGTGATTTGTTTGTACAGTGCGTCTAATTTTTGTTTGTGTGATGTGGAATAGTCTTGATACATGGGTCTATTCGTGAGAAGAGATGGGTCTCTGAGGTCAGTGTGACCATACACGAGTTCAAACGGCGTAAAACTTGTAGCAGAGTGAATGCTATTATTATAGGCAATTAGAATGTAGGGCATAATGTCTGTATCATTTGGGTGTTGTTGTTTTAAAAGTCGATAATGTTCGAGTAGGGACGAATGGAATCTTTCCACCGGCGAATTTCCATCGTGGTGGTTAGGGGTTGTGAAATGGATTTTTATGTTATGTATGTTTAGCAAATCCTTGCAATTCTGCGTTTTAAATGCGGTAGCGTTGTCCATTACTATTTTTTGTGGTACACCAAAACAGGAAAAGAAGTGCGTTAATGCCTTACAAATTTCTAACGAATCTTCTCTTGGAATTTTCAGTGCTTGTCCGAATTTAGAAAATTTGTCAAGTAGTGTCAAATACTTTTCACCTTTTAATTGAAATATATCCATGTGTAAAATCTGAAATGGTTTTGATGCTGTTTCTGTTATCATTAATGGAGTGTCTACTTTGATTCTCGAATATTTAGCACGTTTACATATTTCACAAGAATTTATGTAGTGCGAAATATCATCCCGCATCTTTTGCCAATAATAATTTCGCTGTATGTGATTAGTTGTCTCTACAATACCTCTATGATTTGTTTTTGATTCGTGGTGATTTCGAATTACTAGTATTTTTTCGTCTTTGTCGAATAGTGTGTTTACTAATTTCGTACATGATATCAAATTGGTTATTTTAGGATTGAAATTTTTAATGTACACTTCGTTAAATACGTTATACAAATCTTGGGTGTGAAAGTAAATATAAATCTTTCGGCCTGGCAAAACGAATTCCTTTAGAACCTTTAATATCAAATTTCTATTAAACGTTGGAATTTTAATTTCAAAAATTTTGTTGGAACCATCGCTACTTGGTTGTACCATGATTTTATCGTGAGGATTATGGGTTATTCTCATCTGGTATGGTTTATTATTGATCATCTCATCAAGAATTGGAATGCTGTTTCGCAGACTTGGGTTGCATTCGGAATGAGGAGTATTAAGTGTGTCAATAATTGGTGGCCTAATCTGTATATTCGATATTATGTTAATCTTTTTTGAAGAGGTTGGTACGTTTAAAATTTCTTCGCTTATTACTTGTTGAACTTGATTTTCGTCTACATCCGAATTTTCCAAAACTTGGTCCAAATTTTCATCCAGGAATTTCGCAACATCGTTATCGATATCGCCGGGATTGTTAATTATTGACTGAGTTTCTAACGCGTTTAATTTTATTCTAGATAATGCGTCGGCATTACTGTTTAAACTTCCCTTTTTATAAAAAATTTCGTAATCATATTCTTCAAGTTTCAACCTCCATCTAACTAATTTTGAATTGGGCTCTTTTAGGGAGAACAACCAACGCAACGGTCGGTGATCTGTATATATTTTAAATTTCCTACCGAAAAGGTACGGCCTAAAATGTTTACAAGCCCATACGATCGCGAGCAATTCCTTTTCGATCGTTGAATATCTAGATTCGGTATCGTTAAGGGTTCGAGAAGCGTATGCTACAGGGCGGTCGTTCGGAACGTTGCCTTGAGACAATACAGCTCCTAGCGCGAAGTTTGAGGCATCAGTCGTTAGTATGAATTCCTTTCCAAAATCAGGGTATTGTAAAACGGGATCGTTGCACAACACCTGTTTACAATTTTCGAAACTTTTGACAAAATCTGGATTATGTTCAATTTTGACTCCTTTCTTTAAACAAGAGGTCAACGGTTTTGTCAATTTGGCAAAATCCTTAATGAAACGCCGATAGTATCCCAGAAGGCCCAAAAATGATTTTATATCTTTAGTACTTTTTGGAATAGGAAAGTTTTTAATGGCATGAATTTTTTCTGGGTTTGGTCTAATTCCGTCTTTGGTAATAATGTGGCCAAGATATGGTACTGAATTTCTAAGGAATTCCGATTTGTCTAATTGTATTTTTAAATTTGCTCGTCTGAGACGGGAGAACACTTCTCTCAGACGTTCAATATGTTCTTGCAATGAGCTGGAAAATATTATTATATCGTCTAGATAAACCAGACATTTTTCATTGTGTAGTCCTCGAAGCACATTATCCATAACTCGTTGAAATGTCGCTGGGGCGTTTTTCAGCCCGAACGGCATGCGTTTAAATTCGAAATGCCCGTTATTAACGGTGAAAGCAGTTTTTGGAATATCGGCGGGGTTAACCTCTATTTGATGGAAACCTGAAGTAAGGTCTAAAGTGGTAAAATAATTTGAATTTCCGAGTTTGTCCAACACCTCTGAAATATTCGGTATTGGGTATTTGTCATTGACTGTTTTATCGTTCAACCTTCGGTAGTCGATCACAACTCGCCACTTGGTTTTCCCTGAAGCGTCTTTCTTTTTAGGAACGACCCAAACTGGGGAACTCCAAGGTGAGTTTGATGGTTGGATTATGTTTTGTTTCAACATTTTATCAATTTGGTCCTGAATTTCGTTTTTGTGTATTTCCGGAAACCTGTATGATTTTGTATAAATAGGCGTTTCATCTGTTAGTTTTATGGAATGCTTAATTTCGTTCGTGAAAGAGAGCGGTAACTTATCGCAATATAATATATCCCTGAATTCAAAGCACAATTTTCTAATAGCATCGTATTCTTCCTGGTTGAGATGAGAAAGTCGTAAATTTTTAAGATTCTCTTTCATAAATTTGTCAATTAATGTTCGATTATCCTCTGAATTTTGTTCAATGAAATTTTGTTCGATATCTGGTGTTTCGAATGGCTCTAATACAAATGGTTCTAAAATATTTAAAATTTGAGGACGTTCGCTTTTATTAATTATTGTTGTGATTGCCAAATTGTTATCGATTTTGACGAGTGACTGTGGTAGTTCCATAGTATCACCAATTTTAGTGTATGGTAAAATACCATTTTCTGTGGAGCACTTAACTGGAATTTTAATAACTTGTTCGGTTCTAGGCTGAATTTTGATTTTGTACGGGAATATGTTCTCTGATGAATTTGAACTCGGCTTAACGTCACTTTCAATCATTAATGGAATTTTTGAAGTAGGTAAATTTAGGATTCGCTGACGACAATTAATTTGTGCATCAACATTATCTAAAATATCGAAACCAATCAGTCCGTCATATTTAGAACTAAAATCGTAAATGTGAAATTTAAAGTTCTTTTCCTGTGGAAATACTTGAAGACGAGGTACAACTACGTTTTTGTGACAGGTTGTGCCATGAGATGTAGTAACTGAGAAATGTTCTACTTTTATATTGTGCGGAAAATATTTACAAGCTAATTTTGGCGAAATAAAACTACGTGTACTTCCGGTATCGATCAAAAATTTAGCGTTAAGATCCGGCATAAATATATGTGGCAAGTTTTTTGTGTTAACATTATAAGAATCTACACAGGGTCCTGGTTTTGGGAGGTCGATGGAAAATTTATCATGTCTTGTTCTTCTGTCGTCGGAATTTGAAATTCTGTTTCTTCTTGATAAATTTGGTATTCGGGGTCTTGTTCGAATTCATAATTTTCACTGCCAGCTTCGAAATTTTCAGATTGTTCGTTTTGATCATTGTAATTTAATTCTTGTGAGATAAAGTTTGGTTTCTGGCCAGTTGGTCTGAAGAAATTTTGGGGCTTTTGAAAATGAGTGAAATTTCGTTTCGATTGGTTAATGGTAGATGTACTCATAGGAGTTGGCGTATACGGGGAATTTGGATTGCTGTTTCGTGTTTGACCTGAATATTGGGGCTTACCAAACACTTCAGCATTCGTAAAATATCTTTGTGGGCGAATAACGGGCTGAGGCACGTTTATAGGTCCTCTCGGAAATGAAGAAGGTTGAGGCTGACGGTACTGAACAGCCGGTGAATTAAATTGTGGAATACTTGCAAAATGATTTTGAAAACTTGACATCTGATTTTGATACTGGTTTGGTTTAAACAGAGAATTTCCGGGTGACATTTTCGTAAGCGGTCTGTGTTGACTCGCATTCAATGAATGACTTTTATTTTGGGAATACAAAAAGTTTTCCTCCTCAATAACCATGGATAATGCTTGTTCGATGGTTTGAGGGTTCTTGACACGGATCATCATTTGTATATTGCCAGGTATATTCCTAATAAAAGTTTGAAGTGCCAAATCGTCATAAGTTTTAATTCTAACAGTTTTTTCGGCAGCGGTGATCGGCAAGATACTAGTTTTTGCTCTCACAAGTTCCCTAACATCTTGACAACGTTGCCCAAAGTTAAATATAGTCTCGTTTTTAAATGGTCGCAAAGTTATTATGTCTTGTATTAGACATTCGACGTTTCTTTGGTCCGAAAAAGTTTCAATCAAGGTGGCTCTTAACTTTTGCCATGTATCTATATCGGTACGGTTTCCTATCAATAGCAAAGCACGATCTCTCAACTTCCCAATAATCGCGTTAACTAAAGTACTGTTGATATCATCCTTAACATTAATCGCGTTACCATACTTATTCACTAATCTATCGCAAAGATTTATGAAAATATTTAACGTATTTACATTTCCGTCATATGTGATTATGGAATCTAATTCTAATTTTAGTACATTAAAGTTTATTTCGCGAGTCATATTTGTTTCGTTATCGGAATCGGATTCTAACCCTATTGTATTAAATAAATCGGCTACGTCGTCGATTTCTTCAGAATCGTTCGACATACAATTATTATAAAGCGTAAGAAAGGAAAATATAGGTACTCACAGTTTAAGGATAGGTCTCATGCCTTTTCTTGTCTTCTTAAAACTAGGTCTCGGGACGACTGCGATAGTCAGCTTTTACGTGGTGGCCTCTTGGTGAAGTTCCGTATGCAGCGGCGATACTTCTTTAACCTTCGGTCTCCACGGAGTCCTATGTGCTGTCAATGGGTTGATGGAGTCTTCCTCTGGTCTGGTCACGTATTCCGCGTCGGCACCAGGTCCAAAATCAACTCGATTCGAATTGCCGGTAAATGGTTAACACCAACGAAATTTCGAAAAATTCTCCGACAATCCTACTGACTGCGCCAATGATGTTTTCGGTAAACGAAAACGAGTTTTTAAAAAATTTTATTTTAAAATTACTGCGTACAGCTCTAAAGCTATCTAGGAACTGAGCTAACAAGCAAAACTACATATGTAAGAAATGTCGGTGTGGTAATATAATACGCCGACTTGATAAGGTGTCGCATGAGTGCGACATACGGGGAATCTCGATGTTAAAGTCCTGCGTTGGCGGATTTGTGCACTGGTTTCCCAGGGGGCCGAATACATGACTCATACAATTTACGTGATCAGTCCATCTATTCGGTGATCGGAGTATAGTATAGTATGAACGTCCGTGAAATAAAAATAGATTGATAGTGTTTCTTATACACTCGATTAAAAGAAGCCTGCTCTAAATTCAGATTTTATAATTCCATTGTACCTACCCCAATTTTCACGGTCTTTACACTTCCTTTCACTTCCAAAATTTAGTAGTCGTTTACGTACTGATGCAACTCGTGGTGATATAAAATTCCCTAGAATATATCCGTATGAATAGTATATTAATCATCCGATTTTCTCAACAAACTGCCTAGATCCCGACTGTTACATACAGATTGATCAATTATATTGCTCATATGGTTAATAAATTATTTGGTGATTAGTTTAAGACAAAAACTTGCACAGGAAGACATCAAAATAATAACCCTTATAACCGCTTTTGCTACTGAGCGCAAAAAGGTAGGGCAGCCCTTGGCCGACAGCTTGGGTCGTGAGTAAAGCGTTGGAGCACTTGGGCGCCACGCAGTTTATTAAAGAGACTCTAAACGACTAACTGCGAAGTCGAATTTTGAAATAAAACAATTAAAACCTGTAATAACGAATAATTATTTAACAAAATGAGATTTGACACAATGACAAATTTTGACAATTTGGAAGTGACAGATAAAATGGGGCCCCGCAGTAGTACTACCAACTTTACAAGTATGACTATTTTTTAGTTAAATTAAAAGAATTGAAAATCTAGCCTTGTCTTAGGCAATCCTTTGGGTAATGCAGCCACTGGCAGCGTACGTGCTTCTTTCCGATTCGAGACCGTTGTCCTCTTTGGGCCCTTTGTGGAAGGTAGGGTTTCCTACTCGAACTTCCGTTCTAACAATGGTAATGGTCCGTGGGTCTCTACTTGACTCGGGGGGTAGGTAGCGGTAGCGGTACAACTCAAGGTAGTATCATACGTAGGTAGAACAAAGGTAGAAAGAACCAGATTATAATAAAAAACCCTAAGATATATTAGCATATTAGAAAACAGWTAATATTCCACAAAAAACACGCACCTCTGTTAGAGGGTTCTGTTATTGACTAATAGGGAATTTATAATTTTCCGAGMTGCCGGAATTTCTTTCTAGTAAGCCWTCAGAGACTTAAGGTAAGGTAAGTTTTAAGATAACACTCGCTATTTTTTTGTTATTCGTTTCTATTTTTTTTCGTTTTTTTTCAGTTTGACAACTGTCAGGCAATGTGATTGTTATCATCTTAGATATTGATAAGCAAAAGCTACCAACCAGATTGCTACACCCTTGAGATGTGTGCTGTCGTGTAAGAAAGTAGCACTCTATTCATAACCATCCTAAAATAAAAATTATTACTAAAGACGTTAAAAATAAATAATTTGATAACGAACTGATCTGTTATTCCATCCAAACTAATCTTGCATAACGCTTCAATTATCAAATTAGAATTTAGCAGGCACAAGCTGATTAAAATTTTATTATTTACATAACCAATTCATGCAGCTCGCGCGATTATGGGAATTTTCTCCACAAACCGCTGTTAAATCCATGAAAATAAAATCAGCTTGAACAATTACCCGACTGTAATAATTACTCGACGCGTACCCAGGTGACATTTCCTATACAGCCATTATTATTCAAACCCACGCCATAACAGACACTAGGTTTCGTGCGTCATTGTGAACCGGGCTACAGCCCTTTATTGTGTCAACCGTGATATGCATTGTTTCGCCTTTAGGCGAAATTCACGCCGCGTACACCGAGAGCCGCGGTTGCCTTCACTGATCGCCAGATATGGACGAAACATCTACACCGAAGCAGTGTTGCCACATTATAGGAMCGGAAATTGCMCGTGACGTGATCATAATGTCCAGGAATTACGATTAAAAATAAAAAAAAAATGTTTTCTAAACAGTTTATTCCAGTAAAGTACACAAAAATATAAACAATTTCTGATTTTGATTAGTCCGTTTTCCTATTTATATAAGCAGTGGGGGATTTTATAAAAAGCCGAGCTTATTTTAGCCAAAGGCACGTTCGCTACGTTTCTCCGCCAATGTAAGGCTTCCTCAGGCTTCTGCTAGAAATTTGGAAAACACGCCTTACAACATAGGAGGAACATCAATTTATTATTCAGCATTGTGCAGCACTAACAACGTTGCACCGAGAATATTACCAACCTTTTAACTATTCTAATACTAATTTGTTAAAATTATCTTCAAAATTTACTTGATAAGACAATCACACTTCGATCGGACTTCTTAAGCTTACAACCTTATCACTTTTGCTGGAAAATAACTTTCTGTAGGACTATCAAAGAACAATTTGGTTCCAATATTCATAGAAAATTAAAGTTAGTCTCAAGATTATTGAAGCGCCGTACTAGATTAAAAAATAAATTGGTATTCCTCCTAGGTTGTAAGAAGGAACATCAATCTTGGAGGCCAACACAAGAGCTTGGAGATTCCCTAGACTGGGGGAGAAACCTAGCAAATAAACGAGTCCTTGACTGAATCATGTCCGGTTTTTGAGAAAATTTTTCCTTGCTTAACACGAACGAATCAACATCCATTTTCTAAGTGAGAAAGTGATGTAACTATCTGTGGGGACTAAGGTTAAATTTAATCTTGCTATTGGCTAGTATCCGCAATAACTTTGCTTACTGGAAAAAGTAATACCTAGTGATCGCACCTTGAAACAATTTCATAAGCTTAACTGCATTCAAGAGTAATACTTGAATATCGCTTTGTCCAAAGCTGATAGCTATTCCTGGATATGGCTTTCTTTCGAACTCTTGCTTGGATAGGTTACCATGGAATACTGCAACAGTTCGCGTTATCCATCATAAGTCAGAACCTTTTAATATTGGCAATAGCTGTTCTTCTATACATTGCAGAAAGTGTGTGTTGTTTATGCGAGCATGATAATCACTTAGCGCACCTTGGATTAAAAAATCAGTGACGCACATTCCGTCTAAGTGTCTAATTATACTTGGTATCTTCAGAAGCTCTCGCATAGATCATTGATTTTGCCACCACCTCTCTCAAAATGTCGTCTTAAAACACATCTATAAATAGCTTTTTCTGCTTTAATTTTTGGAACGTAGCTTGGAAGGATGCAGGCCTCAAGAAAAGAAGTAAAATAATTTATACAGAACGTATCTGTCATGTCCTTTCTTCCACTTCAAACCCATGCCTCTTAGGATCTGTTGTACACCCACATGCAGTGTTTCTTTCGTTATCAGCGTATCCTGAAACGATCGAGGGCAACTCTGAATTTAAAAAATGCACTCCGAAAAAATGATATTCATAGCAGAGATCCAAGACAAATTTCCGGCTCACATGACTTAGCTTCTTCTGTCAACTGTCAACTTCTGAAGTGCTGGAAATGTCAACCACATGTTTTGACGTGGACACGTCTTTGCTCTCGTTTTAGGAGGCTTTATGTGGCGTACTACCTTAAAACGTGCCATCTAGCGGTGCCGATAGGCATAATACGGTTTTAGCGGTAATACAAAACTCTGTATACACAAGACCTTAAGCTCGAAAGTAGATACCTGCCTCACTAGTCTGTACTGTATTCGTCAACGGTTAATAACATGTAAAACAATCAGATGTCGTTAAGTTTGTGTAATGTAAACAAGCTAATCCGATTGTATTGAACCGATAACTTGCCAGCATTAACGCATTAACGCCATAACCTTTTCTATAATGCATCAGACGTGTCCACATTAATATTATGAGTGTATCGAACAATCATGCAATGACCTTATAAGCTTTTAGGATGAACTAAACAAATTTCAAGTGTAAATTCCTGTTTTTATGAATAGGAGCTACACCGACCTGGGTTGTGCTATTTTTGACTTCAGAACATACCCTAAAGAAGACCAAACCACGATTTCTAATATTAAAGATCACAGTCAAATGTATTAATAATGATTATAAGACATAGTTCATTGAATTTGCGGGCTAATATATTTATGAAAAAGTACCGCCAGCTTTGACCGGGAATCGAACTCGTGAACTTTCTCCCGTGATGCCATGCACACCACAAAACCCTATTCAGTTTCCAGGTCAAAGCGGCATATATACATACGTCAAACTTTACTTTAATATGTAACACTACTGAATGCCATCCGGCGATTTATAGGCGAATCGCTCGTCGCTCTTTATTTGCAAGCTTAAGAACAGACTTATGCTACGGTGGCCAGAACACTAATTAACAGCTGTAACTGAAAACAGCGAGTACTAAGCAAAAATGAGATACAGGCAAAATCGCATCCCAGTTCCGAAAGAATACAATAATAAATGACTGCCGTATAGGTGACCACATCTGCAATGTAACGCTAAAATCGAAACCGTTACAAACAGCACACCACCTATGATCTAAACTTAGCTCTAAACGCAAAAAGGTAAACTCCTAAAGACTATTAACGACTATGTAAATTTCCATTCGCAGGCATGACAGTTAAGAAGGGTTCGTACGCTACTCTGGGGTCCAAAAACAAGTTCTGCGGAATTAATCGTACAAGCCTTATTTTTCAATATTTTGTTTATATCTTTGGCTCATTGCAGACAAAGGTTTAAACTGCAGGGTTTACTGAACTGAAAAAACAAATAATATGAATAAAACGCCTAAGTTTGCATGCTTTTTACGAGGAATGAAGGCCACGTTTTTAGTTTTTATTCAGTAGTCCCTGCAGTTTCATTCTTTATCTACCTGCGTTTGAGTCATACGGCGAGGCTCGGGCTGCACGACCAAAACGTTCTAATTTAAGTGTATGAAGCCAGTGACGTCACTTTTCTTGCAGTGGGATAAATAATGCTGTAAGGGGCAGTAGAGACACGTACGTATTCCTCTTAACAATCCCTCAGCTTCGTACACCACGTACCTGCATAGCCATTAAGGACGCAAAAGTTGGTGTTCTGCATGTAAATGTAATAGATAGTTATAGAAAAATACCCTCAATATAATATATAGTATGTATCTCAAAACGCAAAGCGGTTACAAAAATTCTATTTTCAAAGATAAAATCAACAATATGGCAATGCTGCACCCAAGTTGACTTTCAGAGGCGGTGTTTATTTGCGTAAGGAATACACGTGCCGAGTACGTAGTGCGAGTTTAGTAATACATGTTCAAGAACTTCGCGACCTTTTGCATGCATGTTGCCTTTGTAGGAGCATGTGGTGTTAGAGAAACATAGCTTGTTTACACTTAAAATCTTTCGACCTTACGAGTTGTATTACAACGTATTGAGTCAGCGGACAGTTTCGCAGGTGCGCCGTTTTCGGTACGTGTGTGAAATGAATTCGGTTTTGTTGGAATGATACTAACTGTTCGTGGTACCTACCTAAAGATAGTATCCGTTAATGCTATAATTTTCTGCATGTTATTCTTATCCTATCGTTACTCTCATAATTTTTGTTCCAATGCTTGCTGTACATTTGTATTGGATATCATGTAGGCAGTCTGTATCGAATAATATTGTAATGCCTTCGGTTCACTCTGCTTTTCAAAACAGAAAATTAACATTACTTAACGATACAGATCTAGCTCTTTCAGGCTTTACGATTAGGCAGAGACTTTCTGTAATAGCCATTTATATAAAAAGAAAGGCATGAGGAACTTTCCTGGACTGGTCGCAGTTTGTCCAATAAAGCTAAATTACACACGGGTTGCATACAAAGCTTTATGTTCGACTTGAAAAAATTATTAATTTCTATTTAAAAACATAAATACCGTATCTAATAGAATCCCGTGTTTTCTGTCCCTCACGTTTGATAGATGATGACAATTCCGTGTCAAAATTGCAAAATTTCGTTAAATTATATACAAGAAGGTTAGAATTTTTGCCCAAATCAAGAAAAACGCAGTGAACTACGTCATGTATATATAGTGGAAGTTAAAAATTCTTCGTAAGCTAACCTAAGATAAAAATTTGTCCTGCAAATCTTACGTGTAGTCATACTGTTGGTAACAGTGAATGTCACAGTAAATTAAAACTGTCTAGTTCGGTAAAGTGCTATTTTACGTCCTCTAAATTTAAATTATACGTAAAAAACCTAATAACCGAGTAACTTTGATGTTTAGACATTGTTAATTTTTGTTAGGGTTTCTGTTTCGGTATCGCAAAATTGCGAATTACGGTTCCGTTTTTGGTTACGCCTGAGGTTCGGTTTGGATTACTGGTACATACCATACTCGTATGTAACCACGGTCACTGCTTCTGTCTTCCAGCAGCCATGTTCGTTTTGCTTTGAAAACGCAACTCTATTGTCAGTATATCCAAAGATGATTTCACCGCGAAAGTCTTTGCTGGATGGCTAATACGCGTCTTAATTTGTGAAAAACGTAACTCTAGACTGTCTGTGCAGGAATTATAGTAGTAAAGAGACTGAGAGATGAAGGGCTGCCAAAACTGAAAAGTGCCAAGTAGTCTATCGAGGAGTTTAGATATACCTAATGATTAAACTTTATTACGCATCACTTTGATTGTAACATGCAACGATCAATAGCTTTACGTATTAGCTTTATTGCCAATGAAAATGAGACCATTTGCAATATAAAGCCTAATGGTACTCCATCAAATGCAGGCATGTCCGCAATAAATGCGATGCAAATTAAAGGCAACGTGAGCATGTTTCAAGTACGTACCTGGTTTACGGTATTTTAAGCGGTTTCAAAATTAAATTCCTGCTGTTTCATTATAAAACATAAAACTATAATGAAGGAGAAACCAGAATTGGTAATAAATTAATATTTATTAATGAATAGTTATAGTTTTGCTTCGCGGAATCAATTAGAACTTCGAAGAGTAAGCGTAATAAGCCTTCTGGTTCTAAAAAATACTGCCTAATAAATCTGTTAGTTTTATAAAGCGGCGCATTTATAAATAAAAATCTTAGTTTAACTTCGATGTATACAATTTTTTCAAAATACGACGCTTTTGCAAACATTGACTTGTGAAAGGATGATTATCTCGTTGATATAATTATTACTAAGAAGATTCCGGACACATTATCAGTGTCTCCGAAGCTGCGACAGTTTATAGAAAGTAGTGATAGTGATGAGTTTCACTTTAACGAAACAACCAGTGACTTTCCACAACACAGTAACTCTAAGCCAAATGACTGGTCAGACACAAAAATCAAACTTGTGGTGGCCCAAGTTTACCTGGAAGCTTCAAAAAGACTGATAAAATTGGAAAACTATCAGTGACAATAGTATACCATCAATTTTATAAACACTAAAAATAAAATAAACACGATAAAAATAAAAATGCGTCGTTGCCGAGTTGAAAATAAATTCCAACAAAGTTAAGAAACACGTTGAAACACCAGAAGTAAACTCCGGTGGTCTCTTAACATCGGGAAAACACCTACAATGTACCCAGACTAGCTGCAGAAATAAGACAAGCTGTGATAATCCAATCAATTGAGACCGAGAAATCTACAGTTGTAGTAGGAAATGACACCTTTACGAACCCAGACTATTCCTTTTCGAGTGCTTGGTTATATGCTGAACAAATCAACCCTCAAATAACTACAATAGACTTAAGCTTCCAGGAAAGGATTTTTCGCTTGAGTATTTACCGAAAAGGGAAAGAGCATCTAGTCCTTTAAAGTGGAAGCCGATTAGTCACTCCTAGAAAAATTATATGATGCCAAGTTATGGCCCGAAGGTATAGTGGTGAAACAATTCTGTTTTTTTTTTCGAAAAAAAAATCTGTCTACAATACAAAAGAGCAAGCCGAACAGTTCAATTTTTAAATTGTTAAATCTGAATAAATTAATATGCTAAATATGTACCCATCTCAAAATAACATTGATGTGCTTGCCATCACAAAACATTGATAGACAGAAGCAAATATAGATAGCTTACTTTAATGAGACATTAATATGTGCAAAAACCAACTTATACATTAAAAAAGTGATGACAGTAATGAAATTATCAGAAGAAACACATATAGAGCTAGCTGTTGTGGAAGTGTGTAGAAAAAATATTGTCGTATTGGCAGTATATAGGTCACCGACAGAAAACATCGGTATATTTTTGCAGAAAGCCTTACTAGTATTAAATCAAAATGCAAAAATATTTATAGCAGGTGACTTTAACATAAATTTCCAACAAGAGTCGTAAGAAAAATTTAAACTAATCAACTTGTGTATATGCTTCGAGTTGAAAATAAGAACTCTGGAGCCTTCTACGGTAACATATACAACGTCAACATGTATAGATAACATAGCCACTAATCTTAGCACTAAAACTGTCATTGTCGATACAGTAATCCTGCATATGTTTGATCATATAGCGCAAGTATTTAGATTAAATAATTATAAAACTGATGTAATGATGATGATGTAATTGAATTTTTCGAAATAGGAATGAGTAAAAAAAAACATCCTATTTTCTACGGAAAATCGTGGTGATTCACAGAAATGTTATCGTCCTATTTCTGTGATTCCGACAATCTCTAAAATCTTAGAAATGATTATAAATGAGAGACAGAATTTTTCGAAAAATACATTTTAATGTAACAACAGAAAAAAACAGAACAGAAAAATTCTATCGTTGCTGCCATTAATGGCGTTATTCAGCATATACTAACTGCACAAGATAATGAGAATCAGGTAATCATGGGTTGCTGTGATCTTTCGAGAGTCTTCGACACTGTTCAGCACAAGGTGTTTCTACCAAAGTTTGGAATAGTATGACATCAGAAGCATCGCTTTAATAATATTCGAATCGTATCTGTCAAATATAAATCAAGTAATTGAATAAAAGAAATAAACGTCAGGGAGTGAAAGAATTGAACATAGTGTTTCTCAGGGAATATATAATTTATACCAATGACTTAATAACTAATGTTTCACAATATACCGCATGTTGCTTTGCTGATGATACTTCACACATTGTTAAAGAAAACTCTGTCCAACAAGCTAAGGAACTAATGAATGTCACACTTCAACAATCCTAAAACTGTATGGACTCAAATATGTTGAAGAATCGGTCCTGCAGAGCAAAGAGCAAATCAATTCACCACAGCATGTAACTGTTTTATAATACTCGGATATAACGTTAAAAATGTCCCATGCATTCAGCCTCTGGTTTATAGATGAATTCGCAAACGATTGCTCTTGGGTTTTATATAATTTACTAACAGATTAGAAAATAGAACTTTCTATACTTTAACAATGTGTCCTTATAAACTAATGGCTAGTAGCCACGTGCAGCTACAGTAATGAGTTTAGAAATAGGAAATGGTCCCCACTGTATTCTTAACAGTGTGTCCTACTTTAAGGTTGATTTCCTGCAATAATAAATTTCTCTTCTATTGACAGTGGATTCTCTATCTAATGGATTACATGCAGGTGCATAACTTATTTTAGTTTTTAAAGCACACTGCTAGAGTTGCAGTTTAGCATAAAGAGATCAATGCTGAAGTGTACTTTACTCAAATTCGCATAAGACAAAATCCGTCTCGACTTTTATATCAATCAAACGATGAGCCCTTAACAAATCGAAAGCAGGATTTGAAAGTTAGTTTTTATTTACTTATTACAGATAATTCACGAGCTTCTGTTGAAGAAAGATTACCTGCACTTGAGCTGTGTACAGATACATTTAGTTTTGTATCTAAGTATGATGGTATGAGTCCAGTAACTAAAAAAAGGTTGTCTTTCTTTCAAATAATTGAAAACAACTATATTCAGAAGCGTATTAATTGGTTGGTACTACTAAGTATTTGGAAGGTATTTCTGATAATTCAAGGCAGTTGAACATCTTAGAATGCTTAATGCTTAGTGGTCTTATTTCCCTAATTTTGCAATAACATTATTATGATTTATTTAACCTTACCTATAGCTGCGGCGTTTTTCATTTTTGTTTGTTTGTTATTATGTTATAATTGCATATATTATATCAATTAGGTAGCTTGGAAACACGCTGATTGAACGTATGTGCTTTGTCTCATTTGATTTATCAGATAACTCTGACGATCGCTTCGACCTAGAACGGTCATTGTCAAAGAGATAACTGCGTTATACTAAACTCAGATGTGCAGAATTTTGTTTGTATCCTCTTTTTTACAGGGGTTGTAAAATACAGTTGTAAAATCTCTCGCCTGGGTTTGAAGGTCGACTTTATAGTTTCGGCAATATCAAAGGCGTACTGGACGTGGGAATTTCTATTTGTGTATTTGCCAAATGTTTTTTCTGATGCTGAGCTTTTTCAATTTCCAAAAGTTCTAAAAGGTTCAGCTTTTTACCTTTCCTTTCGCAATGCAAAATTTTGACGTCGTTTTCATCTAAGTGATGATTATTAGTTATGCAATAGTCAGCAAAATATGTTGTGCTTTTGTTTGCATTTATATTCGAAACGTGTTCTTTAATTCTGTTTTAATAGCTCTACCTGATTGTCCTATGTATATCATGTCACATTGCATGCATTTTAKTTATTTATTTATTTATTTATTTATATTATATAATTTACTAACAGATTAGATAATAGAACTTTCTATACTTTAACAATATGTCCTTATAAACTAATGGCTAGTAGCCACGTGCAGCTACAGTAATGAGTTCAGAAATAGGAAATGATCCCCACTGTATTCTTAACAGTGTGTCCTACTTTAAGGTTGATTTCCTGCAATAATAAATTTCTCTTCTATTGACAGTGGATTCTCTATCTAATAGATTACATGCAGGTGCATAGCTTATTTTAGTTTTTAAAGCACACTGCTAGAGTTGCAGTTTAGCATAAAACGTGAGAGCTTCATTTTAAAAATTACCTATTCGCATAATGAATACGTAAACCTCTCACTAGAAAAAGATTTCAAGTATTATTCGTGTTGTAATAATGGAGAAGTACCACATAAATTCTATATTTAACGTCGCATGAAAGCTAAAGTTGAATTGAGTTATACAGCTCCCAGATATTATAATATCGTGACCCTAAAATATTTAGGCATTCCAAACAATTTATCGGCATATTCAATTCGACAGTGAGGAATTTGACATTGAGACATTTGCGATCCGTTGGTTATAAATCTATTATGAGAATCGATTTTAACGACCTGATATTTTGAGAACAGCTTTCTAAAGCATTCCACCTATGAATACTGTAAAGAAATTTATAATAATAATCAGCTTTATTCGTTAACTTAATTAATTAGCATTACAGAATGGAGTCATAAAAGGTAAAATAGAATACAATAAATGCTATGTAGCGCACAAGAAACATTACAATAATACAAATTTAAACATCTGGGTTACAAGTCACAGTCAATATAGTCCTCTACAGAAGGGAAATATTTGTTGATCAACATTGCTTTTATTTCCCGTTTAAACTGAATTATGTTTAAGCTGTTAATGTCTTCGTTTAGTTTATTATAAAATGTTGATCCCTAGAAATCAACACCCACCAAGGCTTCCTTTCAAGCGATAGTGAGGAATTAGGAGTGAATCTTTATTTTAGTATTGTATTTGTGATAGCTGCAATTTAACTAAAATTCACTTAGATGTTCATGAACATACCAGAGGCAATTATATATGAACAGACAGGACACCGTTAAAATTTCCATAACAATAGCCCTACAAGTATTTACAAAACTCTTAAGGCTTTTTTCTGATTCTATGATTGCATATAGTAAATGCGACTATGAAAGTTTGCATTCACTATTCACTAATATGTGCTGTTCACCTATTTTAAGTCTCTGTCCTCAAAAACACCAAGAAACTTAAAAGATTCGTTGCTTTTCTCGCCTCAGGGCAGCCAAAAATAGGGGCGGCCGCAAGCGGTTACCAACAGAATACAGAATACGAGTTTATGAATTACGACCACGGCCACCGTAAGGTAACTCAGGCCTCGTCTAGGAGCGACTGATGGCATAATTTTTATAAGAGCCGCAATTTTATAGTGGCGGGAATTCGTTATAAACACCTACAATACCAGTCGTTTTAAAAGCGTTTATTGCACATCACTCCAGACTACCAAATTGTAACGACTTGTCAATTACTGATATTATTGATTTTTTCATTTCAATATTGATTAGTCGATTAGTCGTAGGTATTTATTTATAAAATGTTGTTACCAGAAAGGTTTGGTATTGTCGCATCTATCCAAAGATGGTAGAACAGCGACATCAAAAGATTTAGAAATGGACTTACCTTACTCACTCTTCACTTAGAAAATGTGTTAATTTTGTAGGCTTTTAGGAAAGAAAGTTTACCTACCCACGAAGACGGTTGATCGGAGAGAACGTCAATCCCTCATTTTTTGCCACCTCGATACTTAATAATGATTAAGTGCGCATTTTTTATACAGTGGCGTACTCCGCGATACTTACGCTCAAGTGGACAGGTTCGTACGTATGTGACAGTATCAGTGCAGTGACTTTATCATGCTAGTAAATTTTTTCATAAAACGCAAGGTAGTATTCTATTTTACTAGACTGTATATCGGATTAGTCATACAAAGTAAATAACACTTATTGTTGGGTAACCATTTTATGAAAAAAATTATTACCAAAAATTGATCTTGATGTGCAAAATACTAATAGGCAACGGTACGACAACGGTGCAAGTATGAAGGGACTGCAACAAATAAATTTAATTATTAATAATGCCGCAATAATTTCTAGCGAATCTATAGTTTTTGATTAGTTCAGGAATTGTACAATTTTTTTCTGCTTCACCCTTCATACGAATTTGTTTAAAGAAATTATTACAAATTTGACGTAGAAGTTATTGAGTGAAATTTGTAGGTCAAGTAGTAATGATGCTCTTAGGCCATTGCAACAAATTTATGGCAGTACAATCATTGTCAGTGATTAGAAGGCTGGAGGTCTACATACAAGAGGTACAGCACAGAACTGTTTGAAAAACTTAAGGTTTTTAAGATTTTTGAATGGCATTTGGTGAAAAACTGATTAGTGGAGTAAAATCAGTCACAAATAATAACTTTTTTTTTTCTTGGCGTAGAACCAAATGAAACCTACATGGTTGCGTTCATTATATAATTTTCTACTAGAAATGATGATTGACGACATTTTTGGCCGATGCAGAACTTTTTTATTTTCGGAAAACATGAAAACTGCGGCAATATTGGAATCATTGCGTTCTAACAAATATCACGTCATATCTGGAGAACTATTTCAGATATCGCATTCATTTTTTTTTTTCAATGAAAGTACAAACATGAGCGCTTTTAACAGTGTTAAAATAGTTTATAGAACTGTAACACGTTTTGCAGAAAAAAAAAAGAATGTCGTTGTACACTGCACGGCTACTGAAATTTTAGACACGCGACAAACTTTTTTGTTTCTCAAAATTTATACTTATATGCAGCGAACGATATGTTGAGAAAGGTCTAAAAAAGTTTTTGGTGAAAAAATTATTGTCGTAGGTACCATGGTTTTCACGTTATGAATTTTTTCTTAACGAGTGTATCACCCGACAGTGAGCGCGCCGCGCCGTGTTGTTATTCCTGGTAACCGAGCTGGTGACAGATAACGCGTAATAAGTATACTATATTTCACAAGAGATAGATACATTATTTGTGAAAACGAAATGAAAATAGAACTTGAAAATATTTTAATACATTTCTATGTCAGTATCAGGGTCTGCTTCTTCCTCTAACATAGTATTTTTGCAATTAGCACAATTACATTCGCCGCAGCATTTCAACCCTTGTTTCACACAGTTGCACCTGTTTGTAGTACAATTTCCATCAGAACAGTACAGTGATAAGGACTGCCTTAGAGATTGCGGTATAGGATCTTGGTTTGCAAATACAGGTTCCCAATGATCAGAGTCGAATGTCCATCCGTATTTATCAGGGTTTTCAAATTTTACTTTTCCAATGTGGCTGGAATACCATATTTTCAACTGGTATATGCACCTAAAACAGGAAACGCATATAAAATGTTATCTCTACTTACCAAAGAATATACATGTAAGTATTTTCTTTGCATTTACTGAATACGAACCTCTGCAAATGCAATTTAAACGCATCATCCGTGGGTGGAATTTCAGAGGCTGAGCGATTGGTATTTTTCGTAAAGAAAAGACGTAATTCGTTCAAAGTTCGAATATCCTTTTGTTTATTTTTGTACAAAAGCAGAACGTAGTGCACGGCAATTTCTTGTGCTCGATCGAAAGGTAGATTTGGCAGTTCTTGCAAGTCCTTCAGATTAGCAGCATTTTTCATCAATATGTCAAAGGCAGTTTTTTTGCCTATCTTGTAAAATGCGCTGGTGGTGTCGCATCCAGTTAGTGAATGTATTGCCAATAAATTTTGTGAAACTGTGGTTCCAATTTTATCAACAATATCACGTATCGCGACAATGCGTTGATTATGACTGTGTCCTAATTGCATAAAAACCTTGCATTTGTTTAATACGGACCCACTAGTATAGTAGTGAATGAGCAAAATTAGAACATCAGTATCTACAGATTTTACTAATATATTTTTACTGTAACTCGATTCATGTAAAGCGTGCAAAACAATTCTCGTGTCCGCCTCGTCCTGATTGCTGCTTAAAGAATCCAAGACGTACAAGTTTTCATTCTTCCTTACAAGACATGTTTGCTCAGGATCCTCAAAGCCTCCAGCTATTATCAAATGTTCATTTTCGTTTAACAGTTCTGAAGCGTGTTTCGTAATATACTTTGTGAGGAATATTAAGAGTGACCACTTATTTTCGGACGACTTCAGAAATTCTCTAAATTTTGGAACCTTTCTTGAACCCAAAATAGCGAAGTTCGAGTTAAAATCTCCTCGTCTCATTCTCTCAATAAACTTTAAACCTCTTCCCTTGTAATTATCGAAAACCACGGTCAGTCTTTTACTATAGTTCTTTCGAGCAGTATAAATAATATTATGTAAGAACATATTTCCGACATCATCAAACGTAGTAATTTTTTTTTCGTTCAGCTCATGAACAGAAACCATGCCATCGATTATTATAGAATCAAAATCAAGATTAGGCGCCACGGGATTTACGTAGGTCTCCAACTTTTGGATTAAGTCCGACTTTGTAGTTTTTCTCATTGAGCCGTCCTCACAAAATAATGAGGTGGGAACCACCGTCAGTTCATAGGAAATAATGTCTGTTAAGTCCAGTTCATGCAAACGTGCAGCACACACAATTCTCCGAAACATCAATTCAGACCCAATGAACGTTTTTTTTTGCGCTTTCCTCGTAACTTTATCTTCTTTGAATCCCACAACTTTTTCTCTTTTTTGCGATTTCCAAAAGTTACCAACATCAAAGTTCAAAGATAATTTTTCAGTTTTGTTTTTTATAGCTTCAGCAAATTTATTTATACCATTTCGAATCTCTGCCTTTGCAATTTTGCCTGTGCAAATATTGATTAACTCCTTTGGAACAGAAGATATTTCAAACGGATTACACCAACTTTTTTCAATTATATCAACAATTTTCTTTACGTCAGCTTCGTTTCTGTCTCTTGACGACAACCCCTCCTTTTTGAGTACCTCTGCCAATCCCCTTGTATCTTCTAGAATAAAGTATGCAATTTTTTGCATTAGAATGAATCCCCTAGTTAAGTAAAAGGAGACGCACTTACCTAAAAATTGTTGTGAATAATCTCCCAAGATATGACGTGTTGCTATCCATCGAAGGAGTGCACCCGGTTTTTGTGTGAACCCTACAACACCAGATGTGCTTTTGCAATCTCGATTTATGGATTGCTCCAATGCCATGTCCGAAGCGACACAATTGAATTTTTTGTCACCTGTTTTCTTCACAACAAAATTCCCATTTATCAAAAATCTATGCATGTATGGCACCGCACTCTTCAGCCTTTCCATGTCGCTTAAATACACGGGAACCCATTTTGAATAGAGGTTTCTTCCAGCAGACCTCAGATACGGTAATGTATCATGAACTGCACTTAAATGGGCTTCAAAGTCACCATCTCTTTCTGCGCGTAACATTCGCCACAGTAAATCCACTCCTTCAAGAAACGAGTGCCAGTATTTAAAAGTTTCAGATAATGCCATTCCTTCGTTGGAAAAATTGATCATTTTGTTTTCAACAGTTTCCAATTGATGAAGAAGATCGTCGAAGTGTTCATTGTTAAACTGAAAACCACAAATCTCATCTGTCACAAGTTCAATAGTATTTAAGAACTCTTGTGGTATTAAACTCTCGTCATATGTATCCTCACACCACTCACCCAAGGCTTTAAAATATAATCTGGACAAAGCATCACAAGCAAGAGTAAGTCCTCGAATGGATCTTGCATATTGCTTCCCATTCAACATTAATTTGCAAGTATTTTCGGCGTACACGTCTGATTCTACAAGCATAGCTGTTAGTCCCCCGTCTCCAAAAATATATCCAAGGCTAGCAATGAAAGCCAAAACGAGGTGCATTCCACCCAACTGCATAGTTACTTTCCCAGTTAATTCTGGCGGATTGCTCCACMAAATTTCCTGCGCTTTACTATAAATTGCCAAATCTGCAGTAATAACAATATGGTCCTGATTCACAGCAGTTGCTAATTCAACAAGTCGAACCATGGATGTGAAAATTGTGTCGTACTCAGTTGGAGGAGCGTTTAAGAACGGCATGTACGCTATATTTGAGATACTAACATTATTTGGAGATATTGTATTGCAGTAATCGGTCCAACCGATAAAAGGCCTTCCCTTCTTTAAAAATCGCAACAGTTTCCACAACAGATTAATTTTTTTTGATGCAGCATCATTTTTACGGCTAATGCGTACTTCAATTCCTAAATTAGACGGTTCTGGTCGTGACTGTGGCTTTTTATAACGTAAGATTTTTTGGAAGGGAAAGTCGAGTTCCTCAACTTTCAACGAATATGTTCCAATTTTAGGAATATCACTTTGACGACTTGAAGTGCATGATTGCTGCTGAAAAACTACAGTGGCCATAGAATGCGTAGTGCATTTACCATCAATGGTGTCTTCGTTAAGGTCAAAGTTATCGATACTGGCATGAATATAATTTTGTTTCGATTCATCCACAGTTTCAATACCATATGGTATGTACACACTATCCTTTACAATTTTTTCTTGCGCTAGTGCTGTCATAAGGTGTCTTATATCATTGTATGAACAAGTGAATCCCATCGACGATAATATATCAAGGATTTTCCTACTGCGTATAGCGTGGTACACGTAAAGTCCTAGGCCAATATGAAAAGTGTTTGTCTTACACTTCGAATTAAAAACTCCCATAAGTATGTTACAGATTATGGTAGCCTGGGGATCTGCACCTTTCTCAGCATTTGTAAATAAAGATTTATTAACTATCCATGACATAAATGTAAGTAAAGTTTCGGGAACTTCATTTTTAAAATTACGACCATTAATCTCTGAAGGTGGTGGAAAATTGTTATTGCGAAGTGGAAAATCGGACATTTCTTTTCTTAATATTGCTGCGGCTTTGTGCAGAATATGGATATCAGATTCGGCAACCCTGGTAGAATTTCCGCTAAAGTCTAAATCAATGTTACTGCAAGAACTAGACGATTGATTATTTGTTTCGACCTCGCTTGTGTCAGTTTCTGTTGCAACATTTGCATTTTCTTGTCTTATTTTGTTCGAGACAGCTTTTATATTTCTTGATGATATGTAATGGCTGTAGCAGGTCTTATGATATTTAGCGTCATAAGCAAATAAATCCTCGTAAGTAGATAATTTAGATATCATGTCGATGTCAGTTCTTCGTTTTGCCGCTTCTATAACTTTGGCATATGTGGATCTTCCCGTCCCTACGGACATATCTTATATACATACCTTATAATATATACATACCCTATACTTATTTATGAGGTATGTAGGTATTGAATATGCATAAAGACCAACAATTTGAAGTACTGACTCAATCAAAACCCAATACTATGCTATCCGAATTAGGTATCTAGCAAAGAAGTAATTTACAGTCAAACTTACCTGTTTGGATAGAAATCAAGTGCTTTCCTTTCTTTCTTCCATCTTTATTACAAATGAAACACATCCTGCGAATGTCAAAGCCACTATTTGCTCGCCTAGTAGGTCTGGAGGGAGCCGCTTCTCTGGCATTAGGTTTAGTAGATGTTAAAATGTTTTGTAGGCTTGTATATGACTTTCTGCATGCTTCATGGTACTTTATATTCAATTTTCCTGATATTATATCATCTTTATTTGACAGAATATTTCTGGCACAAATGTCTTGCCGCTTTTCTGCAGCAGATATTATTGTCAGTAGTCCTTGATGTCGCGGATTCCGGACAACCCCCTTTTCATTAGCAGTAACTGCTTTCTTGCAAATAATGCACTCCATATTTACAATAACACCTGATTCCAACAAAATTGGCAACTAACACGATTTGCGACATGCGATGTGTGTCGCGCGAAATCTTTGTGGGATCATGGGAGTAGTTACTGCGCAGGAACAATAATAAACGCCCTCTGTTGTGTCTGGACAGCGACGTGACCCTACCGTTCAGAAATATAAATTCATAAAATGAAAACCATGGTAGTTACAACAATAAACTTTTCGCCAAAAACTTTTTTAGACCTTTCTCAACATATCGTTCGCTGCATATAAGTATAAATTTTGAGAAACAAAAAAGTTTGTCGCGTGTCTAAAATTTCAGTAGCCGTGCAGTGTACAACGACATTCTTTTTTTTTCTGCAAAACGTGTTACAGTTCTATAAACTATTTTAACACTGTTAAAAGCGCTCATGTTTGTACTTTCATTGAAAAAAAAATGAATGCGATATCTGAAATAGTTCTCCAGATATGACGTGATATTTGTTTGAACGCAATGATTCCGATATTGCCGCAGTTTTCACGTTTTCCGAAAATAAAAAAGTTCCGCATCGGCAAAAAATGTCGTAAATCACCATTTCTAGTAGAAAATTATATTATGAAAACAATCACGTAGGTTTCATTTGGTTCTACGCGACTTTTTTTTTCTGAGGAAATGAGCGCGTTTTATGCCTCGTTTTACTCCTCTAGATGTAAACAAATTGCTGCGGAATTTTAAAACTGATTTGCTGAATGTATTAAAAAGTTGCACAATTAAAGCACTTTTTGGATCAGAAAAAAATGATCCATGTTTTGGGCAACATCTAAATATGGAGTAAAACTCGGCGAAGAGATCAATGCTGAAGTGTACTTTACTCAAATTCGCATAAGACAAAATCCGTCTCGACTTTTATATCAATCAAACGATGAGCCCTTAACAAATCGAAAGCAGGATTTGAAAGTTAGTTTTTATTTACTTATTACAGATAATTCACGAGCTTCTGTTGAAGAAAGATTACCTTCACTTGAGCTGTGTACAGATACATTTAGTTTTGTATCTAAGTATGATGGTATGAGTCCAGTAACTAAAAAAAGGTTGTCTTTCTTTCAAATAATTGAAAACAACTATATTCAGAAGCGTATTCATTGGTTGGTACTACTAAGTATTTGGAAGGTATTTCTGATAATTCAAGGCAGTTGAACATCTTCGAATGCTTAACTTATAATGAGTTAGTGGTCTTATTTCCCTAATTTTGCAATAACATTATTATGATTTATTTAACCTTACCTATAGCTGCGGCGTTTTTCATTGTTGTTTGTTTGTTATTATGTTATAATTGCATATATTATATCAATTAGGTAGCTTGGAAACAAGCTGATTGAACGTATGTGCTTTGTCTCACTTGATTTATCAGATAACTCTGACGATCGTTTCGACCTAGAACGGTCATTGTCAAAGAGATAACAGCGTTATACTAAACTCAGATGTGCAGAATTTTGTTTGTATCCTCTTTTTTACAGGAGTTGTAAAATACAGTTGTAAAATCTCTCGCCTGGGTTTGAAGGTCGACTTTATAATTTCGGCAATATCAAAGGCGTACTGGACGTGGGAATTTCTATTTGTGTATTTGCCAAATGTTTTTTCTGATGCTGAGCTTTTTTAATTTCCAAAAGTTCTAAAAGGTTCAGTTTTTTACCTTTCCTTTCGCAATGCAAAATTTTGACGTCGTTTTCATCTAAGTGATGATTATTTCTTATGCAATAGTCAGCAAAATATGTTGTGCTTTTGTTTGAATTTATATTCGAAACGTGTTCTTTAATTCTGTTTTTAATAGCTCTACCTGATTGTCCTATGTATATCATGTCACATTGCATGCATTTTATTTGGTAAATGCCGTTTTTGTTCAATTTATTGGATTTTGGCTTATTGTTAACTAGAAGACCTCCCAAATTGCACTTATTAACCTCTATTGCTTTTATTCGGAGTCTATTGAGCCTATTTTTAACAAAACACTAACTCCTTTGACATAATTTACTGCGGCAAAAATATGTTCTTTTTCATTGATGTTAGCATTGTACAGCATTCTTTGTATTCTAATTTTATTTTGTTTTTTAAGTATTTGGTCCACAATGTTTGTGTCGTATCCATTGTTAAAGGCTATTTGTTTAATTGTCGTCAATTCTTTTTCGAAACTTTTTTTTCTAAGTGGTATATTTATTAGTCTGTTTATTAAACAATAAAACACGGAATGCTTAATCTGTAACGATTGATTTCAAGAAGCCGGGATTGTAACATCTGACTGTGTTGGTTTTTTATAAATTTCAAAGTCTATTTTACTATTTTTTACCGACATTGATAAGTCCAGAAAATGAAGAACTCCATCCTTTTCTTTTTCTAGGGTAAATTGAATCTTTTTATTTATTGTATTTAAGAATTTTAAGAATACATCCAACTGCCTGTCAGTTACCGTCCAAATACAAAAAATATCATCAACATATCTAGTCCAGAATAATACATTTTTAATAATTTCATTTTTCTTTGCAAAAAGCTTTTTTTCGAAATTTGACATGAAAATTTCGGCCAAAACTGGAGATAAAGGTGAACCCATTGGCAGTCCATCGTCTTGTTTGTAGAATGTGTCATTGAACGTAAAATAACTTTGATCTATGCAAATTGGCAGCTCTCTATTTTATTTTTGAGGATTGTTAGAAGTTCATTTAGAATAGAATAATAGAAGTGAAAAGATTAGACACATCGAAGGAGACAAGAATAGCGTTATTTGGTAATGATAATTCTTTTACCTTGTTCGCGAAACCTACGGAATTCTTCACGCTGTATTTGGACTAGCATTCAATTGATTGTGTCAAAATGCTGTTGGCGAATTTGCATAATTTATACGAAGGAGCATTAATGTAGGAAACAACCGGTCTCAAAGGTATTCCATTTTTGTGAATTTTTGGGAGGCCATATAGAATTGGAGCTCGGGGGTTCATTATTCTTAATTTGTACTTTTCTTCGTTTGATAGCAAGTGTTCTGAAGATTTTAAAATGGACGTGACGTCTTTTTGGAACTGGCCTGTGGGATCTGAATTAAGTTTAGAAAAGTTAACTTAATGATTTGTACGTTTTAAGTTACGAATGTTTATCGGCGCTGTCCAGTACTATACAGCAGTGTGATGATTTGCAGCATATAAACTCATTAATGTAGCTTCATTTGCTAACACATTGCGACATATAAAATTGTTGATTTAGCTACGCTATTGTTTGCCTGTGTAAATAAATCGCTTGTCTACTGCGATTGTATTAATTGCATACCGATGAATTATTCGACAGTTTCAAGATTTTGAAATAACGTCTGCCAAAGTTCATTCAGTTTGGGATACAATATGAAAACAGGAAAAAAATATTCGATTAATTAATTATTACGCCAATATAAGTATTGCATATGTATGTAGTAATTTCGTTCGGAGCACATTAGCCGAAACTTGGCGTTATCGTTATTTTACACATCAATACATAAAATCGTTGAAGAATGATTAATGAGCCTGTCGGTCAGTCGCGACCGTGCAAATGTAGCCTAAAAGCGCGGTTCCGCACTATCGTTAATTGCGATACGTTAAATCCAATATTCCGTAACGCACTTGGAATTGACATTGGCGCCACTATCGCTTATCGCATTGCTCACTTTACCACCGCACCGTTAGAGATCGTTTTTTCCGGAAAAGCACGAAGTTATGCCGAGAGAAGGCATAAAAGAGCACCAAAATGGAAAATTGAAATACCTCCAAATAATGACTTTTGCTATACCAACTGGTGTTTGATGGAAAGTGTATTTAAATATTCTTGTTATGAGTAATGATACAAAAAATAAAAGGAACACGCTCAACAGATTTTGAGAGCGAAACAGTACAAAAGAAACAAACATTACACACAGTAAAACATATTGACAAATATGGTTGATCAACATCAAACTTTTTCGGACGTAATCTTTACTGCTGACTTGAAATAATAAAAATAATAATTTATCAATAAATAATAATTTGAAATGATATCTGCTTTGGTCAATTCATTCGGCACCTACGACTAGTTTCGTCCTTGTTAGGACTCCTCAGGCAGATATACCGAATAAATTGACAACGGTCACTGAATATTAAAAAGTAGCGACAACAATTGCGATGTGTACAATTTTCATACTGTTTCTTATAATTCCATCTCTCTTATTGTCAGATTTGGCAGCTATGACCAGTGACTGCTTGTGGATTCGTCAAATGGTTGAGTACACGCATTTATGAAATAGACTAATATAGGACGAACAGGTGTTTCGTCGGAAATAAGCTCAGACTTGCATTAATACTCAGAAACATTTAAATCTTATGAAATTTAAATATTCCGCACAGAATACATTTTTTTCCGTTTATTTTAAAATTTTTTTACCTACATTTCGTAGCTTGTACTTTGCTTACGTTCGCGTTCGTATAGCTACCATATAGGCAAAATAATGCTCTAAACGTAAGCACGTCCCTGGAATATGGATATGTTAAAAAAATTTAATTAAATTATTATTTCTTATTTCAAAGCAAAAACAAGCTTAGAGTCTGCTTACTGATGATGCAGTTGCTTCATTGCTCCAGAAGGGGAACCGCCTCTGACAGCGATGGTTGGTAGGTGAAGTTGAACTCCCGCCGGATTTCAATTTCACCCCATCTCTCGCCCCACAGGAAAAAGTATCATTCTATCTCTTGTGTTGCCGGCTTAAACATGAGACTAGAGTTGGTGATACCACGTAAATGCAGTGACCTTAGAATTGACCATAACAGACCGATGTCTTAAGCCACAGCCACCTTCAATAGGGCCGGGGCCGCGTCGATTTGGCAACAGCGCGCGCAAGGCCGATTCTGTATCAATTGAACGGATTGATACATGACGTACTCTTTGAACTAGTGTAGTGTGTTCAGACCGATAATTTGGAATCTAGATTTGGCTATTACAGGTAAATGGCCGGCAAAATTTTGATATAATCGCTAATCAAGTTTTCGAGTCAGAACCAAAACTGCTGATTAAAAGTATATTTTTGTTATGGTCTACTCACTGCGGAAATTTACAACTATTCACTTTGTGCTTCGAGAAAGTCTGTGAAGCACTAACAAAAACAAGTCATAGTTTTATCAAATCCAGGAGACACTGCAGCTGCTATTTTTGTGACATTTAACTACAACTATACCTAAACGTTTTACAAATCAAGTACCTACCTATATTTTATATTAGCGATTCTGTTGCATCTAAACTTGGACGAAAACTTAATTGCCTTTGGATGAATTTAATTAATGCATTAAATTGAAACGAATTTACAATTTAATAAACGATGGAGTTTCTGTACCGCCTAGAATTGTTGTCGAACGTGTGAAATACGTAGTGTGCGTGGTTCAAATGTGAATATTTGAAAAAACTAGAAGATTGTTTATGTCGGCAAGTACCTACAAAGCAAAAGGTTATTTGAAGTGTTTTAAGTGAACGAATCATATTTTCTTTTTTTGAGATCCCCTCTACATTGCTACTAATGCAACAATGGTGTAAAATGTATAATAAAATCCCTCGTATCAATTGTTAATAATAGTTGTTATTTTAGATACGTTCGTATAAACTGTAGCCTCAGATTTAATTATAAGAAATTCTAAATACTTTATTTTTATAAATACTTATGTAAATTTATTTATACCTTTTCTCTTGTTAACTACATGTCTTAACATCTGCGAATTTCTTATGAAACTATGTGTGTGTAACAATTATTTGTACAAATCTTGGTTGTAAAAGTTCAGTTGTTATATGAATTTGGTCATGGAGTGATATATGGTGTCGGGTAAGAAATATATTGCTGTAAACGCGGAACGTGTATTATTGATAAACCAGCTGGCTACCACAATGTGGTCGTCGCAATGCTCGTAAAATAAACCCTTTGTTTCAGTATGTTAGACGATTTATTAAAAATAAAGCACATCCCAATGTAACAAGTAAGTAAAATTCAACAGTCACAGTTAAATGAAACTGCGGGTGTGGCAAAGTTTGCACGCCATGAGATTTACCTGGGTTTCGCTAAAGCATGAAGTGCTTGCCTTTGATACGTAATTTTGTTCCTATTCAAGTTATCACGACAATTTCTTTAATAATAAAAAAATTAACCCTTCCTGTATAACTATGCCACTGGAAGTTTATATGATTTTCAAAAATGTACATAATACCAAGATACCCGAAATAACACTACCTACCTCAATTTTATTTCGCTCCGTTTCAAGCGAATTTGAAGCAATTATAGCAATTGATTTGTATTTTCAAAACAGGTGTCACCTTCTACGAAATTTAAGGAACAAAGGAAAATACCTCAAAAGCCCTACCAATAAAGTAGATATGACGTTATATATTTTAGGCGCGCGACTTTCGGACCGCGGCATATCTGCCTTTTGCTACAACAAATGCGCTGTTACCATTTACTACGGCCTCGGCGTAGCGTGGGGTACTAGTGATAATCAGAGCAAATGTTTCCGCTTAGATAGCGGCAAGGGCGTTTGCTTTCGCTATCATAAATAATAACTTACTAATAAGTAATGAAAACCTTAATGTATTGCAATTTGGAAATGATATATGAGCATTTTTTCTGGTTTTGCACAACTATAAGACATAGAAAAACCTTTTAGTGATATCAACCATCAAAAATTGTAGCACTTGCAATGTTTATTTCAAGAATTATATTGATTATGTGTAATTGTATTTTACAGTAATATACTGACTGGGTTAACGTTACCTATGCAGTTCGTATAAACGAAACATTTTGTTATAATTCGATATTGCACTTTCAAAACACCGACAGCGACACAAAAACACTTTTACGCCAGACTAAAATAACATATTTGCTGACATTCCTTAAATTTTGTTGACACATCGCGCTATTATTTTATATACGTACTATTGATATATTGTTATCCTAATTTTAATCCCACTTTTTAAAACCAACAAAACTGATAGTAACCCTTTTGTATCATACCTATTTTCACAATTAGTACCTGCTCTTTAAAATGACGATTTTTGCTACTGATGTTTTATTGTAAGCTACTAGTCCGGTATATTGCAGTGTTCAGTGTATAGGTGTATAAATATATGTAAGCATACCTATGTGGAAAATTAGTAATTGCCAAGTAATTGTCTTCTTATTAATACAAATGGGCAAGGCAGCTATACACCACAACAGTGTCTATTAGCCTTGGGAAGTTGTTAATGATAAACATTCTACAAGTTTCTTGGGAGGCAAGTTGTTATTTAGTATAATTATTTTAGTCCTACATTTGTAGCGGCGCAGCTACTTAAAATTTCAATGTATCAAGCTGTTGTAAACATGATTTTGAAACCACTAAGAATTTCAAAATGGTCGCCTGTGATGCAAAATGTTTCCATTCTGAAGGAATCTGCTGCTGAATTGAAATGCAAGATGGTTAACCTCTACCCTTTGATTTACTTCCTAGACGGAGTTCCATGCTGCATTGCCGCTCTACTTTACTGTCAGCTTCAGCCGCTGTCGAAACAATAAAATTCAATTGTCAGGGCCCGCTGCACGAATAAAAATCGAACATCTCTTCAAATTGAAAACGTGCGGTTCTTTAACTGGCGCTCCTCCAGCCTCAACACTGTGTCCATTGGGAGAGATAGATTAAAAACTGTTGTCCGCTAATGGACGGCCATATTGCTATGTCACTAGCAGCGTCGAAATAACTGCTAAACGTGCTATTGAATACTTCGTATGTTTCCACGTCTCTAGGATCCTTGCATTTGTTTGTTTTTGGACTGATAAGGTTCATCTACTGGAAATTAATTTAAATCATAAGGACTAATTTTCCAGGAAGTAAAATAAAAAACAGATCATTTGAACCCTAACTAGCCGTCATCAGCAGATGAAATACCGACTTAACTATTTAGCACAATTAATCAACTTTATAAAAAAATATATTATTTTGATAATAATTTTCTCAAAAATTCAGTTATAGTTTTTGAAATTAAAAATAAAAAAAATATGTATTTTTTAAAGATAACCTATATTAAATATCACACCAAACACTATTGAATTGGGCTGTAGTACACTAAATAGTGTAAAATTTCTGATTAGTAGTGATGCTTTAATTACTTTATTTTGGGGTAGCTTTATCTAAATCAAGAGGATTTTAGTCAGGAGCACATGCAATTACCTACAACCAATCCAGCGTTCTAAAAAATTTGTATCACGTGCTTGCTTAACTATAGGAGTGTGATGAGTTGGACTGTCATGCATAAAATAATGGTTGCAATGTGGCTCAGTAGAAAAATATGTAAATAGTTTTCTGCAGTTGGAGGAATGGTAGTCCAAAAAAATACAATACTTATCTTCTTTTAGAACTCGCGGTACGGAAGTCTTAAGTAATCCTACAGCTAGAAAAAGGTGTCCTGTGGTCATGTATTTGTTTTCAGCAATTTACAACAAAATGTCGCCCTTCCATCTCTTATATAGTTAAGTATTCAAGCATCATTTTTTGGGTACAAAAAGTGGTGAAATAACCTAGTAGCAAATTTGTGATCTGGTTCCGCCCATTTGAACATAATTCAACATACTCGTATCTGCTAATTGCTCTATGAAGAAAATTGTGGTGTATGAGCAACCATCAAATTTCGGCACTTTTATAAGATTTACAAGACAGAATAAAACGAAGTTCGTTTGCTTAGATGAAGAGCTTTTCTACGCGCGAAGATAGAATTTGGTACTTAGTCCAGATACTGCATACTGCATACATAGGTATCATTTTTGCCCGATGAGTTTTTTTTACGCATATAATAATTTAGTTTGTGGTATCCTTAAAGTTTGTTTTTTCTTTTAAATACAAGAATACCATTAACGAAAAATACTCCAGTTATTACTGACGCATTTGTTTAATGTGTATATATTTGATGAAACTTTTTTATCTCCTTAACACCAAAATTAATCTTGTTGACGGCAAAATAATAGTTATAATAAGAATAATGTAGGAAATCCCATATCAATTACCTACTGATGTAATAACGCTGTTTCTATAATTACATCGAAAGAAAAAAAATGAGTGAACCATTTTATGTGCATATTTTTGCATATATACCTACCTTTCATTTTTACTCTAACAGTATTATTTACATTTGACGTTGTACTTCTTTGGTTATTTTTTCACAAAAAAGGTGTACCTACTAAAATTTACGTACTAAAACTTTATCTAGTCTGAACAGACATCCCGATTTCACTACATATCATACATAAAATGTATTTCTCATTGCTTTTATTTTTAATTATATATAATTACATAAAAACTTCATTGAGTAATCGTTAACGAGTACGAAGTAACGATTACTAGTTATACCAGTAACGAGTAATCGCGATTACATAAAAGTAATCGGATTTGACATCACTAATATTCAATAATTCTGCAGTCGACAGATGACAACCATCTGAGAAATCAGTAGTTGTTGTGTTCACTATCTTGAGAGGCGGCAAGTTGATTTAATCGATAATTTCCATAAGCGCGTGGATGCATGAATCATTTATAGAGACCCTGTATTTATTACTAGCGTTTTAGGTATATTTAGCTAGTTAAAATACTAATGCAAATACCCTTTTAACGAAGATAATTACTCTGTGTTTCGCATATTCCACACACGAGTACAATATTTACCAAAATTATGTTTACGCTCGAATAATCTAACATAAGCCCTTAGACGATCCTTCTTTTTATTTCTGTTAAGACGACGAAGGGAACCGCCGCTAACATTTAAAATGTAAATCGCGCGGGATTTGCTCAAGTTAATGCAGCCGCGTTCTCATAATGCGATTACAATTCCCGTCACATAGATAAAACCCGTTTTCGTCGCTCAGATAATCATTCAAATTTTCGCTTCGGATTCCGTGTAGAATTAAACTGATTTATTAAGATTTCACGAGCCCGGGGGGGCGGGTCGGAGTGGGAAATTTTACTAATAATTTCGGGCATTCAGGGGTGCACGGGAAAATTCCGCGGAGATATTTTCGCATGAATGGAAGCAAAGTTGGTAGGGCTCCCTATTAATTCCGGTTGATTGCAGCTTTCGGAAGTTTACCCGTGCAGACCAGCGCAGTGTAAAGGGGCATTATTTTTGCCGAACGAGCGAGTTAAAGTGGTAAGAGAGTTATGGGTTCATTTGGAGGATATAGCCGGTAAAAGTCAATTGGAAGCAGTGCAACTCTTTTTACCCTGAGGTTATGCGCTATAAATTACACAGGTCAGTTTAAAGGGAGGTCCATGTGTACGAACTGCATGGCACTATTGGGATATCTACGGAGAATTCTAACCACACTCTGAAACCAAACAGTGACTTTCTAATATACTACATGTATTTCACAATCTCCGGTAATTTCGATTAAGTAGGTTCGGACAAAACTACGATATACCACAGTTTAATTTAGTAAGTACAGGGTGTCTCACTTTCGCTTGTCAACGTGAATGTTACAACGTGACAAGAGTTGCAGTAAGGATAAAATGACACAGTTGCTGAATTTAATGCTCTTAGAATTTAAAACAAATCGTCACCAGCTCATGTTCTTTTCAATCCTGAATATTGTGATTATATTGTTTTACTCCCAACTCTTTAATCTACAAGATCTTCAAGAAAAACGGATAGCTCCTTGCCTGGAGACACTTTCTTATTATACTCGTATAACCACAAATTTTTTTAACGAGTTATGATCATTAACTTTTTTTTTGGTATTTAATACACTCCAGTGCAAGTATACTTAAATTCGGTATTTCGAGTACATTTGGAGTACGTGTACTTGGTATTTGAGTCCTTTTACAGATTATGTAGATACTTGTACTTGGCTCGGTCAATATAAAGCACTTACTACTTGAACAGTGCTAAGTACTAAGTACGTGTATTAACCAGTTGTATAACGTATTGCGTGCCTGTCTACGACTCAGTATTTTTTAATCTTTAAAAATGCTGATGTGATACTTGATTCATTACCTCCATTATTCCTTCTACCACAGCACGTTATTTTACAATAGTTATATCAACCATCCTATATTTTAATAATGACTAAGAAACTTAACCAAGTACTTTATAAATTTTGAAGACTTGTATTCATTACTTTGTTGTTAAATAAGAAAAGTTCAACAGAAATTGTTCGTTTAGCGCACACAGGGACTAAGTTTTTATCCAAACAGACTTGTAACTTTAACCACGTAACTTTTAGACTGATTTTACAAATTTAAAAATCACCTAATTCAGATTTTAATTTCTTTTAGAACACTCAGTATAATATATTGTATTATGTGTGTAATTAGTTATAAAGCTTCATTATCAATGTAGTAGTGTCTGTTACCACAAAACAAGAAGGTGTAAGTAACACAAATATAATTTCATAACCCAGAATTTCAGTTCACATACTGAGACGCTTTCATGTAGACAGCTTGTACAGTGTGGCGGCAACGTGCCACACTTGGCTTTCATCTTCAGCGCCCCTTGAACGTCTGTTTAATTTGCTTCCATCTTCAATAGGCTTCCACGTATGATACACTGTATAAAAGGTATGAGCCATCTCAATATCGTTCGCTGTGCGCAGATACGTCATCGCGAGAGCCCCTTTTGCAGCGAAAGCGATCCTTGAGCGGCTTACTGTTTTGTTGGGCATGTCGACATTATAATTTCAAATTCTTTTTCTCCCAAATGAAATTTTTCTAATCATTCATATGGAAGGCTTACATATGTATATTATGTATTATGGTATAAAAATGTTTTATTAAAACAAATAATCCGGCTCGATCAATAAAACCTTAGATCAGGAATGGTAAGGATACATAACTAAGCATTTGGCCGCCATTTTAATGGTCAAGATGTCAGATTTTGTCCGTTATTCTGCAATATTAAAATGTGTTTTATTAAACAAAGTCAGTGAAAGTTGGACGGAAAAAATCAGTTTCTACAGAAGATAACAGAATTCAATTCACGACATGGATCCAGGGCGTTGGTCAGCGTTCCTTATTATTATTTTTGCTGGCTGGCTGCCCTAGATATAAGCCAGAGAACACCACGTGGTTGGTATCAGTTGGTAATTCTTTGGGTTATTACATGCGGTGTCGATCTTTTATACTTGTCTAAGATTAAAATAATAAAAAAGTAGTCAGTTTCCATATTAAAGAGTCTCAAGATATGATTTAAAGATTGCTACGGTAGTCCGAGGAGTTGATGATTGTTTGGAATTACAGCGCGATTTAGACATGTTGACTCAATGGTGCCAAAAAAACTTGCTTGATATTAATATTAGCAAATGTAAGACAATGTCTTTTACTAGAAATAATAATAAGATAACGTATTTTTACAATATAAATGGTCATGTTTTGGAGAGGTGCACGCAAGTGTCTGATTTGGGCGTAATATTCGACAGCAGTCTGACATTTGTTCCTCATATTCTGCATATCACAAACTCTGCAATGAAGACTCTTGGTTTTATATTTAGGAATACTCGAGAATTTACAAATATATCTAGTCTAAAGCTTCTTTTTTACTCTCTGGTCAGGTCTAGGTTGGAATATTGCTCAGTTGTCTGGAAACCTTACTATCAAGTTTATATTAACCTAATTGAAAATATTGTTCGAAAATTTGCAAAATATGTGTTTTTTAAAATGTTTAATATGTATCCTGTCAGACATTGTAACCAGATGCAGCTCTTGGAGGTGATCGGAGAGAGCTCATTGGTTTCTAGGCGTAACACGCATTGCTTGATATTTTTACAAAAAATACTAAATGGTTCTGTAAATAGTCATATATTACTAAAAGAAATATTTATAATTTGCCCTAGACGTAGCTCTCGCTCTCAAAATACATTTTATTATTGTACACCTAGCACTTACCATCACCTTAACTCTCCTCTGTTGTATAGTTTTCGTCTGTACAATGAGATTAATTTAAGTTTAGATATTTTCTACAGCAATTTCAGCGGAAATAGTGTTAAGAAGGCTATTATAAATTTTTTAGATGCTCGTTTGCATGCTCTGTAGCATATAAAAGTATAAATATATATTTAAGTTATCTGTAGTGTTATCTTTTTTTTTTGTATTAGAACATTGATTTCCATCTTCTTTTTGTAGAATTGTCCACTATGGACCTTTGGGTCCGTTGGAATAAAAGTTTATTATTATTATTATTATTATTATTATTATTATATACATAAGTGTAAGTGTACCTAACACCAATTTGGTTATTCAACGGTATTATGACCTGGCAGTGGTTTTCAGCGACTATACTAGTTCCTCCCAAAAATTACTAACATTACTATTTTTTAAGTTTCTTTAAAAAATAGAAATTTTCTATTCAAATTTTAAAAGACCACTAAATCAAGCAATTTTGCCGACATTTTCCTTGCTTTATCTGTTACCGCTAACGAGATCTCCACACCCCATATTTCAAGATGTTTGTTAAGGAAAATATTTCTACCAAATCAGTTGTGGAATAATGATCAACATGCTCGTATAAAATAAAATGTAGTCATTATAAACGTCATTTAAGATGTCGCCATCAAGTACGCCTACGTTTAAAGTATCAATCTAAAATTTATACAAGAAAATACAATTAGTAAGGCTTGTAGAATAAAAAAATGATCTGCACAATATATAACCGAGTCGCTGTCCTACACAAAAATGTTTTCACATTACAAATCATTTAGTTAGACAATGCACATGCTCAAATAATGGTCTAAAAAATATCAAAGTAACATTTGGGCACGCATTCAACCTCCTATACTACAAGCCGTGCTAATGGCGAAATGAATGTTGCTTGTACGCTCATAACCTTGTTTGTAAATACTACATTAGACCAAAAGGCTTCATTTGTTTCGTTTGTTGTAATTTTTAATCTACGTTATTAAAAGCTACTGTTCTAAAGCATTAAATAATAAAAAGACAAACAAATTATGAAATAATAATTTACTCGTCTAAAATCCACTCTTTATCTAGATATTAGCGGACGTGAAAGTAGAATTACCCAACAAATATGTAGCAAATGTGTAAATCGCTAGCGCTAGGGGTTTGCACATCTTTCACTGCACTACTGATAAAGGTTATTTAATGGTGCAAGATCTGCACTTTGATCTTGCACATGTAATATCGTATTTCACACTAACGACGAGCTGGGTAATATAAACCTTAAAAAATCAACTACTACCACTAATAATTATAAAGTAATAATAATAAACTGATGATAATAATAAAGTATTACTTATCATGTATTGTTTTCAGCTGATATTTCTAGCTTAGATATACTGAAGAAGCCGATGAATTTATTCGTAAGGTCAGCTATTTGGAATGAATTACATTTGATAATAGGTGGTGTAAGATGATTATATAATTTTTATAATTTGTATATATTTGTTTTAATATGTTGTGTTCATATTTCAAAGCTTTATAAAAATTTTGATAACATGTTTTGGCCCATACACGTTAATATTTTTAGAAAGCGTTTACATTTGAACCAATAATTTCGATGTACATGCTGTAATGCGTTACTGCTTTACTTTTGGAATTTATTACTCAATAAGATCTCTGTATTTGTGCTTCAGGTGTATGCCAGTTCGTATAGAAGTTTAACTTGATGCCCTCCCGCAGTTATAAATTGGAAAGCTAATTTCCGAAAACACGCTACATGTTGCTTATTTATCTAAATTCAAATCTACAGCTATCTCCATTGCAAGCTTTATCCGTTATACTACAGACCGTTTAACGTGAGGGTTATACGACAACTTACTCCTTGGTTTTACGGGTCATACTATAAATTGGAGCGGTTTATAGACTTTAGCAGGCGTGGGATCAATTCAACATATTTATGCCATTTTATTGCAAAACCGTGGCGGCCAAAGCTTCAAAAGATGTCATTATACATTTATATAGGGATCAACTTGTTAGCATATTAAATATTAGACTAATCTCCAGACTAAATAATATATTTTCATCTGTATGCTTTATATTTTACTATGAAAGGTAACGATAGGTTATAGCTTTTTATGCCGTCGACGGGGAATTTAAAATCGAATCTGCTAGATGGAAAAATAATTTAAAATTTGAAAAAGGTTCAGAATTAATTGGTGTCAAATGGCCCTTTTAATTACTGTGACCTGGATCAGAGCATTCATTTCTCTGGCGCTGCCATACTTCCAGTGCCCTTAATTTGCATCCACCGAACTGCAGCATCGGAACTGTCACAGGCTACCGCAATCTTATAAAACATTCATGATTCAATCTCATTTCTCTTCGAGGACAAGTTCGAACCTTTATGCGGTAAGCAGCAATCCAACGCGCATTCGTTCCCGAGCCACATTTTCGCTGGCTCCGTTTGAGAAAGTTTCCTACCTAGATTACACCAGTCTGCAACTAAGCGCATTACACATAATGAAATCTGTTTAGTAAAGTGAGGTGAGCGAGAAATTTTAGTTTGCTAATTGAATTCCAACCCCGAGAAAACCAGATGCGTATGAATTCCAGACAGATGTTACAACTTTAGCCGTTGACTGATTTCTATCAATATGCTGATGATATGGAACTACATGCGATAACTTTTGTGAGGAAAGATAAATGTATTCTGAAAACAAACTCTCTCTCTTTCTATTGGATATGCATGTATAACTATTTATTAATCAGTAACAAAAAGAGATGATTATTAAGAAACTATATCAGGTTTATAGTTGTTGGTGTTTATTTGTGGAGTCCTTTGGGTGTTAATTTTTCTTATTGTATTTAGTTGTGGGTTCTGGCTCCTTATTTTTATAAATTAAAGACACGTTTTCTAATAATATGACGTTTCGACCTATAATTTAGGTCTTTGTCGAATATTTTTATTTTGAAGATTGACAAATTATTATGAAAATCAATATGACATTTACAATTTTGATATTAATATAAAATGTACCTTCAAGTTTGTTCCTTTGCTATCATTGTGGATAGTAAATGTGATGGTGAGAGGATGTGTTTAAATGACGGTGTAGTAGGTATTACTTAGTCCTTGTATGTCAGTCCTGTCGTTTACACATGTGTTTAGGTTTTTTTGAATATGTATCATTTCTAAAAATTGTCTTTTTTGTTTATGTTGTTCTGTAGTAATAATTTTGGTATTATCAAAGTCAAAAGTGTGGTCAGTTTGTTCTTGATGTTTTTTTAAAGCTGTGTAGTTGTTATTATTTTTATGTTGTTGTAGTCTGTTTTTTAAGTATTGTCCTGTCTGTCCTATATATTGTTTGTTACATTCTTTACATTTTATACTGTATATTGTGTGTGTTCTTGTTTCTTTTGGTATTTTTGTTTTTAACGGTGTGTAAAATTGTTTAATTGTGTTAATTGGTTTATATGTAATTTGGAAGTTATGTGGTTTTAGTACTCAAAAAATAAAAAACCTACTAAAACCACATAACTTCCAAATTACATATAAACCAATTAACACAATTAAACAATTTTACACACCGTTAAAAACAAAAATACCAAAAGAAACAAGAACACACACAATATACAGTATAAAATGTAAAGAATGTAACAAACAATATATAGGACAGACAGGACAATACTTAAAAAACAGACTACAACAACATAAAAATAATAACAACTACACAGCTTTAAAAAAACATCAAGAACAAACTGACCACACTTTTGACTTTGATAATACCAAAATTATTACTACAGAACAACATAAACAAAAAAGACAATTTTTAGAAATGATACATATTCAAAAAAACCTAAACACATGTGTAAACGACAGGACTGACATACAAGGACTAAGTAATACCTACTACACCGTCATTTAAACACACCCTCTCACCATCACATTTACTATCCACAATGATAGCAAAGGAACAAACTTGAAGGTACATTTTATATTAATATCAAAATTGTAAATGTCATATTGATTTTCATAATAATTTGTCAATCTTCAAAATAAAAATATTCGACAAAGACCTAAATTATAGGTCGAAACGTCATATTATTAGAAAACGTGTCTTTAATTTATAAAAATAAGGAGCCAGAACCCACAACTAAATACAATAAGAAAAATATATAAGGTTTTATTTTCAAAGATTAATATTATTATTATTATTATTATTATTACTATTATTATTACTATTATTATTATTATTATTATTATTATTATTATTATTATTACTATCATTATCATTATCACTATTATTATCACTATCATTATCATGATTAGGTATATAACAATTAGTTGCCTGCATCTTGAATGATGAATGAAAATTGTTTCACTTATATAGACCTCACTGTAGACTTATGAAAGTTAAGGTTTTTTTTGTATAACACTCAGTAAAACTTATTTTGTTTGAAAACATTTTGATACACAAGTTTGTTTTTATATCGGTCAGATTACAATCACATCGGTGCATTGGTTTTTGTTATAGGGTTCTTTATTATTTTTTTTTCATTTAACAACCTTGACGAAAACTGCACCTTTTGTGTGATTTTTAAAGGATTGTTTCACTTGTCAGTATGCCGAGAGAGAGAAGACGTAAATTTTGTGAAAAAATAAGACACAGTAGTGCAGATAGTAATCTCTCGCGCCCAGTGTAAAATAGTTACAAGCTAATAGGTTCCCACAGTACGTCAAAGTCGCTATTAGTTCGAGGCTCTATCTTACACAGAGTCTCTGCATTATTGTCTTTGATTATTACCTTTATGGCTTGTACGATTTCTCATTTACAGGAGATCGTCTCTGTTGGTATCTTCGTCTCATGAGCTGGAAAAAACAACGAAAATCATGTCTCACGGGGTTGGAGTTGATAACCATGACAGATGCCTTTTAATTTGTCATTTTGAGTAAATTACCATTAATATAACGAATGTGCTGTTATATTGCTACCGAATGCCAATCGAAAACAGCTTATATAAAAGTGTTGAATTAAAAAAGTCAAGTTCACGATGTAGATTTACGAAGATTGCGATTGCTTACTACTAACATAATATATCAATAATGATTGTTTTAATGGGTATTTATCCCAATATAGGTACACGAACAAGATATTTAAATGGGTCTAACAACGAACCTCCTGCACATTTGTAGCTATGATCTCCATCGTTCAGGAATAATAATAATAATAGTAAAAATGAGCGATGAAATAGCGTAGTTCACATTAAAGTTTGTAAAGTTGCAAACCCACCCAACCAACAAAGTCTAACTTCATCTCAATCTCGAATACCAATTCGAAAGTCCACAATCATATATAATACGTATATGTGCAACATACACTTACACGAGAAACAGCTCGGCAAACCTGACAATCTGTTATTACTTGTAGCTTATAGAGACATTTTCAACAACAATTTGAATCTAGAAACAGCAGGGACAGATTTAACGTTTAGCGGTAGAGAGTTGTAGACCTTTGGTAAAACTTGCATCAGTGCTTGGAGACAGAAGGTAAGTCTTTGCGACGGATATTAAAGTTGTGCACATCCATCCTAAACGTAATTTTGTTGTAAAGATATGGTGGTGTCTTAGAATTTATAATAGTATGGTACAATACAGCAGAATGTAAACGACGGCGCCATTCGATTCTCAACCAAGGCAACACTTAATTTGTGAGAGACGGGCTGTCGGCGGGGAATGCCAAAGATTAGTCTGGGGCAGCAGTTCTGCAAAAACTGGATTTTCCTGGTCAACAGCCTGGGAAAATGGGTACCATAAACACTAGAAGCATAGCTAAAGTGACACAGAGCATTAAGGAGATCACAGAACCGCGTCTTCGTACTATAATTTAATATTTTTCTAAACCTATATACAGTTCTCAGGTTGAAATATGCTTTTTGTGTGAGCATGAAAATATGTTCAATAAATTTCAATCTTGTGTCAAATATAACTATGAAGCATACGTAATGTTTTATTGGGTTTGCAGGCATAAGACGAAATGAAAAAGTATTGTCCTTGACCGAGATTTGAACTCGGGACCTTTTGAATACTAGTCAAACGCTCCACCACTGAGCTATCACGGCCCTATTCAGAATCGAGGTCAAGCAGGCATATATACATCAAAGTTAACATGTAATACTGCTGAACGCCATCCGACGCATTTGCAGCTGAATTGCTCGTCGCTCAGTATTTTTGAGCTTCAGAGCGTAATTCGCTGCGGTGGCCAGATTATGGCGACCAGCAGATAATTACAACCCAAATATATTATAATATTATGAAAGATAATAAGTGCCTGAATTAATTTCGTCTTATGCCTGCAAACCCAATAAAACATTACGTATGCTCATTTATAAATGAATTCAGGCAACTATTGTCTTTCATAATATTATAATAACTCTCAAATTTCTAGCACTTTCACAGCACTCCAATTTAATATTATCTATTTTAACATCTAACCTATCGATTATTTTAGAGCGCAAATTCTTTACATGATCCTTGCCAAACAATAAGAGCATTGATTTGGCAGGATTTATTAATAAAGAGCTAAAATTATAATAGAGTTGTGTTTCATCAGCACAAAGATGATACTGACCATTCTTATTGCTGATGGACACAAGCACTAAACCGTGGATATAAGAAACAACATTGATCCATGAATTGAACATTGAAGTATATACCATTGGCAAYAACTGCAGCAATCGAATAGTTTCCTCTCACCCCTATCACCTCTTTACGTTGGTAAAGATAATTATAAAATAAATTTACAGCACTTTTACAAAATAACTCAAAATTGCCAAAAGCAGATCGTGAAAGAACAAGTAGAACAAGTTCATCTCTATCCAAAGTTGTTACGATATCAATCCTAACTTTTAGCAGTGCTGTCTCACAACTAAATCCCCGGAAAGACCTAGCTGAAATAATGGTAACACGTGTTTAGTATTGATATGAGTTATATGAGTTGATTAGGCAAATTTTTTGTAAGTGATCTTTGACATTACTGGAAGAATCCTTATAGGTCTTACGTCTTTAAACTGTCTTGGACAAAGTAGCTGAAGAAACAGGTACTTTTGTTAGTCCCCAGTCACCACTTGCGTAAGATCGAATGAATCCAACAATTCCAAATACTGTTGTAAAATATACGTTACGCTTAGGACATCTATATTAATATCGCCAGTAGTGTCAGTATTAGCCCAAATGCAAGAAAAAAGATTCTAGAGATCTTCAAAAAACTGATTGTAATCTTTAAATCTGAATACAATACACAAAATATAGTTGAGCTTATGATATTTAAAGCTCACTGCAAGTTATTCAAACAAAGTGACAGATAAATTAAGATCAAAAAGCTTATAATTAATACACTTAAGTATGACCTCGCCTCACCTAACCTTCCCTGCCATCACTATCACTACCAACAAAGGACATATCAAAATTAAACTAAACAAAGCTGCTCCTCACCTCCTTAGTCAACCAAGTTTCACTCACATCAGTCACATCATAATCGTAATCATCGAAAGACTGCTTAAAAGCATGATAGTTAAAGATCTAACATTCATCACCTTAAATCTAATCTAGAAACTGAAGTTTACCTACCATATAATGATATTTAAGCAAAAATGTAAGAAAAAAATGGATAGAAAACTTTTCAATTTAATTTACAAATATACAAACAAGATCGTAGGCTTGATTAGTTTTCATCGTTATTAAAGAATGAATTAATCACATTTATCGAACTCGTCAACAGTATATATTTTTTCCTTCCATTACTTTTTGGTGTTTATCAGTATAGTGCCATCACAAGTTCAATACTACGACTGCCAAATTTGTTTTTAATTTCCTAAAACACAGTTTGTCTTGCAGAGCACAAATCTGCTCCGACAATGACAGGTTTCGAAATTTATAGTTCGTGAATATTATAATGACCTGGTGTGTTCTAGTCCCACTATCCCGATTTCCAATACGATGACAATGGTCAGAAGCATATTCGGGTAGCTGCACGTCCATTTTTGTCACAAATTATTTCAACAGCTTCGCGTTCGATGTCCTCATCCTGCTCCTCAGAAATCCTGAAGAATCGAAGATTATTTCGACGAGAGTATCGTTCTAAATTAACCACACCACTTCCCAATTTTTTATGGAGATTGTCATTCTTCCTTTTAAGATTTTTGATCTGCTCATTCATGTTTTTTATGGTTCCCATTATTTCTTGCACTGCCTTCCTTTGACACTAAGAACCACGATATCCGTGATCAAGTTTTCAGTAAAACCTTTTCCAGTGTTTTTTCGATCTACTGACGTGTGAAACCCATTCCTAAATATGTATATCTAAGAAGCAAATCAAGCCAGTATTAGGTTCTATGGCACATGCAAAGTATTAGTACACCGACCGCACACTGGTTCAAGACTAAAAAAATATTTAAACACCGCTACTGTATGCAAAAAGGATAGTGATCCAGGGAGCCGAAACAATCACGCGCTACTTTCTCGACATTCTCAAAAATTAGGCATTACAACAACTATTATAATTTACTGCTATCGGGTAGGTGTGCGCCTATCTTCCTTGGCCGCTGTGGCACGATTCACCAAAGTTCGGAAAACTGAAGGATGAATATCATAGCAACAAATGTTCTGGAGGGGCGTCGGTAGGCCGAGTTAAATATATTATTCGTGTATATTACTCACCTGGCTGGGATTCTAGCCAGAATGTTGGTTAGCACGCTAGAGATCCGTTCTGGAGGTTTCGGGTTCTACTATGTAGCACTCCCTTGTATATTAACATCTGTTTGCTTATGTTTTACACAGCCCTGATTTTGATAAATGTTTGTTTAGTGATGAACCGCGTTAATAAATGGAGCTCTCTCCTGTCTAGATATTAAATAGCTTTTAAGAAGACTAATATGTTACGTACATGAATAGGTAGAAAAATATAAACGTTGGTTCCATGTTGAAAGTTGAGTTTTTAAAAAAATCAAGAAAATTATTTGCCAGTCTCAATCCCTTACTTAATATAATTTGCATGGGGCAGAAATTTTAGCGAACTGTAATTTATCTAATAGAAGGCTGTAGGTTGATATTTTTGAATGGTTGTTAGGTGACAGTTATTATCTTTTTATAGTAATACCGTGATCGTTTCGAGAATAGCGTTTTGTGCAAATTCATCAAGTCAGATTAGTACTATACTGATGAGGTAACCTACATGGACTTTTTTATGCTGTGGCTAATTATTTTAATTCCTTAGCAGTGTCTAGAGTAAATGCTGAAATATATTCTCAACGTGTGACTTTTATCTGGTGTAATTTACTACTAAACACAAAGTCTGGAACTACATGACCAGTGTTGTATTTTAAATTGTTTGATGCTGAAGGGTATAAAACTGTTTAAATATTTGTATATTTTAAGTGACAGTTAGCTCGGTTTTAGTTAAAGTAGGATATTACCAGTTTAAAATAGTGATACATCATAATTGGTATACTTTACAAAATAACACACGCATTTTTGACATCAAGCTAATTGCCGCAAGCGATAACTTTATTCGGTGAAAGGAAATGTTTTCATAATTCATTTAATTACGTTTTGAAAGTTACTACTGAATTTGACGGAGGACCTCTCCATTATTCACTCAACCAAGAAATACCGTCAAGGAACGTAGAATTTATTACTTCCCCACTTAATTCTACCTAACCCGACTGAATTAAAAAGTTGTGCTCGACTTTGGTGGACGAAGCATAGCGCCTAATTAACCGATGTTAAGTTTCGGTATGCGGTAACCATTTCCAAGTATTTGCGTCCGAACAACACCACTGGCCGTTATCGCGGTTATTTGTGTCGAAACTGCGGATAAGAACGTTACAAGTAAAGGGGATTTCGCCATGTTGCTGTTTCATTAAGAGTTTTACAGCGTTATGTAGCGCACGCTTTTATTTCATCGCTACAATGTCTTCCGCTCAACCATGGCGAAGTCGCGTGTGAGCTGCAACGAAGTTTAAGAGGCGCGTAATCTGTGAAGCTGTTAAGAGAGAGACTGAACTCAGCCCCTGGGGGAGTTTATAATCCATTAAGTGTCTCGGTTGGTTTTTCTGGATAAATGTTTAATCGTCTGGAACTGCACACGTATTTTGAAAATGCAAAGCACCTGAGAGACTTCGACGCGGTTTGCTTTCCATTTTGATTAATGCGGTCTGCCGTTAGGGTGGTTGGTTTCATTCTCACTGTCTGTTATAAAAGATGTCATAAACGTTAAGGAGTGGTACTGAATACGCCTGAACGAGTAAATAATGGAACACTCCTGCAAAATGTTCGCGAGACTGTACAAATAATGTCGCTTTCTTTTTATTTCTAGAGACGCAATACTTAAATCGAAAAAGGTTGAGTGACTGCTTCAAAAAGAAGAGCAAAATTAGCACCGACAGAAGCTATGCCGCAATGTATCACATTAACCGTATACTTAAACCAGCGAATGTTACTATATTATTCATATACTGAGCAGTACATTAGGGGTGGTTATTTGACCGGACCACGCTCTGTCTCCGCCAAAAAATGTTTCCTACCGATTTTATGTATCCATAAATGTGCCTAGAAGATAGTATGGTTGAATGCACGTTGTTGATATGTTCAAACAGCAATGAGTCACGTAGCAACATTCGCAGGTCCAAGTATAATTGCTTATATAAATATAAACTATAAATGGCCTTCAAATGTTTCTCCTATTCATAAATCTTTGAACCCACATTCTGGCAGGCAATTTTGTGAAGGCGTCTAGTGTTTGGTTTTCACCTAAAATGAATGTGGCACATTTCAATCGTTTAAATGAGTACACTGAAAGAAAGGAAATGTTCAGTTTACTTAGATCTAGCATTGTCAACAAATTTTATTTGTATCTATAGCATCGACTAAAAATTTTGTAAAGGCAAAAATTTATTTTTGTTCCGCAAAAAGTTTGTTATTATAAGTAATTTATTATTATTAGTCACAAAAACATTATTTGTTATTGTAACCTGTAATTTATTTAGCACATAATATTTGTATTTGTTACAATAATTAACTTTTTGTTGGTTTGTTTTTTGTTTTAGCATGTTATAAGTAAGTATTTAACGCTAACAATGCTGCCGATGAACTCCTACATTTTCTATTACTTAGGTGTACAAATATCACAATATTTGTGGATACTTTATAGTTGTTAATGTAACGAATAATATTTAACAAGCTGACTGTTTGGCTGCACTTTGGCGAGTTTTATCAGATATCAGATTCAGATCTCCAAGAACTCTGTGACTGATACATCCATTATAATCCTTGTTCTAAACGGTAAGCACTTCTAGATATTTCCTGAACCCAGCGTGGTCTGACTTTTCTCTAGGTAATTGGCATCCGATGAGTGAAAAATGTGAAACAAACGTGACACTGCAGTTGTTAATTGCCAAATTAACGACGCAACTTATAATGCTCCCTTCTTATAAGGGAACTAGATTCTTTCCTTTAACGTAATCTAAATAGCAGTGGTGAAATAACAGAAAAGCATTTAAAGACAAACCACTTTATTACATTAAAGTCAAGCAACTAAAAAATAACACGCGTCGAAAACGTTCGAACGAAAATCAGTTTATTCCTGCCCGTAAAAGAAAATAATTAGTTTGTTCACTTATCTGTTCGTTGCAAGCTCGCTCACACGAAGAACTTTCCAAGGTTGCTGTATAACGCAGCTGGCTGGGATGACGCAATAGCGGCAGGTGTATCGCCTCCGCTCGTCACAAGTCCGCGTGCACGGCGATCTCTTAACTCCAGGAAGAAATCTCCACCAGGAGATTTATCCTTGCTGATAATGACGACGGTGGAAGCTTTCCAACTTTGGGTGAAGCCAACACCACAAAACACAAGCTTGTCTTCCTTTCTAGCCTTTCAGGCAGCTAGAAACACCACCAGCGAGCACTACGGCGTACCGACCACCATTCTTCGCCGCACACCGCCTACTCAACTCAAACTAACATGGTTGCCAGACGTACTCTTTTGTCCGGCTTACGCACTGTTTGATTACACTACCCCCCTAGGAAATGGCGCAAATATATACAAGAGATTTGAGTCATTTTCTACCGCTAACCACCTAAAACTATAGCTGGTCCATTGATTTTATCGGCTGGTGGTATGGTCGCAAGTTTACCACGTTTTGTTTATTCAATTTTCGACCATCCGTGTCGCAAATCAAGTAAGCATTCGGTCCAACCTTACTATGCACATAGTAGGGACCGTTGAACAAAAGGAAAAACTTCTTTACTTCGGATTGCTTGGCTGAGGACAAGTTATGATTCCGAACCAATACTGGATCACCCTCCTTGAAAATAGTCGGTTTTAAAGTTTTATCCCTAAAAGCGCGTCTGCGTTCGGCTTTACTTAATAAAGATTTCCTAGCCAAAACCCATACATCTTCCCGGTTTACTTCCGCGATCTGGTTTTCGGGGTAGCAAATTAACTTGGCAACCCTGTTAGGTTCAACTTTCCCGAAATGCAAATAATTAGGTGCAAAACCTGTGCTGTCGTGAACGGAATTGTTTATACAAAATTCTACCTCTGGCAGCATGGTAGCCCATTTTTTATGCTGTTGGTGGCACCACGTCCGTAATAATCGCCCAATTTCGCGGTTAACGCGTTCCGTCGCATTACCCTGGGGGAAATACACCGACGTATTTTTTACCTTGATTCCCTCTTTACTTAACCCGTCTCGCCAAACCTTCGACACGAACTGAGACCCATTGTCGCTCAGTATTGCCTGAGGCTTGCCCAGCTCTTGAACATATTTGGTCAGTATTTTATTTAACACCACTCGAGCAGAAGCCTTCTTTATTGCATATAGCCTAACCAATTTTGTAAATAGATCTACAACAACAAACAGGTAAGTAGCAGATGACAACGATCTAGGTAACGGCCCCATCAGATCGACCGACACCAATTCTCCCGGTTTATTTGGTATTACTGCGTAAGTTTCGCCCCTACATACATTAAACACTTTTGCCTTCTGACAGACATCGCAAGAACTTACAATTCTCCTTATATCCCGCCGCATTTTAGGCCAAAAGAAGGTTTGCTTCATTCGATCATAGATCTTCCGAGGACCATAATGACCCATGTCCACGTGTTGCTGCAACACCAAATCTACCACTTGATTCCTTGGTACACACAACTTATATCCCGGGTTTGCGTCCGTACCCCACCTAAAAAGTACTGACTCATGAAGTGCATACCACTGCACGATCTTGTCAGAGCATTCCGATCCCATCCTGTGTTCCAACAACTTAATTATCTTTTCGGTCCATACATCACTCCTTTGATCACCCCCCAACCTTTTAAAATTCTCCTTAACTTGTTTATATTCCTCACTTAAACGTATAGCAGATAAACAAACAGAACCACCTTCTTCTGGTTTCTGAAGTGTCTCCTTAGAACAGCTTCTAGACAAAAAATCTGCTAACAGATTATCCTTGCCCTTACAATGCTCAATGGTCACATCAAATTCTTGAATGGCCATTACCCATCGATATAATCGACCACTCTTAATGTTGGTAGTCATTATAAATGATAGGGCCTTATGATCAGTAACCACTACCACTTCTCTACCCAACAAAATAGTTCTCCACAGCTGCAGAGCGTACACAACTGCAAGCCCCTCCTTCTCCGTGACACTGTACGACAGCTCCGCTCCCCGCAATACTCTACTACAAAAAGCTATAAATCTCCTTTCCCCAGTCTGATCATCCCTCTGGAACAAGCAACCTCCTATGGCATAATCCGATGCATCGGTTTGAACATAGAATCTACGTGCCCAGTTTGGATGCGAAGCTACCTCAGCACCCAAATATGCTTCCTTTATTGCATCAAATGCTGCTTGCTCTTCCCCTGTCCACTTCCACTTACATCCCTTTCTTAACAATCTCACCAGTGGTTGTGAAAGTCCCGCAAGGTCCTTGCAGAATCTCCTATCATAATTCACGGCTCCTAGGAATCCCCTTAACTCCTTAATACTTTTTGGTCTTTCATATTTAACCAGCGCCTCGATTCTTTTGGGATCTAATTTCACCCCTTCGGCAGTCAAGACATGCCCTACAAACGGAACTTCTGTCCTTAAAAACAATGATTTCCGCAACTTAATCGTCATGCCTGCTTCGCGCAATCTTTGTAGTAATTCTTCTAGATGTTGCATGTGCTCGTCAAACTCCTTTGAGAACACTAAGAGATCATCTACGTAGGCAGTAGTAAATGAAGCTACCCTAGGCCCCAATACTTGTGTTAACCCTCTTATAAAGCTGGCGACTGATGTCGAGTAACCAAAGGGAAGCTTGCAGAATTGATCCACCTTATTCCCATACAAAAACCCTGTATATTTACGGTGATCCCTTCTAATAGGTATCTGCCAGTAAGCACTGGTTAAGTCGAGAGTACTCAACACCTGGCCTCGTTGAAATGTCATAAACAATTCATTTGGGTTGGGTGGTCTTACATGATCCTTCGCCATTCTTCTATTAAGAAATCTTGCATCAACACAAATACGAACTGATCCATCTTTCTTTTTCACAGTTACGAGAGGCGAAATGTACTCAGTTCTTGCCTCCTCGATTATCTTCCAATCTAACATTTCCTGTATCTGTCTCTGTACTTCTTCGCGATGCACTAGTGGTATCGGGTACGGCTTAATGAAAAACGGCGATTCATCAGTCATCACTATTTCATGTTCGTATCCCTGCATTTCTCCTGGACATTCCGAGAATATGTCCTTAAACTCTAACAACAATTTACGTAATTGTTCCTTCATCCCATTGTCTCCTTCTATTTTCTGTACTGCCCTATCAAAATCTTCCTCCTTGTACTGATGCTTCATGAATCCTTCAACAAAATTTATAGTGATATTATGTTTCTCATTCACACCACTGAGCAATTTAATTTCACTTATTTCACCAGCAAAACTACACTGCATCACCATCCGTTGAAAATCTATTTTCACGTCATATTTGTGCATAAAATCACACCCAATAATCACATCCCTGGTTAGTTTAGGCACCACCACACAATTCACTTCCACCATCCTATGACACAATTTAACAGGTATCATAGCTTGTTCCACAATTCTTTGTTTGTCACTGCCTATAGCTCCGCCTACTACTATACCTACCACTGGTAATCTTGGCAGCACCATTCCATTCTGTTCCAGCTGTCTTAAAAATTTCTCAGATACAGCGGAAACCTGTGCTCCTGAGTCTACCAAAACTTCAACGATCCTCTGCCCTATTTCTGCTTTTATGGTTGGCGACCATAACACTGTTTCTTTTAACCCTTCTTCTTCTACGTCTCTCAATACTTCCTCCGTTTCTGTGAAAGTCGTTATTATACTAATCTCCCTCCTTTCCTGTTGTTGCTGTCCATTTGATTCATTTAATCTTTCTATATTTCTTACAGGCTCACGTCCTGTGGGTCTATACTTTCCTCTTCTTTCTTGTTGTTGACTACTCCTATCCTCTGTAGCGCTGAATGTCTCATCGATTCTTTTTAGATATGCCTCTATTTCTTCTAAGGTCTTGTATCCTCCTGTTACAATTCCTCGTTGGATCTCTGGCGGAAAATGTTTCGTCAAGAACTCCATCAATCTACCCTCTTCTAATCCCTCGGACAAATAGGTGGCTTGGCTGGCCATTTTTAACAGATAGTCTGCCCTACTTCCCACTGTATACTTTCCATAGTTTATTTCGCAGAACAAATCACGCTCCTGTTCGACCCCCCAATAACGATCTGTGAACCTCCTGCTAAATACCTCAAAATTCGTAAAGGAATCTTGTTTTGCCGTTACCCAATCGACAGCCGAACCCCTTAAGCACTCTACTACCAAACCTACTTTCGCATTTTCAGGCACCCCGGCCTCTAAAAACAATTTTTCTAATTTTTTTAAAAAGAACTTGGGATGCATATTCCCATTCGGTCTAAAAAATAAATTTGTACCCCCCCAATTCTTTCCAAAGCATAATATATGATTTCGAACGCTCTAACGCCCCTTGACTCGACGTCACACCTGTCCTCATCTCATCTACCTGTTCACTACCAGTGACATTAGACTGATTCGACGGTACCGAATTGGCTAACTGCGCCATACACACCTGCATCTGTGCCATACTATCGGCTAACCGACACAAAACCGATTCTAAGTTAGATGGTTCGCGGTTTACACTATCATTGCTTTCTGCCATCTTGGGTTCTTGTCTTTTCCTACCTCTAGGCATTAACTTCTTCTTTACAAAACAATTCAACAATCAAACAATGCAAATATCTATACACTCAATCTGATAATTGAACAATGTCCAGCTATTGGGCGCCAAATATATAATGCTCCCTTCTTATAAGGGAACTAGATTCTTTCCTTTAACGTAATCTGAATAGCAGTGGTGAAATAACAGAAAAGCATTTAAAGACAAACCACTTTATTACATTAAAGTCAAGCAACTAAAAAATAACACGCGTCGAAAACGTTCGAACGAAAATCAGTTTATTCCTGCCCGTAAAAGAAAATAATTAGTTTGTTCACTTATCTGTTCGTTGCAAGCTCGCTCACACGAAGAACTTTCCAAGGTTGCTGTATAACGCAGCTGGCTGGGATGACGCAATAGCGGCAGGTGTATCGCCTCCGCTCGTCACAAGTCCGCGTGCACGGCGATCTCTTAACTCCAGGAAGAAATCTCCACCAGGAGATTTATCCTTGCTGATAATGACGACGGTGGAAGCTTTCCAACTTTGGGTGAAGCCAACACCACAAAACACAAGCTTGTCTTCCTTTCTAGCCTTTCAGGCAGCTAGAAATACCACCAGCGAGCACTACGGCGTACCGACCACCATTCTTCGCCGCACACCGCCTACTCAACTCAAACTAACATGGTTGCCAGACGTACTCTTTTGTCCGGCTTACGCACTGTTTGATTACAAACTTCAACTTATTGGACGCAATCTTAACCCGCAATACTGCCTTCCACGGAGAACGCAAATACAGATATGACAGATAATATAGATACTGTCAACCGACAAAATATTAACTATACTCTGGTAGCCCTAAATATTCATGTTCTCTTCTAGAATATTTGGAAATAACTTTAGCACCACCCTGTTTAATATTATATAAATATTTACTTAAATGAAATGGCTACCTATCAATTTTGACAAGATACAAGCATAAACTTTTTAACATCTTATTAGTGTCCTTATTTGTAATATCTGTTTCTAAATCTGTACTATGAACGTTGTTCGATTATTTCTATAACATTTGTCAGTACTCATCAGACAAAATAATATTACCAATTTTGTGTAGGTACTAGCTTATTAGATTATTTATTAATTACAATAATTAATTCTCCTAATTAATTAACAATCGATGGTGACAAGGATACAAAGATTTGAATTGATATTGAATTAACCTACATCTAAATTTTTCTTCATTGTCTCAATAACAAAAAATCATTTGTTATTTTAACAGAGGACGCCGGATTTCCACATATTTACAGATATCAACTTTAGGGCAACGCTGGATCACACACGTGTAGGCTGAAGAAGAGTAAGCTTCTGCAATTACATTCGCTTTACAGAAACTTCACCTTGTCCTCCCTGCTCGTTGCCCATAACAACACTACAGTGACAAATTAAAAATATAAATGGACTGTTAGCTGTCTAAAATACATAAATGCTTCTAAATATCTTTCTGTTCTAGAAGTACAGTAATTATAATATATATTATAATTATAAAATATAAAAAAGCAGTACTAATCTAGTCAACGACCTATTTAATTTGTTTAAGAGACTATCTAAGGACCACTGCAATATTTTGCTTTACCTTTAAAGACAAAATAAAATTCACAGGAACAGCAGGTACTAATGATTAATATTAGCTTTATATTATTATCAAATGATTAAGTTAATGGATAACCAGTGATATTGTCGCATCTATCTAAAGATGGTAGAGCAGCGACATCAAAAGATTTAAAAATGGACTTACCTTAGAAAATGCGTTAATTTTGTAGGCTTGTAGGAAAGAAAGTTAACATAACGTTTCCAAAAGATCTATTTACTAACTTATAGTTACATGAGAATAAAATGAGGTACTTACATTTTTCTTGGACAGAGCGAACGTGTCACCTACCCACGAAGACGGTTGATCGGAGAGAGCGTCAGGCCCTCATTTTTCCACCTCGATACTTAATAATGATTAAGTACGCATTTTTTATACAGTGGCGTACTCCGCGATACTTACACTCGAGTGGCAAGGTTCGTACGTATGTGACAATATCATAAAATAAAGAATGCAAACTGAAGTGTACAAAAAACCAGCATAGGAAACCTATAAGAACGACAAGAGAACAGAAAATTTTAATGTGTTGGCTCTCAATAGGCTTGGGTCCTCATCTAAATATCTCCATCGGTTAGCCTTGCTGGGCCCCTCTGTCATAACAGAGTGAGTATATCGTGCCTTTGGTAGACAGTGCTAGTGATACACCAAGGTGCCAGTGAGAGTCCATCGCGACAAAGGGACTTCAAGTTTTGATTAATTAGTGAACAAGTTAAAATTGGGAAGTAATGAGTGATGCGGTCAAAGAAAGCAGGGCGACAGATTCCAAAGCGGAGCAGTAAAATTCCAGAACCGAACTGGCTGCAGTTTCCAAACCATCCCCTAATTACGAACGGCGGCGAAATATGGGAAGCGGGATATCCCACCAATCATGCCACTGCAGCTAACAAAGCACTCGCAGTATGTAATTGCGCCAGGTCAACGTGATCACGATCTGTAGATATCCCGGTTTAACCGGAAAAGCATGAGTGTGTTCGTTAACTTCGGGAATGATCGAACCTCACGGATCCTTCTCGAGAATCGTACTGCTCGGGGCACGAACTGATTTTGTACACCTCCTAACTTGTTTGCGTTTGGTGAATACTGAATCTAATATTGCAGTGGTCCAACAGAACAAAGTTTGTAATATCTGATTTGATTTAATTTATTTAATGATCTTTATGGGTCAATGGAAATGGTTGCCCCGACCATCGATGTCCGCGTTTGGTTGAATTCAGTTGAACTAAGTTTAAATAAGAAATTATGGAATAATAGATTAGAATCGACTTACGCTTGATGTCTTCTCTCAGATATCAACGAATAGCTATCCGTATCAGACACCGAACCTTCTTCCTCGAAGTTGAAGACGAAAATGACTAATTGTGCGAATTCTAGGTGGTGGTCCATCAATGTTGGGGTCAACAAACACTTATATAAGAAAAACAGATTTATTTTTGTCGACGCATGTATTTCTTTCACAAGGTGCGTTAAAAATGTACAGGGCCATAAGGGGTCACGATGCTTCAATCTAATTTTAAAATTGTTGGGCTGATATGAACATAATTAGATGTCAATGGAATTTAGAGCCAACACTACCTATCCGACAATTCTAAAGTCAATTAACAAAGAAGCACTGTTTGTAAAAAGTTAAGAGTAAATCAATCAATTTGAGTATTGATAAAATGTTATGAAGGTGTTAACGAATAGATTTGAACAAGTAAATATAAATAATAATCAGAAGTTTGGCCAAGGAATCAAAAATATGCTGGTGCTATTTGAAGAATACTATTGCACAGAATTGTCAATTTGATAATTTTTGGTTTCAGTTGTAGCTATATTTCTCAGTAATGATGATGTCTTCAAAATTTTTTTCAAATATTAGTCTTCAGTATCTACAGGGTATTTAAATTTACAATTTCTTAAGAGGTGGTACAACTGCAGATGTCAATTGGAATTAAACTAGCCCCATCTTTCCTGAACATTTCCTTTTTTGATTCATGCCAATATCTTTATTATTAATGTAGATATACACTTTTGAAGCAAATAGCATATGAGACCTATTAAATGGGAATGGTAGAACAAACATTTACAATTATTATAATAGTAACGAAGGGGTTAAATATTTCAGAATGTATATGCAAAATATATATAAATATTAAAAATTAAATATTTTTTCATAAATGTTCCACAAATGTATAATATTAAATATTCGTTTAAAAATGTTATGTGTTATGTGGGGTAACAAAGTTTAGCTTGGTATTAATAGCGATGGGATTTTTGCAAGCGCAAACAACAAGCAAGAAATTATTTGGTATTTACAACAAACAATTCTTTACTACAGCAAATTAATCTCTAACAAAAAAAAATTGTTGTTGGTAACAACAAATTTTTCTCGGTGTACTTACCACGAATACCTCGTTTTAAAGAGGAGATAGGGATGTGCTAAAGGAACGACTTCTCCTGTCGTCTGTGGGTCTGCTCCTCAGGAGTGCATATGTTCCCTTACTGCACCTGTACACGACTCTGTGTTGATTTTAAAAGTGTCAAGTGAAGGTCAGGTAGACAAGGCGTTATTAAGTGATTGCAATGAACTGTAGTGTCTGCGTAGTGGTAAAATGATTTAGTGGAGTTAGAATTTAGCAAAATCATTATCTAATATGATAATAAAGAAGGTTTGGTCAAAAATTAGCATTTTTTCGAACTCGTGCACGTAACAACATTTTGCTTTTATAGAGATACTACAAGGAACAAGTCGGTAATATTTAACAATTTAACCCACCGAAATTTAATGACCACTATTAAATTTTATTAATATATTGTAGCGTGAAATGTCATAAATGTCCTTCACACAAATTGCTATTAAAACCTTATTTATTTGCGCAGCATTATTATCTTTACCACTCTGGCAGTTAGTTGGCAATTGAGTATAATGATTTTCGTACAAATTGATTGTGTAAATGAATTCGCCGAGGGCGTAATCAACTGTACAACCGATAGCGGAATGAAAACGATAAAAATATGGTGCTGTCGAATTGGGTAAATTAATGCATTTGCCTTAATAAACTGATATAGATAAGACACAAAAATGCAGTGTAATATGAAATATTTGCTAACATATTTACTTGATTATTTTGTAAATGTCCTGCCCCAGCACAAACGAATCGGTAGGTAACATATTAAACTTATTCTATCCTACTACTAGATTTCCGATAACATATTGCTTAAACAATTTGTTTCAAAAATTTTTTAATTTTTCGCAAATGTCTGAGAAACTACAAATTTAATTGCAAAAATGGTGAGAAGCAATCTTAATTGCTATTAGGTCTTTGCAGTTTTACTCCCCGTCCGCTCTTTGTATTCATTTAAAAGTGTTAAACTAAATTTTGAATTATAAACACAAAATATGTCCTACAGCGTAGTGCAGCTTTTGTAAAAGCGCGGATACAGGTGTTACGTTTTTGTTTATAACTCGATAAATAAAAAGCGGGGGATAAGAACTATATATTCTTGTCCCGAATTTAATAGCAATTACACTTCTGGTACCGAGATATGCGAAAAAAATGTTTATAACAACTTGTTTAAACAGTATGTTGCTGAATTATTTCATCTATTAAGTCACTCACGCCTGGACTATACCAGTTCATTTTATTGCTGCAAGATCTCCCGTCTGAACTAAAGCCCGTGATTAAATTACGAAATACCCTTGATAATTTTCTGCCTAGCAAATATTTAGATAAGGGGCGTTCTATTAGGTTTGCAAATTGCAAAGCATGAGCAAGAGTGGAAGGACTAGTGTGTTATAGTTCAACGTATAGACAATATTATCTAGAATGGCGGTTCTCAAACTCTGATTGGTGGCGCCAAAAAATATAGGTAGAACACAAACTGCTATAGTAAATCACGCTTAAATTTCGAGAGTATTGAAAACGTTACCATTTTCACTCCAAAAAAAGAACGCGAAATTTGAATGTGGAAGAACTGGGAAACTGTCATTAGAAAATTTATAACAATAAAACATCATCTTTGTATTCATTTCCGTACATGAACTTTAAGATAAACGTTTTCATTTCCAAGAACATAAAGATGTTGTAACTTTAGTTCTTTCTCAAGAAAATTCGAAACTAGTGATACTCATTTAGGCATTTACAAAAAGTAATCAGGTTGGTATCTACCATTTATCCAACGGTAATCAGCTGATTAATCGATACATGGATCAGGTTAGGCAATTTTCGTAACCGGTGTAGACATCTGTCACCTTTACTAGCACATTTTGCGTTAACAGGCATGCGCAAATGCAAACCACGAATGTCAATTATTAAAGGTCATGTTTTGACATCTATCGCGGTTACCGGCGGCGGCGCTTGTAATCGATCCTGGTCGATGTACCGGTAAACCGATTACAAATTCGAACGCGAAACACATCAACCCGGTAAATTTTTGAACGGATCCGGTGCAAGCGTTATCTACCAGGTCAATAGTAGTGACGGCCCTAATTCTATATTTTATTCTATATAAATAATACAGCAACCTGGAGATGGACTAAAGAAATACATAGTTACTTAGGAATTTAAAGCAATGATAAGATTTTGTACCAAATTATCATTGCGCACGAAGGGCCAGACATAAGCGAAGTAAAGATTATACAGGAACGTCATGACACCCTCGCAACAAACAACAGCATTTGCAACGCAGATTTGTTACCATACAAGCTAGCAACATGGCAACGTACTGGTGGTCGTAAAATTTTCTCGCGTATGTCATAAGATTTAGACGTCTGGATAAAATATACGGTGTCTGTGAGATGAACAAATGGAAAACGCTGAGAATGATTACATCTACAGAAATACTTCCGGTCCTCGAGATTTATGGTTGGGGTAATAACTCACTAATAAAAAATTACAAAAGCGTTATCGCGATAAATATTCGTATCTGTAGTAACAGAAACATCCGCTTTTTAATCTTTAAGAAATCTAATTTAAAATCTTGAAACCATATTAAAAGTCTTAACAATGTAGCAGATATGTCGAAATTTAGTTAAATTGTTGTTATGTGTGCTATACATCCAGACATACAGATTCAAGTAGCAGAGAAACTTCAGTTGTTTATTTTTAGACAAAAGGAAATATCTCAAAAAATACATTTTGCATCGGCACAGATTAGTCAAAGAATTCATAGTGCATAACCCCTCCAAAATATATGCTTTCCTTCACCATTTCGTTCTAGCTACATCGTACCTTTGTATAATTTCCTGTTACCCTTTAATGGACAATGTTATTTTAAGAAATCTTTGAATATATAAAATACAATATGCATAAAATGTATTTTCTGCATATTGTCAGCTACCTGCCTAAAATGATACACCACGCTCGTTGATTAACGATTTATTCATTAGTTACTTAGCAAACACAACGCACACGTTACTGGGCGATTATGAAGCGGAATAATATCGAAATGAATGCCTCTTCGGCCATCTGCCTTCCCATCTGATGACCATTCGCCGTGCGCATTACATGAGGGATTCAAGGACGCCCACATTCGGCCATCCAGTTTGCCGTTTTGACCTCAAAGGCTGAAAGTCGTAAATGGCGTGGTTGGATTCCATTTGATACAGCAGTATGCCTTTTATGTCTGGCAGGATATCCATTGGCGGAATGAGCGCTTTAGGTTTGCAAAATGATGTCCGTTGGCGGATTGAACTCTTTAGGTTTGCGAAATGATGTAAATTGGCGGACTGAACCCTTAATGTTGGAAAAACATAAAAAACACTCACGACCTGCCACCGTCGGTTACTTCTCAAAATTTGTTCCTCAGTTTGCGAAACGAACTGCGCCTCTAACAAAATTATTGCAATAAGGGACAGAAATTGTAGAAACTCTGATAAACGATATTATTACAAAACCAAGTCTGTTTATTTACAATACTATTATAGTTACCAACAGTAGTCTCCACAGATGCAAATAGAGATGGACTGTAAGGCATTCTTATACAAATCTCTAATGATAGCGAAAACCCTGTTGCATATTTTAGCAAACAAACAACGAAATTGAAAGAACTGCCACTCTTTTGAGCTAGAATCTTTAACCATTTTCAAAGCATTATAGCGATTCCGGTATTACTTCCTGGACGTTGCTGTGGGCCACTTCTGACGCGTCTTATCACTAGGCGATTATAATGAGGAATGATATCGGAATGAATGCCTCTTCTGTCATCTGCCTTCCCGTGTGATGACATATTCGGCGGGCGCATTACGCGAGTTATTCAGGGATGCTAACAATACAGATGTTACGTTAGGGATCGATCAACCTCAAGTACTACACACGGTTTTATTGACCATTGTTTAATGTAACCAACTTTAAACCATTTTAGGTTTTTAGGCCCTGAAGAAAGAGATAATATAATATATAAAAACATTAATTGAACTATATATTTTTTAATCACACTAACGATCAATGCCCTTTTATATTTGAAATAAATTTGCTTAGTAAAAAGAGTACTCCTTGAATATAGCTTTCTGGGTCGACATACCCCTAATTACTTGGACCTGTATTAATTATACACATTAGTTGTAAGATTAATTTTTCAGCGTTGGAGGTTTATCCAAAGTTATCCAACTGCAGTCGTGAACGAGAAAATTCTCGTTTTGACGGCAACACCCGTAAACGTCCAAATTGTTATGTTCTGCTAATGAATACAACCGAATTTTAACTCACAAAAACAGTAGGTGCTGTTTTGGAATACTTCTTTTTTGATTTCTTCCGGAACAACCAGCTTTGAATGCAATATTTTACGCGACGGTATACACCGTGAATCTGTGCGGTGTTGGCTTGTCCTCATCGTCGCAGGGGTGGTCCGTTATACTGTCGAACAGACACGTTCAGTACATAGAAGTAGATGTTTAATGCAGCAAACAGCACTGAAGATGCAATTCGATGCAAATGCGTATCATCTGCAATGCTAAATTGTGTTGACGAATCTGTACCCAAGCGTATGTAGAGCATAAAGTAATACGGAGAAATCTAATGAAAATTGTATCTATAAGATAATATTTTCTCGGAAAGATGGCTGTCTTTTGAAAACACTGGCAAAATGTTATTCGTCTGACGATTCGATTACACCTATAATCTTTGTCAAAGACGAAGAACCTCAAAATTTGCCTGACACAAGTTTTCAAACAAAATAATAACATTTTGTCAGTGTTTTTAAGAGAAGGCGATCTTTCCGAGAAAATATTATCTTATATTATGGACGCTGAATGCATTCACCCTCGTATGTAGTATCTATGTTAGACTTTACTTCGCAAATATATTATTTATGTTTATGCAGCCACTTAATACAAAATGTTTATTCCTACGTTCAGACCGACCACTGTTCAAAACACACACGGCTTTGTTATTCCAAATTTTGCTTTTAATTTTGAAGAATTATCATTATTATTTTAATATCATTATTACATTATGCAGATGCCAAATCCGAAAAGAAGGCGGGTAATTAACCAATTTGAAACTAATTACACATCTAAATATTTTATCATTTTTTTATCTTTGTTTCTAAAAGCTAATGTAAGAATCTTGCCTACCAGTTTAAAAACGGATAACTTTTTAATTTGTAAATATATATACTAAAGGGCAGAATCAAAATTCGGTACTTCTGGACAAGTCGCGTTGGCGCCGCCCTCTTCAGGCCGATACATTGTCACTCGACAACGCACTGCGATGCAGCATCACGTGATAACTCTTGCGCGCTGTTGCAATCACAGTGTCACAGTGTTGTTTGCAACCTTTTTCTTCAAAACTGGTAGTTTTCTGCCTCAGTAATCTAATCTGCTTCTAATCAGCATTAAAACATCTCTGAAAACATGACAGGAAGCTTTTTCATGTTCCAGTCATAATGGGTAGGCATGGCATCTGATTAGTGATCTTTTGATTTCCATCAATCAGATGGAGAGGGATATTGCTATCGCGGCTGACTTTTTTAATACCTCTACACCTGTGTATAGTATTTTCATGTTTTAAACAGGGAAGCTTACATTGTTTGCCGAGAGTTACATTACCCAAGCTGTTGTACTGCGATCTGTTCTCGACAGACTTGTCCGCTGCTAAGGTGCGCACGGTTTATTGGTACGTACCTATCGTTCTAAAGGCTCTTGTTTGTGAAATAGCTACTATATTTTTGCTGAACATTTGGACTTTTAAACGTTTTTAATTAATGTAGGATGTTATTTCATAGGTGAAAATCCGGAAGTTGCGATATATGACAATAATACTGTGTTTATGATGTTGCGGCACTTTCTTCTGGTTTTGGTTATTATTAAATTTTGTGTCGGCAATTACTATTAATTTACGCTATGGTGAAATGCTTTTATATATTATTTATAAAACAATAAAGACTTAAAAAAGGCCAAAATACAGACCGAAGCATCGTATAAATATAACAATTATAATAACTATACAATACATCGCATGTGATTTTTCTGGCTGGTGATAGGTCGGTATAATTGTGTAGTAACCTTGACTGGATTTGGATTTGTATATCAAGAAACGCCAGTGCTGTTTAAATTATTTATTGATAGCCGACGTTTCAATCAATATGTGATCTTCTTCAGGGCACTGAAAGAAGATGATAGTGACAAGTAGCAACATATTTTAGAATAAAAAAAAAACTTTGGTAGAAATATGTAGATAAACCAACAATAGCAAAAAACATTTACAAATAAAACATATTAAAAGTTATTAATAAACGAACACCATCAAAATACAGCATATTTCGAAATTAGTTAGATATGAAACAAAACGAGTACAGAGATGCACGCACGCCTTGTGAAGGTTGGCAAAACACAGACCAATCTAAGGCGAAAAAAACGTAGAACAAAAAGAAGATAAAAGAGATGTGACGTATTCATTTCTTATAACTGCAAATTACATTGTATAAATAAAATGAATATTACTAACAAACACTCATAGTATTTTAACGAAAAATGTCTGTCTGGCCAAAATTACTTACATACACACAGTCTAAAGACAAGTGTTATATGTTACAATCGTTTTACTGAATTTAATCGTGACTTACTTTCCTCCTCCGACATTGTTGACTTACTGATTGTTTATTAAACAAACACCGGTCACATATCACAGCAAAGTCGCATTGTAACCAATGACAACCCGTCTTGTACTACAAAGTACATTAATCACGACTAATAAAAAATTTCATTTCTACAAGTTTATTTTGAATTCAAAACAAATTTCTTAACATTTTTTAAAACTACCATTTTCTTCATCTTCTGCTGGTACTGTTTGCAAGAAATAAAAACTAGCACCACACAACATACAAAGTTTAAAACATACCTTATAAATCAGTGTTAGGCAGGGATGACGTCGTATAATACATGTTGTATAAAAAATTTTTTTATACAGTATATTAAAAATTATGTTTATTATTAAGTGTATTGTAGGTTGTAGATATCTAATAAGGTAAGTGTGTTAAATATAATGGAGAGGAAAGCACTGGGGCTGGATTAGCCTTCCCAGTGCTTAGAGTTGATGGAAATTGGACATATTAAAAAGAAAACATTAATTTTGTTTTATTATTACAATTTTATAATCAGAACTAAATACATTAATTTATACTTCAAAAATATAAGAGAAATAGAAATGTAGAGATATTGATCGTTAATGTTATAAAGCTGAAAAAATATTTGTATTTAGGTATCGTCTTGTGGGAAATTAAAGCTCCTTTTATCTTAAAGCAAAGTATTTTTTCCAGTACCTACAACAGTTTATTAAATAAAATTATATTAAAGAGACAGTAAAAACTATATGTAAACTACTTACAGTGGAAGTGATATCACGATATCATTCTATGTAATAGCATAAACAGGGTACTGATATGGTAGTCTGAAGGTAAGCAATATGAAATTCAACATCAATATTAAAAAATACAGGCTGTCAAGCACAAAAGTTCATAAAATCTAAATAGGAAGACACAGAAAAGTAATTATGAAGAGATAGACGGTTTTATGTGAGAAAATAAGTTTAAATATTAGATAAATTATTATTATATTTTTTTCTTTATAACAGAAACTTAATTTAAGTTGAACACTAAACAATAAACTAAACTGAAAACAAAACATTCAAGTCTATTCAAACAGTAAAAATAATGTTTTTAATAAAATAATCTGCAGAGTAACAATATAAAAAAGTAAATTCTTAGAATTCATCAGATTCTAAGTTATCTTTCGTTTTAAGGGAATACACATGCACAAGTTTTTTTTGACGTTTCTGGACCAAGTCTGTTTCTTATTCTGTTGTGCACGTAAGACCAATTACTAAAAACTCTTTCTAATTGGGCAGATGATGCCGGAATGGACAGAAGCTTTTTTGCCAAAGGTGCTAAATTTGGGGCTTTCTTTAAAGCATAGTTCCAGTACAATAGCGGTTTAAGTCCTATTTTGTTATTCAATAATTCAAAAATGCCAGAGTTCTCATTAAAATTATGCAACTCTTCTAGACCAGATGCATTTAAATTTGTCAGTAAGAATTCATTAACACGATCGAGTCTAGTATTTGCTACTAACACCTCATCCTTTAGTGCATATTGTCTGCGTTTTTCTAGACACTCTTCAGCATCTGTAAAACCATTTGGTAACTGCAAACTCATCCACGCTTCACCAGCATCAGCAATACTGGATGTTGCTTTCTGACATATGTTGATTAAAGTACAAATTGGATCAAGCAATTTTACGTGTTCATCAACATCTTTTTCAAATACTTTATCAAAAACTAAATTTTTGACGCTGCTTGGAAAATTTGTATTTTCACTTTCTGCTATAACTTTTTTAATGAAAGGCAAATTTTTCAGAAAACATAGAAATGAATCTCGATTAGAACACCAACGTGTTTCTGATGGTAATTGAATTCTAGTTCCACCAATTTTGAGAATTCTGTGTTCCATATTTGGTGAATTAAAGTGTTTAAGGACACCAGTTACTTTTGTAGCAAATTCTTTTGACAGTACGTCTTTTGCTAGAAGTTGTGCAATATGTGAGTTACAAGTTAAATGCAAAATATCTGTAAGACGTCCCATTTTTATCATGTTAGCAGCATTATCGCTAACGACGCAGTAAATGTTAGTGCTGTACATATCCATAGCCTTTTTTTATAATTCAATTATCTCCAATAATTTCTCACCAGTTTCTTTCTCTACTGAAAGGTCCCAGTTATCTAAAAATACAGCTTTTCCGGATGCACTGAATTGGCGTCAAATTTTGTGTCATTAGTTATTTTTTCATACACTTCGTTTAAAAATGTATGAGCCAAACTTTGTCGGCATGGCAATTTATAGGCAGGCCGGAGAAAATTAATAATTTTTTTTAAATGTTTTGATCCTACAACACTGAATGGTATATTGCATCCAATCTCCGCACTGAGGGCTACTGTGCCGCAAGTTGATATAGCAGGTGTCAGACTGACGTTTGGAAGTGTTTCTGTATATCTTCTAGTCATTTATATACCTCCGGCTCTCAGTTTAGCTGTTTATACTCTTCTGTTTGATTACTTGGAAACACTTGACTACTTGCATGGTAATAACACCCATATTGCTGGTGATTTTAATATTCCCGAGTACAGTGCTAATTCAATTACCAGTAAAGTATCACTGTTAAATAACACTTGTGAATATTTTAATTTTAAGCAATTTAACACAAACCTCAATTGTAATGATTGCCTTCTTGATCTGGTGCTATCAAACGGTTTGTGTAGTGTTGTGCTTTCTTCAGATGTTTTGTTGCCATTAGATAATCATCATCCCCCACTAGATATATGTATTGATCTTAAAAATAATGACTTGGGGCGAGTGTTTCCAGTAAACAATACTTATAGCTATAATTTTAAAAAAGCTAACTATTATTTGTTATATGATAGGATAGCACATAGGAACTGGGACTTTCTTCTTCAACATATTGATGCCGATCAAGCTTGTCAAGAGTTTTATATTGTCCTTAATGATATATTTGATGAATGTATTCCAAAAACACGTGCCACTCAAAAGAGCAAATTTCCTCCTTGGTTTAGCAAAGATATTATACGTGATCTTCGACATAAACGGCTGTTATGGAAACAGTATCAACAGTCTGGTAGTGTTGACACTCATAATGCTTTTAAGGCCTTAAGAGCTCAGATAAAGAAAAATATTTCATCTTCACATGAGAATTATATTTTGCTTATGCAAAATCAGATTAAGGCTGATCCTAAAAAATTCTGGTCCTATATGAGTAACTTTCATAGCACATCTTCAATGCCCGATCAGTTGTTCTATAATGAGTCACATCTATCATCTCCAGAGCAAATTGTTAACTCCTTTGCCTCATACTTTCAATCTAAGTTTGCAACCCCTGACCTTTCAAATGCTACAAGTTATAATGTTGCGGACAATGCTCGTTTCTCAAACGTTTTGAGTTTGACATCACTTACCCAAGATGAAGTTCTTTTGGCAATAAAAAAACTCAAGTGTAAGTTTACCAAAGGCCCAGATGGTATTCCTTCGTTTATCGTTCGTGATTGTGCGACTGCATTTGTCGTGCCTTTATGCATCTTATTTAATTTGTGCTTGAACACTAATACTTTTCCTAATACATGGAAAGTAACAAGACTTTGTCCGGTTTTTAAAAAAGGGGATAAGACATTAGTTGAAAACTATCGCCCAATAGCAATTATGTCAAATTTTGCTAAGGTCTTCGAAATTGCGTTGCATAGACACTTGGAATATCACGTACGACCGCTGCTGTCAGACTGTCAACATGGTTTTACTTCTGGTAGATCGACTGCTACAAATTTAGCGTGTATGTCAAATTTCATATCTGAGCGTCTTGATTGTGGGATGCAGGTCGATGCAATCTATACGGATTTTTCGAGTGCTTTTGACCGTCTCGATCATACTATACTCATACGTAAATTGTCTACAACTGGATTGTCTCCGTCACTTTTGCAGTTTTTCTCGTCCTACTTAGTGGGTCGGCGGCAGTACGTCGGGTACCGCGGACATGTGTCTCCTGCTTTCTATGTTACCTCAGGTGTCCCTCAGGGCTCCGTTCTGGGACCTTTGCTTTTCATCATATATGTCAATGATATTTCGATAGGACTGAAATGTCATAGTTTACTGTATGCCGACGATTTAAAGCTGTTTGCCTCTCTTCAGTCCCTTAATGATGCACATAATCTTCAAAACGATCTCGAAAGTATTGAAAATTGGTGCCTGGTCAATAAGTTACCGCTGAATATACAAAAATGTTTTGCATGTTCATATTACAGGGTCCATAATCCAATTATTTTCGACTACATTATAGGCGAGAACAAGCTATCCCGACGCGATACCATAAAAGACCTTGGAGTTATCTTTGACAGGAACTTGAGTTTTGTCCCCATGTAACTGACTGTATTGCGCGCTCATATAGAATGTTAGGCTTCATTATTAGACATGTAAAAAATTTTACGGATGTTGCTGCGCTGAAGCTTTTGTATTTTGCGTATGTACGCTCAAAATTAGAGTATTGCTCCGTCGTATGGGCTCCAGGATATGGCACCTACATCGATAATTTAGAAAGTGTACAAAGACGTTTTCTTAAATTCTTGTCTTTTACTTATAATGGTGTCTATCCAGCTGTAGGTTACCCTAACGATCTATTGTTAAAAAAATTTGAAATGCACAGTTTATTTGCTCGTAGAAAGCTTCATTCAATTATATTTCTATATAAAATAATATCTGGGCAGGTGAATTGTACATCCTTACTTGTGCAATTGTACTTCAGAGTTCCGCGACCAGCTAGTCGTAATATCGATTGTTTTTATTTACCTTACGCTCATACAAATTTACTTAAGTTTTCTCCTGTGTACGTTATGTGCAGTAACTATAATTCTGTCTGTGATTTACTTGACATTTTCTCCTGTAGTGTTCGTGAAATCGAGAATTGTGTATGCCCTCCTTATGTGTAATATCTTATTATTATTGTTATTTCCCTCACCTGTAATTGGCTTCGGCTGTTTGGTGATGTATCCAAATAAATAAATAAATAAATAAATAAAAAGAAAATTTGCTTAAAAGAAAATTTGCTGTTTCTATTTCAGACTTGGTTAAAGAATCGACAAAATATGACATTGAACCGAAGGACGGAGAAGATGTTGATGGAAAATTAGAACTGGCTAAACTGTCATCTGAACAACTAGTGACATTTATACCATGCCTAAGAGATCCATTTGCACAATCCACAGTATCATCCTCATTTGACTCTGCCACCGCCAATACTGTTCCTTCCTCTGGCTTCTGTTCCCCTTTATGAGTTTTTTTACTGGCAGCCATATCATTCTTGTCTTCATCGATGTCTGATTCTGATGAATATGAACTTCTAACTCGCGATCGCTTCTTCTCAGTTTTATCATTTTCTTTAAATTTGCAAACATTTCTGTGCATTTGCAATCGTGAGCTGCTCATATTTTGCAGCTCTTTTTTACACACTAAACATAATGCGTAATATTTGTCATTAGCGTGGTTTTTTATGCGGCGAAAACCGGCTTGCCATACAGAATGAGATGGTCGTACCCTGCAAATTATTAAATTCCTGACGAAATGCAATACAAAAATACAGAACTATTAACTTACATGTTTAAACTCTGTACACAATCACTTTATACAACTTTGAATTTCAAATCCACAACTCACTGTAATATTGGGTGAGAAAAAGAAGTTAAGAAGCAAAACAACATAACCTAGTTGAATCTAGTCTGACAACTGACAGCTGTGAGTTTTGCCTGACTAATGTCAGCTGCTCGATATTGTACTGTATAAAATGTATTATACACGTATAATACGTCATGTAATTGACTGGCGTATAATACTCTGTATGATACATTTTATACGTTTTATACATACGTAAACTACATGTAACGTATAAAACCTAATATACACGTACATTAACATCTCTGGTGTTAGATGACACTCGCGCGCGATGCGCTCAGTACCCGTATATCTAAAAAAGAAACGCGTTAAACCTAGTTGCCAGTAACGAATAACTCCAATAAGTACTTACTTTGTTCTGTCTTGTTAATTGTTAATGCTGTTTGTAAATGTTTTAATATTGATCATTTCTCTAAAGAGTCTGTTATGTAATTTTTCTTCTTTGTCCAGTATTCTTGCTTGATCGAAATTAAAAGTATGTAAGAATCTTTCAGAATGATCCACTGACGCAGTCTTGTTATTCGAGATAGTTTTCACAAGGTGTGCAGGCCATCTGTACTCGTTTTGTTTCGAAATATGCTGTATTTTGACATGGTGTTCGTTTATTGGTAAGTTAATTGCTGTTGTATTTTAATAATATACGATTTTAATATGTTTTATTTGTACATGTGTTTTGCTATTGTTGGTTCATCTGCAAATTTATACTACCACTATAACGTCGCTAGTACGTGCGTACTTTAGAGGATTTGTTTATGAAAGCAAATAATACTCGTGTTAATAATAGAAAGTATAATATTATGTGCTTTTTAAAATATTGACAATCCAATTCTATTATTTAATAACAACTTCAAACTCCTTGGAGACTGCGGGTCCTGCACGTCCTCGTCGCAGCGCTCGTCCAAGCAGCAGGTACGGTACGTGCGGTGGCCGCATGACGATACGCCGGCTGAGCGTTACACCACTGTTATTTTTTATTCGAAAATATGTTGTTACTTGTCAATAACATCTTCTTTCAGTGCCCTRGAGAAAATCACATATTGATCCAAAGGTCTGCTATCAATAAATAATTTAAACACCACTGGCGTTTGTTGATATACAAATCCAAATCCTATCACGGGTACTACACAATAAATCGTATATTCAGTTAATTATAGGTACCTCCTCATACATGTGCATTTTGTTCAAGCAATAATTGCGTCATTTTTAGGATTATATGTAGCCTACTGTTATTACGTAATAGATATTAAATACACCAATTTCAGTTTGACGAATGTACAGTTGATTTTAGTTCCGTTGTCACGGTTTAAATCATCGCACATATAGTGTACATTCATAGTAAATTAATAATGAATTGTTGAAAACAATGACGTCGCTAAAATGCACACATATATGGCCGATACATTTAGTATAATCTGCACCTAAACAATACATTACTTAAATATTGACTGGACGGTAGCTCGCATTTCTATTTCTACTATGCTAAAACTGGTGTGCATATTTAACTAACTATACAATACATGTTTAAAATAATTGGTTTTATTCAAATAGCCAAGCAATGCTTTATGGTATTTAACATTTAAACATGTACATCAATCAGAATGATGTTATATTACTGTATTCTTGTTAAAACGACCTAGGTTGTACAGGTAGCTGAAGTTCATTACTCCAAGTTAGTTGCTTTCGGCAGAGATTCCGTAATTTCGGCAATGAATTAGTCACGTCAGACTCCCGTATATTTATTCCATTTCCATTACATTTGACATGAAATATCGCTTGCTAAGACGTCTCTCGCCGAGCGTACAAGCGATCCGTCATAATTACTTTCAGCGTGACTAATTTCAAGTTTCCATTTGGACCACGATTATATCTACGCTTCCACTAATTTTTAGAGATGCACTGAATGTAATGCGTCATTAATAAGTATGGGAAGCAACTAGTGCTTTTAATTAATCAGCTAGAGCCAGTTGTTAATATATGTTTGCTCGAAAAAGTTTAACTGCGGCGTCATGGTAAGTGAATCAAACGTTTGATATATATTTAAAACTTTAGCTTAACTATCCGCAACACTTTGTAATATATAGTAAGAGTAGGTACTTAACTTTTCCAGTAAAAGAAGCTAATTCTTTAATTTATTTATAGTACTTGGAATGCAAACGAAACATTTATGCTTAAATAATTGAACTCTGGCTATTGTTTGTAAATTACTATTTTTAAATGACCATTAGATGACATTTGGTGATAGATCTGACGGTCTAGGTGGTAATATAGTTAGCCCTTGACTGAAAGTGTAAGTGGAACTAGAAGAGGGTGCTCCGTCGTGCTGGAACATTAGTGTACAACGCACAGCTTTCAAGTTGCCAACAACGAATAGTGTTCCAATTTATGGTATCATAGAATAGCAGCCATGACTATCAACTTTTGAAGCTATGGCGTGCGCTCTTCTCAAATAAGGCACAGCTGTTAGTCTTCTGGACATAATTTTAAAATAATTTTGTCTTTTTATCCGAATCGTCACCGTTAAGCTATACTCGTAGACAAAGTTGGAATTTGTAAGGATGACATTTGTGGCACTTTACAACTTTTCCTATGGATTCACGTTATACTCTTGTAGCAATCACTGTCTGCTGAGGGACTTCCATCAATCATATACTAATTTTATTCACTACATCCAGTATTAGATTTATTAAATAAATCGAAGTTTATTTTCAAAGAGGGATATTGAACCGTTTTCTACTACAAGAAACTATTCAATAAAACTTACATTTGAGATCCAACGACTCGTTCGAAGTTCGAAGCATGCTATTGATGGTGCCTAATTTTGTAAAATAGTTTTCCCTGCTGTTCATTTTATGCGTTGTAGTGTTATCCCTTTCTCGAGCTATCCGCCGGGTTAACCTGATTCTTAATAACTGGTTGCAGGTTACACAATATCTCCCGTCGGGACAATACTGCATTTCTGATCGTCTTCTTCCACTGATGACCATATTTAATTTAACTTACTTTTAAGCACATTTCTGCAGAACTTACTTATCTTCCACAATCCACTGCCAATAACGCGTAGTTGATTGATTCAGAGGCAAATTCTTTACTTTTTCTTTCTTTAACCATGGCTACGAGATTATAAAGTTTTGCGTTACGACCGTGGGCTATAAAGTATTTCCATGGCCGCGGTAAATAGATTTCATTAGGAGCTTTAGTAATTAGCTTTATCGCATTTTCTATAGACATCATGGCTTTTTTGGGTTCGTGACTGACACACTGATTTTATTTTTTTACTTAAAAAGATAACAATAGTTTATTTTGTTATGGTACTCTTAATAACGTATCATCCCGCTAAAATAGTCGAATAAAGGCGTTTACCTGTACTTCTTTCTTTAACATCCATAGCTCTAATGCCTAGAACTCCATTTCGTAAAGCTGTTTGGATTGTGAAGGACGTAATCTGTCTGAAGCCTCTTGAGCTGCTTCTTTAACACCGTCAACACAGTTTTCCGTTTTTGCTTTCACTGATATATTTACAGATGAAGCCATAGTGACCAACAACAAACTCCACCTTTTATTCTAACACCCGCAAATAAAATCGGTTGTTAGATAAGCATAGTGAATTTGGTTGATTTTCCGTAGCTTAGGGTTGTGGATGTATATCCGGAACCAATTTAATTAAAAAGACTTCTTCCGCAAATTCATACTTATTGTGCTATTTATACAATTATTTCATGTATTACCATTTTAAACCACTTTAAATACGTTCTGGGCATACATAACTCTGCTGTCATCTAAAACGTACTGTATTATTCTTGTATGTTTATATAGAAAGAAATAAAATCGAACTAAGTCGACTAAAAATAAAACACAGCTACACCCTCTGTGCACTGGGATAATAAATTTGTGTTAGAGCCCGAAAAGACAATACTACCGTCAAGATGCCCGTGCACCGCGACATCTTACATTTACCTAGAAATCCCTATCACCATCAAATGCACGAAGTAGTCTCACCTCGAGGGTCCGGGGCGAACAAGTTTTCGCATTGGCAGGTTCGATTCGACGAAGTGATTTGGAGATATAAGACGGCTCGAAACTCGTAAGCAAGTCTAAATTCCTGAGAGGGAGTTCACATCATTTTACGCAAGGGTGGAAGCTACGCGTCGCGAAATATTGCTTCCGAACGCGGCTGAGCGTTCGCTTTACCAGTTGGAGAAAGCGTTCACAAAGGGCTCCGGGCATTTCGTGAAACTTTCTTTTCATTTCCTAGGACAGAAATATTCGGTAAGTCGCTTTGAACAGGAAGTTCTGAGAAATGAAATTGCGGTAACAGTCGATGCCTTACAGAACGCAAATATAATGTGCGTACAACGACCTTAGAAAAGTGCTTTATTGGCATAAAAAGTAGAATGTGAGAGGTTGCTTTGCAGAATTAATTTGCTTATTATAATGGTTATATTCTCAAAACTATTAATTCGAGACTTGAAATTACATTTGCACAGGCAAATACGTTCTAATATATTTCACGTCCTGAAACAGTTTACGAGTCGGTGAGGCACTCTTGTGGGTTTGTCTAACACTAAACACATACTCCTATATGCTAAGCAGTGACCAACATGGATATAGCTTAACATAGGATAGCTCACCTTCTATATAGGTATACGGACGATATAAAATGTAATGATTATAAGTGGTAGTTAGTCGGCCAATATATTTCTGAAAACGTATTGCCAGCTTCGACCCCGGCATCTTTTGACTGCCGTGATGCAATATAGCTCCTCAAAGCTCTTTTATAAGAGATGAGCTCTGTATGAACACACGAGATTCTCGTAGCGCATCCATCCAGTAAAGTTGGTGTTCCTGTCTTAATGGACCTCTGATTTCCCACCGTGCATACTCAGGCCCTACTAAGGGTTCTTTAGCCCGGCTATTTGCTAGTAGGTCTGCTTTATTTATTTAAATCCCTTGGTGTCAACAAACACATTCCAGGATCATCGGCAATTTCCCTCCTTAGAGCATATAGTTGTGATTTCCAAGACTCTCAGTGCCTGTTGCCTGCCGGTTATTATTTGGCCACGCTTATTATTATAGGTCATTCGTATCATTGTACTTACATATGCTGTGATTGCCACGACTTCAACCTTCAAAACGGTCCCAAGGCTGCTCCCATCCCAGTTTTATCGTTTGTTTTTGAGTCACTGATGTACCATGTATCTCCCGAACCCGTTAGCATGTTACTACTTCCTCATGCCGCCTCAACGATAAACACTGAAGGGTTTATGGAAATTAAACAACACGCTACTTCTGTCTAACTGCATGCTCAGCACGTAGCAATCATTTAGCCTCCCTAATATTTCGGTATGGATTAATTTTGTAAAGGGTGTATCTTCTGGATTTGCGATTTTCAGCCTAAATGCTGCCATCAGTACCTCTGATGTTACAACATGGCGTAACGGAGACACATCCAGCAACATTTCCATGCCAGCGGTAGGCGTTGTATGTACGCACCGTCCTTGTGATTCCCAAGCGTGAAAGCTTTTGTAGCGTGCTTAGCTTGTCTGTTGCACTTTTATTGATTGCTTTGTACCAACATACGATGCATATTATTACAGCTTGGTATTAACCCAGTAAACAATTTTTGTTTTAGTTCCTGCGTTCTTTCTGCCTTTGATTTGTTACTTTACTAGTAAGTAAGTCTTCTTCTGATGAACCCTATCGCCCTACACCGCCTATGTACGGTACGCATATGGCTTGTATCAAAATTAAGTGAACAGGTAGGAAATACAGCATCATCCTATAATTAACAGACACAATATGCAATAGGAGTTTCAATGGGGTTGTAAACCATATTGTTTTATTGCAGAATATCAATCTACATAATAGATAATAAACCCCTGTTTTTTCATTTTTTTCCAAATCCCTTAGATAAACATAAAAAAATGGTAAAGTTTAAAAATTTGAATGCAGCAGCTGTGTGCTGTTGCCAGGGCAGAATAATTTTCAGCGTTCCAGAGTTGCCTATGCGTGTTTTTCGCTATCAACTGTCGACGAAGCGTCATTTATAACCTCTTAGTAAGCCTCGTGTGTTTTTTGCTTTTGTTTATTGATACGAGTGTGTCGTTCAAAACGCGGATGAAATGGGTGCTGAAAAGAAATGTTTTGTGCCGGCATGCGCAAATAATAGTATTGTTGCTCCAGATAAGAAATTTTTAATTGTACCCAAAGAAAGCTCGAGACGAAAATTGTGGTATGATGCAATAGGTGTAGCAAGTCGCTTGTGTTAAAGAAAGTAGAGGAAGATGTAAAAATATAAAATATAAATTCTTCTCGCAAAACCAAGCCAAACACAAATGTAAACAAACAAATCATCTGTCTACAGTGTTGCCACTGGGGCTGATAGAAATTCCGCTCGATTGCTGCATCGAATCCGCTAAAATTTTTAAGACAGGGTAATCTGTTGATATAAAACGAGATTTATTATTTATTTTACATAAATAATTGTTAGTTTCCTACATATTATGCTAGAATGTTAAAAATTTTGTTGTCTAGCTCATCGTGTTCCTTCCAGAAATATGTTTCGTTGCTTTTTACTTGGTTTAAGATAATATCTGCGTCATCTGACGGTCTGAGCTGCAACGTGAAACACAAGCACTAGCGAGACGTTGGTTAAATTTTGGATTGGTAGGTAAAATAAGCAGGAAAGGCAAGGAATACAGTAATCATCGAGTCACCTAGCATAAATAAATGGATTGTAGATACTTCATATCTAAGTTTTCCATATTTATATGCTAAATTGAAATAGTTAATGATAATTAAAAACTTTCTAATTCCGTTAAAATATCCGCTAACCTCTAATAAAACGTATATTTTCCCGCTAGGCGAGAATTTTATCTGCTAAGCTGGCAACACTGAACAGATGTCTCTTCTACGAGTCAAACGCGAAATGCAATCCTACCACACTGTCCACTCTAACCGGGTCAAGTGACGTTGCTAGCAATATTTGAATTTGGCGGAAAACTTTAGAGGGCGAAAATTAGACAATATAACATTAGAAATATTTTTTTCTTTCTAGTATCTCACTTCATTGGGTCTGGGAAAATCTACAAATGTGTTGCAATAACGAGTTGTGATAGAGGGCTACAACCCCATTTAAGATCGCAACGCATCAGTGACAGTAGCTACAACTAACTACTCAGAGAAATGGCAGTAGCCGACCGTTTGAATACATGCGTCTCTAACCCGCCTTACAGTCAAGATTAAAACATTATCACGACGTCGGTGACGTTTCTTGCTGTACGAGAAGGTACTTTAACTGACTACCCTTACCTATCTATATGGATAACTGTTAAATCTACTAGAATTTGAAGTTTTCCAGTTGTAATGGTTATGGGCAAATTACGATTAGGAGTACTCGACTATTTAAATTACCCCGCTGGTAATCAAAATTCGAGATAAGTTTATGAAGCATAGTGTTGCATGAGTGACACGTCATTTTGTGCAGCCACATCTTCTGCTTCGTCCGATCCCCATGAAATTTGAGAGACCTGGAAAATTGTGCACAGATCAGCTTTCTCTCTAGTTTTCTTACGTTTTTTTTTCTGTATTTTGTTTTGTTTTTGTTTCAGGGGTCGCAACTAGAAAGTGCCATAAAATAAAAATATACAGCACTTCCAGTTGAAAACTATACTTTAGGTATCGCCGATGTAGGGAATTACACCTCGGCACATAGCAGAAAACGTTGATTTTGCTCATTCCTCACCTACAACAATTCTACGGTTAGATAGATGGCCAGACCACATCAAAACCGCCTTTCTCTAGGAAAAGTGCTCGAAAAACTCAAGATTGTGCAACAGTTTAGAAGCCTTATAGGAAAAACGCTTATTATTGACCGAGTACTCCGTTAATATCGAAAAATTCACGGTTACATTGTAGATACAAACAACCACACGTAATGCGGCTACAAACAGAATTACTCAGAGCCAGTAATGATGGGTTGCTTCGTTAAGTAGTGTATTGCTTATCAAGAAATGCCTATAGGGAATACATAATTAACTAACCCAATAAAGAGTATTAGCTATACAACGATAATAATAATAAAGTAAATGCAGAATAGCCTCTCGATTAGTGCTTTGCGCCCTGAATCTGTCTGAAAACAATTCAGTATCTAACAAATAACAACAATAATAATAAATGTTATTATTGACTAAGTCCTTCACATATAAGTTAAATTATCTGCAATATAAAACCATGACGTTTAATACTATAAAAACGAGTTCCAGAAAATTCGTCTGAAGCATAGTACTTGAATAACTTGAATAATAAAATCTTGATTTCAGCTCTCCTGGATGACGTATTTACCTTTCAAAATCGTTAAATTCGTGGAATAATTACGGGAGATCATGCCCCGCAGAGCAAACTGAATTTAGAAGTTTTGATGCTGTTTTGAAACCTTTTGTGAGTTAGCTTTGGTTTCAAGTGTTTAAGTTAACTTTTCCAATCTCGCAACTTTAATGCGACCCGTTTCGCGACTTTTTGGGTGCGCAAAACCGCAAAATTCGCCACCCGCCGTCAACATTCGGTCTTTAATTATACTTTTAGTTTGTTTATGTAGTACAGCGATGCCCGTTGCAAGTGTTCCTGTTGTATTTTTGAAGTTAACAGTGTTCTTTTATAGTCCCTTAAAATTTAGGTTAATAGATGCCTGTGGTGCTATAATTAACCTCGAACGTCATCTCATACGTCACTACTTGCGGTCTCTACAGCTTCATAGGAAACACATAAAGCGGTGTCCGTCGCACAACGAGCTGAGATGTTTACGGAAGATTCTCCCTTTGACTAATTCGAGAAGATGCTGCCAGCTCGGGTATTTTGTTTCCACTTAAAAAAATGGGCGTTTGAAAAACGTTCTGCGAAATTCGTAATTCGATATCTAAACTCAATTAGTCACATTTGGCTTATTTGCGAAAGGAAAATAGATTAATTTCGCAGGCTCAGAATAACAAAAAAATAACAGGAGAAGGCTTTTCCTTGGCTATTGTTCTAGCATTACGGAAGCATGTTTGTTTTGAAGTATTCTTCAATCAACTTCACGGTTTGCATGTTTTATATTCTAGCACTGTCTGGAAAGACGACGTACTGAGGTTTAAATCATTACGCTAAATTTACGAAAAATGGTATAAGGTATTGTCTGTAATATGACTATAGGTGGTTTAGATGCCCAATAGTTTGTTTGAATATTGTAGTAGTTGTAGAGGCGGTAGTTGCAACGACCCGATATCGGTCGGCGTGTGAGAGCGGACGCGCGTGTGCAGACGGGTTGTGGTCTTGTGGTAGCGTGCAGAGCACCATTTTAAAACCTGACCTATGTTTCATGTTCACCTCGTGGAGGTGATTTCGATATATATGTTGCCTACTGTATATTAAAAATACATAGGTATTTCAAACCAGCGTAGACGTTTTATTTCAAAGAGTGGAGCGCTTGAAGAAGCCAAACTCGTCAGGTATAAAGAATTTGTTACCAACACCGCGTTGCTTATTAGACTTCCTAAATGCTTAACTGTCTTAATATTCCAATTACTTGAAGTTTTTGCGTGCCTACTTAGTAGTAAAGTATTTGTGCTATTGCAGTTGGTTAATAATACAGCTGTAGTTTATGTACCTTTTTCTTTCGATACTCCTAACTATTCTTTATTATTTATTTCGGCTTACTTGGAGCATCGCACTACTTGTTTGCAAGTTTTATAAACTTCTGAAATCTACACTGCTATTACTGGAATCGGAGTGGCGGAAATTGTGCTATGCATTTAAATAATTATAGTTAGGACAGATATCCTAATATCTTATCATAGCCTTTGATTTTTAAAGCAATTAACATGTTCAGCTATAGTTCAGAATCATACTTATATAATAAAGCTTTTGATTACATCTCCGTTCCACAGATAGCACTTGTGTCAGTTGCGAAGGTCGTCAACTGTTTTTGCTTTATAGTCGTTTAGTTATATTTAGTTTCAAATACTGATATAAACAAATATTGCCTGCCAAATTATAAAAGATTTTGCAAGTAGGTGCAGATTTACGTCGACTGTTGCTAAAGTAATTACGAGATGACGCTATCCTGCTGAACTCATATTTCCTCAATTTCCACAACAGCAAGCATCGTCTGAGGGATTACTGTTACTTGAATTAAACATGTTCTAAATCATTAATTGTATTATATTATTCTTGATTCTGTAAACAAATAGACTGATTGACGTTGCTATAAGATAATAATAATAATAATAATAATAATAATAATAATAAAACCGCAGGGGGTACGCGAGTGTACTTTGGTAAGTAGCAACACCACAGACTCCAGCTCCCTGCGGTGGGCTACGGGACCGCTGAAGGCAAAAACCCCTTCAATACAACCATAAATTTGATGCATTATGGTTCGCCAGGGTCTGTATTGAAGTGAACTATGTACACCCTGTAAACTGGCAGTAGCTGTAAAATGCATTACCCATAAATATGGTGAATCTAAGGAAACCTAAAGCCTCAAAATGCGTTTGGAAGTATGGCTGTACCTGACGTAGAAAGTAAACTCATTAATGACGAACTACACAATGAATCTGGTAATGATGAAACATTAGCTCAGCCTGGATAGCCAACTAGCCCAAGACACCAAGGAAGGGAAATGAATTTTATGTGTTGTCCGAACTTACCTGCTGATCAATGAATGTAAAGATGACCCCCAACCAGCCTGGAGGCAAAAACTTGAGCTGGCACTTACAGAGCAAAATCTTGCAGACCAGCAGGAAATCGATCAAATCAGACGAGATTTATCGTACATGACTAACTATATAAACAACTTATTCTATGTATGTATATGTAGCAGCCGCTATACTAATGGAGCTAAATAGACAAAATGTGCATGGCAAATTCGCTTTGAGAGAAATATAGACCACCTAAGAACCGAGATTAATATTATTACGGAATGTTTAAGAGAAAACAAGTAAAAAGTGAACATCAAAATAAAATCTATACACAGTAAAAAATTACGTGTTAAATTTAACACCAAAAGTGGTTTATATAAGTCCACACTGAAAATGGTTAAGTTAACCTTTTCTAATTTGGGGATTTTCACGAAATATGAGTGTATAATTTGTTACACGGTTACGGTGTACATATTTTTACACTGCAAGGTGTACTTTTCTACGAATAAGCTAGGTGTAAGCTTCTACCCCAAAAATGGTTAAAATTTTTACGGTACTATGTCAAATTTAATATTTAAAGGGCGCTTAGTAAATATACGTGCCACAATTCGTGAGGCAGTTTTTCTAGCAATAACTGTAATAGTTACAGTACTCTAAACAAATAAAACACATTTTTTCTATTGAAAGTTATAAATTAGTTATAAAAGAGCACACAAAAGTTTTATTTAATTAGTTTCGTGAACTGGTGATGGTTTCCTAATATGATACAAGTAAGGAATGGAATACAATAAAACGAAAATATAATTTATTAAACAAGTTTATTTTTTATGGTTTACCATACAAGCTACTATATATGATTTACGCACATCAGAAAGGTAACGAATAATTAATACTAATACATTATGATTATGTCCTAACTATATTTAAATAAACAGTGCAAATTCCAACGTTCCTAGCATGAATGAATAAGATGGCGCAATACATATATGGTGTTCTTACTTACCTCTGCTTATCAAGTCTAGATAACTGCAAGTGGTGTCCACTAATATCAATTTTGAGATATTTGTTTTGAATTTTATTGGCACTAATGTTTCCACTTCCATAATGATGAGTGAACGTGAACTGTGGATCGACTAACTCGCTAACCCGCAAAGAAATAAACAATTTTTGCAAACAGCAACCGGCATGTCTTTTATTGTCTACAAGAACTCACAAGCATGTGGAGTTAACACTGCACGTCCAAAATAACACGGATGCATGTAAACTATTGACCTMAGTTTTTTCACGGTTTTTGATAAATTTACACCAGGGTTAGTAAAAAGTAAAACAATAATAGGACGGGGATAATTCTACGTTTTATTTGTGTAAAATATTTACCCATTCAGTGCGGGGTGAAGTTACGAGTAACAGTTTGGTCAATTGTGCAAGCTTTCACTAGTTTTAGTGTAAAAATTAACACGGAAAGTGCTAACCACATACTTTTTTAGCTTTACATCATAAAAAATTTTACTGTGTAACACAGTAAGCACATTTAAACGATAATTAACCTATATTTAAAGAGAAACTTTGTTATTATCAAGATAAATTGAAGCAAAAAATTTAAGTAAGTGGGCCAGGTTGCGCCGATATAATGAAACTAGTGGACGGAAGATGCAAAATCATTTGTTTCAAAAATATGAAAAAGCATTCTACCGAAACCTCGAAAACGCTGATAAATCAGATAACATCCAATCTAATCGAACTAATCGATAAAGTCAAATTTATAGCATATTGGAAAAGCACTTGGTGTTCCCCCTCCAGACTCAATCTGAAAGCTAGTTGGCTTTCTGAGTCAGAGCCAAGCACAAAAAATCTTGCACTAATGAAAATAATAAAATCATGCTTAGCAAAATCACCCAATTGGAAAGCAGCCGGCCTAGATTGTGTACATAATTAATGGCTCAAACGGTTAGATTCGGTGCATTCAAGTGCATACATGCCAAATATTACTCCGAAATACTAGACGAATCCGATAATTTTCCAAAATTTCTAGCACAGAGCACCACTTACTTGCTGTTTAAAGCTGGAGATAAAATGAACTCAAAGAATTATCGCCTATTGACCCGACATGACCTGAACTGCCTTTCAGTTATTTACAAATTGCTGACTTCAATCATGCACCAGAAAACATACGAACATACGAGCATTGTCATTCGAATAAAATTATCAGCACGGAGCAGAAAGGGTGTATACAGAGTATTATGGGCTGCAAAGAACAACTCATTCTTGATGCTGTTATTTTGAAATAGGTTTAAACAATGCAACGGAATCCGGAATCTGAGTGTAGTTTATATAGATTATCAGATCTGAATCCACTATCGCTTTTGGAACTGTTGAAACATACAGAGATGACATCCAAATGTTTTGGTTTGAACAAATACAAATCCGAGTTGCACTTGAGAGGGGCAGATTAACTAAAGCCGACGTTTAGGAATCTAGGTTCCAACAGCTGATGCTGTCCGGCGATTCCTTAAATACTTGGGTATTCAACAAAATCAACGTGTTGAACGTATACGACAAAAGAAAGAGTTTAGTGAGAAATATAGAAAAAGGCCAACCGAACTATTGAATACAAAACTTAACTCTTTAAATTTGATAAAAGCTTTAAACACTTATGCTGTAACTAGTCGCACCTACTCTTTTGGAATTATAAAGTACACTGAGTCAGATCTTAATGAGTGTACACGGCGAATGCTTACGAAGTTTAGAATGCACCATCAGAAAAGTGCAACTGAGAGGCTATGACTATATTTACTATGTGCAGAAACTTACGGACCTATTTCATTTACTCTACCGACTCATTTTAATATACTTTTGCCGAGCAGATGTTAACTACACTACTCTGAATTTGAGGGATCTAAAGGAAAATGCTCGGCGTAGTGAAAATAATATCTGCAAAACGACTTCTTTGAGGGATGCGCTGGTAAACAAACCAAAAGGAACCTTTTTCCGGAGGCTGGGGGCTTTATTATTGCAATTCGAGACGGTATTATTCTCATTCGTAACTACGAAAAGTACATCCTAGAGGACTTTAACACCTTCGATGTTTGCAGATTATGCAATTTGCCAGGTGAAACGATAGAACACATAACAGAAAGGTGTTCGTCTCTATATAATCCAGCATATGTAAAAAGAGGCAATTCAGTCGCCAAAATTATCCATAGGCATTTGGCAATAAGTTAGAAATTAGAAGAAAATCTTTCTTCTTTCTACAAATACTTGCCATCGGGTAGCATCACACATTATTGGGACAGGTTGATCCACACAAACAAAATAATCGTCCTGATATAGTGGGGTGTGTCAAAGAAAGTAGAAAAGTACTCATAATGTTGGTTGTCCACTCACAAGTAACATGCAATAAAAACAGAACAGGGAAGAGTTAAAACATATCAGCAACTTGCAGCAGAATTTAAACATACCTGGCAAGTTGCTGAATGGGGAAGTAGTGTTAATGATAATATCAGTCACAGAGCAAAAAATTCTTGAAGTACTTGGACCGACTAAAGATACCTAGAGGTCTACTCAACAATATGCAAAAAGCAGCAATAATACAAGCCTAATAATAATAATAATAATAACGATAATGATAATAATAGTAATAGTATTAATAATAATAATAATAATAATAATGAATAATAATAATAATAATAATAATAGTAATGAGTTTTTAGACTGAGTAATCCGTCCAAGATTCAGTTCTTTGCTTTAGCAAGATCATGCCTCTAGTGCGCATTATACTGAGCTAGCTATCTTCTAATTGGAAAATCTTATATCACACGCAACGTTATATCTGATCTATGCACCGCAGTATCAATCCGTAAGATAATAATAACAGTAGACTATATGTGAGAGCATCATAGTAATAAAACCAGGTATAGCAAAAAATCCCGGCATTCGGTATGCTGTACAACCAGTGATGGGCGCGTAGAATACTCCATGTAGGTTACGCCATTATCTATGCGTAAACTATGTAATATTCTACTTTAAAAGTCTACTGTAGAAAATAACATTATGTAGATAAACAGCTATACTAGTAAACTAGTAATATTTAGCACTTTTAACAGCTCAAAATGCCTCAATTGACAGTATTATTTTGTATATTATTATTTTTGTTGTTTCCTAACTAAACAAAATACTACTTCGTTGTAATTAAAATAACTAGACATACGTTAAACAACAATAACTTACGAGGGTGAATGCTTTCAGCGTCCATAAATATAAGATAATATTTTGTCGGATAGATCGCTGTCTCTTGAAAACACTGACAAAAAATTAATAGTCTGACGTTTCGATTACACCTGTAATCTTTGTCAAAGACGAATATAACTTGTTTCGGCATACAGTTGTTAGGGCCAGAAGGCACAAGCGTGCTTTGGAGCCCTCAATAGGTCAAGTGGGTTCTTAAATGACTGTAAACTATAATTTTATCATCTTTCTTGTCTATAAACGGAAGAAGACGGGCAATTTCATATGCTACCTATTATACCTAATATACTTGTAGAAGAAAAGGCTTCGAAACGCATGTTTTGTCCCAAAGAAGTAAGAAAACCGTTTAGGTACTCTGATGACTTACTAAAATAAGTTATGCAAATTTGTAATATAAATGAGAATTTAGGATGGCAATGCCATCTGTCAGCATTACACTGACATGATGACAAAGCCACCTAGCTGCCTTAACGGGAACTACTTCCCAAAGGAAGTGACCTGTAGCCTGACAAATTGGCATGCAACTGCATACTTCAATTTGACAGCAGACCCCCACGGCACTTTTTGCTAACGGGCAAGAACCAACATACATGTCTATGCTATGCTGTCACACATCAACCAACTGCAGATAGTACTATTTCGCTGTCATTACAGCTCATCAGTGCAGTTTAGGTCTAGTGTAGACAACACGGCATAGAACTGGTTTTGTTTATATACCAAAGCAATGAAAGTAGTTCCCGTTAAGTCAGCTAGGTGGCTTTGTCATCATGTCAGTGTAATGCTGACAGATGGCATTGCCATCCTAATTCTCACTTTATCATACCATTGCTTTGGTATATAAGCAAAACCAGTTCTATGCCGTGTTGTCTACACTAGACCTAAACTGCACTGATGAGCTTTAATGACAGCGAAATAGTACTATCTGCAGTTGGTTGAGGTGTAGACAGCACAGCATAGACATGCATTTTATTGTAATATAAATATTAAAAAACTGGAGTGCTTTAAAAATTTTAACGAATTGGCCCATAAAACAGGGAAATTGGAACATAATAATTACCACAATACACTTAGTATACTATAGCCATATACTCGTCTCATATTTTCTACTCAAAATCTACGCCAAAATGGGCTACCTACATTTTCTACGCGGGTAATGTAGAAAATTATAATTTACGCGTAAACGCCCATCACTGTGTACAACCATATAGGCCTATCAGAAACGTTTGTGTTTAAAAATCCTTGTTTATTACTGCCGACTACTTTTATTTTATTTATGTATGTAAAGAAGGTGTCCTGACCATAATGTCACCTAATACGTAGTTTTGCTGGAACAGCCTATATAATCGCACAATCAGGGCCGTTAAAAATAGTCCCTGACTGCATGACACAACGCGACTCATGTAAACGCACCCGGATAAATTTAGAGTGCATCTCATAACATGACCTGTTTTGACCCGCGAGCAATTTTCGGGAATCGCGGTTCTCATTTTTTCGCAATCAAGGTACTAAAAACAATTCACGTAACACTTCCGCAAAATCAAGCGACCGAATAACAATAACAAACGAAAACCCGGCAGTTGCGTAAAAATAAATTTTTGTGGCGCATTGCAATATATCGATGTTATTTCTGCCGATGGAGATAAGGTAAACAAGTAGTGGCGTTTTAAACTGTTGATGGTAGAGGCATCTATGCACTTAAGCTTCGTATGGGTAGTTCTTTTGAACTTACGTTTCTGTCACGTATCTTAGAGGAATACGCACACCATAAAAAAAGCCTCTCCATTTGTTAACTTCATATCCGATAAAATCACTTACACTTATTGCTGATATCCCTTCTTGATTAACGCTACAAAATCTAAAATAGTAAAAAGTGGGACACTGAAAATACCATGGTTATTTGCGCAGTGAAAAGCTCGATTTTTCAGAAATATACACGTGTAGTAAACAAATGATTTTCTTAATTGTTCAACCTTAAACCGTAAAATATTTACATTACATGCAAAAGGTATTATAAATAGGAGTGCTGCACCAGTTTAATGAAAAAGGTTTAATTGTTGCAATAATGGTTGAAATTGAACGCTACATGCCTCAGTTGTATAATAATGTTTACTATTTCAATTTTTTACAGTTGTGTTTTGTTTTTGTTTAAATTTTGAATTTTTTTAGTAAGGCCACACACACAACTCATAGGAGTTTATTGTTTATGTTGTATGATATTATGGTTTACCAAAAAATGTCATACAATATAAAAGTTACAAAATCTGATCCTCTAAATCTAGTTTAATTTTATAATTCTTTATTGCCTTTATTTTTTAATACACAAAGGACAGAATAACAATATTTAGAAGAACTGACAGTGAACAATCAGTTGAAAATGTTCTAGATTTTGTAATATAAATTTACAGTGTTTTATTTTTAAAACCCAAGGGTTTAGGAACATCTATAAATTAACTTTAATTAGATATTTCAAAGATCTGTTTTAACCAGGTATTCACATAATATACGGAGTAGGCCCGCCCTAAGCTGTTCAGGCAATTGTGCATTACATAAATTCAGAAAACCGAACAGCATTTAATTTAAATAGGGAATTGGCGGTTGTTCCAAACCATAAATATCCAACGTTCACTGTGTTAGGCTTGAGATATTTATCTTTAAGAAACTATGAAAATGTTGAAAGATTTTTTTGCTATATTGTTGTTTTTAGGTATTTGGTCTGAACAATACGGTGGAACGTTTTTGAAATGATCAGGCTATTGAAAACACTTTAACAAAGTTCACTGGATAGTAAAGAAGCTTCAGACTAAAAAATGTCATAATAACTTATACGCTTATAATGTTAAGAGAAAAATCGCAAATGGTCTGTAAGCATTTGAGTAAGATGACTAGTAGCAATTTTTGATAATCCTAAATCAGGTCATTATGTATCGAAGCGCATTCGCTCACGCTTTGCTATCTTTCCACATTTCCGCGTATTCTGTGAAAAATAGTTTTGAGGAAAACAAGTTTAGTAACTCCAATGGCTAGCGGCGACAGTGACGTCATTTACACAGAAAATGTAGTATTTTTGTATATTCAGGTGAACAAACAAACGCTAGTTCTCAACAACAGAACATCGTTATACGTACTTGTGTATTGCACATGTAAAAATAGCGCGAACGTTGTTAAATGAAGAAAGCATCCTTCAGATAAATTTAATCTAAGAAAGGTTTGGTCAAATACTAGGTTGCATTACCTTTTAGCATAATAATCTACTATCAGCAAAGTAAAAATCAATCAAATCGATCAATTTGAATATTTGCAATTCTGGTTCTTAATTCTAATGGAGATAAAACGGTGGTTTATACTCTTACTGACATACTTAAATGGCCTTGAACAATTACTAGAAAAGGCTAGCATCTGCGTCCAAAGGGAAAAAAACTTGAAATTCAATCTTTTCCTCCCCGCAGTTCAAATCTGCGAAGTCAGGTTATGAAGATCAGAGCATTCTTCTAAAAATATATTCAGTGTCTGAATCACACCAGCCACGAATAACATTGACCTTTGCAATATGTTTTTCCAGCAGATTAATGTAGCGGCAGCAGTACTTCCATTAAAGGCAACATATTTTTTTTATGAAAAAAAAGTAAGAAAGTAAGCACTTATTGTGTATTGTACTGTAACATGAAAGCATTTACAATTAATTTACTTAACTACTGATGTGCAACAGATTTTCTACACAATTTTGACAGTATTTCTTTCCTCTTCACTATCCCAATTTTTTAACTAGTACTGCAAAAATGTTCCTTAAGGATACATCAAAAATTGCCTTATTCGTTACCAAAAATCACACTGTTACAAACGGTTCAACTTTGACAACTTTTTATGTGCTACCAGATTGTATTCGTGAAAGTAGGTTTCGATAGACTAACTAACCCAAAACAAAAAAAAACAGTTGATTGTTCACCTATCTGGATATTATTATGTGTGCATGTAAAATTATTTTCTACTTTAAACTTATTTTTAGACATAATGAAGAATCCGATCAAAAACAGAAACACGGGTGATAGGGTTAATTTTAAGGCACCTACGTCAGCATAATTTCTACTGTACAAGAACCCAGCTTAAATAATACGTCTGTATTGATTTACAGCAATTCATTTATTACAAACTAATTTTATGATTAGATTGAGTTAGCAGTTGACTCACGTCATCGCCTTTATGCAAACTTAATGCCATCAAAGTTGCTGCAACCTTTATGGAAATGTATTTTGAAACTAGCGATTTCTAATCGTCTAGTTGGTAAATGTGAATAGTATTTAACTTGCTGTACGAGATTCGCATCTTACTCTTTCTACAGGATTTCTATAAATGATTCTTTGTGCCTCCTTTTTGTAACTGCTGCATACCAACAATAAGCACAATACGTGTATACTGTCAACTGTCATATACTTTACTGGAGGTTGCGGATAAAAGTACAGCCACGAAATTGAATGTTTTATAATGATTTTCAAAAAAATTTCAGGTGTTTTCCTTTCAAAGGTAAATAATAACTACAATTTGCCTGCACGAAGCTACTGCTTACCTTAATATATACAATTACGTCCATCGTAGCCTCCTTTTGTTGCGATCACCGACATTCAGCCATAGCTCTATAAATCTATTTTCAAAAAATTTGCAGTCAACCTGTCCTTTTACCTATTTTAGTCTTTGCACGCCTTTTGTAACTAGCATTGTACCACCACAATTTAGCTGTTTCAAGATTAAAAAACTTCCCCGAAAATTATCAGGTATGCGGGTAGTACAACTAATGTCACTGCCACTTAACCATAACCTAACTGTGAATAGTACCATTGCGGCAGGCTAAAGAACATCTTTTAGTTCATCCCAGTACAACTTCGCAGGTTTGCTGTAGTCACAACCTCACTACTACAATACCAGCCTAAAAGTTATACGAAACCGTGTCACTCCACAGCTCCGAAATCTGAGCTTTCTCCAATCTTAAGGCTAATTATCCACTTTCCTGAGAGGCGACAAAGCGCCTGGATGCATGTATCATTTATAGAGACTCTGCCGCCTCTTAGGAAAGCGAACACAACTATTGCTTTGACAAACACTTGTCATCTGTCGATTTTTGAATCATTTGATAAATTTTATTATTAGAAAACGCATTGGAGTATGTACTTGTACTTTCAAACATTATGCTGTTGTATTTTGTGGAACAATTAACTTATAAGGTTACAGAAATCAAAAATAATAGTTTTACATATGACTAATACATAATGCTATTTTGTAATGATAGTTTATACAATTTATATTATTTGGTCTTATATTCACAGTTTAAATTACAACATTATTACTTAACGACATTGTAGTGATATTTTTCTGCATATTTGAGCAATACCTATGCAAGGTAATATTATGTCGTAGATATGTACCTCCTATAATGCCACCTAAGAATAACTTTATCATATTATGCACATCGTATTCCTTTTCTGAATGTAGTATTTACTCACTACGTAATATCATTAGTTGTACAGCAGCCTTTTAGCTTAGCTCAGTTATGGCTAAGTGGAAGCCTTATACGTTATAACAAAATATTACACCTTTCCTAAACAATACCTAATCAGTTTCTTTCCATCTCGTAGCTATGTCGATGTTTAATTTTCGAAGCGGATACGAATCGTAGCAAGCTTACCGTTGAGTGCTAATTGCAGTTTCACTTTGCCAACCTGAAGCAAAAATTAGTTCGTCGTCCCCATGATTGCCCTTTGTCTCCAGCTCGCTAATTAACGAACGCTTTTAAGAAAACTGCTTGGCTGAAGGAAGCAACCAACGGATCTGAAATTTAACAAGCACGCCCCGGACCCGTTTACGTAGAGCACATATTTTCCGCTACGTTTTGTAGCCTGTTAATAAAACTCGTTAGAACACCCGGGCAATAAATTTTCCACCTAGCCTGTAACTCGGTCATTATTGAGGGGTAAAAGGAAAGAGTTTTAATTAAACTAGTTTGTTTCTGCTTACAATATTTAGATTGAGTTCTGCGAAGAAAGAACAGAAATAGGTATGTATGTCGGTCAGAGGCAGATTTTCCTGGAAAACTCACGTTAGTAGTATGAGATTCCGAAACAAATGGAACAGATAAATAAACTGTTTGTGCTAATGAAAAGATTTAGGTAGTACCTAAAATTTTTGCCCAGGTCAAGCACTGTTATTTTGATGAAATGAAAAAATCTAACTTTCACAACTACATGAAGTAAGTATTTCAATTATATTCCGTTTTCAATTCAAAACAATATTCATGTGGTTATATTTCTATTTGTTGTATAACATTCATTGTATGGTATATAGGGAGAATTTGAAACCGTTCTCCATCCTTGCAAATGAATCACATTACATGGCCTGTATCGTCTACTATTGGTGGAGGTTGTACTGTATTGTACAGTACTGCACTGCGTCATTCCTAAAGTAACGCCCTTAGTTTGAATCATTTTCACCTACAGGCATTCCAGTACAAAGGAAGCAGCAAGGTAAGTCTCTCGTTTCGAATTTGGTTCCCTCTCGACGTGGTATCACGTGTTAAGCCCTTGTGGCCTGTGCATGTCCTGAAGTAATCACTTATAAAAGCGGGCGAAACGCCCATCCCATTTAAAAAAAACCGACGCACTTTAAAGCAAAAGGACCAAAATTTCTATTACTCAATAAAGGTTCTCTCCACCATGTTTTCATCATAACATACACTAATGTATTTATTACATCCAATACACACAATATATTTATTCCATAGCATTTTTTATTTCAAAAATTGGTTATTAAACAACTATAAATATAATTAAAATAGCTTATAAAAATCTAATAAGCTAAAAATATATCGAACATAAAGTTGTAAATATCTATAACCATATTTCAATTTATTCCGCCCAAATGTTATTGTCAAGCGCATGGTCCAATATTGGACCACGGTGTATGTAATTTAATGCAGTAATTTGACATGTAGCAAGCGAACTAACTATTGAATCTCAGAAGATAGGTCAAAAATTATATTTAATTTGCTCCGTTCAACTACAGCAAAAATATATGTAATTTTTTAATTTTATTTATCACAATGGGTACGAGTAGGGGCGGTTTGAGATGAAGGCAAATATATGTATTCGCTTACTTTCATGCGTTATCACTCGGCCACTAAGTCAAGACGCTACAAAATCACCTTTTTTTCATTTTTTACATTTAAATATGACTATATATTGTACGGTACTTTGTAAGTACTTTGCATTGGCATTTTGGTTAGAAATGTACAAGTATCTTTGTATACGTGTGACTGTTCGTAATCTCATTCTCAACAGTTTATAAGGTCAGGTCAGGTCAGGTCAGGTCAGGCAAGRTTTTACAAATAAGATGAATATAGTTGACGTATTAGTAATACACAAAACGTACTTTTTCATCTTCTGTAGCACGACAAAATAAATGAAGCACTGTAATTATGCAAAGGATGTACCAAAATACGTTACGCTTATTGTGTTAGGTTTAAAAAAAGTTAAAATAAAAAAAAAATTTAATTACGTTTCCATGGTTTTATTTCCGTCTTCTTCAGATATCGAAAGTGTCCAGCAATAGACACATCCACGTGTGTGGCGGGTGGAAGACTAGTTTTTCATTTCATTCCGATGACAGTCAAATTCCAATTTATTCCTAAACATATCTTCACCAACTAAACACAACATTGGTATGCTGCGCACATTTTAATTGTCATTGTTTAAAGAGTTCGGTCCTGCGCTAGTTAAAATTGTAGTTAACTCTTTTCTTTTAAATTATTGGCACCGAGTAAGCAAACTTGGCCGCTTCTTTAATGGGATTGCACAGAAAGGACCTAATGGAAGTTTTCCTTTTGGGATATTACAGTATTTTGGTGCATGGTTTACAAAAGGTTTCATTTTAATGTATAACAGCATTCCACTACACAGTTATTACCTATTCTTTAGTCAAGCTTTTCTCGAGAATCCTCATGCCTAAGTAAAAGTTTATCTTTGAACGCTGTCACTGTGGGATCTCTGTGCAGTTTATGGAAGGAAATTCTTCCGTTTCAACAAACTCGTAGCTTTGGGTTCATTACGGCACGCTCCTTTGAATGCCCATATGCCATGCGGAGTGGAAAGCTCTTTACAGACTGAAGCCGTATGCGGATGAGGTTCAGAAAATCGCAATTCCTATGTATAGTTAGCGGAGTTTTTCACAAAGCATTTTCCATACATCCTTCCGGAACGAACGAGGATTACTGATGAGCGGAACAAAACCTTGCTCATTACGTTCACTGTGATTTCACTATTATTTAATGATTTAAATTCCAGGATTCCTAGGTAGTACAGCTAGCTACAAAGGCGTAGATGGGGAAAAAAAATCTCACTGCGGTTTTTTGAAGTAGCAATGATGTGAAAACACCTTTCGACCAGTTGGATGCAACTTGTGCCGAAAAGTGGGTGGTTTTTAAAATGATTCGTGGTACGCCAGCTGAAGAACAAAAAGCTGTAGTTAATTTCAAGTACCTAGTTACTTATCATAATTAAAATAATAATAGCATTTTTGACAGAAGTCATGTTTATTCGTTAGACACAATACCTCGATTGCTTAATCAGCGTAGCAAGTGGCTCCAAAAATACAGGGAATACAGTCTTTTTTTTTCAACCTTTTTTTATAAGAATAAAAGACCGCTTCTTGATGTCTCGTGTTTATCTTTTCAATTTATTCAATTTTAAATCTCACCAAAACTTATCGAAAACTTTCCGACTCATTCTAGACATCTGTTGGAATTGAAACCTACCTTGATTACCTTAGGCTTTTATGGATAACATTGTTCAAAACGTTCGATTTTTTCTTCGTCGAAAATAAAACACGAATACGTCTTCATCAGATGCCGATATAGTTGCAAGCTAGTTTATAGCTGCACAAAAGAACCCAAAAAACACAATTTTCATGAAATGGATTACACGAAACTGGTTGTTTGAGATTGGTTACACGAAGTCCGAGATGCCTAAAGTTGCAACGCGCGTTTTTAAGTCGCATTGGCATTTGTTGGTCATTTTCTATGCTTGTTTGTTAATAAAGTGGGATATATGGACATGAATTTCTAAGCACACTTGTTAAATCTAGCTCTGCAGATCTGTAAACCCACTACTATATACAAATGAAGGGCAAGCGACGCGTTCCCGAAGTAAAAGCGAAGTAAAAGTTCTTGCTCTTTACATATTTTTGTTAGCGTTACTGAACTAGTGGTGTAAACATTAGATCCTTACTGCTATATTGGCCAAAGTGTATGTATTAAGAACTTGCAGGAGAGCCTGTTTTGCTCAAAGATAAATTCTTTTCGGCGGTTTTTTTAATGGATATTTGACTTGCAGTCGTCATTTATATCATTAAAGCGTCTGTGCAGCTTATGGTGCAACATAAATTACGTTTTCTGATCTTTAAACTTAGTATAAAAGCATGCCGCAAATTTAGTCTTAAATGAAGCGAAGCAGCCAGGAACAAGGAAAATCGTTTACATTTCTAGGGTAATCGAAAAATACCTCTCTTATAAATACCAAAAAACATCAGTTCAGACTGTAGTCTTTTCAGTCACCGAAAGAAACGACATGCAACTGTCAGGTTTAATAGATTTTTACATAACGCTATGAAATAACTTTTTCAGCAGGAAGTCACATTTGACAGTTCATGTAAAAGCGCTTGGAAAACTTCCAAAAAGAAAACGCTCTCTGATATTTTTTTTACCAACAAACACGTTTCAACCTTCAGAAATGTAATAACAGATGCATATACATTATAGCAAAACTAATAATCAGGACGCCTTGTATAACTTTGTGTTACAGTCGATCTTAAAATATCTGGGCTAACTCGAAAATAAACCGCATTCTATTCTTGTACGGGGCCATAAATAAACCATGCATCCTCTTTGAAACTGGATTGTATTAGGACGTGTCGGGATCGCTAATGTTAATGAATTATGAGGGCGTACATGCCACAACAGATCGAACTTTATGGTTGAAAGCTGGGGTTTGCAACGCGTGCAGTCTCGCAATATGATATGCCCTTTGCAGCTACTTTAACAGATATTTTGTGAAATATAAGCATCAAATACGTGGTATCGTCAAGATCAATTGTTTGGCCTTCCAATATCACTGTTTACTATGCACTCTTCTGTCGTATGTTTGAACCAGTAGTGGTAATAATATGGGTCCAGTCTCTGAATGGTGTTTGTTCTTAGGTTCCTTTAACAGATATTTAGCAAAATCATTGCTTCAAGCTTGGTACACAAATATATAAATAGTACACATTGTTTAGCTGTAAGCAAGTTCAATAATATTTAAGAGGGGCGTTTACCTAGAGCGAATTAGGTCATTTTAAGCACCTATCGTTTTACATTTTACCGAGTTATTCGAAACTTTTTTGAAGTGAAATTTCGACATGGCAATGACAAAAGATGTAGCTACAACGTAGAGTTCGAGCTTTTTCTGAATTTGGTACGGTAATGTAAATATTTGTTGTTATATTTTGCTTAAAAATGCGTATTTTAGGCGAGCTATTTCTCCAAAACTAAGGCACATAAACAAAACATTCGAACTCCAGGTTGTAGCTACATATTTCTTTGTACACTACCAAAAACATGAGCACGATAAATGAGTAAAAACATTCAAAAAATCTAAAACCGCAAACCCTTTCGCACGAGTCCGTCGCGAGAGCAGAATACGAATGCCCATCCCCACCAGGTCCGTCGCGTGGTATCCAGTAAAAAAGTGAAGCTAAGATACAATCCTGTCGGGAATGATCGAGCGGTATACGATCTATTCCGATATGACTGGATTTCTAAGATTGTATGTCTAAATACACGTGACAGTTTAATGTTAAAAGCTCTTTCGCATTAATTTACTGTCTGCCAAAGCAATAGGGAGGCGGAAGGAGAATTATTATAAAAGTTTCTCCAAAAATCATAGTCGACATGCATGTAGAAGGAAATGTTATATAGTTCATATTTACAGAAATAAATGGGTTATTCTATATTTTGAATAACCTGGTATAATATGATAGTAAGTTACTAATATCATGCTTACTTTTTTATGCACACCCTGCAATCAGCAATTTTGCGAATATTAGTTTAGCCCGTCTGTTGCTCGTACGATCTTTGCGTGATTTTGGCTACCCTCTTACATCCCATGTCCCGCAGGTAATATGGGTTGCATAGTTTACATTTCTGCCCGATCGCTCCAAGTAAATGCCCCTCTTAATGYAATTTTAAWGAATATTATTTATATAATAGCTGTTGTAMACTTTTTATTTGTACCAATATCTAAGATTCTTGTGTATGCATGTTTATAAATTCACATTTTTGTATAATTAAAACCTTTTCGATAAAGAAAAACTTAGTTGGAAGATATTAAGTCAGAATTGCGTCTTCAGCCTGCGCCGAGTTTCGGAAGAACACTCCAAAAGTTTGTTTCATTGKGGTGTAAAACKAATCCTTTTGTTCTCCTTCTATAACTTGTGCACTACKCTACTGCACAAGTTGGTATTGCACAAATGATGACAAAGTACTACCTGCCAATAGTATTGCAACTCAAAATCGCACGGAAACCCACCAGTTAATAATAATGTTCGTCAAAGAAAAACATCACTTTTCGTTTTGCGACCAAGGTGACGTCACGCCCAGTAGATGCACAAAATCTGTCACTTGGCATACAATATTATTCCCGCCTTATAACACCTGGGTCGCTTTGTTACCTTGCTTCATCGCTTTACGAATCCTCGCGCTTTTGTATGAGAGCCTCCTCCTCTCTTCTTTGGCTCATCATTGACAGACAGCCTGGTGTATACATCGGCCGTGATTCTCAGGTAAAAAAACTCAGAAGTAGTTACCTACCTGGATTTGTAACAACTTGCTTCACTGGAAATTTACATGTGGCAGCTAGCAAACGTAATTTTAACAGGACTAACGCTAGCAGCTTTTCGTGAAAAACCATTATCAATCCGATTGATCAGGTCCCTATTGTTTTCAAACTTCGGCCGTCGTCAAAGACCATATATAAGCACATAATTTAGCATTACAATTTGTAGCTTTTTAACCACGTAGCGGGATCTAAGGCTTTCTCGATAGCAGAGCGAAAGATATGTAACTGTAAACCAAAGTAATTTAGTTTTATGCAAGACAGGCAAACATTTTTTTAAATACTGTGTAAAAAAGATCATAAAGCCCAAATTTTTTTCTTGGTTCCTAGACGAACCTATGAAAATTAAACCTTCTAGACGGTTAGTTACGCTTTCTATTTTGACTATCTGTAACCGAGGCTCCTTTGCGTGTTCTCCAGTGCTGTGACTCATATATTTAATATTAGAAATATTCTGAAAACGTAAAAAATGTACAAATTCATGAAAGCTATATAAAATCCAAAAACAGAAAATTGCGATTTCTTGTTTCGCAACGGTCCTTACATTACCGGCTGATGGGTCGCACGGTACTGCATGAATTGCATAATTACCAAGTTTAATATCTTTAAATCCGTACTGTGCAGATAATCATCCTAGTAACGTTTACTATTGTAACTACAGCTACTTTGAGTTTTAATGAATTTTATTTTTGTACAAACAGTGCACTTTAATGTGAAGATATTGTAACAAATATAATCACCTCCACAGCACTAAAGGCTGCTGATCTTTATTTTCGTCCCGAATAAACCGAGTCCTGTCAAATAGTCAGACACTTGTACTTCAATTTGGCTGCTACCTCAAACGCAAATAATTTTATCTTTTCCGGTTTGCTGTTATTTGCTATATTGTTCAATATCTTCTTTAGAAGTTACGTTAGAAGTTAGTTAAAGTTACTTGAACAAAGTTTGGAGATAGTTCATATAAAACTAATAAGCTAACCTAAAAATTAATACTAATAGTATTTTGTATATTGACAAGGCGCAACTGCACTGTACTGGTAATTGAGCTATCAGGCTCTCTCCGTCTGTGTTTTCTTTTTGCTATAGGTTAGGTGACCCGGAAAGAGCCTTGCGGAAGGCTTAACAAGAATTTTAAAATGAAACCCGATACGCTTTCCGATCTGTCAGTTTCTGGTATCGCGGAAATGAGTTTTAAGAGTTTGGATGACATCCAAATCAATCAGGCTCCATTGGGAGCTGCACTTAGTGCATCGTAAATTTAGTAGAGGTCGTAGTTACGTCAGGAAATTGGAATCAGACAGCGATATATCCAAGTTGCCCGAATTGACTGTATATGCAATTATGCGCTAACCGTAACTTCGTTGTTACCACGTAGAATTAATGCATTGATCATCCTCCGCACAGCGAAGGGAACAAATGGTTCAGGCATGGATTCGCGATCCCACCCACACACACACAAATAGCTAATCTCACCATTACTTGGTTTCCTTTAATTATTGATCGACAATTGAGTTAGGTAACTAGTAACTTCGCGTTTCTTAATGAAACGCTGAACGTTCACCTACGTTTATTTCCGGTACGATGAAAATTAGATAACATTCTACATTTTCCCAGGGACACCTTTCTAGCATTGTGCAAGGGGATGACTACGGGACTCTAAAAAGTAGTCCAGTGTTATTAACCTGAAAGCAGATACCCCATTCAACTGCAAAAATTTCATAATTTAGCAGCAGTAAACGACTCTATAATCACCAACAGCAGTTAGTAATAAGTAAAATGTTTTTGTACAACTTCCTGTGCTATTTCCGATTATTTACCTTACTTCGTTTTAGAACACTATGTTATATTTACTGGATGCCAGGCAAAAACGCGTCGGTACTACAGCGGCCCATCCACTATCGAGCAGAAATATTGCATATCTACCTCTAGAAAAAGACTCCCTGAAATTCGTTTCTTTAAGTCGCGTGTGGTTCTTGAGAAATACCCGTTTCAATTTGGGACTACTTTAAAACGCGAAGTGTTTTTCTCCGTCGCATACTCCTTACCGTCCGATCATCCTAGGCGAATGTGTTTTCAGGCAGATTTGGGTATCTTTTTTTAATCGAGCGATTTTTCTACTTGATTAGGCCGTGTTACTGCTCACCTGGATGACTTTAGACATTTTGTAAATGAAAACTTAGTTTGGTGGATATAGGAGGCATGGGACAAAAATAACATTTTCGGGATATTTTTTTAGTTAACACCTTTGTGGTCATATTGCTGTTCTTGATACTTAATATACTACTTATTTTTTAATATTAATCTTTGACACCTCTATAATACTGCGTAAGCGGGCTTATTTTGTGGTAAAGATTTTGACTAAACGGTTCTGACTGAGGTACGAAGGAATCAGTGAAAAATATATAGGGTAAAACAGCAAGGTTGGTGTATATAAGCGCAGTTTGCCCATGACAGAGAACTCGCGTGCCATGAAGCTAAAATAACTTTGCAGGATAAGTTAGGTACCACTTGACCAGCAGTGCCGTATAGTATACGGCTCATTTCATGTGATGATATGCCGAAAAAACCCTTTGTATGTGTTGAAAACATTAGTAGTAGAGGATTAAACTACTCATGTTTTTTCGACTATAACTTTTTGTTGGAATGCTACTGATGGATATAGCTAAGTTTCGCCGTGGCCCTTCCATTAAAGATTATGTCTTTGTACCATCATTGTAAAGTACTTTTGCGTGTAGTCCATAAAATCTAGTTTATATGAGTCAAGTCTCAGTGCTTCTGCACTTGCGTAATTTTGCTTTACTGGGCTTAAATAAGCAATAACAACAACGGAGATGGAAGGACCTCTGAAGAAGCTTGCCACTCGTGCTAGCGAAACGTTAGGAAGCAATTTCAACCGACGACGGCCTCTATATCCGAATCAGGACAACAGCTGAATATCAAAAACAGTTACTAATAAAGTTAAACCTGGTTTACAAGGTTTGCTAGGGCTTGCATCGTGTAAACAGTTCTGGTCAAATCAAGCACCGATTTGCGTCATAGTTAGACAAAACATGCGGTTCTACGCGTGGACGGTGGATAATAATCTACCCGCTGCTACCAATTTCAAGATAGTTTCATTTACTAGGCACTATGACAATGTGAAGAGAAAAAGCATTACATGCGATTTAATAGATATGTACCTAGTGAGCCAAGTGATGTGATTACAAATCGCGTTGTAGTGCGAAAAAATTTAATTATTTCGGTAAATATTACCTTAGAAGAGTTGGAAAACAATTTTTCTTTCACAGAGCATCCTTTAACTCGATAATAGTTTAGGCTTGAGTTGCCCAGCCCAAAATGAACACGTGACTACGTGTATGCGTTACTGGATGGGAACACAAGAAGCCTCACCTGGTAGGTTCAAAGCCTGCCATGCAACATCAAAATGATCGTTACAATCTTGTGACGAAATTCTTTCTGTAGAACGTGAATAAATAATAAATGAAAMACCACAGTCAACTAGCGTGTTGTACAGTAATCTTTCACAAGACAAAATATGTAGAGGAAAAATATGTATGAGACTAACCAAAGGCGCACATGCCGTTGAATCTATTCATTGCGAGATGTGTTAACTATGTCATTTTCCCAAAAAAAGTTTTTGGTAAAAAGGTGTAATAATTACACTGATTTCGGTGCATTTACATTTATGATTTGCATTTTTTCACTTTCTGATTATTWAWCCAAACTTGGAAAATCGTGTAATTATTTATTGACAAATAGGGTATTTCAGAGTTACTTATCGGCTTATGGTGTAACATATGCGCGCATTCATCCACGTACTGAACAACAACTCAATCAACGGCAAGCAGAAGCAGCAAACACACCAACGCTCCCAACACCCCATCTGTACAGTACATCGTAACAAATGATGTAATCATGAATCCACAACCGCACCCACGCGTGCACCCTCCCGCCAGATTGCCTCAATTTAGCGTAAACCTATAATTTTCATTGAGCAACTTTCCTTGGAGGTAGGGGTTGCTTATGTTTAGCCGAGTATAGCAATGTGCGCCACGATTGAAAGTTTTCTCGGCACCCCTGTTCCGTTAATTACACCCATAAGTAAACCTGGGCGAGTATGTATTAAATGCGGGCACAGTTGGTGAAGAGCGCGAGAGATGAGGGGATGAAATTACGCAGTAAAGGAATGAGCAGATCTAGGAACTTGCGCTCTAAACGGTGATAATGCTGGGAGCTAGTTATGGGTTTAATCCACACCTTTTAGTGTACTAACACTTCGCACCGCACTCTAAAATGAACAACTCCTCATGAGCCATGCGCACATCGCATATACGAGTATATGCCTTCCGCCTTCTGCGACCTTGCACTTGCACGTCCCACTGCACCTGCATGTGTTGCAGCTCACACGCAGATTTAAAGATAAATATCTATTTTAACAGCTAATAGCTTTTTTATTTTCAAACTTAATTTAATTTTAAATAGCAGAATAATTAATGTATGACCTAGAAATGTACGGAGCAGCGTCGTAGCTCGTATGGACAATGTATGTATACCACGGTAGTAGATAGAGAGGTATACGCACGATGCCGTGTGGAGCGAGCCGATTCGGTAGCCAGTCGCATTAGAGAGAAACAGGGCATAGTGGGAATCGCTTCGCTTTGCATAGGGCTACTTGGCAGCGCACGCTGTGTTGAAAATATCAATTTGATTCCCAAAATTACCTAAGCGAATAGCGATGGTTCATTTATCTTTAAAAAAGTGTGTAAATGATACATTCTGTTGTTACTTGAGCAATAATTTTAGAACAGAATTGCGTCAAATAATGAAAACCCGCTGCAAATTTAAATTAATATGTCCACATCAAATTGTCAAAATGAAATTTACGCTTTTATTTCTAATATTATACGATCAATAATGAGGTTTTGAGCATTTCTTCTGTATACACATTTTTTTTGTAAGACAAACGATTCCGTGATAGCATAAATCCATAAATTTGTAAAATCTGTTTTTTCGAAATAATTCGAAAATTATTAACTTAACAAAACAATTGCAGGAGTTCTATATAATAGCTAAATTTAAAGAAAATCGTGTGGACAGGGTCGAAAATTAATTTTTTGGAACTATTTTGAAATTTTTTTTAAACTTTTTGTAAGAAATTTTATTTCCTATCTGATGGTATTTTTACTTTTTCAATATATTAAGTATTTTCGAAGATATTTAGGAAGAAACGTTTTTTTAATGGCGGTTTTTTGCTAATATCTTCTTAACAGTTTGCTGCACTGAAAATTTATAGGGACGAATAATCACATACTAAAAGAGAAAAAAAGAAAAAGAAAAGTTTTCAAATAAGGTAGTTACCCCACAATTTTGCCCCCTTCCCTATACCCTACTTATCCCAAAAATAGGTCGCTTTGGGTAGTTAAGATTTATATGTATGCCAAATTTCAAGTTCATATGTTGTCTTTCGAAAGTTATCGCGTCCACACACAGACATACATTTCTTATATACTTATTTCGCACCAAACTTCAAAAATATACCATATAAGAGTTTTAGGAAATAAAAAGAAGTGCTCCTGCTGTCAACATTTATTAAAAATACACATATAAGGAGATCTAAAAATTAAAAAAACTGTAACTTAGATTCCTTCTTGTACTTGATTCATCAGTATCTCTGTCATTCTGCTTGTAGTACAATGTAAACCAACTTTTACGTGCACACTTCAGTGAAATACTAATTCTACTTTCTAAGTTTCAAGGGTCAATTTCAGGCGTACTTACCGACTATGTTGATGTTACAACATCTCTAATCACAAACTGAGTTTGAAAATGTTTACCACAAACCACTTCTTTAGGAGTCAATTTCCGATCGTTGAGGGATATTTTTCTTTCCCAGTCGTTAATTTTGTGTGGGGGAATAAAAAAATAGATCGTTTTTCTTCATCGGAAGAATTATTGTTACAGTTCGGTACCACACAATACTTTCCCATTTTAATTATTTCAAAAAGCTTCACACAAATACCACATCAAATCAAATGATTATGCATGCCGCTGGCGTGCCCTTTTACCACTATATTGCATCTCTTACTAGACCTCTCTCTCTCCCACACCGATTACAAATACGAAGGCCAGTGCTTTTACTAAGAAAAACATGCCCAGACTTAAAATATTGAGTAGGTGAGGTGCTAAATATCTTTTTGCATTTAAGGTAATAATGATATCGGGAGCAAACAGTATGAAAGTGCCATACAACATGACCATTAAGCACAGACGATCAAGGAACATATATTGCTAATCAATTTCTGCAAACAAGAACAAATGTTCAACGAACATTTACTTTTATAAGCAGGGAAGATGAAAATATCCACCGCGAGCATATCAACTTTCGACTAATAAGCTCAAAATCTTCGAATTTATATTTTAATTGTCGTAATGTTTTGAGTGTTTTAGTTAGTAATAGGTTGTTACATTTTCTAGGAAAAGTCGATTAAGGACATATTAAATATAAACCAATAAAAACAAATTCAGGCTTTACTTATAACATTACAAGCTTCTCAGCTGGCGTTGCTTGTAAAACACTGTGGTTTATGTCGATCCTCTCGACTAACGAAACACATGATGTAGTATTCTACTGTAGGAGATTTGGGTTTTTGGAGCTTGTGTGTCTCGACGCGCTTGCAGCCTACCAGCTTTGCCGTATCTTCTCTTAATTTTTTTTCTGCGATGTTAGAGAACACGTTAAATCAACTCATTTTGTGGCGTTCCTTAGTGAAGTGCTCTTTCAGGAATCTTGCTTAAAATCTTCATGCCACATACTTTAATATAGATATTTAGAACGCTATTGATGAAAGGCTAATAAAATTAGCATGACAAAATAAAATCTTCGTCGTCCAAACATCTCCACAATTGTTTGGCATGTTACTGAAGAAAAAACTGTAATCCGTAGAAGTACAAGATTGTTTGCTCAAGTTAATTGACTTTTGTGGCCTAAGAGAAAACCACGCTTATCCCTAATCATTGCGCTGTAATTAACTGAAAAACTGATTATGTACAATGTGTTACGATAAATGAAACAAAAAATCGAAGTATTCTCATGCGTTATCAGTACCAATAGTATACGACGCATTACAAATTATTAGTAGGCCAAAATCCTGTAACGATAGATTCTTTAGGTTGCCATGACTTTTTTATACTGAAGATTCGTTTTCAATACACAAAGTGTCATCATAATATTGCTTTGGTATATAAGCAAAACCAGTTCTATGCCGTGTTGTCTACACTAGACCTAAACTGCACTAATGAGCTGTAATGACAGCGGAATAGTACTATCTGCAGTTGGTTGAGGTGTAGACAGCACAGCATAGACATGCATTTTAAGGTGTCAGTGTTTAAATTTTAAAACTTTTTTCTTAATAACTTCCACTTCCTTTAAACAAATTCTTTGTAATTGGGCGTCAGTATATTTCATGTAGAGAAACACTTTCTGTGAAAATTTCAGCTGAAAATTTGTCGTAGAAGGTAGTAAACTGGGTTCGGCACCCCTTCTCTCCCCTATTTCATTCTCTTCGGCTGTGCTTTCAGACATCATTTTTACAAAAAGAAAAAGTTTGTTTCTTGTTATTTAATATGTCGTTTACGAGATATTGCTACCTTTGTATTGCACTAATTTAGGAATAATTGATGTCGCAAAACAGTAAATTTCATAGCTTTTTTTACAAAAAGAAAAAGTTTGTTTCTTGTTATTTAATATGTCGTTTACGAGATATTGCTACCTTTGTATTGCACTAATTTAGGAATAATTGATGTCGCAAAACAGTAAATTTCATAGCTGACCAATCAGTTGAGCAAATACATTGGAACATTTCGGTGAATTCGTTAGGAACTTCTCGTGTATTGTAGTTACATATACATACAGTGGAAAATTTTCAATAAGGTCGGCGACCACTGTTTTAAAATATTTAAATGCAATACAGAATCCTAACTCTGGTGGCAAATAGAATGCTGGAACTGAATATTATCCATTAATATCTGATTTTTATTGAAACATCTGCTACCTTTTTATTTACGATTATTGTTGGCCCAATAATGGCATTTTTGCTGTTTGTAATAGCTTCGCTCGTAAATTTTGATTAATTAATCTAAATTGTTTTCTAAATTTATGCGATCTTCTTCGATATGTCTTAATACCATGTTACAGAGTGTATTTCTTTGTTCCGCATATGTAGAAACCATGTTATTTACAGGTGTAAACATGTAATGTGTCATTTATGTTTCTTTAAAATTCGTTGTATCGACGAATTGGACTGGCATGTCTTATAGATGCTCAATTTTTTGCACCAAATTGTTTGCTTCAGTTCGTCTGAACTTTTGCTCATTCATCGGTGCAAGTTTGGAAAACGTTTAGTAAACGTTCTACACTTTCTGCTAACAATTCCTCATGAATGTAAAATACACACAGATAGCTGTATTTGAAGGAGGTGACGCTTATCTGTGTTCGGTTGACAGATTTGTTTTATTTCTGTCGATAAACCATCTGGTTTCTTTTGATTATCGGTTATTCAACAGTTCATAAAAATGCATCAAGCAGTAAATCAGTTTGCCTTAGTTTTGCTTATTTCAAAAGTTTTAACTTTTTTATTTGCAGCGTTAAGTATTTGTATTTTATATTCTGTTCACCTCATATTGCTACTAACGCTCCTTTTCACTACGTTTTTTTTAATACCATAAACAAATATTTAAGAAATAAATAACGTAACTAGTAAAAATAGTTTTTAGCAATTGTCTCAAAAACTATTAACGACGGCTACTTATAAGCCGATATTAAATTCAAGAGAATTAAATTCTACAGTTACTTGTAGAACAATTGATATACGATCCTTTTGAAAAAATTCGGATATCCATGATTTTATATTCATGAATCTGAACGTTGATATTGTAGTAAGTACTAAAAGTAAATAACTATTTGTGAGTGTAATTAGTAGGCAGTGCCCTTCTTGACCTACAAAACAGTTCAGTTGTCCCTTACTCCGTTTTCGAAGACTAATTATTCTTCGACTTTGTTAAAGACGTCACATTCTTCGAACACAAAACTATCTAATCTGGATCCTACAAATCCTTATCAAACTCAAACCATTTCAATGAGAAAACTAAAAGTGTAATAATACACACGGTGTTCCATTTAATAATTCAGGTATAACCGGAAGTACGTGAAAGATACCAATATTATAGTCCAATGGATCGTACTTGTACGATCGTACAAAACTTTCATTCCATTATGTTTTTTAGATAAGAAACAATTTTCTACAGTTAAAGCTAAAGGTTGCCACTATCATTCCAGAATTTGCAATGGACGGATATAGTCCTATTGATCGATAATTATAAAACTAACCAATGTTTTAATGCATTACCATTAAACAAATTTTCGTACCAGGGCGATATTGTTGCAGAATCAGCGCTAGGTGTGTGCCGGAGTGGTAAGCGTGTAGATGCTGTGTAGTAGGACACTGTAAGTGGTGATCCTAGCTATAGACGATGGCAGGGAATGTCGATATCGAGGTCGAACTCTCCAGAGGATTCTACTTCGCGAAGTTTCGAGAACGTCTAGAAGGTGTCGCTTCTCTAATTTTCGATGGGGGTATAAATAGGCCGACGGAGAAAAGCGCGGGCAGTTCTGAATTCGAATATAGTGAATTAGTGGTGTCAAAACAGTGGTGTTTTGAAACGGTTGTGTATAGACTTAGTGTATTTGATACTAGTGTTTTAAATAAAAGAAGTTAGTTATGAAATCCATGGTTTTTGAACCTCGTATTCATAATAATATAATTCCGACTCTGATGCCAGTTTGTGTGCCAGGCGATATGCTGAAATATGTATATCCCAACCGGATACCATTAAAAAAAAAAACTTTGAGTTTATAACTCCGGTTACAGGAAACCAGCAAATTGAATCGACAGAGGAACGGTATTGTGGTGTAAGCGTAGACGTCTTCCATATAAAAAAAAAAACAAACAAAACAAATTTTTAATACCGTGGGAATTATCCCGGTCCTAAGCACTCGAGTGCAGAAATATAAAATAATATGGATTCTACTGATGTGTAGTGTGTACTAAAGAAACAGTTACTACGACCGTATTATTTCCAAAAAGTACGTACAATCATTGCTTCCTGCCAACTTCTGGGCGAGAGTGGAGCCCCACATTTGGTTTTGTCAGGAAAATAATAAAAGGACCATAACTTTATAGAATCACTTCTATTTTCTAAGGAAACAATTTTTGCCACAAATTGTTTGACAATTGCTCGTGCTCACTAACTGCCTTGTTCACTCGACCTAAATCTTAAGTGAACGGCGGCATCTGCGGAAACTATAGTAGAAGATGCCCAGCAAGTTAGATAAAATAAAAATAAAAAAGTTAAAATCACGTATCCGTGAAGGTGGAAATCACTTTGAACATTTAATTTAAATTAGGCATTAATATGGTATTTGGTAAATAAATCTACTTTTTATTCCGAATGACAATATACCTATTTCTATTCACCGTTGTCAGTACTTGTTTATAGTGGTATCTACTAAATCAGTTTTTTGACAACTAAAGCCCTGCTTATGTTTCGTTGTATTTATCAGCCAAAATAACATATCTTTTGCAAAAAAAAAGGAAAAATAGGGGGCAATGGAGATACAGAACCACCCTTTTCTATGTTCGACGCCCAATTTTCAGCCGAAATTTTCACCAAAAGTTTTCCTCTGCTCTGCTTAATTTCTATGAATTTGCTCCAAAAAAACGTGCAGGTTATTTTAAATTTGAACTTTGACACCCTGTATATCGAAAACGACGTTTCCGTATGAAAAATGACGTAACAAAGGTCATCTTATTTTGACCCAAAGAATCTATGATTATCGGGATGCTCTACTAATATGTAACACGCCGTATAAACTAGCTACTCTCTGCGCCAAAGGCTTCTTCTCCAGAACGAATTAAATCAATATCCACTCTGTGGTTAAGCGTTAATCCAATTGTGCGTTTCAGTTTTATATCTACGCAATATTTGGGTGGGCTTAATACTAATCTGTTGCCGGAGCTACAAATCCAGTTGGTACGTCCGTTATATTTAGACATGATGATCACCAGGCTATAAATTTCGCTACGTTTCTTTTCTGTCTAGACGAAGTGATTCACATGTGTGTGAGACAAGTGTGAATTTTGTTTAGTAAAGGATCATATTTTTGGATTTGCAGGACTCATCTCACTCATTGTGATTTGTAACATAAAATCGGCTGTAGTTAAATCTTGCAAAACTGGCAGATAACAAACATTTTTAAGTCATACTTGTATGAAAGATAACTTTTTATCATGTATTTTCACAGAGGCATGCGACATGAACTACATTCTCGCCGAAATAATAATATTTCAACAATGATTTCTCGGCAGTGAGACGCTAACCATGACATACCTACTACGTCTTTAGACTGTTTATACCTCTATACGCAAAATTAAACACAAACAGTGCAAGATTTAATTTTTGTTGGACTGATTTAATACACCTTAAAAGGAAATTCTTAAGGCAAAGCAGCTTTTAGTTGCATTGGCGGCGAACTGGACACGATATCTCCAGATTCGCGCTCTGGCGTGCTTTCTATCACACCACTAAGACCCTGCCTTCGGTTTTGCACAAAGCGAGTTATTTGCATAAGGTCCATAGTATGAACACAAGTAGACCTACCTTTTATTGGCTAAACACCTCGTCACTTAAGAGTTTTTCAGTTCCAAGGATAAGGCTAACGGCGACAAGACTTTGGCGACCATAAACAAATACTCCCACATTAATTCGAAAATGATTTAACAATTGTGGATAAAGCTATACATAATTGTTGTTTAGCAGGCAATAGGTAATTTTTAAGGTAAATAAGACTACTACCTTGGTGGTGTAAGAGAAAGCATGTCAGAGGATAAATGAGGTCCATAACTCGATTCCTGGATCAAGTAAGTAAAAACTGTTTCCACTTTCCAAACCAAAAATATACGCGCATAAAGTGATTAACACTACTATCGTATATTATATAATTTATGATTTTCAAGATCTACTAAAATTTAAATACCATGTGTTTTCAGTCCATATTAACATGTTTAACTATGGAAAAACTTCGCTTAAAATACATATTGATGTAACAGTGCAATACTGTAATTTCTGCAGTAAAACATAAAACCAATGCCTTACTCCTTTGGGTTATTTGCCTACAAAAATTCATATATTGGATCAAATGTTTTAATTTTTTTTATTACCATCTCTTCCAATTTTGTTTTGTTTCAACACATATCACCAGAAATTTATTTATAGAATATTTTACCTAGACAATATCTGACACATATAATAATCTGTAAATACAAGTTGCTTAGCTAGATTCGAAATGTTAAACAATTGGTAACTTTGTTTTTCCTAATAACTTTGAAATGACGTGCACTAAATATGGCTTATTTAAGGGGTATTTTCTACCTGTGACTTCTTTATTCTTGATATTCTTTTATATATTCACAAAGGTCCGATTTATTTATATATGTATCTGCATTCGTAAAAACACTAAATACTTCTCAATGGAATTTCTAATTTGTAAAACAAAACTGAAGGAGTTAAATAAAATATATTATGATCACCTTGCTGGTTTTTCTAACTCTCGTGCAGCTATAAATATTTTTTGTCAATTTATTTTTCGTTTGAGACTCCAATCGTAAGTTATACCTACTACATTCAATATAGCGACAGCAAGCGTGGGTGAAAACTACCTAATTTGTGAATATTGCAAATCCCGATTAAAGGCTGTCTTTTCAATTGTCTTCAAAGATTATGGATTTCAAAGGTCAAGACTCTCGAAGCAAAATAATAAAAATGTAGTTGTTTTATTTTATGTGGAGAAATGTGTTGTGTTTCCTAACATCTGTAACATAACGAAATAATCACAAGGATGCATTCCTTAACGTATTATCAATCTCACAATTAACAAACACCATTGCAATTTTTAGACACGAAGTAAATTGCAAGAAAGAAAAACTAGTGTGACTGAAAAACTTAGCACATGTAAGTGATTTTTCCCTTTTTACATTTAACTGCACATCCTAAAGGAAACTGCAGAATATTGTTTAAACAGTAAGCGCGTTAAACTTTATTCACAATTTGATATTATTTTTTTGTTTTATATTAATCGATTTGACATTAGTTACTAACACGATCAATGAAGCAAAGAGAGACACGATTACCCACAAATGAATCTGAATAGACAGTAGTTGTTGTTGTTTACATATGCCTAACATTAATACATTAATATTTATGTATTATACTGTATGGAGCTGTCATTGTTTGTGGCATTTTATGTATAAAAAATAAGCAAAATTTTGGGACCTATTTTATTTGTTTACGAGTACCAAAAAGGTGAAAAAATATGATATCCCTCCTCCCGAAACAAAATTGTAAACACGCCACTGCTCCTAACTTCGCGTTCTTTTTAACTCGGGTCAGAATCGAACAAAAGGCCTATTATGCAGCTGTTTTAGCATTGTCATTTTATAAGGTTGCTCTACATTGTAGCCTAGTCTGAAACATTATGCTCAGACAACGGTTATAGGTAAGCAATACGAATGATAAGGGTTTATATGGTTTCTGTGTTTTTCCACCCTTTTATGTGAAACTGAAACAGAAGTTCGCCTGATACCATTGAAATATGGGAGCAATCTAATCTCTCTTTGTATAAGACTGATCCACAAAAATAATGGACTATCTAATATTGTCGTAGATTAATAGTGATATGTAATTAGAAATTATACAACTGTCGTATTTATAGGTATATTGATGTCATGTGTTTGAGTTTCTGTAACGGCAATACTAACATTTCCTCACGTATAGCATAGTCGTGAAGAGTTACTCCTGTCAGTATTAGCTAGAATTAGGAGCGCCTTATACAACAACACTGAACTAAACAAGACTAATGTAAAGGTGTAACTTATAATGAAGAAATGTGGCTAGGGCATTTTGGCCATAGATTTTAGTTTGTTCGGTACCTTTCTGGGAGTTCTCGAAATAAAGAATCGAAATTAAATTAATTAGATTTTGATGATGTGTCGATTGCTTGGTCTTTTACAGAAATATTCTATTACTGGTATAACGATTCAAGTTTACCGTATATTCACTCCATTTCAGGGACAGGCAGATATACCTAGTTTGTGTTCTCCGATAAGGCTGTAAAAAATCCCTTAAATCCTACCTTTTTATGTCTGTAAATATGTCGATGTATGCGTACATATTTTAATGTGTAATTAAATAATTTGAATAATTGTTAACACTGTTCCTGTACTGTTGAAATGCTTTCTTATCAACAACCTCACTGATCTGTAAGTATGTACAGCACCACGTAAATCATTAATGTTATTAACATGAACAGTGCCATTAATCGCAGAAGCCTTGATGCTTTCAAATAAAACGGAAGCTTGGCAAGATTAAATGAGTTTTCTTTCAATAACATCCCTACAAGGTTGACAACTCTTTATAAATTTACTTTTGATATCAACAGTAACAACCTTACTCTTCTCAAATTGTGATATATCTATAGGTACTCAGAACATTTGTGGTGAAGCTGTTTCTCATTATATTTACCCAGTTATTGCACTTATGATGGATTTCTTTTCATTTTGTGTATTGGAGCTTCAGATGCATTCTTGCCTATGCAAATGATTCCCTAATATTATATTTTGTTTTCAGAGTGTGCCCCACGACAGCTGCAACGCCAGCGGCCAGAACGACGGCTGCAGCAGCCCCACTCCGCGCCCCAGGATGACCGTCAGCTCGCAGTCGGGCCCCAGATCTCCCCGACCTCCTGAGGACCTCATCAGCACTGCCACCTCAGCCCTAAGACGCTTGCATTTCAAGACAGGAAGATGTCCAACCAAAAACACCAACAAACAGCAGGTGGGGATCAATATTTAACTGGGGTAGCATGAATGAGCAAAAAATATAGTACGTACTCCAGGCGCATAAAATTTTGCTCTAGGTCGATTCGCATTTATCTTAGGAAAGAATGCAATGATTTGCACTGTAAAATATTTTTACCATTTATACCTTATTCACACTTTTAACTTAAGATGCCCTTTTATTCATTTGCTGCCTTGCAGCGTCGATCTGCATTTTCTAAGCACGCACACACAACAAACTTTCATCTATTTAATAAATTTCTTGCATATAACACAGTTTATAGCAGTAACTTCTAAATATTTATTTGTACAAGTTTTGTATACCATATCACAATAATTCACAAACTTCTGCATATCAAAGACCTGGTTGTAGTCCCATGACTGATTTTTCTATTATAGAAAAACTCTACTTTTATTGTTTCGACAAACATAATCGGAAGTAAGGACTGTGTAGAAATTTATGCCTTTACAGTACGCCAGTGAAGCGTTCAGTAACTATCTTGTATAAGTAAGGCCCTTTATCTTAGTAGGCATTTATTATATCCTCGCCATTATCAGTAATCAATTCTTGCACACTTTTGTCGGCTATGTATTTACGCAGTTACGTCAGTAGAATTTGAGTTTTATAGTTGATTGACTTAGAGAAGCCACAAACACAGAGGTATCTCCAGATAAGACGGCTTTGTCGTTAGAGCGCAGAACCTAAAATGTTGCACAATGTGTAAAAAAAATTATTAAATATAGTTGCTTACAGAAACGTTGTTAAAAATTAATTTCTACAGAAAAATATTTGGTCGATAACAATTCGTATGAAAGCTCTTTTGATCGAGCTTTCCAACCTTTTATTGCTGTATTAAACGTTTAATCTATGTTATGACGGCAGTCCCGGTCCTTCACTTCCCAAATGTCTGATGGCACTACATGTTCAACACAATGATTTTCAGCAATCGTGTATTTGAAATTATAAACTAATTGCACCATCACTCCAATTTAACACAAGTACCTACAGACCAGCCAAACTACGAGTACATCGAACCCACATTGATGGATTACTAGCTGTAAGCGATTTTTGTTTATGTGTTTTGGACCTGTACTGATAGTGTTTTGCGCTCGTTTTTCGATATCTCCTAAATATATGTTTTTGAAAATAAAATTGTGGCTGACAACACAATATTCCTGCATTAGAAAGTAAGTAACGTCTACGTACTTTCAGCACTATTGGTACTTTTTTTAACGGCGTCCACTGGGTATCCATCGAACACCACACTAACATTCATACCAAAATGGGTTTTAGCATAATATATTTAACTCTCAATGGTCGCCTTTACTAGGAGTTGTTTGTAGGGAAGGGGCGCTGAAATTCAAAGACGGAAAACTGCGGCCCCGGGTTCGAGTCCCTTCAATACGTTTTCTCAACCTTTCTCTTTAATACATATGTCATAGGCTGGCCCTTTTCAAAAGTTGATACATAGCAAATAATTTTATAATCATAATTATAATATCAATATACCATCATTTTTGTTAAACTCAACTGCAAACTTGTGCATGAAAAGATCCTACTCAACTTTAAACCAAAATAGCATGTTCTCATCTGTTCGCTCTTTCTTGTTATTCCTAAAAGAACCGTTTRCMTACAGATTTTTTGTGGAATGCGTTATTTTGCCAATATTCAACTCGGGACAAGAGAGCAACTTTTTTCCAAAAACGGATACTGGAAAAGAGTGATTTTGTTAAATTAAATTAGGCCGGCTAGTATTACGTTGGTAATGTTCATCTCACATCTATATTACTTAAATCTAGTTAAATTATCATTTTATTTTAAGCAACGTTATAAGCCTTAAAGTGTTAACAAATGGAATGGTCAGTTACGTATTTCAATGAACATGATGGGGTTAATTATGCATATCTAAGCTTTTACTTTGTGTATCAAGAAGCTAGCCAATTTTTCACTTTATTATTCTTTTTGGTCATTCATTATTTGTACTTTTGTATTGGTATGACTTACAAAGAATACGAGGTATTGTATTAAATGGAACATGAGTTATTAAAAACACACAGTTTACTCCAGTTTTTATCTATTTTATGAGGTTTTATAAATATAAATGCATGGATTAATTCTACTTATGCAATATAGCGTTAATATCTGGAAAAAGTTACATACAGGCTGATCCATAAAGCATATCGGGTTCCTTAGGACGGCTATAAACCGTAAGGAGGGCTAGCGGGTTGAAAATGGCTTAATTCAAAGACCTGTTGACTTTCAATAGCCGACGTGCCTTGGGTGAATAATCGTTGACCGTTTGCTGTAGAGCCGTGTTTTTTTCTAACAACCCTTCTTTAAACGCTGCATAACGAGCAGTCCATTTGAAGTTCCAGATCCTCGTAATCAGAGTGTTGCACATAGGCACACGTGCTGTGGGTCGCGCAGTTTAGGGGGCGATATCGGCAAAATCAAGAAAACCTTCTGGAAGACCTTGGAGCGTTAAGAGGGGCGTTTACCTAGAGCGAAGCGGGTCATTTTAAGCACCTACCGTTTTACGTTTTACCGAGTTATTCGAAACTTTTTCGAAGTAAAATTTCGACATGACAATGACAAAAGATATAGCTACAACGTAGAGTTCGAGTTTTTCTGAATTTAGTACGGTAATGTAAATATTTGTTGTTATATTTTGCTTAAAAATGCGTATTTTTGGCGAGCTATTTCTCGAAAACTACGGCACATAAACGAAAAATTCGAACTCCACGTTGTAGCTACATATTTCTTTGTACAGTACCAAAAACATGAGCACGATAAATGAGTAAAACATTCAAAAAATCTAAAACCGCAAACCCTTTCGCACGAGTCGCGGAATGCGAAAGCCTATCCCCACCAGGTCCGTTGCGTCGTATCCAGTGAACAGTGAGGCTAAGATACAAACCTGTCGGGAATGATCGAGCGGTATACGATCTATTCCTATATGACTGATTTCTAAATACACATGGCAAGTTTAACGTTAAAAACTCTTTCACATTAATTTGCTGTCTGCCGAAGCAATGGGGAGGCGGAAGGAAAATTATTATAAAAGTTCCTCCAGAAATCATAGTCGACATGCAGTTAGAATGAAATGTTATATAGTTCATATTTACAGAAATTAATGGGTTATTCCATATTTTGAATAACCTGGTATAATATCATAGTAAGTTACTAATATCATGCTTACTTTTTTATGCACACACTACAGTCAGCAATTTTCCGAATATTAGTTTAGCCCGTCTGTTGCTCGTACGATCTTTGCGTGATTTCAACCTATCGGCTACCCTCTTACGTCCCATGTCCCGCTGGCAATACGGGTTGCATAGTTTACATTTCTGCCCGATCGCTCCAAGTAAATGCCCCTCCTAAGCTGCCTCCTGACTATACATATAACAAAAGATGTTAAATAGCGAAATAAAGCATTGCTCTAGATCATTTTTCTTGTTATATGTATAGTACATTTGATGAAGATGAAAGTAAGTTGCAGAACTTTGTTCTATGACACCTGTCGGCTTGTCCATACTAGAATATATATGTTATTGAAACACTGATTCCGCGACATTCGTTATTGGTAAAAGTGTCATTTCATGGCCTATTTGGTTTATGAGGTAATGAAAATCAGAATTTGTTTGTTATCCTTAAAGAGTCTTTAAAACTCCTTTCACATGGAACTTCTCCTGTCAATGGATATATGTTATTTCTTGCAAGGTCATTTCAAAGAGCTGAACCATTGTATTTGTTTCAAGCTTTTAACGATGGTCGGACCCAAAACCTTCGTTTAGGCTTACGAGTAACACTTCGTTCGAACAACAATCCACAAGCAACCGGTGAAATTACAACTTCCCCTACGGATGATATGGCACATACTGAGCTAATTATTTCTGTACAATTTGTTATATATTTTGTTGCATACTCTGGAAGATTCATTCAACTACGTAAAATTATTAATAAGTTAAACAAAGAAGTTTACAACAAAGTTTTATAACCTTGCTTTTAATGTGTTTTGTTGTACAGCGAACAGCTGAAACAGAAGCTGCAAGTTATTCTGCGATGTAGTTTCTAACACTTTCTGTGCGCAAATACGTTGCTGTCTTTGGATTGTCGAGACAGTCAAAAAGGCGGATTTTATACGAAACGCCATTCTACCTTTACTAAATGGTTGTTTGCAACAGCTTAGTAAACGAAATTTAAACGAAATATTATACTTAGTTTTAATGTTAAAAAACCTTTGGCTACATTTTATGATTTTTTTCTTGGCCTTCAAACCCCGGCCATGCTCTTTGAGTCAGCTGTCATCTGCCATTTAGTAAAGTTGCTGCAGCGTCTATATCTTTATCTTTTAAACATTCGCTTGCATGTACAATAAATACAAGAATCTTGCATCACGACCGTATACTTCAATTTGTAATATTTTGAGTGATTGTGAAATGGTTATTGTGTCTCACATTTAGATGCAGCACTTACCCCTCAGTCCTGCAAATAACCAGATAGAACCAACATTTTGCAACCCAAATCGCTGAAATTGCCCAGCCTTCAGCAATTACTGATTGCAAACAGGCACCGCCGGCGTAATTACAACTATACCTACATCCGTCCGTTCAAACAGTGCATTGATTGATTTGTCTGACCTTCATTCAGAGCAAAATTTATATTCGGAATACTGAAATTCGCAGTTGAGTGATGTATCGAGAAGCGGCTATTTAAAGTGTTTACTCGTACGCCACTTACAGATCATATACGCCGTAGGATGCTGAAGAACATTGATGTACGGTGTATACAGAAGTTCAAGGAGATCGTTTTCGCCATTAAAACGAGATATCGTTTGCTTTTAGCGAGGTGTCGATGAAGTGTGACATGCGAAGTGTTGTTGATCCATACGGGTTGATATGGGCGGCGTTTGGATAAATAAAACAAAGGATGCTTACTGCTATAAGGACAGAGCTTAAACGTCTATTATGTCACAAAAGGGGCATATATTATTGTTCACCTCAAACACTTGTCTTTTATCAAAGCGAACAATTCAAAATAGAGCAACGCTCATTGTGATAAGTGGAACAACTAATAGCAGGATGCAACTACATCATTGTTCAGTTATCTTTTTCTCTTTTTTCAGAACTATACTTCCTACTTAGTATACACTAATGTGTGTCTCAAAGTGTGTGCAAGGTGTTTATGTTAGTGTATAAATTATAAAATTTAGATTAGTTTTGCTGTTAATGGAAGACTACTACTTTTTTACCAGAAACTTTGGTAAACTCGCGACGACATTCTATCAGCGCCTCTGCCGGCTTGATACGACACTTCTACAGCTGTCAGATAGATGCTGTATAATAATCATTGTTTTGTTAAACTAACTTAAATAGGTAGATCTAGTTTAATCCAGAACCACAGCTTTATTAAGGTAGTAGCGTGGATGTAGTTTCGTTTTATTTTTTTACAGTTTTTGGTGCTAATCTTAATCCTTTTCATTTTCTACTACCGACTAAGGAACTAAGCGGCCTCATTCGCTTTATTAAAGCTTCTAACAGAAAACCCTTCTATTGCGTTCCTGCCACTTGCTCATACAACCTCATATGATACTTTTTTCATTGATATATCTATAGGACAGCTTTTATACTCCCTACTCTCTCATTCCGCAATATACCTAACCAGACTTTCCTACTGTACTTCTTTAAGTACAAGCCTTACTGTATTATTGACGATCTATGTAGGTATACGCTACTGTATCCTAATTGTTTAATGCTTTTGAGTAACTACGCAAATTTATCTTGTATACTTTACATACTCTTAGACTAAGAATTTTCTTACCAGGTGGAGCAGTAAAACGTGTTATTGCATTTTCGGCGCATTTGAATCTATAACTATGCTTCATATTACCATACAGCACATACAAAAACAAAAACTTTGGAATATATCGCAAGGTATATGACGACTAAATTTCTGAACGGAGGCTATGCACTTACAGGCTATAAACCATGGAGATACCCGCAGATGCTCACCAAAACGCGACGGTTTCAAGAAATTTGGAATCCTAAGCAAAAATTTTACTGGTCACTTGAAAGGGAAAAACCGGTTGAAAAAGCTAGAATAGTGTTCAGTGGTATAATATGTCCAAGGTTCTTTTAAATCTAAGTTAATTAAACATAATATGTCAGTCTTTATTTATTAAAATTTACGTGACCATCTAGTTAAAATTAACTTTTATGCAGGTTGGGATGAATTTATCTTCCCTATGATTACGATTGTATACAATCGGGAAGGCTAGCTTGGGGAAATTGACACATTGAAACACACGTGAAAAACACGACAGAGAAAAAATTCATGTTCTCCCCACATAATACGAACATTTAATGAATATCTAGCTCGAAAGAGTAGGTACTGCATAAACCTAGAAACATCCCCATGCGTTATACAGCATGCTGATCAGAGCTCAGTACAAAATCAATACACGTGAATATGTACGTCTACTCAATATGTCGCATGCACACCAGAGATCACTATAATAGTAAGCATTATGCCTACCTTTACCTCTAATAAATGGCTTCAAACTGCTAATCTCTAAATCAAGAATGCAGTATAAGCTCCGACAGCCGACACATACCCATACGTTTATAGCATACGGATCAAAGACTAGTACAACAACATTACAAATGAATACAATCTACTTTAATGACCGACATTTAAAGCATATAGTAGAAAATATAAAAGGAAAACATTAAAATCGGAACAGAAGTAAAAATCTTAAAGGTTTTGTCCAATACCAGGTAAGGATGTGCATCCACTATTTATGAGTTTTTTTAATCTTTTGACACTTAAAAAGAGTATAGGTTTCCTTAGTGCAATCTGAAATTGTGTAATTTTCCAGCACAATTACCTGTATTTATTTAAATATAATAAAAATTTTAGGTACCGATACTTAACTCAAGTATGCTTGTATGCTTATAAAGCCATATGAGCTTGAGAATTATGCAAATACATTCCATTCTCCGTAGCGAAGCAGTTACCTACTTTCCTACTTAAGGCATAGTATTTCTAACCGCTAAAAATGCACCCCAAAACGAAGGTAAGACACACAAATCAACAACTGCCACGAAAGACAGATAACATCTAAACAGTACAAGAAAATCTAGATAAACTATCATTTCACATTGACAACTCCTAACGTTTTTACAAAACATCATTCACACATGCTCGTTCATTTTCGAAGAATGCCATTCCCTCCCTGCCTTTTTGTTCCTTTCCTGGCGACCATCACGCACGCGCACATTCGCGGACACCGCTTACCGAAATGAAGTACCTGTAGTTTATTGCCATTTACTGCAAAACAGATGAATGATGGCGAGCGGTGAAGGCTGCGCACAAACGCATTTGCAACTCAGAACCAGTGAAGGCGTAACGGTAGTACTTGCTGTAATCGCGCGTGGTCGTGTCGTGACTGAAAATTGTGCACGATGTCAGACGGCGAAAAAAAACTGCGAAGTCAAACGAGGGAAGTAGTGTACCGTGTGTTTTGTTATTTTAAAAATGAAAGCGGTGCCTCAGGTACTCTTGAAAGTGTGAAATGTAAGACATCTATGGCTACGAGAATCTCTGTCAGAACTATTGAGAGGATTGTTCGTGAAGGTGATTGCAGTGCATCGGAAAATAATGGAAAACCACAGTTCAGTACTCATGGAAAGAAGAGACCGATTTTCCGGAATACAAGAAGACTAATTTGCGTCATAATGTGCACGAATTTCACAAGACCGAAGGAAATCGTGTGACAGTAGCACAATTAAGCCAGAAGATACGAACTGACTTGGATTGGCATGGATCGACGAGACTTTGAGGGTTTTATTGCACAATATGAGATTCAGGTGGATGAGAACTCAAAATAATCGGAAAGTGCTAATCGAAAGGCATTACATCAGATCACTTTGAATTTCTTATTTGGAGAAAATAAAATATTTCCGAAGTCAGAATACACCAATTGTATATCTGGACGAAACTTACCTGCATAGTGAACAGACACACTTCGTCGAAAAATTGCTCGGACGACAAAAGGGTTATTTGCAAATGTGTCCGAAGGTCAGAGGGTTTTAATCATATACGCAGGATGGGAAAAGGGGTTCTTACCTGGATGCCTATTAATGTTCAAGACGGGAACAAAAAGTGGTGATTACCATTCAGAAATGAATACTGGTAATTATGGAAAATGGCTGGAAAACATGTTAATCCCCAATTTGCCAAGGAATTCGGTCATTGTTATTGATAATGCGCCATACCATAATGTGCAAACCAATCAAACGCCGTCGTCAAATTCCAAGAAAGCAGATATGGTGCGATGGTTTACGGATCGTAACATTAATTTCGATCCAAACGGTTTGAAACCAAAACTGTTCGAAATTACTAAAAATAACAATAAACGCCATGTAACTTACAAGTTTGACAACTTGTTACGAAGTCATGGACATACCCTTTTACGCTTACCACCCTACCACTCTGATTTGAATCCCATCGAGTTAATTTGGGCCACAGTTAAACACAACGTTCAGAAATTMAGCAAGATAACACCCAAAGAWTGGAAGAAGCGCTGTGATTACATGATTAAAGTAGAGGTCAAATATATGKAGCACGAAGTGTTTGTTGATAATCTCAGTGAAGTGGAACCTCTAATTATTAACTTACAAGATAGTAGTGACAGTGACTGTAATAGTGATTAGACAGATGTATTCTCTTCATTGTATAATGTTGTTTCGCTTGTTTTATTTTTTCATTTGCCTTCAATAACTGATAGTAAGTTGACAACTCACATGTATGCGTATTTATTATTGATATTATTTTTAGGTTTATATTTTTTGTACTACCTGCGTTATTGTGTTTACTTAATCACACAATAATACTGTTTCCTGTATTTCTTTTTCCCAAACACCACTTTGCGTGCAAACTAAAAAAAAGTTCATTTGCGCCGGAACTGGTATACTATGGTTGGCACGATCTGAGGCTGGCGCCAACGCGTCTCATCCCTACCGCTCGCCATCATTCATCTGTTTTACAGTATTTTTGAAGTAAAAAGGCCTTACTGTGCTAAAATCATCACGAATACAAACGTTGAACAAATGGAGTGTATTGTTGTATTGTAGTATTGCTTCATTACCGTTTATATCAATAGTTTTGATCATACAAATCTGCGTTTTGTTCCAAGGCACACTACGCCCAACATCCATCCTTCCCATACTTACATTTACTATGTTTTACCATATCCAATCAGTGAAACTTATCCCATAGATACCTACAGTATTTAGCATTTAGCAGACCAAGCCACCAAGCGGTCATGATACCTCATATTTGACCTCGCAACAATGCAGTCGTTAATTTCATTGGCTGATACGAATCCAGCATTCACCAACAATTGGCCTTTATCAAATGTCAACAGAAGTTTAATTTATTAAGCTCGGCATTCCCTGTCAATTAGCAAATGAAGGATGCCCTGTAAATACGCTGGGGGCGATGAAACATGTTCACGGTGTAGATCAAATACATCGACATATTTTTGCTGCAATGCGTGACTGACGGATTGTTTAATTGTGCTGATGTAATGGGCGAATGTATTATGGATATGTGCTCCGATGTGTAACTTTGATACAAAGTCTGATGTCATGGTAAAATGTTGACATACTGGTTTAGACTAGACTAGACTAGTTATGGAAATCGGCAGTTACTGATGTTCAATGACCTCTGTATTCTGTCATCGACTTAGCATTCTGCTTTACATAAATGTTAATTAATCATGATTAATCGCTATACCATTCAAATCTTCGATTTACTTCTTGAGTTAGTAGGTTCATTGATCATTATGTATATGAGGTAGAAGATAGTCCTGCTTATGTTGGCAAAATCTTTGCTTAGCTCACCTCTGCTTAGAAAATCTACCACAATCTTCTTGATACCAACCCTGAAGTAGTATTTTGATTTATTGCTCGGCCGATTGGTATGAAATGTGTAAAGAATTTTAACAATATTTTGTAGCAAAGTGACATATTCGGGCTAAATGCTAGCGAAGCTATACATTTCGTTTCTACAAGGTAGTAAACTGGAAGGTTCTTGTAGCCACTTGACCAAGGATTATTATTACCACTAATATAAAAACTGGTGAAAGTAGAGCTATGCAGTTTTGTCTTTCTAAGGAGCATTCGACCGTTATACCTTTTAATTCTTTTGTGTGCCCAGGTAGCTTAAACTAAAGTGTTAATAAGGAAATAAATGAATAGGTCAAGGGCTGTTGTCCCCACTAAAGGACAATCACGTTTCAGCGCAGAAATCCAGTAACCCAGGTATTCATAATTTTTACAAAATTAGAATTGGTCTCATTTTAGCTTTCATACAAATTAGTAGTTCATGTGGTTTTCTAATGTAAAATTAGAAGTTTTGTTGACTATGTAGATTCGCCTAATCATTTTGATGCAGTCTACATAAATTTCGAACAGCCGCGCTTCCCTCTATTACAGAAAATATTGTGATTAATCAGTTTAGATCCGCGTTAATTAAGATAATTTCATTGATGTTTCTGATGCTTTGTAAAGAGTAATTTGGCTAAATTGGATAAGTAGTTTCTGGCAAGTCATGTGTGATTCAAGTGTAGGTATAAGCTATTAATTGTAGGTTAAGATTGTTTTCCCGTATTCTAAATTATAACTTGCAAACTTGATTGAATTTCCTTCGTTTTATATTTATATTTATTTTATTTATATTTATAATTGTTCAATATAATATATTTGTTGCTAGGGTCGTCGCTAGAGTCTGTCGCGTTTTACTGTTGTGTAATTAGTTTTAATTACTAAGAAGTAGTTTTAATGCAATTTGTATATAATCTACGATTTATTTGATAAAAGTTTGCGGTCGCACAATTATATAAATATTTTTATTAAATTAGGGGTAATCGACCTTGTTGTTATTTATGATAGAGTGAACTCTTTAATTATTGCCAAGCTTTCGACTTTATTAGAGTCTTCGTCAGGGCTTCTGTAAAAACAGCACTTATAAATTACAAACTAATTAACACAGCCTTTTACAAATGCATGCCATGTTCTCTAACATACACCTATATACATATATTAGTAAGCCTTTGGTAAATTTTCTCGTTGTAATTTATATTAGATGACACATTTCAAAAATAAATAATACCAAATTTTTTTGTCAAACTTATAATGTCAAGTCACAGTGCAAACGATCAAAATCATTTCATATAACATCCATTTCAAATTTATAGATAGAATTTTAATGAAGAAGGTCAGGAGACAGTAAATATGTGTAAATGTTACTTAATTGATTTGTGTCTGATTTTTTGTTGATGGTGTATTCTGTTCTATTAATATGGTGCATTTCAAGAATTAATCTTTTATTGGTTTGCTGTTCTTTGTCTAAAATTTTGACGTTTTCCCAATCTACGATTTTATATAAGTAGCAGGGATCCTCCTTTAATAGATTAATTGTTGACCGACCATTGATAAACAAAAAGGGGGGCTTATAAGTAGCCATTAAAACGTACAGTTCGAAGTTGGTAGATCCGCCAAAGGTGTAATAAGTGGATTCGGAACCCTTTAGCTGCATCCCACAACCAGTCCTTACAAGTTAATCTACTTTGTGGTTCCATGCAACGAACGCTTAAATGTCTACATGAGTTGCGTATTCCTCTTAGAATCGTCTCTGATTAGCACCGTTTTAAGAGCGATAGAGATCGTGGTCGTTCCCTTTTTTTTGTTATTCTTAAGCCTAGCCTGTGTGTTTTGTTTAGTTTTGTTGACATTTCTGTTGTGTCGGCAAATATTTATCAAGTCGTAATTTTGAAGTTTCAAATAAATAATTAAATATCACACAAGGTGTTTTTGTATTTGTTTCAATCTACCTTTTCCAAACGCTCACGCTAACATAAACTTGTGATAGATTACCATGTTTGACATATTTTTTGCCAGTTTAGACTTAGTTAAAAAGATAACATTCCAAAAAAGGAATTTTTAGATTCAATTTTAATCTAAACTTTAGCTTCCAAATTTACTGCTGTTTACGACCTTGGCAGTGAAATCTATGATATATATTATTATCAATTACATCACTGCAATTTAAGATTTTGTTAAAACTATTTGCACTCTTTTTTATACTTTATAATAACGGTGCTTATCTAGACGTAACTTAAGCTGTCGGTATAGGAGATTATATTTAATTGTTTAATGATAAATATTATGACAAATGAAGCATTTTTATAGAATCTTGAACGCAAAGCAAAGCGAATTTCTCTTAATTTTCTCAACTGTTGAAGGCAATTTATTCTGGTGGCGTAATTATTGTGAGGGGAATGGATCGTATATATTATATATTACTAGTGTCCAGGAAGGTTTTAAAGACAGAAGCGTAATACAATAGGTATGACACCTACAATGTTGTGCACAAACAGATCGAAAACAAAGAACGAGTAAAAAAAAACAAAAGTGCAATGACATTTTATTAATTCGCGCACCTTCAAACCCCCAGGAATACGTTGATCTTTAATTTCAAGTAGCATGCAATTCTCGAGAAATGATATTAATTGTGATGAACATTTTCTTTCCAAAAGTATTCATAGAGACCCGGTCAAGCCAAGTCAGAAATAGACATGAAGTCGCAGTAGTCGCGTCCTGTTACATTCAATTGCTTACAGAGTTTGAATTACAAAGTATTTTTTAAGAGAACTTATTTACCATGACGCTATTTGTCACAGTTCGGTACTAATAGTTTTGTAAAAAAAATAAAAAAATGTATTTTTCTATGCATGTTAAGTAACAGATATAACAATTACTAACTCTTCTTTTGATGTTTACTAAAATCGTCATTAGCTAAACTAAATTGTGTTTGACTGTTTTTATCTTGTTGTTTTTGTTAAATATTATTATGATTAATATCAGTTAAAAGAAACTAATGTAGCAAAGGTAGCTAGCTCAGGAGAAAGACCTTCGGTATTTTTTGAAATTAAAACCGATTTATCTACATACAGAGTAACTAAATCAACTGCAAAACATAGATATACGGACAATAGTATCTCATTTGTTACCATGATGGACAAAGATGTATGCATTATGCAATTATAGCCAGTTCCAAGCATCAACACATATTCAGCGCTAAGGACTGCACGCAGATATATCTCGTACAAGTGAATCAGCCTTGCACGAATCTGGGCGAACTGGTTATACAAAAATATTACATAAAAAGAAATCATGTAAAAAAGCCATTCGCGAAAGTTATGTTTCAGTAAGAGTTCATGTCAATTTTTTCCTCATTTTTCTGGTAACAATTTGGCCGCGAGATGATACCGGAAAATGTTTCTTGTCTTTGAAAATGTATCATTAAATTTTAATAGTACGGTTTCACGTTAAAGTATACCACAAGGCGTTACTTACTATTTTATAATCACGGACTTTCCCCCAAAATGAACAAAATATTTTCACGACAAATTGGTCCTATAAACATGATATTATAAATGTGCAATAAAAGCAATCGAAAAATATAAAAAGGGGCTATTATTATGTTTTATGTTAAACTTACCGTAACTTTATTTGCAAATTTTTTATATGCCGGGATCCTTTGCCAATTTTTCTTTTTCTTGAATATGGTGTACGGCTTTTTGCACTCATTGTAAATAACAGAATAACAGTTTACTACACCACTCACTTTCAATTCTAGATGACACTTACGCACATCCGTTCGCGAAATGAACTGAACCCAAAACCTCCAGAAATTCTTTATATTATGTCAGCTAACAACCTTCAGATACTCTTCAGGTACTCTACTTTTAATCCTATTATATAGTAAAATTAGGTATCGTGGCCGGTGACTAGGGTATTTGAAAACCCTTTTACGGCTTTATTGACTCATTTTGGTGCTTAATGCCTTCTTCCAAGAAAGTTCATGCATTAAAAGTTATTTAGTTGTACCTAAGCAAGATTTATATTTATTATTTTACCCCTAATTTCTAGCCATGCCATCTTACATAAATGTGGTAAAGGTACCGACCGTCCTCAAATTAGTAAAAGTATAGTGGTGTAAACAGTACAATCAGCGTGGAAATGTTATGTCGCTAATAGACAAAAAATGTACTTTTCGCAACAATTAATTAGTATAATGCAATAAAATTGCCAACATTACTGGATTTTAAATATTTTAAATTAAATAAAGATTTTATTGGCAATATGCTTATTATTTTATTGTACCTTACACTTTTTTTTAATTTTATGTTTGTCTACTATTAGGACGTTATACGTTCCTGTTATTAACAATTTTCGAAAGGAGTTTGAACAAAATCTATAAAAATGTCAAGTACCTATCGCATTTGAAACAGTTTTATTCTAAAACTGTTATTACGCCGGAGAGCTAAGTAAAACTTCGCTGGTTTTATCTTGCTGTGATTATTCTACACTACTATAATTACAAGATGCAAATTAATGAACACCAACACCTAAAAGCTAGAAAGATATGCTATCATTTTTCCGTAGTGTATTGGTAACATTTTAACTTTACTGTAAGAATGCTGACCAGTCGAATTTACATATCTTGCGTTAGGTAAGGGAACTTGTAAGCTAACTTGTGAGGGCGACTTATATCTGTACCTAGCATAATTGATTTAATTATTTCACAAGCATAGATATAAAGTGGAAAAATTCGTAACAATACTGCAATAAATGTAGTACGTAATCGGTAAATACCAGCACAAGCATCAACGGCAAAAACATTTTATAGTTGATAATTTGGGTGGATACCTTTGAAGACTTGTAATGACCAATTGACCAATGATAAACCGAGATAACAAAAGTTTATGGGCATTGTAAACCGTAAATACTTGTATTGGTTCTAAACCTCTACCCCCCAGGGAGAGGTAGGAGGTACTTGGTAAAGGGCGTGACTGTTATCTGTTCCAAATTTTGTTCATAAATTTTTAGGAAATAAAATACAAAATGTAATTTTTTTTGCACGAATCGAACTATAAACAGCTTCTTCTGGTGTCCCTCAGAACAAATCTCAAAAAAATTTTTTTTTCTAATTACTATGATGTTTTGAAATTAATGTATTTTTAAAGTCGTTTTTTTTTCTAAACTAAAATAAAAACAGTCAGATTTTTTAAACCGATCGATAGATTGAGCATTGAAGAATATGTTGTGGCAATTTGGAGCATGTCAAGCAAACAATGTTTGATTGACGCCTGAACAAAATTTCACTTTTTCTCAATTTCAAATCCATTTTTTAGTACTAAGTAAATTAATTATCTTTTGTTTCATCTATTACTCGATTAAAAATATCAATATCTAATAGGTATATGTAGTCAACAGTGAAAAAACAGCCTAGATCAAATTCTTTGAAAACCTATACAACCACCTTAAGGACCATACAGCACTATAGGTATCGTACTGTTGTACTCCTACAGTCGGCAATAATATATCATAAAACCGTGACCCAACCGATTCAGGTCTGTTGAAGCAGAAATTAGTAAACTGCATTCAAGCGTTCAAAATGATAAGCAAGGAATCAGTGTTGCGGGGCTTTCAGAGATGTTTGCTGTTCATTGATAAACAGCCAAATTATGAGGTTTACTATACATCACCGAGTAACCTTTGACTTAAACGGTAAAGCGATGCTTTAGAGGACGTACGAGGTGTTAGGTTACAATATTTTATTGATTGAATGGTATAATAAAGAAACTAAGTTAGAAATACTTCGCTTTTTCAAGACTTTACTACCACTGCGAAACAAAACTTTTGCAATAAACATTGTGACGAAATTTCTTATAGCTTTTTCATTAGTCATAATCATAAAACATCTACACCGTGCCCTGAAATTGGGCTTACTAAAGATGAACAAGATACGTGCATTCGTTTCATATTAAACGCATATCTCTATTTAAGGATGACGGTCTGGAGTTAAGTACATATATAAGCAAGCGTTTTAAAATAGTGATAGTGTCACGTATCCACCTCGTATTTATAACTAAATATTGATAGCGTCCTAAACTGCGATGAAGTTGTAAATTTAAAATATAAATTTTAAACGAAAGTTACTGAGTAATTTAGTTTTTCGCTGCCACCAGAGACGCATTAGAGACGGCCGTGCCTCGAGCCGCTATGTAATTTTGATTAATGTAGCCTTACAGTGGAGCTAGCTGAGGTATGTATAAGTTGTACTTTGAAAATAATCGGTTAAAACTATTCTACGAACCCAACAATAATCAAAAAGCGTAAAATTACAATTAAGGGTATGTCGACCTGGGTTTGAACACAAAGAGTAGGTACTCTTTTTCTTATCTAACCTTTCGACTTTATTTCTAAGTCTTCTTCAGAGCGTCTACAATAAACATAATTGTAACATTTTTAAAAACAAAAGTTTTAATTTCTACTTACAGAAATTTGAGATTAAGTGTACATGATGTAATATTACATATGAAGGTATTTTCCAACAGTATTAGTAATTTTGTCTTCCTTACGAACAAAGTTTGTTAGTCGGGTGATTAAAGAAAAAATTAAAATTCAAGAAAAATACAAATACTTTAAAAATCTTTCAGTCAAAAAGCTGCAACTTTCATCAGATATGGTACCAACATTAAAAATTACAAATATGTATGCTTAAAACTGTAACTTTTAAATTCCCCATATACAATAATTACCGATTGAACACTACTTTTTGTAGTACTACGTGTACAGGTCTTGCGACATATTTATAAATTTTAACGTTGATCTGATGAAAGTTGTTGCAGCTATGAAACATGTAAAGTTTTTTGACTGAAGAATTTTTAAAGTATTTGTAATTTCATTGGATTTAAATCTTTAATCACCCGACTAACAAACTTTGTTCGTGAAGAAGACAACACTACCAATATTGTTGGAAAATACCTTCATATTTAATAACACCACGTACATTTAATCTGAAATTTCTGTAAGTAGAATTTGAAACTTTTATTTTTAAAAATGTTACATTTATGTTTATTGTAGACGCTCTGAAGCTACTTCCCCTCGTATTTTTCATATAAATAGCTATGAATAGATATAGGGAACTAATAAATGTATGCATAATAAAATTTTGTACCACTACAATAGAACATCTACGTTATTTCTATTTGAAATAAGAAAGACATTTGAGTTCAAAGTTGACTAAATGTAATGAGGAATTACTGCCATTCCATAAATATTTAACAAATTACAAAAGTTCAGAGTACATTAATAGCTCTTTCTGAAAGTCAGATAGTATTAAATTCCAGTCTTTGCTGAATCTATAAAGTATCTGTACCTTAAAGTGATCGATGCAGATGTAATTATTTTCACAAAAATTGAGGTATCCTTGGAACGGTTTATTTTATATAGTTATAGCTTGAACAAACTAACCCTTAAATTAAATTAATTAATTAATTAAGTCGTAGAATACAATATATTAAAAAGCACAGGGCGTTAATGATATATGCTTATATAAAGCCTTTAAAAAATGGTAATAACAAAAAAATATTTTTTATAATTAATATTAACAATTTGTAAATACACCCTTATTAATATTAGTAAAATTTTCAGTATAAATGTTAGTCAAATAGTTTCTAAAAGGTTTTCTAATAGCGTGCTGGAGCTTTACAATAAAGTACAACAATAACTACCTCTGCCACAGAAAATTGTTCAAGGGTGAAAGATCACAAGACCGGCACTTTTAGAAACAACGCAATAAGGCGATTATAGTCTAAGGCAAATGGCGAGTGGCACAGCCTTGTTAAAAAAAAAAACATTGCTTAATTTTATATTTATCAGTTCAGACCATACATATTACGTTATATTCCTACTCATATACCGTTGACCAGTAATACTTCACGATTTCCATTAATGTCTTAAAAAAWGTAAGGCCAGGTTGCACCCTGAGCGCAAAAACCACACCAAACTGTAACTCTCAGGATGAAGAGACAACTCATGGATCTTTTGAGGATTTTTTTCAGCTTAGTTAGTCGACGACTTTTGAAATGTCTGGCCAACCGAACACTGATTTTGATGATGAATACCAATAATTTCTACGTGCCGTTTAATTGTGTACGGGGTTTCGTTGTAATTGTAGGATATCTCGGTAACTATTAATGCTAGAGCGTTGCGGTTTCGACATTACTGTATTACTGTACTGTACTGTACCATCGCCTTCTTTATATCGTCTTTTGTTTTAAAGCCATAGCCAACTTTTGAAAAATGTAATATTTCTTCAGTTCTCAATATCTCAATTGGCTATGTAGATACAAAAAACTGTAGAGATATTTTATATAGATATTTTTATTTTGAATTCAGTGGCGTACTCAGAATTTTTTTAAGGGATCACATTTTTGAGATATAATACAAACTTGCATTTTTTTAAATGGAAACAGTAGTTGGCGTTGCTATGATTGAAAAGAACTATTTTTTTCTGATTAAGGAAATGTATACATTGTTTGGTTTATCTTTACTAATTTTGGTATTATACCAATTTTTGTAATAATTTAATGAGATTTTACGTTTTTCGTCAAAATGGATGTAAATACTTGATGATAAACAATACATAGCTACTTATTTCCAAATAAACAATCATATTCATTAGTTACATGGTCTCCTAGAATATCGGTAAAATAATGCATGAGCGCTCTTAGGAGTCTTATGTATGTATTCAAATACCTATGCATATATAATTTTTAAAGGATTAAAATTTTTACTTAATAATATAAATTATATCGTGTGTTTTCTTATTCCATAGCCTCCTGGATGCAAACGTAAAATATGATTAAATTATTTTAAAAAACTTGAATAATTCCAAAATTAGTAAAAATAAACCTAACAATGTATACATCTTATTAATCAGAAAAAATAGGACCTTTCAACCATAGCAAAGCTAACTATGGTTTCTATTACTAAAAAATGCAAGTTTGTGTCATATTCCAAACATGTGACCGCCTAAACAAAAACGGGGTACGTCACTGGATTCAAAATAAAAATATCTATAAAAAATGTCTTTACAGTTTTTTTTATATCTACATGTTACTTTGATAATGTTACATTTTCCAAAAGTTGGCTATGGCTGTAAAACAAAAGACGATACAAATATCGCGACGACACAGCTGAACTCAGAACAAAAAAGTAATACAGTAATGTCGAAACCGCAACCCTCTAACATTGATAGTTACCCAGATACCCTACAATTACAACGAAAATGGGACACCCTGTAATTCTATATGATTACTTAATTGTGCACTGAAAAAAGTTACTTGTAAAAAATTGCTACGTGATTGTAGTGCACAGCTTTGTGTTACTCATTACTAATATTGTAGGAAATCTTACATAAACGTCTTGAAATAGGTCTCTGGTTTTTGTAGTATAACTATTGTAGCAGAATGTTCTACACATTAAGTAAAGTTTAACAAAATAATATTAAAGTATTTTATAATTCGCGTTGATAATGATTATAAAGTATTGGGTTATTAGGTTAGCATACTTATTAAATTAGAAATAGTAACTCGCTACGGTCGGGACTCGAACCAGAACCGAACGAAGCTCTGGTGTTTACATTATATACCATGCATCTTAGAGCTATTCTAATTAAAGCCCATATATATAGACTCAGAGACCCGTTCTGGAGCGAGTTACTTTTTCAAATTTGATTAACCTGCTTAAATCAATAATTTTAAAAAATAATATCATTGTAAAAAATATAACAAAAATCATTTAGTAATTATTTATAATTTTTTTTTGTAGATTACTCACTGAAGCATATTTTTTACACGCTTAGAACATTCTCAGGCATTATTAGTTAAATTACAAAAAAACAAACATTACACTAATTATAGATGATATCATTATTAAAAACGAATAAAATGCATCAACACATATTGCATGCTACAAATCGCATTATTATATACAACATTTGTTACCTTACAAACAACGATAAATGCAAACAACATCCATAGGTAATATCAATAATTTAAAGTATAGCTTTTTTCAAAACTATGTCGAGCATTGGAAGTTTTATTAATTTATACCTATATTACAAAGTCTACCTATGTTTTCTAGACTAAAATGCATTCAATACTGTAATTGTCTGGAAATTAGAGTATAACGTATAACGATGATGAATAATAATCTCACAAATTTGATCTGTGGTACAATGTTAGTGAGAAAATTAGTAGCTAAGGGTTGGCACTGTTGTTAAGTTGGTACTTATAGTCGCTCGGCGGCCGCGCGCGCGCAGGTCATCACATCGTGGCATCACGCCATCCGCCATCACGTAAGCCTCGTCCACTCACGTTCTTGTTTTAGTTGTGCGGAAGTGTTAGTGGTTATTGTGTTTTATATTATTATATTGGATTTTGATTATTAAACAGCCCCTAATTGTTGTGTACTGCAACATGGACGATTACGTTAAATGTTTAATTTACAGGTACAAAAATGTAACCTTGTTTGTCTAATGAATAAAATCATAATAATGCTGCATTGGTTTCATTTATTTTTGCACTATATTCACTATATTTTTAGTCAATTATAACATTAATTTATAGTAAAGAAAAAGATTTAACATAGTAAAATTTAGCATACTGGAATATTAAATTTGACTATTATAATATGTTACAATAAACAAAACACTAATAAAGTACACTACATCTTGTAGAAAAAATTGTGATACCCTGCCTAGTAAATCCTACAAAATTTGTATTGAACTGTACTGCATTCTCTAAGAACATACACTATAAAATGGTAAGTACTGATTTCTACATTTTTAGTAAATACAGCTACAATAGTTAATCTACAAAAATATAGTATAATTTTCTACAGTTTGTATCTAGTCGTATTTGCACTATATTTTGTGGTAAAGATTATTACAATTGCAGTTAAATTTACTATAATTTTTTTTTCAGTGTGCACTACTGAAAGACAGTCTAAATCTGATATTGGCATGTCAAGCAGTGTTACCGCTATTACTTTTAAAAGTTCCAATATAAATATGACGCGTCCTTTTGCTTACATACCTACTCTATTGTTGTCATCAATGTCTTGCATCTACTGCTTAGCAATTCGAAGCCCTTCTTAAACTGCTCACAATGGACACAATAATTTCACCTTCGTTTTCAAGTATGCCTCGAATTTCCATACTGCTGAATCGAATGTACTATTTTGATTTTTGAATCATCATATTAGCAAATTAAGCTTTCGATCTGAATTCTCGAAACCGCCACATCTATTAAACAAATTTCCAAAAGCTTAGTGCTCAAACTGCTTATTATCCATTAATTTTTCTAATTACGTGTTCTATCAGCTTTTGCAGCATTCTTATTTAGTAAACTATGAAACCAGCTTAGCAGAATATGTTAACATACAGTGTGTCTCAGTCTCAGAGTGTAACAGCGTAATAACTCTTTTGTTTTTTGTCCGATTTAAATCAAACTGGTGTCAAAAGATAGAGCTCACGAAGGTCTATTTAAAAGTTAAAAACCAATTTCTATCTTTAAATCCAAGGCTACCTATGATGCTGAATTGTAATGAAAAAAACGAAAAAAAACATAGCAGGCATTTTTTAATCGGAAAATTTTATTAACAAAACTTGCTGGAAATCATTCAAAACCCTCAAATCCCAAGTTTGGTGAAATTCCAAAAAATGAGGTCTTGATGAAAAAAAATCGAAAATCATTATTTCTAAATTTAATTATTAAACTGAAAATACAATACGAATTAATAATAATAAAAACAACACAAGAAAATTAAATATTATGTTCTATCAAACCTCCGTCAGCTCTGATGCATGCCTCAATTCGCTTCCTGTTGTTGGCCATAACTTTTCGGAGGGTTGCAGGTGTAATTTCAGCGCAAGCTTGCCTAATCTGATTTTTCAGTTCCAGACTATTTCGTGGCTGCGTTTTGTAGACTTCATTTTTCAAAAATCCCCACAAAAAATAGTCCACGGGTGTAAGGTCAGGTGACCTTGGAGGCCAATTAATTAAAGGGCTATTTCTTCCAATCCACCACCGAGGAAAGTTTTCGTTTAGCCAATTCCTTACTACCCATGCATTGTGGATTGGAGCTCCATCAGGTTGAAATATGATGTTATTGTAAGCAATGAGGGACAAGTTTTCAATTTCGTTTGAAAATTCATTTTGCAAAAAATTTATAAATCGTTCCGCATTTAAATTTCCATCAAAGAAGTAAGGCCCAATTATTCTTTCATTTAAAATACCGCACCACACATTCACCTTTTCTGAATATTGGCGTCGACAATTTATAACCCAATGAGGATTTTCGACGGACCAATTTCGAGTATTTTGGGAGTTCACTGTACCATTAGTTGTAAATGTCGCTTGATCTGAGAATAAAATATTTTTGAAAATATTAGGGTTGTTCAAAAACTCTCCCTGACACCAAAAGCAATATTCGAGCCACCTTTCTTCGTCTCCATCCTCTAATGTGTGTAAGAAGACAGGCTTGAAAGGACGTAATTTATTTCGACGAAAGCATCGCCAAATTGTATCCTTGGGTACATTTAAAAGTATGGACATTCTTCTTAGGCTACATCTTGGATTTTCTCTCACAAACCGAAGAATTTCTGCATCTCCAACATGATCCCTCGCACGTCTGTCTCGTTTGTTGCACACTTTACCAGTTCTATTGAATAAGTTATTTATTCGCCAAACTTTTACATGGTGGTCTATCCGGATGCCGATTGTTAAATTCTGTAGCAGCTTCCCTCGCTGTTCGAAAATTATCACCAACTAATCTAACAATTTCCACTTTTTCCGCAATTGTAAGCATTTTAATTTAAATTCAATTTGCTACAATACAAAAACCTGACAGAAAGTCAACAGATTCACTTGACAACTAATCAATTTAAGTAGAGCACTTGATTATAAAATATGACGCCGCCAGTCAGAGTAAAATTTTTATCAAACCTATTTTTTTGAATTTCACCAAACTTGGGATTTGGGGGTTTTGAATGATTTCCAACAAGTTTTGTTAATAAAATTTTCCGATTAAAAATGCCTACTGTGTTTTTTCGTTTTTTTTTTCATTACAATTCAGCATCATAGGTAGCCTTGGATTTGAAGATAGAAATTGGTTTTTAACTTTTAAATAGACCTTCGTGAGCTCTATCTTTTGACACCAGTTTGATTTAAATCGGACAAAAAACAAAAGAGTTATTACGCTGTTACACTCTTAAATGAGACACACGGTATTTGTACCACAAACACATTACCAATTCCCTATATCTCCTGAGAATTCGCCGAAGTTCATCTAAAATTTATATCGTGCATAAAAGCACATCCTATAAGATCTGAAACAAAACATTTGCGGACTACAAATCCTCAAAACACCTTACCTTTAGTGCTCTAAGCTCTACATAAAACGAAACAGTAATTGCGCCCGAAGGATAAAGAAAGCGCACTAAATATATCGCCGGCGGTTTTTTGATGTTCGCCTTGCTGCAAATAACGGGCTGGCTCTTTGTGAAAAAATGTAAGTTCGATCGTAAAAATGAACAATGCAAATGTGGAACACACACGACCGCTCCGGGCTGTTCGAAAACACGTGGCCGATTCCTCTTCCACCCGACGATCAAAGGGGATAAACTTGCAGCGTGTTAATTCCCTGTTTATGTGCACATTTTTATTGCATGTTTCCAGCGTTACGGTCGTTGAGGCGCTTCACATGAAAACAAGATGGTACTCACATACAGAGGGAATGCAAAAATTATAAACTTTAGGCAGCAACCGTGTTATAGTTCCATTTGGAAATGAACCAGGTGTGAAGAATTTCCGAGCTCTTCTGTCGTGGCCCATGCATTGAATGCTTCCAAACGTTTCGTCATTCGTCGCTGTCGGCATTTTCAGTGGTTACTCCTTAACAACGCTTACCGTGAAAGTCTTAGAGAAGTACTGTGTTCCTATTTATGTAAGAAATGTACAGGGTGTTCAATTTTCGTTGTAATTGTATCGTATCTCGGTAACTATTAATGCTAGGGGGTTGCGGTTTCGACATTACTGTATTACTTTTTTGTTCTGAGTTCAGCTGTACCGTCGCGATTTTTGCATCGCCTTTTGTTTTAAAGCCATCGCCAACTTTTGGAAAATGTAACATTTCTCCAGCTCTTCGTTTCTTGCTTGGGTATGTAGATACAAAAAAACTGTAACGACATTTTTATAGATATTTTTATTTAGAATCCAGTGGCGTACACCGTAATTTTTTAGGAGGTCACATTTTTGATATATAACACAAACTTGCTTTTTTAAATAGAAACCATAGTTGGCTTTGCTATGGTTGAAAAGGTCTATTTTTTCTGATTAAAAAATTATACATTGTTAGGTTTATTTTTACTAATTTTGGAATTATTCAAATTTTTTAAACTAATTGAATCATATTTTACGTTTACATCCAGGAGGCTATGGGATAAGAAAATACACGATATAATTTATGTTATTGAGTAAAAATTTTAATCCTTTAAAAATAATATATGCATATTTGAATACACACATAGGTACATAAGAATCCTAAGAGCGCTCATGCATTTTTTTATCGATAGTCTAGGAGGCCATGTAACTAATGAAAATTATTGTTTATTTAGAGATAAGTACCTATGCGTTGTTTATCATCAAATATTTACATCCATTCTGACGAAAAACGTAAAATCTCATTAATTTATTACAAAAATTGAAATAATACCAAAATTAGTAAAGATAAATCTAACAATATATACATTTTCTTAATAAGAAAAAATAGTTCTTTTCAACCATAGCAAAGCCAACTATGGTTTCGATTAGAAATATGCAAGTTTATGTTATATTTCAAAAATGTGACCCCCTAAAAAAATTCTGAGTACGCCACTGAATTCAGAATACAAATATCTATAAAAAATGTCTACTGTTTTTTTTGTGTCTATATAGCCAATCGAGATATTGAGAACGGAAGAAATGTTACATTTTCCAAAAGCTGGCTATGGCTTTAAAACAAAAGATGATACAAAAATGGCGACAGTACAGCTGAATTCAGAACAAAAAAGTAATACAGTAATGTCGAGACTGCAACCCTCTAGCATTAATAGTTACCAATATACCCTACAATTACAATGAAAATGGGACACTGTACAAAATGAATTTTGCCCTGAAAGAATTCAAGCGAAGTTTTCATTGGATGTATACAGAATGGTTAATAAGTAAGAGTATATAATAAACATGCATTCCATTGATCAAAATATCGTGGTCCAAAAATGATTTTCTGTTCTACATTTTTTGAACAAAATTTGGGGCCTCTTATTGTTAAAGAATTCAAATATTTTGATAGATTGGCTGTTACTGGCACTGAATCTTGACAGGTAATCTACGACGTATATTATCCTATAATTCCATCCCTGTTATTGTAATTTGACAAAACAGCGATGGTTACAAAGCAAAGCTGAAATCCGTTAATACTTGCTACCCCATATCTTGTTCGCGCCATAGAGAAAAGTACTATACTACCTTTTGTTTAGCGGATCAAACCCAAGGCTAGAATTGGCGGTACCTTACAATCCAGTTACCTAAGCCGCTACTTGCACATAGTGCCATCCAGAGCTGAGAAGTAAAGTACAAAATATGGCACCGTGCATCTTATTACCTGTTCTCCGTCATAGTGCTAATTCACTTGAAAATATGAGTGCCAAAACCAAACTGAATTTTACGCGTTACTTTGTAGTGTCGTTAATCCAGGAACCTGCTGCGCAAGTGTACGGAATGAACAATTACGCAATAAAGCGACGAACCGCAGTACGCAGCTTTGCCAAGAGTATTTTGGCAAAGTTAACTGTTATGAACGTTCACCTTTTTCACCTGAAATTGCTACTGTTTACGATCCCCGGCGTTGTTAGGATGCGCCTATAAAATGAGAACGGTAATAAATGCGTTTATAAAGCGACTTATAGTGCTACGAAGCACTTTCTAATTGCGGGAAATATGGCCTCTTAGCAAGCTTCCCTGAAACACATGTAAGTCAGCCTAGTTCAAATAGCTCGACACGTTTTCTTTTATGAAAATGCAGTTTGCTTTACGTGACAACTTAGTTAAATATAGCTTCAAGTCCCTGAATAAATTACCTTTTATATGAGGTGGTTATTTGTTCTCGCGAAATTAAAATGAGTTACCAAAGGTACAAGGGCAATATGTATAAATATACAATTATACACAATGTTACCTATCATCGCATATCATTAAAAACGTGGTAAAACTAAAGCGCTTTAATTTGTTATGTACATTTAGGGGATTGTTAGATATTCAAGGAACAAAAAACCTACATACTGTAAACGGATTCATTCCTCGAAGGGGATAATTCGTTATTAAACCTTTAAAAGCTTCAACTTCACAAAGTCAAACATCCATTTTTATTGACGAATGTATAATGAGCCATCACCATCAGTGTCTAACACAATGAAGAGAGAAAAGAATTTAAACTAAGAATGATGTCAAATTGGAAATAAGCAATCTTGCTTTCAAACAAAAAGTAACCTGCATGTCAACAACACAAACCTGATTTTAATAATCAAATAAAATTACAAAAGTCATTCAAAATCATCAGATTTTCGTTAACTACAGTTTTGTATGTAGATACCTAAAGAGATAGGGCAGGTAAAAGACAACAGGAAAGCTATGTTAATAAGTAGACAAAAATCATAAGTGGCTTCCGTATATGGCCGATTCCCTTATCAAAATCGCACAAGGATTCCTTGTCAAGGAAACCATATTTACACGCAATATAATCATGAATATTTGCGGCAAATGTGATATACACCAATAAGTTCAATCGTAGGTACTAAACATCATTATTACAAACATTATCAAAACAATATACATTTTCTAACACGCACAAAGCGGCGCTTCGGTACGGCTGCCTTCGCAGTTCCGTCTACAAATTTTTTACCACCACTCACTGTTTCCTACCTCTCATTGAGCTAGTGGCAGAAGAATTTGGTCAGGTTACAAGCAAAAATCGGGTAATAGAAACTATTTAGTATTTGAGAAATATTCAATCACGCCATTAAGCGATTTACCCACAAAATAAGAATAGTTTTAGCATCAACGTCGACCTCACCAACTGCTGTAAGTTTGACGTCAATGGGTAGAAAATTCCAAGCTCACTGGATAGTGTTTCCGATATTGGAGATAATGGAAACAACGTCACCTGTTCGTCTTATATCCGGGCCGCTAAAGTTAAGCTACTTTTACCAGTAAATTTCTAGGCACTTTGTCTTAAAGACGCATTTGTAGTTGAAAGGTTTGAAACATAGAGTATATAACAAACACGCAAATAATCGAACGTCTTTAAAAATTTCTTTTACAATAGCACAATATTTAGCAGGTCTTGCATTTAGAGGTGATGTCAGTGATCAGTTCTACAGTCGAAAAATTTTACACAAAATTATGTACAAAATTAATAAGCAAGCATGCGTTGTAGCAAAATTTGCAAGAAACCTAAACGTCTCTATGCATTTCGAGGTCTGCAAGGGACTAATGCACCCCAACTCTCCAAATTCTGCCCAACAAGATAATGGGTGAGAACAAAATTGCTAACTATTTTATTAAACTATGAGACGTTAATGATTTTTTTGTGGACATATCTAATAACAAAGGCAACGCAGCCAAAACAACTGGAGCAATTAGATATCTTTAAAAAAGAAGTTTTTTGACTATATATCATACTTACGAATGCTTCGAAATCAAGGCTTTCCAGTTGTGTGGACAAAAATTTCAAACAAATTAATAGTACTCGATTTAGAGACACCAACGCTTCCTATACTTCGAAAAGCTCCCCGTCAGATTGATACTGGTTAGTGTCTCCAAAAAAAACATTTTCAAAAGCAATTTTTTTGAAATCCTATATCTCACATTTCACGCTCTATGCAACTGCTTTAAATCAGATTTGTACTCTACATTTTCTCAATTCCATTGAAGACATTGTAACAGAAAAACAATATTTCTGCCGAAATAATAACAAGCTCTCGATAACACTAGGTCGGCTGCATTTGATAAGGACCGCTTAACATTACACAGAAACTTGCTACTAGACATAATGAACAAAAAAAACTGGGCTGATGCAAGCATCTGAATTCCGCTGACATACCTCCAGAAAACATCTTGAAAATTGCCCTTGCTATCAACATCACCTTGTAATACAGCAGAGTGGTCATTCTCCGCTCTTCGTCATTTAAACAATTATGTTCGACTATGCCTCAGGACCATTTAAATCACCTTGCAATTTTGTACATTATTATTATTGGTCAGTGGATTTTAAAATTTTCTCATGAAGTTCGGCGTTCGTTTCGTTTTATGCTGACGTGTCACATAAGTAAAGAAGAAAGTACCTTTTCAACTTTACATGTTTTACTTTCCTGATCAGAGTTTACCTTTTTCAGAGTACCAATGGCCATTCACCAATTAACTACTGAATGAGCCAATTTTCTTTTATAACTGAAGCACAATGTGGCCTAGCAGCTTTTTGTTTTGGGTTGTCGCATGTGCCGCTGCTGCATCAAGCCACAATATGGAAATTATTTCATTAAAAAACACACATTGCTATGTTGCTCTCTGAATATGGGCTTAGAAAAAGAGCAACACACAAACACACTACATAAAGTTGCCGGCCCTCAGCAAGTTTGGTACTGGTTACAATGGGTGAACCATACCATGATTGGGCAGGCAAATTTATGTAACAACTATTGTTATCAATTAACTAGATATCTAAATTTTTAGTGTGGATAAAAAAAGATCCAACGGCAAAGCTGCTTATTTTCGACTAGAGGTTTACATGTAAAAATTTTCTACCGCAATGTCCCCTTAACTTAAGTTTGGAACCACCTTTTTGAAACACCCTATATATCGTGCTACACAACTGGTACCTTGCTAAAATGGCTTCGAGTTACATTTTAATTCAACGCGCTACATGAACCAAACGTTGCTTGTTCGCCACGTCGCAGTTGCTTGCACCTCGTGTTGTTTTTGGCAATTGTTCTGTCGATCATTGCCCCTGCACTTAAAATAATATCGACAACAAATGCCTCAACATGTAGTTCCGTTAATCACTAATTTTAGACGCGAGAATTATTTTTCAGGAAGCTGTCCATTAAACAAATCATTTTAGCTATTCTGGGGCAACAATGCGGTCTAGGTGCTATCAATCAACCAACCTAATGAATAAAACTAGCGTTTATTACACAAACATTCGTTTTCGCGTTTATTCAGAGGTTGCAAATCTATGGCAAAATAAACGTGTCCAGCTGACCCACATTGGCCGAAAAACACCGGGGGTTAAGAACCTGCCGCCCCAGCACCGCACAAAAGTAGATGATCTTTATTTATCTGTCGTGTATTCACCCCTAAAAGTCATTAGCGTAGCCGCAACGCAAGTAATTGTACTAATAATGGAAAGCCGCAAGAAAACGTATACCGCTCAGTAATTGCTAAGTTTATAGAAAGGTCGACAAACTTTGCTTCAAAGTTTAACTCGGTTTTTGCCCATTAAAATCTCTGGCAAAATTAACGCGCTCTCTCGTAGAAGGCTCGGTCTCCATCATTGTCAGACGGCAGAACAATCGGAAAGGCAGCCCGCTTTCGTTATACCCTTTTTTGTGTGCAATGCCGTAGATTTATTAAAGGAGTATTTGCTAATGAAGCAACAATGATAGCAACGTTGAATACTTTACATTCTTCCAGTTGAGGCTTGTGTGCTTTGAATAATGGAAATAAATTTTTAGAGCGTTAATAATAATTTAAACGTGCTCCTTCATGTATCATGTCACGTAAGGCTGGAATGCTACGATTGATCTGGCGTTCTCATAGATAGCGCGCTCAAATAATTCGATATAGCAGGAATTGAGAAGTAGGGGTGCGCATTTTTGCCGATATATCAATAAAATTATCGATATATCGAATAGCGATAAATTATTGTTATAATATCGATATATCGGTAATTTAAATTATCGATATTATCGGATTATCAACTATTCGAATTATCGATATTATCGAATTACCGTTAATTCAAACTCAAATTATCTATAAGTCCAATGATTCTATATTACCAGTAATTCGAATATAATTTTAATGCTAGTAATGTTTCTTACCCTTAGCATAAGCTGTTACCCGAAAAGTAGCTAAAGTGGTACCCCCTAGCCTCTGGCCCTGGTACCTTTATTAAGATCAAAGGATTAGGAAGCATGACAGCTGGGTTGCCAGATTTGGCTGCTTGTCGCCAATTTGGATACTTTTTCTGATCCTTTGACATAATTTTTTAACTGTGCGATTTGGGAAAATAATAAATACGGATCATCTATTATTTGTCCATGTAGATTCATCTTGTTCAATTTAAACAAAACGGGGTACAATCCACATGTATATATACAAAACCCTTACCATAACAATTTAAAAAAGTAAGTACTCATTTCTAAAGATAGTAAGCTACCATCTTCAGTAAGTTAGCTGCCACAACAGTTATTTAGATTTTTTTAAATTATTGTGGTAACATGATAAGGGTTTTTATATACACTTTAATAGAATCTACCCACTTAACTCTTATTCTATTTGTATATAGTAAACTTGTAAGTTATCACAAAAAAGTTATCACAAAAAACATAATTATTTTAACCGCTATTAACAAACCAGTGTTTATAATATATCTCTAAATAAAATCATCGATAATTCAATTTATCGACAATTCGAATTATTTGAATTATCGATAATTCGAATTATTAATAATTTGAATACTCGATAATTCGAATTATCAATAATTTGAATACTGGATAATTATTGATATATCGAATAGTATCGATACCTTTGATATTATCGAAAATATTGATATTGTTTTGGTATCGCCCACCCCTATTGACAAGCCACCTTCAATAATTCCTGTAATAGACAAACTCGAGTAAAATCTTGAAGCAGGTCGATTTTATGCTCATTGAAGACATCTTGTAATGTAAGATTCGAAGTTGTCAGAGCTACCCTCTATACCTGTGGCAGCTGTCACATTTCATTTTTAAATAGTAAAAAGGAGTCGAGTAATATCTTATTTTGAACATCTTCCAAAATCCTTTTTGAAAATGCGTAAGAAAAGGAAACGATGCAATTTTAATATAATCCAATTTCCTTCCTGCAACTTCCATAAAAGTTTGAGTTGCGACTCAAATGTTAACCTGGCACTCGCAATTTTTTTGCCGAATTTCCCCAAGGAAGGTTGCGTTTTAAAAGCCTTCGCCCTCATGTGCACCCATATAGAAAAAAAATATAGGGGAGCAATATCGATAGTGAGTGCCAAAAAGGAGCAACCCTTGACCCTTAATAACAAAGTTCAAAATTGCGGTGAATTGCATATACATCATTCAGAAAGCTAATTCAATTATATGGTGCGATAAAAGTTAGAAAAACAATAAAAGGTTGATGATGAATTAAGTTTATTTTTTGGTATGCGTTTTTAAAAAAGACATAGAATGGTCCAACTCGACCCCTCTTCCCTATTCAAAAATGAAAGAGCTGTCAGGAATAGAGGGTTGTTCTGACATCTTCAAATCTTACATCACAAGTTGCCTTTCTCCAAAAAAATGTCGACCTGTTTCAAGATTTTAGATAGGGCGGTTGTACCCCATATTGTATATTTAATGCAGAATATGAATCTACATGAAAAAATAATACACATCTATCTTTTTATTGATTCCAAATTTCTTACCTAAGGCAAAAAACTTATAAAGTTAAACGTTGAGAACTGTGACGTCATGATCGCCGGTCACGACTGGTTCGCTGTGGCCATTGGTGAAAACCTTTATAGCTAAAAATAAGGCATAAAGCATCACGTAAATTTTTTTAATGTTAGTCCCATTGGGTCTAGGCAAGGCCTCACGTATGTTATAATAAAGATTCGTGGTTAACTGCTACAACCCCTGAAGGAGTCTAGTATTTATTGAAACACTCGGTAGAATGGAACTGACAATTCCTAGCATCACAGTTCTTGGAGTACCAGCGGCCGCAAATTCCACTATTTACGTATTTAAATCTGATAATCGGCAATTATGATTCTTCTTGTCACATTGACAATCTAGAAAACAATACTCTGCAATGCTTCTTGTAACTCAATGAATCCTCTGTAATGAAACTTTAAACGCTATTTGGTAAAGGAAAAATTTATCTGGATTTATCACGAAATTATATTAATCCAATATTGCCCGAAATTATGGAACATGACGATCATTTCAATATCCACGAGACTGAGCTCTTTTACTTCATGTGTTACCCGTGAGGCAGTTTTTATATCCAATTCCATCGAAAAGCCCATGGCATCCCCGGGATAGATTCATAGGGCCAGATTCTCTTCTTTTATTAAAGTTGATGTTAGAGCTAAAATCAACCCTGTAACCATGACAATACCTTAAATTGAGGTGTGTAATTAGTTTAAATTTTAAATACAGAGTTGATTTTTAGCTTCAAATAGAGAAGAGAAACTGATCCATAATATTTAAGGCTACGTGTCATAGATAAATGCATTGAAATTACTTCAAATGTGCCTCGAAATATCTGAGAATATTTCGATTAGTGATTGTACCGCTGCATGGAAGTTTATGACGACCATTTAAGAGCATTTAAAAAAGGGGGGTCTACCCAGCGAAAATACGGCTTCATATAAGCATTTTTGGTTACAACTTACAAATTATACAGTCAAATATTGAAATTTTACGTGAATTGCAGTCGCTTTAAGTCACAATTTCTAAATAACTATTTAATTAATTTATAATCGGGAAACGTACGCAATTCTAGCAATGTATAATCTTTAAATATATTTAATTTTTGTGACAAAAATAGCAGTCATGCGGATTTGTTTAAGCGATCGACTGCATGCAAGAACAATGTTGTCGCTAGTGTACGTTAGGCCTGTCGCTTGGGTATATAGATAAGGAAAAAACTGCAAAAGGTCAAATTTTAAGATACAACATAAACTTGAATTTTTTAATAAGTAGAAAAGATAGTTGGTTTTGCTATGCTTAAAAAGACCTATTTTTTCTGGTTAAAGAAAATTATACATTGTTAGGTTTATTTTTACCAATTTTTGTATTGTTCAAATTTATTTTAGTAATTTAATTAGATTTTACGTTTACATCCAGGAGGCTATGGAACAAGAAAACAGCATATAATTTATATCATTAATTAAAAATTTTAATCCATTAAAAGTAATTTCTGCTTATTTGGATACATACATACATAAGACTCCTAGAAGCGCTCATGCGGTTTTTTTATCGGTAATTGTTTAGCGTCAATTATTTATATCCATTTTGACGAAAAACGTAAAATCTCATTAAATCATTACCTACGAAAATTGTAATAATACCATCATTGTAATTGTAGGGCATCTCGGTAACTATTAATGCTAGAGAGTTGGAGTTTCTACATTACTGTATTACTTTTTTCTTGCGAGTTGAACTGTACCATCGCCATTTTTTGTATCGTCTTTTGTTTTAAAACTCTAGTTAACTTTTGAATAATGTAACATTTCATCAGCTCTCAATATCTCGTTTGGGTATGCAGATACAAAAAAAAGACATTTTTACAGATATTTTTAATTTAAATGCAGTGGCGTACTCAGAAGGGGGTCACATTTTTTAGATATACCATAAACATAAGCAGAAACCATAGTTGGCTTTGCTATGGTTGAAAATACCTGTTATTTCTGATTAAAAAATGTATACATTGTTAGGTTTATTTTTACTAATTTTGGAACTTTAAAACAAAAGGCGATATAAAAATTGTGATGGTACAGCTCAACTCACAACAAAGAAGTGATACAGTAATGTCGAAACCGCAACGCTCTAGCATTAATACATAGTTACCTAAATATCCTACAACGAAAATGGGACAMCCTGTACATTTTCTTAGTCAGAAAAAATAGTTCTTGTCGACCACAGTAAAGCAAAGTACGGTTTCCATTTAAAAAAAAGTACAGGGTTGTTTTATATCTCTTAAATGTGACCCTGCAAAAAATTATGAGTACGTTACTGGATTCAGAATAAAAATATCTATACAAAATGTCTTCACAGTTTTTTTTGTAACTACATACCCAATCGAGGTATGTAGAACTGAAGAAATGTTAGATTATTCAATAGGCTATAGCTTTAAAGCAGTAGAGGACATAAAAATAGCGATGGTACAGCTTAATTCACAACAAAAAGGACATACAGTAATGTCGAAACCGCAATCCTGTAGCTTTAATTTAACAATTACGCCGAAAATGGGACACCTTGTACAGCACTAACAAGACTGCAGAAGAACCTAGATAAGTTATTTGAGCAACAAGTATCCATAACCTCTTGCTTTGTAGATCTCTTTGCTTTTCGCAATTCTCATCATCCAGAATATTATTTTTGTTTATTTATTTCAAGCGTGATTTATCTAACGCCCTTTTATAAGTGCCTGACAAAAAATGTGCTCATATTTTGCATTGAACTTTTTCATGTGGCCCAATGTGTAATTGGTTTATCAAATGAAGTACCTATTTTTGTTTGCAACCATCTTACACCCTACTTCTCGTCCTTAAATAATCTGAAACAAGAAACAGTTAACTTAATTAGTGGTTTCCTTAATTTTCAGACCCAGAGCGTACCCAGGGTCGTCGTAATGGGCTCAAGTACCGCATCAGAAACCACAATAAACACAAGCACAGACAGTTCGAATACAATAGTAACTACAATGACAGCAACTGACGGCGACAACACGGAGGACAGTCTAGACATGAACGAGCAGCACGACATCCTTAACACTGACAACTTCGCTGACAACAAGCTGAGTAGTCAGATACTACAGCCTGTCCCGGTTACACCCAAAACACCCGCAACAGCTAGACAGCAGACACCACCAACTGCTAAGGAGGAAAGGAAATTCGTCTTCGATGTCGTACAAACTCCGCCCGTGAAGAAAGAAGGAGTGTTCACTTTTGAAAATAAAAAGACGGAGAAGGTTCAAGATAAACTGGAGACTGAAGACGTAAAATTTGAAGCTAGAAGAAGAAATAGTTACAAGGTAAGGATATAACAATCTTCAGGAACGTTCCTTGTATTATTTAAAATCCGTTAGTTACTTTATGCGTGTTGTGTTTCTCTACTTTCCATCTTAATAAATAATTTTTGCTACAACTTCGGTAAAGTGGCCTCTACAATACTAAATTTAAATAAGTAAATAATAAGGGATTTTTTTTCTTTTCTACTAAACGGTTTAACAGTTAAAAAAGGTATATTACTGTGTTCTTTCAAACGCGGCGTATTAAAGAGTTTTGAAGAAATTATGCAGGGTGGCCAATCGAAAACGTGCTGCAAAACATTACAGGGTGCAAAAGAACTCTTCAGCAAAATCAAAAAACAGCTCAAGTTTTTTTGTCAGGGGAGCACGTTTTGATGTCCACCAACGTGCATACAATAGTACAGGTTAKTTTTAAACTGTTGTCGTACTTTCTATAGCATTTGCGATGTCACTTCGCGACATACGTTTTTTGTTTTAAATCTTACAAGTATTATCAGAGCTATTAAAAAATTCATAATCACAAATTTTTTGGACACACTGTATGGAGTTTATAAGTCTGTAGGGAGCTAGAAGTAATTATTATGTACTTTTTATTGCAATTTAAAGGGTGGTAAATTAAACATTATTATTTATTTGAATAATTATTAAAGTATCGTATCACTTTTCAAACAGTTTTTACTTTGTAACATTATTAAAATTACTGAGATACAACTTACTCAGATGTAAACGACTGGAGTTCTGGTGATCGGCTATGCTATAAGGATAGAATCCTAATGCAATGAGTAGCATGCGATCTGTTGATTAAAATATCCTGACCTGGCCACTAATTTAGCAATCAACAGTGAGTAAGATTGAGCAAAGCTTAGACTAAATTGACCATGTACGAAATGCCCTAGTGAGCTATAGACTATTAATTTATAAAGAGAAGCATTTGGAAGGTGTCTTAAATTTCCAAGATCAGCTGCATTTGTCATGTAGACAACTGGCATCAGAAGTAATCGCTTAGAAGACGGCACACACTCGAAGTACGGTTATTGATCTAAGGTAAACCGCGTTGGATGCAGGATAGCTATGCTCAGTGCAAAGAGAAAATAAACGTATAGACTAGTACGGAGCCTTCGACAGTCTTGAAACTGCATCGCGTGAAGTCAAAGTACTTGCCGATGTCGAAATGGACAAAATTTGATATTAAAAGTATACATCCTGTATATGTATATGCATAAGCGCAGTCAAGGAACCAATCTATTGACATATACCGATGTATTATAAAATTTTTCTCTATCACGCGGGTGTCCATATGTGTAATATGAGACGGAAAATGAAGAATATGTTTATTATGACACAAATATGAGGGTGTAGTGCATCCGTCAGTGTACAGGGTAAGCAATGACAACAAAATACAAGCCAAATTTGTTTTAAAATAACACAAGGAGGTATAAAAAATAACAGTGTCATTAAAAGTAAAAAGCTTTCCACAAAAATAAAAGTAGTATGCCGTATAGGTGAGGAAAATTCTCTCGCAGACTCATTGGTACGACATAAAACATTATTAATGTATAGAAATGCATGTCCTTCCTTTAGGAAGTAGTACCCGTTAAGTTAGCTAGGTGGCTTTCTCATCGTGTCAGTGCATTGCTGATAGATGGCAATGCCATCTATTCTATTATTAATTAGTGTATATTTATAACATAATTATACAAACTGTTAAACTAAAACTGATAGCAATAATTGTGTGTAACGTGCAGATATATCGGCATCGCTAAGCTAAACAGAACTACACTTCACCCAATCACGCCGATATCAAGCATCCACATGACGTTATTATGGATATTTATCTGGAACCTTGTGCAGAATAGTATGTGATGGCACTAAACTAACGAACTAATCAGAAATAAATTGAATGCTGCAAATAACTTCGAATTTTGGCGGAATTTAGCAATTCTAAGTTTTCGGGCTATTAACGTTGATGCTTTACGGCAAATTTTTAAACGGATATACTAATAGCCCTAAAGGAGGAGGCTGAGTTGCTAAATACTTTTGAAATGACACGGTAAATCCTTAGTTTCTATAATAAATTGCACGTTGCTTCGTAAGACTCGGTTCATATCGCTAGACTACTAGTGTGACGTCATGGCAGTAGAGGAGAAACAGTTCAAGGCTCGCTAGACTGTTAAATGACCATTTATTTAGTTTAAGTGAAGATAGGTATTTGCACTTTTTGCAAGGTGTATTGATTCCAGCTGTCGCTATTCACATTTGGCAGATTTGCTTCATACGTTGACAAATGCCGCCGGTTGAGATCTATTACATCGAAAATTATATTCGACACGTCGTAGATATAATTTAATATTAATTATTATTTTTTCACGCACACCGTAAGTTGAATTTTACGTCTAGCGTGTAGGTTTTAAGATTTTTATCATTTGTCTAGTAATGCCTAAAGCATTTGGAACCTTAATTCTCAGTAATTTTAACTCCTGACAGCAAAAAAAAATCACAAAGCCCTGCGACTTGTTACAATTTAAATTTTTATTGGGGAACTTTTATAATTTTTATCTGGCCCCCGTTCTTGAGCGCTTTCTTGCCCACGCTTTTTGTTTCCCTGGCTATACCCTTAGCCGGGTGTTGACTGCGTATTTTTCGAATAGAATTCAATCAGCTGTGCTGTGGGTGTGTGTGTGTGGTGCTTTGGGATGCAAAGGAAGCTATGAAATTCATATTTTATCTCTAAAGTGCCGGATTCTTTGCCTGCTTCCCTATAGTGTAGCATTCTTCACGTTGCCGTTTCGTATTCCTTTTGGTGATTATTGGCGGATTATTCCAGAAGCTATTTATCATCTGACAAGCTTCACCTTAGCTGAAACCCTTCTTTTGAGAGTAATTGTTAGTTTTTTTATGTTTTGTCATACATGCGTTGTGTATCTTCAGAGTTTTTATATTTGGCGTTAAAATCTAGCCCGTCGAAAATCAAGGCAAACATTGTTGCCAATTTGGACCTATTCAGAAAAACTCTAGCTTTCCGGTGAGATTTTATAAGCCGTGGAATCCCTCAGCCAACCATAACACCAAGGATTGGAACATCACCTTTAAAAGTAGGCCACATTTTTAATAATTTTTGATTATATTGAAGTAATAATAATCTCGGGTTAACGTAAATCTCACAAGGTTGCAGAAAATTTTTACTTAAAGTTAAATACCTACTTATTCACTGAAACATCTTTTTTTTATTATTTAGATTTACCTCATTATTACTCGTAGTGTTAATGTACAGTTTAGACGACTTTCATGGCCATGATTTCGACGCGGCTTGATTACTTTACTTTATTTCTATATTACGGATCTAAATTGTATATTTACTGCTTGGGCTTCCCCAAGGCGTTTTCGTTTGTATGCATTTTTATTGATATTAAAATAACGCTTTGGTTCAACCAATAAATTTCTGAGCGAAAATTATTTATTACATTTGTTTTATTTTCGAGGTCACTATCTCTGAAGATTCCCCTTTCGTGTTTCTTGGGTTTTCGTTTAATTATACAAGTGGGTGATGTGAAACACGTAGCACACTTTTTAATTCGTTTTAACCGAACCTAACCTTTAATTTTTTTGCTTAGCTGCGACCCCATCTTGTACAATACCATTGAATATTTCTCTGCCTCGCCGATTAGCTAATTTTCGATTGCCGCGTGATAGTATTCATAAGTTGTGAATTTAATGGCGCATTCATAAAATGAGATATCTGTATGGCATGGTATAATCCTTAGTGGACGCATCTTCGTGTAAACTGAAAACATAATTTTCAATTGAAGACGACTTATTGAAACTTCATATCTATCGTTTATATGCCTGAAAACCTAGCACTGACCTTGACAAAACGTAAAGCCTTTTCACTTTCCTTAAAAGGTTGCCCAAGAAGACTACGACAAGATCGAGATCCTGCTGGAAAACGCTAACGAACGGGGAAAGGAACATAGAGCGAGCTTCAGGCGTCCCGACGTTCCGATGAACTCATCCCCCGACCGCCATTCCCCGAAGCCGCGCCAGCGGCACAAAAAGTCGAGCAAAAGGCACCAGCAGAAAACAGATAAGTTCACATACGAGGAAAAACACATCGCCAGGTACCGTGAAAAGGCTCGCATGACGCCGCCACTGCCAGATCTGCGAGTCGACTTTTTCCCCGAAGCCGTGGACAACTGCCAGGTAGCGATCGTTTTCTCTGTGGTGTTTCTGTCGAACATCATTAGGATTAGACAAATTATTGGCAAACACAATTCGAAGGGAGGCATTTTTTTACCGGTTAAAATAGCAAGCATACTATAATTTTCGTTCGTCTATCACAATACAGATCCGAATGAATTAATTTTATACCCATAGTAAAAGTAGCCATTAATAAGGACTTTTCGTATAGAAAAACTTATCGTATAATTTTCGTACCAGAAATTTAATATCTCGCCAAAATTTCAAAACCTTAGGTGTATGTGCCTAATGATTGTGTAAACCTACTCCAAGTAATTTTATACTTCGTCTTGCCAAATATTAATTTACCAAGCAAAACTCAAAATGGATTTTTTAAACGATTTGTTCGGGATTTTGTAGTGTGTGGGTTTTCAGCTCTATCAAAGGTTTTTGCGGTTGCTATCCCAGTACCTACTTTGTTTTAAAAAAATACAGCACCACACTTTAGAAGAAAACTTTTTGTAACTAAATGCTTAATCCCAATGGGTTTACAATGTTTATTTCTCTATTAAATACTTTTCCATTATATATTTAATGTAAAGCTCCTGTTCATAATACATGTATTCCCAGATCTACCCTGGAACAACAGACAAACTTGCAGTGCGCATAGCATACCTTTTGTTTTCTAATTAAAATTAATTTTTTACTAACTGTTTTATGCAACATAGGTTAATATTATTATATATTTAAAAACGTAACGTTTATATTTCACTTTAAAAGAATATATGCTCTGATTGTGCAATTATTGCTTTCCTTTTAGATATTTAACGATGAGCCTGTTTCACCAATCTTACTAGCAAAAAACTAGCGAAAAACAGTTACCAAATTTAAGTCATCGCTACCTAAGCAACTCCTCTGTTTTACAATCCGTCAGTACAAAAAATGCTTTCAGCCTCAGCATTCGAATAAGGCAAACTCATTACTAAATTTGCTAAGCAGACGATATATATTTTTAATATTGTAGCATCAAATTCTTTTGTCTTAGCCATCACATCCCAACATTTTGCAACGAATATTAAATCTTACACTGTAGAGTTAGCTACTTAAGGTATTTTGTCTATGACAGTTTGACTCCCAAAAACATGCGATTTTCATTCCTAGATTCCATTTTTCTCTTTCGCAACAAAATTACACTTAAAAAAGAAATGTCCCATGAGTTGGCAGCGCTGCTTGCGCCTAGTTTTATGCAGGTGCTGGTGATGCTTGTGCGGCGGAGGAAAGAGATTGCGAGGGTGGTAATGGCCGTTGTGTGATGGATTACAAATACTGGAAAAGTGTTAGCTAATTACACGGTTCAGGTATTCGGACGTTTCTCGAAATTTGCGAATGGTCCAGAAAGCGATTTTCGTTAAAACAAAGAGATTATGAAATAAGGCAATGTGACGAGTGACTGGGCATAGAGATTGAGACCACCGTTCTTGTATTGGAAATAAAAATTTATTTCCCCAACCGTCCAAGCATCCCAACCGCCTGCGCAACTCTGCTGTCTTTCTCCTTTAGGATTTGGTTGAATCTTGACTTGGTTTTGGTGCCATATTCCATATGTTTGTCCTGATGACCAAGATTGCAATCTGACTCTGGTCGCAAAAGATGTTATAGTCTTTTTCAGAAAATATTTTTGTAAAAATTCAAGTTACGTTAGATTTTATTTTCATTTCAAGTAACAAAACTGCAAATACCAACCATTCAATTTAATTTCATAAGTATAAAATTACCGTTGAATAACAACATTTACCGTACAGTGGCGGCTGGTGACAAATTCTATTGGGTCGGCAGTAAAAACTTTGGTCCACTCTAGTTAGTCAATATTATTTATTTATAAATTAGTAAATAATTTTGTATATAGTTGTTATTGTTTATTACTTGCTACTTCTGTAAATTTTCATATCGCCGCAAGTTAAAAAGATAGTTCATTTGGTAACAAATAGCCTAATCTAGCAACTAGCTACATAATTTCAACGTTAAGCGTGCACCTGTACTGCACCGGAGAGGAGAAGTCGATATATGTCGACCCAATCCGAAGATGTATTCGGAAGTCCGGCAGACAACATTAAGCGATTATATGGGTAATAATAACACACTTGTTTAATCCTACTTCCAAACTTTTATTTTTGGCAAAGCCAAATGCCAGCATTTCAACCGCCAAGCGGCCTTCTTCGGTGGCTTAACAAGTATAACTAAATTAAAACAGTAAAGACATTTAAACATATTGTAAACATAGATAGGTAACAGAGTAGTGTGGTGTGGGAAAAGAATTTGTTTATATTATATTTTCGACTTGACTATTGCGATAAGTGGGTTATTTAAGGGCGTGAGGTCCGTATTTAGCAGATGGCTTGAGTTGCGTTTCATGTAAACAGCCTCTAAGGGGTTCAAGTTGACGCGTGTGGACGGTTTTATGTTCTTGACGTTGGCAATATTAAATTTGTGACCTGTTTCAATATTATGTAAAGCTAGTGCAGATTTTTCTCCATTTCTATTGTTTACGTGGTACATATGTTCTTTGAATCTAATATTTGCATTACGTTTTGTTTGGCCAATGTACTTTTTTGGGCAGTTACAGCATTTAATTTCATAAATTCCAGATTTGTTTAACATATCTTCTTTATCCAGGGTGTTACCTAATAAGTTCTTTAATGTGTAGTTGTTTCCAAAAGCAAGATTTATATTAAATTTAGAAAATAAATTTTGAAATTTATGCTCTATTGCTCTATTTATGCTCTATGTTAAATGTTTGAAGGTATCTGCTTAAAATTGTTTATTTAAGAGCTCTTACAATAATCTTGGGAAAATGAAAAATTTCGTAGAACATTCGGGTAGTTTTTCGTGATTTCAGTGTTGAACTATATATATATATATATATATATATATATATATATATATATATATAATTGTTGTTCAATGTACATGTCAAAATTAATTTTCGGAATCCGACGACTATGAATGCCGGGCCTCCTTTATTAATTTCAATAAAAACATATATACGTAAAATTAAATTATGATTATAAAAAAACTGTAAGCATATAAAGGGTGTCAATCAGATAATTTGTAACACTCAGTAGAAAACAGAACTATAATTGGTCGATTAAAAAAATTGAAATAATTGAAATAAATGATGAAGTCCGTTTTAATGTTTTATGCTGTCTACCGGCCCCAGGCATTGCAGTCTCGATTTTCGCCTCAGGATTCAATATGCGCGCAGGTTTGCGTCTTTGTTCAGCTCATAGGAAAACGATGCTATTGCTTCCTTATACGATGCGGTCTGCCGACCCAGCGCTTGGATCACGGGCTTGGATGACACATACACGGCTCAGCCTCGGTTGCGGAGTAGCGTAAATTTTTCGGGATAACCCGTAAAAATGTGATTTTGGCTAATTATTAATTTGATGGTAATGTAAAAAAATACGCTCCAACTGAATCAAGATATCTGAACATAATAAAACAAAATATACATAAAAATACGAAAAAAAATAATTTCTTCGATCAAAATTCTGGGTAGGCAGTGCCGACCCTGCCGACCCGGACGAGCCGCCACTGTTACCGTAATATACCAATTAATAAACTTATGTGCTACCACAAATTTGTTTATTTTTTAAACAACGAGTTTAGCAAAATTCAAAGTGAGGTAAGTCCAACAACATTTAAAAGACGTTTATGGACTGCCAGATAGTCAATTCGGATCTCTTGGCAGACACATTGTACGAAGAGATGTGTAACCAAGTGAATAGGTGACCCTGTTTAGGGCTTTAGACAGTAAAACATGTATAACTTATGTAATATGAATTTTTGGTATTTGCTTTTTAATGTGAAATGTGTAATGTTCAGAGGAAAATAAATATGAAACATAGGAAAGATCGTTATCCTTAATGGAGTTATCTGTAGCCAAAATCAACTCTTACCTATAACTATGGTAACACGTTAAAATCTGCCAGTGGTTGAACTTTACGGCATTGCGATGGTCACTTGATCAATACAGAGGTTCATATTAAGCTAAAAACGAGATGAGAAACTGAAACATTTTCATATGTTGCAACATAGGATTAAAGATTATTGTCCTTTCTATTAATCAAAATTAAGAGCATTCTGATAAATTGTCCAGACTGACAGTAGGGAAAGTATAAAGGAAATAAAAATTAAAAGACAACTTTCGTAACTTAGTAGTTAACGCCAAAGTATTACCCGACGCTCTAGTCAGTAATACTAGAAACTGTATAAATATATATTTCATTCCGCGAATGACGCGCTTACGAAACAGACGTTTAAAAAAGCTCGTGTTCGATTGTAACAATTACAAGATTGATATAATCACCATACATTTGATAAAATACGCGGAACACCAAAACATAAACATTTTCAGCGTCAGCACCAAGCTCAGGGCGACGCTCTGCTGGTCCCACCGTCGGCCAAGGAGAAGAGAGGTAGCGTCTGCTTGAACAAGTGTCTACGGGAAGTGGGGGCTCAGTTGGACGCCTCCTCGCCTATAAATGTAACCACGAATCCGTTGGAAAATTCAGTACACTACGGAAACCGTAAGGCGCGCCAAGCGACCATTGTTGTGCAGCAGCCGTCACTGAATCTTGACCACGCCAACGTGTCCACAATCTTGTTAAAGAACGGTGGTGATTTCGGACTGGAAAGTGGCAGCAAACTGTGCTTCAGGAAGCAGAAGGAGGAAAACATGAAGCAGCTACTGGATGTGGCAAACAACCTGACGCTAGAGGAGATACACGACTTCGAGATGAGGTGAGTGACTCGAGTTTTTTCTAATCTGTCGGAAAGCAAACCAGAATTTCTGTTCTTCTTCACCAATTCTATTAACTTAATGATATTTCTAACAGAAGAGCGAAGAATTGTTAATACTATAAAGTAGTGCAACTTACAAGACAAGTTTTTATTGTTGGTATCAACAAGAAGTGCTTGAAACATAAAAACACTGGAACTTTCAGAATAATAAAATGAAATAAATTACCTGCCCTGGTCAATCCAATAAATCAAGTAAATTGACCAACGCAGACCACTGCCTTTAACCGCAGCGTGCGGGTTGGTGTATAAGTGAGCTGATGCCCTCAGTGCCATCTTATACAACCTTCAGAATAGTGGATTTTTAATTCCAAGCGTTACTATGAGAAAAACATTTAGTATCCAATATTTTTAGATACTTTTGCGATTTGTGCAAGTATATACTAGTAATAGTCAAAAACAGGAGCCACTTCAAAACCTGAAATTTTATTACATAAGTATTTTTGGCAGCACCCTACGCAATAAACATTGTGTTTATAATAACCGACCACGCATATCTCGTGAAAACTTGTTTTGATAAAAAAAATACTTCAAAGTAAAGCACAAGTCGGTTGTTAGTAATTGTACGCGAAGGTGCACTTTAAAAGCTTGATTGTTGCTTAGAAATGCGTAAACTCAATCATAAGGAAGATCTCATTAAGAGAGAAATTATCGCAGTATGTCAAGACAACTACCAGCCTGCTATAGATATGGTAGACACACGAAATGTGTTTCCTTGTATATGATTTAGAGTTTTCTATCCATAAGGGTGTGGATTTCCTTTCTAACCATTGTGACACTACCTTTTTTCACATTACTCTGGACCAAAGACCGATTGAGCACTAATAGACAAATATCCTCACGACAGAGTGCATTAGGCAGGTAAAATTTATTTAACAAATTTCATACGGGCGTTAAGCCGTAGAGTGGCTTTTAGTTAAATATTTTAAGCGTGGCATAACTCCAAAGCCTTTTTTACATTTCTTCTTTACTTTACGCAGGTAAACCCATAGGTAACTGATAAAACGGCAGTTTGAATGCGTTATTTGATTTAATACCTTCATAAAAACTGTAGGTTCAAAAGAACTGCTTTGATTTTGATAGATCAATATTTTCTAATACGGGGTTGTTTAAATTTTTCATCTCTACCGACAGACAGAACTAAGTTACGAAATATTACACTCACATTTGGAGTACTAAAGTGATAAACATATTTTGTATGCTTTGCGTAATTCGCTAACGAGAACATTTTCAGTAAAGCACTAATAGAAATACTTATAGAAAATATTTTTTTTATATAAAACTAATGGAACTTTATTGTATAGTAATAGCAAATTTAAAAAATCTTTATTATACGTATACAGCTTTGAAGCATGCTGGCGGGCATTTTCATAAAAAAATTTAAACTCGTGTACGAAAACGTGATTAAATATAAATCAATATTATCCTAAAATCTTCTGCATTAGGAGCGAACTTTTCCGAGAAACACAAAATTATTTTAATAATTTATTTGAAAATTATTAGAATAGTCGTCACTTTATAAAAGATAAAATATAGTTCTAAAGACAAATTTTTTTATTGTAAGATAAGAAATTTGTGCTAACTTGATTAAGTATTTCAATGTGGTATCCTTTTAAATGTTTGCTTCACAATGGTAGATTAAAAAGCTTTCAAATAAAAGAGCTATTACGGATTTACAATAAAGCGACGCAAATATTTTATCTAGAAGGACCTCCTTTGGTGCATCACTAAAGACATATTTTGGAACAATTGACCTATGCAAGAATGTATTCGATACCAAAAGTACATCCGAAGGAGGACGGAAGGTTTTAGATGGCAATTGTTGTGATCAAGTATTGACCTTTACTAACCACATTTTTTACATTTTAAAAAACGGTTGAAAACTGGTGTTGCGTTTATTGATTTTTAATAGCGGTATGGAGAGATGTGTTGATGTACAAATTGTTAACAGCTATTAGATGACGTCAAACTGATGGAGGATGCTGTGAAATCGCACATTTAAAGTATTTGGTTACAATAGAAGTAGAAGATTAAACAATGGCTTTCCACAAGGTTTTGTTCTAGCTCCTGTGTTATTTGTTTAATCGTTATACAAGCGATCTTCCAATTACTGTGAGTCGAAAAATCATCTATGCATTTCCTACCAAAATAGTAGGTCTGTGAACACTGAAAAACAACTAAACCAAGACTTAAATATCGTGGCATAATATTTGAAAAAATTACCTAATCCTAAGAAAACCGTAACATAGGACTTTTATTTAAATAGTCACGAAAAGAAGAAAATGCTGAATGTCAACTTTACGGCCATGTCCATTAAAAATAATAGCAGTCCAGTTTAGCTTGGTGTTACTTTATTTACACAGTTGACTTACAAGTTGATGGTACTAAGATTGTTCCTGGTCTTGAATCCACGTGAAAATTTGGTGTCAATTAAACACAATACACAAATTAAGTGCAGGGGCTATTAAATGGCTTCTAAACATAAAACTTTATAAATTATTATAAAACTGTATCTTCAAACAACACTGCCACCATTAATTCTGCTGTTCAACATCTAGCATACAGTCTTCCATTACTGACTACACGTCTTTGTACTTATTATATGTTTAGTTGTAATAATATGCCTAATTAAGTGAGCAAAACATCTTTACAACACCGTTCAGTGTTCATTGTATTATTTATCTGCTCTTCAATTTTCCCTAGTTTTTATTATGTAGTTCCTAGATTTTATTAAGGGCCTTTGAGAAGTTGAGTTATCTTTATTTCAGTTTTGCCAACTCATTTTAACTCATATCTGTAATACTCTAAGTCCATTTTCTTAAGTAATTCTTGGTATAGCTATATGGACTTATCCTTGGCTTGCTGCTGCATACCTCTTTCTTCTTTTTTAGCCTGATGTTGCTACTACAAATACACCTCAGAATTATATTAATTATTCTGGCTATTCGCTCTGAACTACCAGCTTAGATTTACGTCTATATAGCATCAGCCGACAGTCAAAACTACAGTATTTGCCAAAACAAGCAGTGCACAAACATTTCATCTATATTTTTTTAACTTGTTTAACTTATGCATCATTGCATGAAATATTATCAGAACGGGTGTACAGATCGTCAAATACCGTCTGTGCGGGTAATACTCAGAGGTGGATGCAAAAACGAGCGGATGAAAAAGCATTATCAATGACCAAAACACTCGTGAATGCCTGGATCAATTTCTTATAATTTTCGAAATTCATTTCATTGCGGTAATCAGCGGTCTTCCTTCACAGCTTAATATCATTTGTACATTTGGTACAAACCCGTGACTTGCATCAGTCGTTGTCCCTTCCATGATTAATAACTCGGACTTGKTGGTAAGMACAGTTCTGCGATGACGTCAAGAGCCCTTGTGCCGCTAATAATACACTTTCGGAGTTCACCTTATATTCAAGACGATCTTAAGACTGGTGCAATATTAATGAGGTAATTAATGACAAACAACACTCTAAATTTTTATTCTGTTTATAACTCTGGTAAAAATTATACGTATATGCCTAATCCGTCCATCACACTCGGAAATTTCTAACAATTCTTACGTTGCTTATCAATGTTTTTTTGTCGGGACTGGTGCATTTCAAACTCTAAACAATATGAAAGTGTTGTATTTGTATTAATCGTGTTGCCTGAGAAATATTGTCAACCGATACATTCTATATGTCAAACTATACAGCAATCATGAACTTAAGACTCTTTTTTGTAAATCTAATACATAAATGCGATATCTATATATTTTGTCTCTGATAACACCTTCATATCAATGTTTCCAGTGCGTGCAAAACTCTTGCGTAAAAACAATATTAGTTTCATGTTTCAGAGAGGATAAGGGAACTGGGTTGCCTGAACACGAGAGAGCGTAGGTTTCTCCATTATTGTAATCTATGTCTTAAATATACCTTGTGAAAAGAATTACAAAAAGATTTCAAGTACAAGATCTTAATGTAACACCCACGTGGCTTCTGTCCCGCAACATAGGACTTCACAATTTCAAAACCGTTTTTCTTACATTGCCCCTGATATTATGAACTTCTTACATTAGCCTAATATAAACTTGCTACGCAATGCTCGTGTTCTTTTGCTTGGTGTTTAATGCGATCTCAAACCATGTAGTATTTAATATTTTAGTTATCTATTTGTTAGCACCATACACTTTTTTATGTGTCTAGTACAGGGTCCGCCACCTAAAACTCCCCAGGCTCGTATTTTCTTTATTTTTTTAGGTAAAACCTTAAGTTAAATGTCAAATTGTAGGTCTTTTTAAACTCTTTAAAAATAGAATATCATATTTTGCAAATAAAGTTAATTTTTGTAAATATTTTTTAACCTAACCCCGTACAATAAATATTGCTTTATAGTTGGATGCCGGCTTTTATTTTCCTCAATTTATGTCTTTACCATGTATGCGTAATTTTTACTCCTTCTTAGAGAAAAATAAGAAAAACTAGTCGCCGCCATTTTTCTTAATAGGGTTGTTCAGAATTTTTTAAGTGTTACTTTAGTAGCTTATTACGGTACAAATTATGCCTACATACCCATTGCTGCACACAAAACCCCAAAATTTGAAGTAACTTTTAAGTAAATCAAGTACAAAGTTCGTTCTACAGAGAGAGAGGCTAGGAAACGAAACCCTGCGATGAGGCTAGTGCGTGATGTAGAAAACCAAACTAGCCTCATCGCAGGGTTTCGTTTTCTAGCCTCTCTCTCTCTCTCTATGTAGAACGAACTTTGTACTCTATTTATTAAAAAATTACTCCAGATTTTGGGGTTTTGTGTGCAGCGATGTGTATGCAGGCATAATTTGTACCGTAATAAGCTACTAAAATAACACTTAAAACATTCTGAACAACTCTATTAACAAAAATGGCGCCGAATAGTTTTTCTTGTTTTTCACTAAGAAGCAGTAAAAATTACGCATACATGGAAAAGACACAAATTGAAGAAAATAAAAGGCGCCATCCAACTATAAAGCAATATTTATTATACGGGGTCAGGTTAAAAAATATTTACCAAAATTAACTTTATTTGCAAAATATGATAATGAACAAAAAAAATTTTTGGACACGCAATATCCTATTTTCAAAGAGTTTAAAAAGACCTACAATTTCATATACAACTTAAGGTTGTACCTAAAAAAAATAGAGAAAATACGAGCCTGGGGAGTTTTAAGTGGCGGACCCTGTATATGGCCTCGTATATCTGGTTGCAAGGAGGAATGAGTTAAGAGATTCTTCGTCTTTCAATTTGCAAGATATAATAGCGTCAACAATAAGTGTAGATATTACAAATTTCATGAAAATCGAAATAATAGCGAAGGTGTGTGCTTAAATAGTTAATACTGACAAGTGGCATTATTTTAATGTAAATAGCAGATTAATCTCCTATAGTAAAAGCAGATATTGTCGACATAGCTACAAGACTAGGAATGGATCCTTTGATAGAAAAGATTAAGTTGAAATCGTACAATTCCACTCAACTAAATTACCGATGCGAAATTGGAAAGTGAGTATCTGAACCAAGCAATACGTGAAACCAAATATCTACCTATTTTCCTTTATTGCTACTACGTCAGTGTCAGGACGTTATCGCCTTACCCATTTAAGTTTCGAAGCTAAAATATCACAAAGCACCGCCATTCGAACCACTGCAACACTCCAATCTTTATTATAAATATCCAGCATGCCTTTGCCTCATTTTTACCTAAACGCACGAATTCTATATTTAGTTTTTATTGACCAGGTTTGTTGATAATCAATGCCGATTGCGTTTTGACAGCCTTTGTTTATCCATGTACTAAGGAAATTGATCGTTTACACATACAATAAGTGCGGTGCATCATAGGAGGTCCCCAGTTCCAATTAATTTCGTTCGGAAAAGGTGTGCCGTCCAATCAATTACAACTCTCCTGGGGTGCTGAACAATTCCGCGTAGCGAATATTGCGGTGTGGATGGCGTTATCAACTCGAGAAATTGCGTTTAAACACGTTAATTATGGTTTATCGTACTGTTGGTTTCCCACGGGGCTGAGCTATATAGTTTTGAAAAGCGATACGTAACAGGGATAATGAATATTAATTTATATCGTGCGTGTTAGGAGGTCTGTAATTTCTACGGCTGTATACGATTTTTCACAGAACTTTAAAGTTGTAGCATGAATTAGCTCATTGTTGCCAGGTGTAGTTAACCTCACATGGGGATGTCATAATTAGTACGTGATACCAGGTAGTAGTACCATCGTGGACTTCTAAAATGAAACGATTTAGGAGTAACGATTTTTTAGATTCACAGCAAGACTTTTCTGGATTCGCCTCAAAACTTATAAAACTAGGTATCTTTCTTCGCACACTATTACAAGGCAGCAATATTTGTTCAGCTAATAGCGTTATACTACAAAATTATAAATTATCGAACACAGCCCTCCTTGATAAATTCATTTTCAAAGACCACGACTGTACATGCAGTTATGTTATGCTGCAGGCTGCAGTTCAAAGAGTACGATTATTGTGCCGGTTCAGAAACTGCACCTTGTAACACTTTTTATTTACGCTTAAAATTCTAATTTCTAATCGTCCTGTTATACACCAAGTTACTTATCTAAATTGTACCATTAGACGCGTTGAGAAAATGTTAGATTGTGAAGATCAGTTTTCTCTGTAAGTAAATTCTAAATCACACAAGCCTTACAGGTTAGTAGAGGAGCTTTTTTCAGCCTGGTAGCTTTCAGAATACCAATATCTATAATATTATGGTGTTAAAACCATCCGGCAATACTAACTTGCATCAAATGGCTACCCGATAAGCAAACGTCAACAGTTGTGTACAAGTATTACTGAATTCAGAACTATTACTTTTAATTTACTTCTGACAAAAATAGTACTAGTAGTCACAAATATGAGTACAAATACTACTGAATATATCCAGACGATTCTTTGTCATGGCTATTCACATTAATAATAATTGTTTTAATGTATCTTCTATCAAGCAGCCTTTCCCTTGTCCATTATTTGTAAATTTCTCTGACAGACTGATTAATTTTCATGGGTAACCGCCTGTACTCCGTCAATAACTTCAACTTACTATATTTTCACTTCCAAGTTGTTTTTATGTATGCGAAACCGTGTCACTAGTTATCGTTATTGTATTTAATGTTCTAGGGAATGACTAACCTCCACAACGATGCTTGCTTGCGACTAAAGGATGAAGTTTGGTTTATTTCTAAAAAAAACATATTAGCATTCTTTTTAATATCGACCTCAATGCTTGCTTGCTTTGATGTACCTAGCTAGGTACATGACTCACGACATCGCAACTTGCCACGTATGGAGATTAAGGTATACTCATGAGTAACATGATGCATACCGAACTTCGATTCTCCAGAAGCCAGCGACAAAACTGTTGACAGTAGATCATCATCCAAGCTGTTCGCCACATGCAGCAAGTTTTCAGATAGTATAGGCTTGACAGGTTCCTCAAAACGACACGTGCGCCACCTCTTGGTTATTTTGTAGGTTCACGGGGGATACCGAAGCGTTGATTTAGATGATTTTAGATTTAGAGTACAACACATTTGAAACAGAAAACTGCACTCCAATATAATAACGAGTCTTATGTATAATTACAAACGAATTTCGGTCGGTTGATTTACATAAATTTCGCAAAAAAGAGCATTACAAATCGAATAAGGATAGTAAACTGATGAAGAAATAATATGTGAAGTTATGTAGTGGAAATTATTGATGGTAACAATCGTAAAATCGATGGATGAGTGCTTATTGAAGCTCATGATAGGTAGTGTTGCAAGTACAAAAAAGAATGTATGCAATATTCACCTCTTACAGTAATAAGCAGGATTGTTTGTGATAAACAGTGCACCTGTAAAGCAGAATTACTACTTACAAAGGTACGCATAATAAGTTGTACTCTTTTTAATTGTGAGTAAATTAATTTTCCGCATATCAGGTGGTACTTACATTTTCATTATTTTTTTCGTGGACGATTAAGAAACTTCTTATGTCGTATTTCGACACCTCACTTTCATGAATTTTACTCGCAAGTCGTTAATGACTATTCTTCAGCAAATGCTTTTACAATAGTGAATACATATTTTTTATTATGGTATACAAATCTTGGCTATAAATGCCTACATTGATTCTAAAGCAGTGTTGTCCACAATGTACCATCTTTTAATATTTTCACACGTAAACTATATTAATTCATTATATCTGCATTAATCGAACTGCTGCAGATAAGAAAGTCTATAACATAATTATGCAAATTAAAAATTCGTGTCTATGCTATGCTGTCTGCACCGCAACCAACTGCAGACAGAACTACAGGTCACTTCCTTCAGGGAATAGTTCTCATAATGGCAGCTAGGTGGCTTTGACATCGTGTCAGTGTAATGTTGACAGATAGCATTGCCTTCTAATTTTCTACTTATAACATATGTACTAAATCGGACAAGGCGAAAAATATACGCTTCACTTTTCATGATGTAGAATTGCCTTTTAAAGCTTTTATTTTTTTTTCATATCAGCTTGTTTGACAAAGTGACATACTACTATATAGCAAATTGGTAATGAGACTATTAAAATGACTAAAAAATTATGAACATTGCGTTTAATTAAAATTTGTCTTGACACATTTTAGGCKTGCTATAAATAAAATTAAATTGAAACATCGTATGAGAATGCTTACGGTAATCACTTTTGAGTTTAAAGTTGTAATGATAATCACAGGTTATAATGTTACAATTCTCGTATTGCATACAACTATGCATTATTAAAGTCCAGGACTTAGTCGTTCCGAATAACTCACTCCACCAATTTTGCGTGAAAACCCGAGGCGTTAAAATTTCAATTAATCGAAACGCCTCCCTTATAAGGCCCATGTACCACACGCGAATTCTCTAACTAATGAACATTCCAATGCCATCGATTCATGGCACGTGTCGGGTAAATATTTTCGAAATGCCTGTCGCTTTACTACAAGAAAAACATTTTCATACGCAAAATTCGCAAGGCTTGTAAAAAGGCAGTTTTCCAGACTTGAAGTCGCCGAACCAAAATAAACTTCCACCAGATGTTGGCCGTTGTAAAAACGGCCCAGATCTGTCATCAAGAACTGCTTTTATCCAAATAGTAAAACGGGATATTATGTCAATTCGCTGGAAACGCGTGTTCATGGATTATGCATTTAGCTTGAAGTATTACACATCAGAAGGCTAAATAAACAGACGGGCAACCTTGTTATCAAAATAGATAGACAATCAGAAATTTGTATAACGAGAACTCATATCAACCAGGTGCACTCTTACTGCTCTTTAAGCGATTGTATATCGAAAAAATTCTTTGTGTGAATCTGTCTTAAATGAAAAATCGTTAAAGGGCAAAATTCACGTTTGCTTTAAACTTATCTTTCAGTTGCTCCGTATTATTATGAGTAATGACTAATGAGACACGCTCGGAATCGCTTCACTATCGTCGCCATTTCAGTTGTCCCATTTAAATGATTTATCTTAGGTTCTAGGCTTCACGGTATCAGTTTCTCACAACTTGCATGTTCTCTATTTACGTATCCAACCACTTTTTTAAGAACGCGCCAGAAAAACTGTTAGTACTTTTTTAGTAAGCTTAATAAGCGCTTTCCAAACTGGAAAACCCCGATATTTTTGTTAGAACGAACTCATGTATGAGTAATATAGATTTTTAACAAATGGAACGAAAAAATACTAGATTAATGCATGGGTTGCATCTTTGGAAATCTGTTTTCATCGAAGTTGGTATACGAACCTTTTGCATTCATTTATAACTTTCTCCACATATGCATGACATTTTCCATTCCTTGTTTGCTAGATTCTGGATTCATTGCATCTTACAACTGCAACTGAGTAGCCTGAACAATGTTAAAAATTAAATTAAATTAAATTTAAATTAAAGTGCCACAAATTTTATCTATTGCTAAAGAGCTTAGTCTACTGTTAAGGAAATTCATAAATTAATGAAAAATGTTTGACAATTTCTACTCAATAACATAAAAGTACCTATTATTCCAAAGTTTCAAACGGAACATAATTCAACATGATGTAGCAATTTTGGTCTAAGTTTAAACCTTGTTATTAGTAAATCTGTATAAAATTATTATTATTATTATTATTATTATTATTATTATTATTATTATTATTATTATTATTATTATATTACTATTATTATTACTATTATTATTACTGTTATTATTATTATTGTTATTATTACTTACATCATTTCGGTTTTGTGGGTTCCTTTCTGCGATTCAGCTCAGCAAATAGCATTTTATGAACTACAAAGCGATAAAACTAGTAAGTATATATATTTAAACCTTTTATCGTTCTTCTTATTGTAAATGTATATTGTAAATACGGTCTGAAAGCAACGAACGCATTGTACTTGACTCATGTAGAGCGATTTCGTTAATTACATTTAGTTAGAGTACCACTTATAATCTATATAAAATGTAACAGTATATGATTGTCCTTTTTCCTGTTTACATTCATTGTAAAGATTCATAACAACTGCTAAGGCAAATTGTCTGTTTAGGTTTTTCAAATAATGTCATACCTCAATGATTATAATGCCACTTCAGATAAGTCTCTTTCACAAAAATGCTGGTCTAAACTAGATTAGTTTTTAGAGATTTCTCTGTTGTCGTGGTTTATGTTTTAGTGTTTTTAATACTTATCGCGATTGTGTCATATGGGTAGTCGAAAGAAACATTGCTACATAGGGTTGTTTTTATATAAAAAACAGGTTTAAAACGATATGTTACACAAATTGACATAAGAACTGAAATAAAACCACTTTTAGTTTGGAGTGAAGAGAAGGAAACAAACGAATTTGCCCGTGTTCGCTATGGACAGTATGGGTTAGTAGAGAACGAATTCTTTGCGCATTGTCTCCGTTGAACTGAACTTGTGTAAGTAAATAATACTTTATCACTCATTTTATTTCTTCCTTTTGTTCCCAAAACTTGTCTTTGATGCTATGTTGCCCACATTTGGACCACATGCTACTACTGATCTTCATTCTGTTTTATTAGCTTCTTTTTCTGACCATACCTTCCAGTCAATTCTTTTTCTCTATGCATTAAATATGGCCTGCTATTGCTCTTATATTTTGTGCAACTCCATTTTTAATTAATCTATGCCCTTTATTTGTTGTTATTAAACCACTGCCTTTCTTTTTTTGTTTCCGTTGTGCCTATCACATCCAACTTCAAATTCTTCAAATTTATTTTCTTTCCCATGTAGAACTCCGACATTCCATGTTCCCAGCTTCCAAATCTCCCTTTATCTTTTATTTTATACTCTATTTTATACTTCTTGGTCTCTTTGTTTCATTGTCCGTTGTTATTGCCTTCTTAATTCTATCATTTCCTGCGGTTTATTTGTCGTTTATTGTGTCCAACTTCAACCATCTTCCCCTTCATCTTTGGTCTATCTTGCGATTTGCTGTCTGTTCAAGTTTTTACTTGTTCTGCATTAGCTGTATAAAAGTAAAMGTATATAAATATTTAGCTTATGTGTCATAAACTTGGTTACTCTTTCCWTTACAACGCGTGGTTCTTCTGCATTGATTTGTGTATTTTCTTTGTTTAKATCTTATTTTTCTGTTTCAGTATTAGCAGTTTGTGATCGAATTTTCTTATKTCTTTTGATCATTTCTAATTTTTTGCATCATAWTAAGTCTTAMAACTTATATMTCCTTGAAGTACAAATACCAACATTTCCAATAACAATAACACTCCCCTGCAGTTTTTATGATAACGTAAATATATTTCAAACTTGAAAGATCTTTGCCGCCAAGCAAAGTTTATTTGCATGAATGAAATTCGAAACCTAAGTACTCGTATAATACCCTTAAAACAATAACTGAAATGTTGCAGTAAAAAATTACAATATCTTGATACCTAAAACCCATTGTTTATTAAGACAAATACTAGACCTACCTAGGCGAAGTATTGTCATGTTATTTAGTGAAATGTTTTCATCTTAATATTAAACAAATAACTCGTTCTGATGTTGCTGATTTTAAATTTATATGTTTGTTTTGCACAAATATGCATAATAATGTTATCAGATAAGCGACATCTTCCTTCGCCGAGGATAAAACGGAAATATTGAGATATTCAAACGTAATGGAAAAATTATTATAGGCGACTCCGTTGTGCCCCTCCCCTTTCTTATGTTTTGGCCACCCGCACGCTAACACCCGCGCACATAGGAATTTTTGTGAAAAAATATATTGTTTGAGCAATAATTCGACGATGATTGCCTTCCTGATTGTCCAGTACCGTACGTTGAATGTTTGCTGTGCATTTATATGTTATTTATTTTTCAGTATGGAATTATGGTAATGAAAGAGGACATATAAGAAGCACGCTAATAAAGAATTCGTTTATGTCTTTTGGTACTTATAATAAGACCTGTTTTACAAAAGGAGTCATTTTACATGTTCGAAGTACTTACGCATATCAAATTACACAATAAATAAAAGTACAGCTCCGTAGACGCTTGGAGCTAAATATTCAGCAATATTCAGATTTTTTTCAGGCTTAGGAAACATCAAATTACTTTTCATTCAACTTTGGCTTTTCGTGATGATACGTTGTTACACAGGGCATATGTTGAGGTGATTTCCGTAACTGATGCCTGTTTGAACAATTGGACAGGTACTGTGAAAATTATCCAGAGGAATCCGCGGATTCTATAATTCCTATGGTGCCCGTTAAGGCAGCTAGGTGGCTTTGCCATCGTGACAGTTCATTGCTGACAGAAGGCATTATGATCTATTGGATATATTGCAAATAAAAAGGACAGTAAAGGGTGACAAGAGTCAAAAGAAATCTCTGTATCAGTGGTTGCAGCTCTTGTATTAATCGATGTCTACTTGCTTTTACAGTCTGAAGTCATATAATTAACTAACTTATATAATATAACTCGGCATATCACACCTAAATATTTGTACTAAAATAGGAGATTTGATAGGTGACTAAAATTCGTCATTAAATTATAGTTTTTCTTTTTTTATCTTTTTCTGCAAACGAATCTTCGGCGGTTTTAAATATTTCTGCAGATAAAAAAGGAACGAGTGAAAATCTACGAATTCGTTTCTTCGTTCATACGCTTCTGTTCACACCTCGCGCCATTTGAATGTAGGTAGAAGGTGTAAAATGTAAAATGAGAGCAAATGCCCTCAATGCCACCTAATCTGTAACTCAAAAGGTAGACGACCACGACTGTGCTAGCCATTTATGTCCACGAGCATCTGCTCTAGTCAATCTATTCTAATCCTATTCCTATGACTAGTTTCGTCCTAAGACTCTTTAGTTATGCAGAGTTTACGCTTAGGTCAGGTCAGGATCAGTTTATTCGGTATTCCTGTCTGAGGGCTTCCAACAGGGGCGAAACTAATCCTAGGATCCGGATCCGAGCACATGTTATCCATTTCATTTTATGGTGCCATCGCTGAACGCCTAATAGGTGGTCCTATCCACATAACGTTTTCAATACCTAGCATGGTTTTTCTAGGTATAAACAGATACAGCAAAAGGATTTTGCAATATTTTGTAGTTATTACGCAAACTTGACTATTGGTCATTTTTTTTGTTGCGCTTTGTTCGAAACTTTATTGAATAATTTTCTTTAAAGTATAATACGGAAGAGTGCTTGACTTTTTTAAACGGAGGGTTCATTTCTGATTTATTTAAAAAAGCTTGCGTTTTGCAATGGGAACCAAAGTTAGTATATAATATGTGTATAAGGTCGCTGCCTGTGAATACTGCGTGTCATTTTGCTAATCCATTATGCGCTTCAGCGGATTGTTATTAAATGACATTTTCGAACACATTTAAATATTTTTTTCCGAAACATCGACAATAACCGCAACACTGCCGAGTATTTCGATAGAAGGTTGCGACAATTTCATTCTTTTTTCAGTATCACTAAAGGCCACTATTGTAAAGAAGAAGTCCGTATGCTAGTAAAAGTGCCGCAAATGACAGTTCTTGTGCTCTCACAGGTCCAAATCAGGAAATCAACATAAATACTGTTTCAAACGAAAGTTTATTTTGGCAATTCCGACTGCCAGAACACAACGCTGCAAAAGGTAATAGAAGAAGGTAATTGCTTACTTTCAGTGGAATTCCTGTTTCCGGTAGCTGGCATGTACAACTACTCCCCGCGAAGGTTGAATAGCCTTACAAAAATCGGTCGACTGAAGACAGCTATGACGTCGGGCTGGATATAAGCCATTTGAATACCTATAGTGCGCTTTTATAAATAGTAATTAAAGTCTAAGTTTAAACCGGCGTTGTAAATAAGAAATAAACTCACCTTAAAATAGCCTTCTCATAACCGTTGCAGGGTTATTTATAAAGCCACGCCCGCTATTCTTAGTACTAATGGATGGGCAGGTAAAGCACGATGCCTAACTCACGATGTGACGGCGAATCCACGTTTTCCAAGACGCCTATCGGAAGAGCCCGAACATCACGTTTTGGCTTTTGTTTATGTTTTCATGTAAAAGGCTGTTGGCCGTTGAGGAATCCCATGTACTACTTGTCATAATGACTGGTTCGCTTCTGACAGCAACGGATGTAATTATTCTTTACACTTATGTCTGCTGGTCATTGTCGCCCGGACTATTTTTAGTAACTTCGCTTTGTATGTCGAGCTGTCTTATAAATCGTACTTGGAGAAGATTGCTCTAAATACAGCATTCACAACATCTGTGCCAGCCTACATGAAAAGAAGTCAGCCTTGAGAGATGGTACATTTGATAGACGTTAAGAAGGATGGATGCGTTCGAAGTCCTTTGATGTAGCGTTTTGCCGCAGTGACAATTATTAAGAAGCATCTGTTACTTTTTCCTGGATATACACCTAATTTTGTTATTGCTGGCAGACCTATGAAAGATCAAGATCAGTATTGAAACAGTAATATAAAATGATGAAATGTTGAATCTTATTATCGATTATCACAAATTTTACAAACACCAAATAGCTTAATTATATAGAGGGATCCCTTATCCAAATACTGACACCTTTTTGCGAAAAACTGAATTTTACAATATTATTCCTGGTTTTTATAAAGTACTCTTTCCTGTTCTGCTCTTCTGAGACACACTGAACAGACATATTCTATTGAGCTTCAATATATGTACAGCAGCACAGACGAAATAGGGTGAGTGGTTGGGATAAGATGCTCAGTTTTATGCGTTATATGCCTCCACTCTGAAATAATAAGTTAAAGATTATACTCACCTTGTCCGAAATCTTATTATTTTTGTTTATTTTAGGGGCTTGAAGAGTTGCAGGAGACAAGTTTACAACCAACTCATTATTTAGATTATTAGATTATTTAGATAATATATCAGATAGTTCAGTAAGTGTGAATTATTTATTTGTTATATTTTGTATATTTTACACAGTCACTAACGTTTTCAAAATTTTTTATTAAATTTTAAGTATTTGGGATATTTCTCTTATTCAGTACGTTATGTTAGGAATTTAAACAGTAAAGTAAGGTAGTATCGCAAGCTATTTGAATAAATAAGTACACTTAAGTTTTATTTCATTTTGAAGAGAAGTTTTGTTTTATTGTTGAATATCTTTATACTGTTAAATATTTGGAGCACTTGTATGTTTTTAGATTACGAATATTTAAATTTTGTGTTTTATAGACTTCTGATAAATGTAATCCCATATCTACTAATAAGTAGATAAAAAAATCTTAGTCTGTTTTGATGTAAAAGTTTTATAATAAATCAGGTTCCTTAAAAAGCATAGTTTTATTATCGTTACCTCGTTCTTGTTCGAGATAATTCTGATATGTTGTTTGCGTAGCAGGCTTTTTGGTTTCAGAAGAAAACTTCTGTTATTGTTTTTTTCGTTTATTCTTGTATATAGGTCTGGTGCTAGGGTTTCGTAACGAACCGTTTTGTATACTTAAGTCAATATATGTCAATAAACAATAAAAATAGCACACTTTTTATTATTGTTATTGCTATTATTGTGTACTCCCATTAATAGGTACACAAGGTTAACAATAATAATAATAATAATAATAATAATAATAATAATAATAATAATAATAATAATAAAGTATATTTTTATTATTTGTTACATAATTTTGTTACATAATATATATAGACATAAGTGTACAAAATGGTCAGATATGAAACCCTAGCTTTAGACCTTATATATGAAAATAAGAGATAAAGGCAGTTATAAGTTATTTTATTTTATTAGTATTATTATTATTATTATTACTATTAAACGATAGTTAGTACAAAAATATTGCTACTTACTACAACACTTTGCTTACTTTGCCACAAACAACAAAAACTAGTTGCCATAAGAACACAGTTTGCAACCACGACTAGTTTATCACTCCTGGTAACTGGTCATCTATACAAGCAATAAGAAAATGCAGAAGTTACCCGAAATGATTAGTATTTGTAACCGTGACAGGTATTTTGTTGGGGATACTGAGACCGTCCACAACTAAAACAAATTGTTACGCTAACAAATATTTTAGTTGTGTCCAAATGCAATGAGATTTTTTGTTGTGGTAACTAAGACCCGATTAAAGACAACAAAGTCATTTTTCAGAGTGTCCCAAAGCTGTATAGCAGTGGCGGATAGCGTAAATGTGTTGGAAATAATGTTAAACATTAAGAAGCACAAGTTATAAAAAAACCGATTATAATAAATTTATTAATAATAATGATAAATAGTACTATCCTACTAACGACTACTGTAAATACCCTCTGTAAAAAAAATTAAAATATAATTAAATTTCTGCTATTACTGTCAGAACCAAGCTTATTATAGGGAATTCTACTTCACTAAAGTTGTCGCAGATTACTTCATGCTACACATTCATTCTTCAATTTCTTAACGTAATCACGTTTCTTCCAGTCCGTAGCTTTATAATACTTTGTAGCCCGTATTAGTTCAATGGGATTTAAATCCGGATAGTAGAGTGGTTAAACGTAAAACTGCGTGTCCTTCATTTTGTTGAGCTTATAGCTAATGTATTGCTTCTTGTCGCCTTTCATGATTTCGCACAATTAGGGTTTCAAACTGTTTGAGTGAAAATATATATATTTTATTCAAGAAGCCGTTTAACCATATTAGCTCTCTTACAATTCGATGGTAGTGCGTGATTTGCTTGTACATTACGATAAGGTGCATTATCAACAACCAACACCAATTACCGAATTTTTCAGGATAAGTTGGTGATTGACTTATCTTCCGCCCACTTTCCGTAATTATTCTAATTCGTCTAGGAGAGATATTCACCGGTTTTAGTGCCTGATTTAAAGATTAAGAGGCGTCTAGGTAAAAATCGCACGCACTATAATAAGTCACTGTCCTTTCGATGTATTCACAAACAATGCTTTCTTTGCATCGCCTGTCCAGTTTTTCGAGAAAGTGAGTCCACTGTAGAGATAAGTTTCGTCTATGTACACAATTGGCATATTATAAATAAGAAAGTATCGATTTTTTTTAAATCAGCGAATACGAAGTGATCTATTCTTATGTTTCATATGACGCAACAAAACCGTTAATGTTTCGTTGGAACCATGCCATTCTATTTTTCTTTTAGATTGTTGTTTAGTTTAGCTAAGAACACTATTTTCTTTCATTTTATGAAGTTTGTATATAATATGTCTTAAATCAGTTTGCTTATACTCTGGTAAATCCGTGTTCAAACTGCTTAAATCACCTTCATTAACAAGTTTCTAGATAGTTCTCACCGAGGCTCCCAGTATATCTGACGCCTGTTGCTTAACACTGCAATGTATCTGATTTAAAGTGAACTATCCATTTTTTAAATAGTTATAAACACGATACACTATTTTCCTCGCTTGATTGTACAAACAATTTTTTGTCTTTTGACTTTCTTGAATATTAACGTAATTCAGTCGCTCCGTACACCACTAACACGCAGTGGCAGTTCGTGACAATATCTACTGGATCGGCAGTAAAATTTTTAGTACACTCTAGTTGGTCAATATTATTCATTATAAATTATTACTAAATAATTTTATATCTTTTAAATTGTCATAACTGGATGAGGCCCATGGACTGTTCTTATTACCCTCCTCCTCTATTTGAACTATCCGTTGAACTACTCTGTACTAAATTTTGCATTCTATAAGAGAAGCACGAGACAAATTTTTAATTAAAATTTTATGATTATATAAAAATTAAAATATATTCCACGATATGCATCCCCTTTTTGATTCATCACTTTCTGTATTGTTTTCATAATGAAAATAATTCCTATCTCATCCTTTGAAATCCTTAAAACACCGCCAATATGAACCTCGTACTTGATAGCCTTCTACGTAACACCTAATTGATCAAAGTTGCGAGATCTTGATGAGCACGAAGTAGCCAGTGCACAGTGTAAAGTATCCTAGGTACCCGATTCACAAATTATAATTAAAATACTTTTTTAACTGATTAATAATCCAAAGCGTCTCTTAGACATAAATTTTTTTAGTTTTCCAAAGCAGCAGTACGCTTTTATGCATTGGGATATTTCCCAGCAAGCGCTTTCAGATCAACTTGATATCATAACGAATCTTATAATATGTAGTGAAAATATTTAATGCAAGGGGAAGAGAATAATTTTACTTAAAAACCGGAAAACTATTCAACGAACGGAACGTAACAAATAATAATTGAAAATGCTTTTCTGCAGAGGGAGAATATTGATGATTAAGGAAATCAAAAGCGCAAAACGATATCTTAAGGGGTTAATAAGGGTTAAGGATTGGTTTGTAAGTCCACTCGGAAGCGTCAATTCTAACCCAATACAACAAAATCGTCAGGTCAAGCATGTTAACCTGTATTTTTTCTGCCCAATGCCGCTATCATGAATTGTGCATGTTTTAAGACTGGCGACTTGCTACTTCGGTTAATTTTCATATCGCCACTAGTTAAAAAGATAGCCCAGTTGGCTGGAGAGAACAACCTATTTTTACACAACAGCATCACCTAAAAGCTGCTGAATATTTAGTCACAAATGAATGCTTATCTGAAAGATAAAAGATTCAGCTAGAGCCTAAAGTATTTCTCTAACCAATATACTTAATATTTTTTGCTAAAATAATTGCTAATTGCGAGGTCTACCATTCAGATTATTTTTAGCCTAAACTTTTACGAATTTTGGTTATTGCACCGCTTAGTTTGCACATAAAAAATAGCTTACGTGAAAATGTCGATCACGACCATTTTCCAAGATACGGGTGCAGTAATTATGGAATGGAGAATTTGGAGTTGTTTATGGTTTCAGAGTAGAACTATAGGTAGATTTAATTGTTGTATAATGTACATGTGAATATTAATTCCCGGAATCCCACGATTGAAAACGCCGTGCCGCCTTTATTAATTTCAATAAAAATATATACATAAAATTAAATTAAGATTATAAAAAAATACATTAAGTACCCAATGTCAATTAATTAGTTATTAATACTCTATAGAAAACAGTACTATACACAGCTGTTTACTTAAATTAATTGAAATAAATGCTGAAATTTTACCGTTTTATGCTGTCTGCCGGACCAACACTGCTGAGGCTCGATTTTAGCCTCAGGGTCAGAAAGGTAAAAACTTAAAGTTTATGTTTTCTCACATGTAATTAGGAACTTGCACAAAAAATTTAATTGTCGTAAAAATAGAGAAAAAAATTACAATTTCAGTGATGTTTCATTTACGATGATTGTTTGTTACATGACTAAATAATCACAGATTGAGGTTAAAACAAAGGCGATTAATATTGGCGCAAACAGCTGCGGGGAGACCGTGACGTCACGCTACGGTAATGCACAAATCACTACGCAACAGGGCTCGTATTTGCTCCTGCCAGACAGCTTTGACGCCTACTGTTCTATTTGACGTACTTATGCAGCGGGCGACCTTGGTGGGCGGAGCCTCCTTACCGTTGCGTGACGCAATTTTGTATTCAGCCAGTCACGGTACGTTTAAACTCGCATTTAAAACCGCTGATTTCTTTCGAAAGATTTTATTTCCTTATTCGCATATCTTAAAAAACCAATTACTCACCGTTTTCTAATATACCAGAACTTCATATGTTAAAAAATTGGAGTGAAAAAAATCATGCAAGTTCCTAATTACTGTAAAATGAAGATAAAAAATATACACGAGCATAATGGAAGTACGACGAAGTAAACCCCAAAAATTTTAAAAACAGCGTAAAAATTATTCTACTATTTCAAATATGTATAAAGTTTCCAATATCTGAACGATACGAAAACGATAAAAATAATAGTTACTGAAATAATGTTGTTCCGGTATTTCATGAAACATTTTTGAATTATACAAGGCTATATAACTTCTAATTAAATCTCAGGTTGCACTTCGCCGCGTAATATCGAATGTCGATACTACTCGTGGCGGTTCCAAATCAACGTTTACTGAATCCTCTGTAACTAACTTTGCCGACTCCATAATTATTTATCGCAATTTTCCGATAGCAGCGCAGGTATTGGACACAAGCAAATTACTTGTGCAGGTGCCAGAGTGTTATGTTTCGTTACAGAGACAACCTAATTTCGACCTTTTCCGTTGCCCAGAGCACGGCAGAATCGTTGCCAAACGGGACTTAAGACGAATTGTTGGTTATTTATTACTGCGGGACGCATGTAGAGGAAGGAATAAATATGCTGTAATGCTGTGATCACTGCAGACTGCAGGATGTGTAATAACCTACCGGCTTAACGTGGAAGGTCCTTGTAATATACTGCGACTCAGAGAAATTAAGTAACCTTAAATAAAATATAAGTTTAAACTGCACACTTTGCTCCATTCTAGCAAAAGGTTGGGGATACGTTTCTTCCAAGCGACCTATCTGCCTGAATTTTTGATATGTACTGACTGAGATAAAAGTCAGAAAACTCAGTAATAACCGTTCTATTTTGAATAAACTTTGATATCTATAGACATACGTTTACGGGTGTAAAGTAAGTAAACCATTGAAATACAGACATGAAATGAACAGTAAGCACCTAAAAGAAAGTACAGCTTGCTAATTCATAAACGGTTTACTTATAGATAACCGACATTTTGTGGCAAAAGCAATCTTGGTACTCTAATATAAAGTTAKTCCGGTAATTCATCAAACGTGTGTCGGTAATTCGAAAAGTATATCATTTACATGAAGTGATGGTTCCTTACCTTGGCTTTACTAGATTATTGTTAGTGACATGTCTCTTAATTTTAGACATACTAAATACTAAATGAAACTTCACAAACTTCGATTGAATATTTTTCATCCCAACAACATTCAATTGCTGTTGCGTTTATTTTCTAGTGTGGCATTTCTATTATGTCATCTTACAGATCAAGATTAGTATCGAGCAGATATATCAATTTCGATTTATTGTGAGTTCTAATAGCCACTTATAAGAATCGCTTACAAGTCAATATAGTTGCCCGACACCAACTTACTAGGAAGCGCTTACTAATTAAACAGGATCGCGAAATCTAGTAATCCCATGGAAACTATTTCTTAGTAATTTAATCTATTTGAGCAACCACAAAACTGAATAAAAGTGTCTGACATATTCAGTCGAATATACTTATCAAAACTTAACACGAGACACGATAAACTAGTTTGTTCAAGAATACATGAACGGCGTTCTTAACTGCAAATATATATTTAACAGTTCATACCTAACCTAGTAAAAGAAATAAAACACAAAATCAAGCAAAACCGTGAAACCAAGTATTTCTACGTATGGCAGGGTGTGGCAAAAGAATCTTCCTTAATTGTAAAGGTTAATAAAATATATTATATTGGATGTTTAGTATATTTATTATAAAGCACCAAAATGGGAAGTTTTAATTTATATTGTTTACTAAACCTTCTGCAGGTTTCATCAATAATTCTTGACAATACACTGTCATAAGCGCATTTTCTGCAGAACTCCCTCAAGCATACAATTCCTTGAGGGATTGCGTCTGTTAAAGGTGGTATAATTCGCAGATGTTGTTTTAAAGCTTAATCCTTCATAATATCCCCACAAGAAATATTTGTGCGGGATTAAAATTTGTAGACCGCGTTTGGGGTAATTTTGCATAAAGTAGGATCTGCGACGAAAGCACGCTATTGGTTAGCCACACAAGGAAGGAACGCTTAGACATAAACTTACCGATCTTCTGCATCTTTCGAGTCTAACCCCTAAACTCTACGACCTCTCAAAAGCGGACAGGTTCTCTTGTCGCACTTTGTACGATACAGAGCCGGGAAAATGTCTTTGAACCTGTAATTAACAACTTTGGACACGAGTCACCAAACAACCTATGCACGGAATACGATGACTAGTTAATAAGTCAGTAAGTACTTATTACGATCAGTCGAATTACCCTTTATACCAAAATTGACTTTAAATTATTCAGGTGAGTCTACCTGACAAGTAGGAGACTAGGACATTTACAAAAAATACGGGGAATCATGACTCACCCGAAATTTACGTGTATTACGTCAAAATTAATGCGCAAATCTACTTATCAGCACAACTTTTCAGACTTAAGATAAAGCACTTTTAACCTAGTTTGCCAAATATTAATGAATTAAAACAACAAGACTCAACAAGAATCTGTATTTAAGCTAATAATAAAAATCGAAGTTTTCCTACCACCACATATCATCTAGGAGCAAAAGTGCTCATTACCTTCTTTTACAATCTATTATCAAATATCGAATGATCCAAAATCTAATTCAAAACTAGTTAAGGCTGATCAAAGGTCAATGTTTATTTAGCTCATGATTCTCGCGATTTCGGGTTGAAGTCACGTTGAAAGAGTAGCTTATTTCTTGTACATTATTCTCTTATTAATTGCTCACTTACTGCTGGAAAATTACCCCAGTAAAAGAAACACCTGGTTCAGTCTCATCACTATCTAATTCGTATGAAATTGAGAATACAATTCTAACTAATCAACTATTGAGAATTTTATCTCAAGTTAAGGAGTTTACGCACAAGCCAAAATTATTTCCAAAATGTGCACCCCAGCACAAAAAACTTAAACAATAATAGCCGTAGCCTTCTCGGGAACCACACAGTTTTTCGTCGCCTGTCTGCGAAAAGCCCTCTCACAAATTGTAAAAGTATCCTTAGAAACGAAATGTAACGTGATTTTATAATCCATTTACGTGTGCCAGACAACCATCAAACTGCGCTAGTTTTCTACAAAGTTTTTGCTTCATTTCAGATACGGAAGTCCACATCATAACCGCTCCCAATCCGTTAAAACACCCGGTAGATCGTCCGGCCGTCCTAATTACCTATGTCTTCCTCAGCAAAGGTCACGCGTTGCATCAATGCCTAACACCGGTGTTGAAGAGGAGTACTATCGCCTCAGGCACTTTTCGATCACCGGTAAGGGTGTTGTCAACAGAGGAGACAGCCTGAAGAGCAGAAGGTCCAGGTCGAACAATTCAGTGGCCTCCAGCAATTCCAGGTAAGTTTTGATATATGTGGCGTGAATTTAAGTGAAGTTGTAGAAAGTATCCCGTAATGCTAAAGTTAACAAACACGTCCCCTATGGTCAAGTGGGACTAAGAGTTTGACCGGTAGCTGCTTTATTAATAAACATACTCCCAATTCTTTTAGTTTTAATACTGCTTTCAATACAGATGTTCTCTTTCTATAGTTCATCCTGGGTGTATTAAAAACATATACATAATTGAAGACTAAAGGAAATTCGTTTTGAATAGTAAATGTAGCCGTAAAGAATTCTTCCCTATATAGCAAAAAGAATCGATAAAAAGGTTTATATTTTCAGTATTAATATTATGTGTAATACTTAAGCAAATGTACACGGCTAGAATGTCGGTTTAAAAGTACGTATGTACGATCAGTATCCATTGCATAACTTGTTAAAGTAAAATTAACGACTTTGAAAAGTGGTTAACTTAGCAGAAGATTGTTAGACATACACAATCGCATGTTGCTGTGAATAGTTTTCTTTTAGCGAGTTTTAGCTCTGACAGCGACTGATATCCATACCTAGGTTCAAGTTCGATTCCTTAACAGTAGTTGCTTATAAAAAGTTGTGTCTACAATTACTGTAAACGCGCGATTAATTGCTATTAAGCTACACTGTCATGTATCCATTTTCACCAACTTTGACAAAGATACAATAATATAGTTAGTCTACACTGATCTAAAGTATCCGTATTGGGGCGTAGTAATAGGTGCAATCTCTTTTCTGCCATTTAACCCTTGAGTTATTGAAAATTGCTATAAGATTAATACAGGGTTTCTATAAATGATTCATGCATCGAGGCGGTTTGGAAATTATCTATATTTTTATCTTTGACAGATGCTTGTCATTTGTCGAGTGTCTAATTATTTGCTATATTTTAATACGAAAAAACACGTGTATTTTTAACATATGCTGGTACTTCAGTGTATAACAATTAATATTTTCGTTGATATTTAACGTTAGGGGTGCAATACGTCATCAATTAACATCGCTGTTCTTCATTATAGTTGGTTGCCTCCTTGTAGGCGTATTTTATGCCCAGCAGCCTTTCACCATTTCTTGCGGCGCGTTTTTCTTTAAATTCCATTTTTATCGGGCGGAAAATACTTCACTTTCGATCGCACATGCAGAGGTGAACAGTCACTTGAAAATTTGGTCTAATTTTGCATATCGGTTTAGCCGGAGTAATTCAGGTGATCTGAATTTTAAATAAGTTTTCGATTTTTGATTAGTGTGAATACATTTGGATTCTTTTGGAGCGCTTATCTAACCGCTTAGCGGGATTATATCACCTCGCGACTACATGTGCATAGTTTTTCACCAACTACCCTCGATCATCCGGTAAAGAAAAGGCCATTTCTTTCAACCACCGTTTTACTTGCATACGGATTGTGAGGCGATTGCATCACCTTAACAAATTGAGCAGTTTCTTTTGGACATTTCTTCGCCGTGGTCGTACATTGTTTCCGGAGGAGATTGTTGGGGTTCATACGTCATTACTGGAGGAAATTGTGGCTGGATGTATGCCTCTGGACTTGGCTGATGTGAAATCAAGTCGTAGAGAAGACGCGTTACAAGGGTACCACTAGGGCTTCCTGCTAGATTAAGTGATAAGTACCTACAGTATAAGACATTTACCGCAGAAAAGTATATAATTTTTTGTGCCGTGTTGAATCTTATTACAAAAACGGCTAACAGTCATTTTGTTATTCCTTATCGCTCTTTTTAGCCGGTACTAGTGCTGGACAAGTTTATATTCCGTACATTGTGCGTCGTACACGAAATAATCTTGCTCACTACAACACGACTGATATGCAGCAACTAATTTTGTATTGTATGTTTAACGATCGTAACTTCTTTGAACCTATCTTCTCTTAAGTATTGCCACTTTAATATTTTTCTTGTTTGAGTTTATTTACTACATTAACTTTGTGTAATCTTAATTTACAGTCTTGCTATACTTATTCGTACAATCATTCATCTTTTCTTGATGTGATATTGCAGTTTCTTCTAAATATAAAGCATACTTAATATTGGTTAATCAAATACGTAAAGAATTTAACCATAATTGAATTATTAGCGGTTCTTAATTGTTGAACGTTGTTTTAGAATTAATTTGAAGTGTATTTATGTTGTGTAAAGGAGCGATTGCGCAATCAAACCTAAGTTTGGTCTTTATAGTGAATCATTATTAAGTATCGATTCTAGAGATAGCTACATTTTATTACGGTTTCGGTTTACAGTCTATTACAACTCATTATTATTGCATTTCATTTGATATGAATTTATTTTAATAAACAGAGTTCTAAGGTGTTCAGGTTTTCCTTTTCGTTAATGCATCGTAATTTCAGTGATCAAAACATTATTATATTTGCCTTCAATTTTGCTTTGTGACAGTCTGAGGCAGATAATACGTTGAGTGCAGGGTAGGACTGTGTTTGGCGCCCATTTATACATAATTTTATTTTAAGATAATTTAGTATTTCTCTTCAATTTGTTTGCTCACCCCTAACTCTTAAGAGTTAGCCGACGCACTCTTATTCTTGTTACCTATCAGGTGAGTGTTTTGATCATTTGGTTTACTAGTGTCGTTTAGAAACGTAACAAGTGATGTGGCGTGAGCCGCCTGTTATAACTATCAATCGGACGGTACCTATTTGTTTCGATAAAATCGATTCCACAAAAAATTATTAACAAAAAATTCTAATGTTATTTACTCCTCACAATTTTAAACGATTGGTAGAACACGCCAATGCGCACGTTCCCACAGTTTATAAAGTTATATCCAGTCTACCCTTGAGAAGGGGAGATATTTTTAGTTTACCATTATTTCCATTGTAATCCAAAACCTAAATCGCAAACTTTTGTTTTTTTACGGCTATGTGCACAATATGATCCTTCACAATATAAAAAAATAAATCCGACTACTACTACTGTAACAGTTATCGAAATTTAACATAGCCCAACCCACGCACAAAACTGTAGGCTATCTGGTCGTACTAAAATCTTCTTTTCTTTTCATTTTAAAACGCCTACAGCGCTAATTGTGCACAGTGGGGCCGATACAATATTAGGATGTTTTCTCGTTACGCTTTAAAAATGTTTTTACCGTATTAAAAGGATGGATCGGGACAAACAGGGCAACGTTAAAAAGAAAAAAGGCAAATCGTACTGCGGTTGGCAAGTTTTAATCGGTGGTTGTATGCGGCCGGGGTAATAGAAAATGTAAATTAATTTAAAAAAATTATTAACTTTAATTGCTATAAGTTTGTTCCTATTCGATGCAGAGATATAATTTATTAAGTATACGATTTCGGTACATATTCGAAGATTTATAAAATGTACAAAAAAACCCGGGCTATATCTTTGATACACTCTAAAGTTTGACGTGGACATGTGTATCTTAATTACTTGGTACATAAGGTAGTTAGCTAAAAAAGATTAATCGGGCAAAGTAATTTTATCTCACTCAACTTTTTTTTCGCTGAGCTTTTACCAACCGTAACACGTCGTAGTTCGTAAAGCAACCGCTAGATGGCGTATAGGCGTTTTCACAAAATGACCCCCAAAATGCAGTGTAAGAGGTATCCACATCAAAAATAATATGCATTCTTAATAGCTTATTCGGTTTTATAATTTGCATAAAAGTCAGTAAAGTACCCCCCCCCCTCCACTCATTCTACACGCAAGCCATAGGAGAGCATTTTTCGAAGCAAATTTTGGACACGTGCTCCTGAAGGCCGGAATTAAAAGCAGCCCGTAACTTTTCTGTGCCTTGCCGCTTTACTCCATAACATAAATTTTAAACGACAATTCCCCGTGGTTCGATACCGTACGCGTACGCCTTGTTCACTTCGTCAATGTTTAATGTGTAAACAACTGGGAGAGATTAATATTTTGAATTGCGAGACGAATATCACAAAGGGAATAATACATTTCGTTGCAAAAGTTGTAAGGATAGAGGACGAGAGTGCCCCGAGCAGATTTGGAATCTGTCAGGCAGCTCACGTCTTCTGAAAATCCAAATTGTGTCGATTCGTTTGCTCTGGTGCGCTGGCACGTTTTAGCTGTATAGATTGCATGTCGTCATCAGCGGGGTTAATTCGACCTTCTAAAGGTGGGACATGAGCTTGACATTACTAGGATTTTGCGGTATCCGCTGCTAGGATCTAAAGTGTAGGTATTCAGAGGCCTAAAGGTAATTTCGGGAATGTAATCACAATGTAAGTTGTGCAAACCATATTCGCGTGGACTCGCTAACACTTATGCTGTGCATTCCGTACCCATTTGCCCTTCATGCTATCACATGGACATAGTTAGCGAAATAGATGGGTTCTTAAAACGTACAATAATGAAATTTTTACTCTGATTTGCATTACGCATTAAAATAGGGTAAAATGTGCACAGCAAAACTGGTCCTTTGCAAAGATGCAACCAAAGGATACGTTGAAATTAACGAAATAGAGCAGAACTTGAAATTTGAGGCATGAGAAGGTTGTAAATTTATTGCGAACCGTTTGAGATTTGAAACTTTGAGCGCTATATCTAAGTGAAACCTCTGCACACCAAGCGGGCCATTACTGTGGTAACCACTTATGGCCTAGGGGAGAATCCACAGACATATTATTTATTAGCTAGACGGCTAATTCTTATGGCATGCGCGAGAAAATTTTGTGACGATCATAATATACAAAAACTTCAATTTCGGAGATGCAATCTGCCTTTAATCGTCATCTTTATCACAAATCCAAAGCAACTATTGAGGCCCCAGATTATAGCTTGAGACTGTATTACTTCCTTGGGTTCAAGGTGACTCAGATAAATCGTCAAAATTATTAGAGAACAATTCATCCCAACGGCCTGTCTAAATCGGTGAAACAAGCAGATCCATTTCAACCCGGTATAATAGAGAACACAAACGCTGCATCAAATCAGGCATGTTCACCCACTCAGCGGTAGCTGAACATCAGCATGAAACTGGTTGCAATATTTTATTTGATAATAGCTAGCGAAAATCATCCACCTTCACAATCATTAACCCCTTCGTCTAAGCATCTTCACTGCCTGCACAGAACTAGCAGCAATCAAATTCTCGCTTTCTTCGTTAGGATTTGGTTCAATTTTAGCGTGATTTTCGTGTAAAGCTAGTGCTATATATCATATTCTTGTCCTGATGATGCCCCTTAGAGAAGAGTGCGAAAGCCGACGCGGACTAACCCAAAGCGACAAAGATATTAATCAGAGCCTGACCGCGGAGAGTTCTAGCGATCGCATCAACAAATAAGGATATAAGCGGCAGTCTACTATGATCTTTTAATTTGGCATTGCTTGCTGAAGAGTTCAAACACAAACGAAACTAATAGTGAATACATTTAAGATTTATTCAAAGAACTTTAACTGAAGAGGCCCATATTCTGGATCAGTGCCACTCTAACCCCTAGTAATAAATGAATATAAAGTTGTTTAAGCAACTTGTATAAGTAAAAACTTTAATTCAGTTACACGGGCTCTCGATTTAATGCTTTCAAGTTACCGTGATACCTTTTTGTAGTATTAATTATGGTACATCAACTACTACCGGGAAGTTACCATAACAAAACTTCTGCAATAGGCTTCGCGCCGCGCAGTACTCGTATATGTTAGTTTTCGTTATTGATTATTTATTAATTTCGGAAGCATATTTTGAAGTGTTTATTCATCAATATAAATTCAACATAGGTAGACAAAAATTATTACCAGAATTATTGGTGTAAAACACATTTCAATTCTATAACAGACAAATGTGCAACTTAGGAGTTGGTAATAGTATACCACCCCCGTTTTATTCGTATAGTATTGCTATTGATTACAGATTATTCGCAGGGTGTATTGACCTCATAAATGTATCCTCCCACCCAGCCATTACAATGTGACATTAATTTTAAATGACCACTTCTGTTGAGAGCGTGATAATGTTTACTGCCGCTATATTAGAGCTTGCCAATTGCAAAACTGTTGTTGCCGTCGTTGTCATTTAGCCCTGATCGAAATCCGCAAAGCCTGGATTTGAGATTGCAAATCGCTCAAGACACGAGAATTTGAAATCCTTGACTTCTATTTTAGACAACGAAATAAACAAAAGTGCCTTCGAAATTGGACACAACAAGATATTTCGGCGGATACTGGACCGACCTAAATAAACACTTGAAACATGTATAATGCACATTCCATGACATTTTAAGATGGTACACTGCGCATTTTCTATTATTTCTTTTTTCTCTCGTGAAATTATCACAAAACAGAGATTCAGCTTACAGCTTAATAAAACCTGAGACCCTTACGATTGTTTTGAGAGCCGTATTTCAAAGCCTACTTCGTTAGTGACAATAAAACTCCTTCCGTCCCTTCGTTTCTTTTGGCAAAGTATCCAGGCACCTGCTGACCTTGTTCCTGAGGCAGTAAAAGCAGGAAACTCGTAAAAAGGAAAGTCGATGACTCGAAATAAAAAGCGACAAATAATGTGTCTAGTAGCTCTTTAACTGCAGCTGGTAACGGCTCGAAATGGTCCTCTCAGATGTGCAGCTTTTTTTTCCGCTGACACAAAGCGTGCATCGGAGGGTAAATTCACAGGTGACGGTCGTAAATTGTATGTTTTGCATCTTGCCTTGGTGGACCATTAATCCGAACTGTTGTTATTGTGCTAATAATATCTGCCAACAGAAGTTACATTTCGGAGATCATATCCGTTCTGTTTCAAACGATTTGGAGCTACCTAGTCAACAAGATGAATGCGAGCAGCAATTAGAGATTCTGAATATTATAAATTTTGTCACGGTTTCTGGAATCGCTATTTTTATCGAGCGTGTCACTTATTTTAATAGATTGTTCGGAAGAAGGCAATGTCTTGAAAAACGAAGCATTCACGTTCGTTAAAATTTTTTGAGTCAATGAGGCTTTTAATTAATTTATAGTTTATTTCTTGAAAACTCATTTTGCGACACACTTTTGTTATTGGTTAAAAAATATACTGTATTACAAATTAAACTAACTTGTTTTTACAGTAGGTACATATTACAAAATAAACAGGGAAAAACCTTTTTTTTCTCAATTTCATTATTCCTAGCGTTAGAAATTTATTGTAAGATATTTTGCTCCTCGATATCTATAGTAGATAATAAGTTTTTCTGTCTCTCGATGTTTTCGAAAAATGCTGTTGCTAATCATACACCGACAAAAATTGTCGATCTAACGACGTAGTAAAGGAACAAGACCCGCAGTTATTTCACTTAAATTGGATTTAAAAATTGACATAAGTATTTTTATGTTTGAAATTGCGTTTAACTCATTTGATGTAGGGCTTGAACCGGACAGCTTTATGTTTGGTGTAATGGTACGCAAACTGTAAGTTCTGGGTTCGATTCCTGGTCAAAACAAGTAAAGCTTTTTCTTCTTATATTATAGTCCGTTTCCCGATAAACTAGGTAATGTCATATTGTGAAATGTTAAGATGCAAAAAAGCATGCATATGCTACGCTATCTGAGCTAACGGGACAATCATATTTGCAAAACTACTGAACGGGATTTCCCTGTACCTTTCAACTATGCAAAATATATTTCTGATTGTAACAGATTTATTTTATATTAATTTTAACTTTTTAACTCCTTTTATTGTCTAACGGTAACGATTTCTAGGCTAAATCCCGCCTCATCGTCGGATCAGCGGCTACAAAAAGAGGTATAAATCAGTATTATACTAAAATTAATAAATGTAATACTTACTCTAAAGTGGGGTTCATTTAATATTTATTTTATTATATTTGGTATATTTTGTGGTGTTCAGATAACTCTATTCGAATATATGCAAAAATTATGCTGTTGCTGCTTATCTTTATACCGATGTCGATATTCACTCAGTTAAATGTGTTTTGTGTAATTTGCACTAATGCTTTTATTAATAACGTGAAAATTTTTATGTTTGTAGCAGCGTAAGTGTAGATATTTGAATACTAAGCAAATAAGATACCGTGATCACATGATTTATATATTCTAGTAATGCGCAGCTGAATAAGCAAGTATTGATGTTTAAAGGTAATGTGTTGATAAATATTTTAATTAAACGGGTAAGAACCTATACAAAAATTTGGTATATATTTGCACGAAATTGAATTTTGGAGCAACATATCTCTAGCGATTTGCGCAGATAAGGCTATGAGCAAAGCATAATTATAGTCTTTATTGAAATTTGTAGGTTACAAGCTTGCAGTTCGTATATTTTACCAAGTACGTAATGTCCGTGCTAAGTATGGGTGATAGAGCTGCTTAAAAGTTATCTGATACTCTTGTTTTTATTATATCGTAAAGCTAAATCTTTATAGAGCAGGCCTCGGCACGACCAGGAAAATTATCCTCATTTTGTTAATTAAGTGGCTAAAATTAATAAGAAAAGGCTCGTTTACCAGTTCTGTCATAAAAAAGTTGTAAATTACACGGGTTTCTGTTAGTGTCAGATATTAATGACACAGCTTCAGTGTACCAATGTTTTCACAGACATTTAATGATTTTATTTTTATCTACTTTTTGAATGATGTATTGTTATTGCTTTCTTTGATGTCAGAAGTAGTAAAACGTAATCTGAATTCTCAACCGCACGTAAATATTTAAAAGCAGCTTTTATAGTTATTACAGCAGGCGCCTGATTATCAAAAATGCGGAAACATGCAAATAAGGACATTGCCAAAACTATTTCGTGAATCATTAGCAAAATTTTTCCACTTCCCTTCTGCAACTTACATTACATGCATGTTTTGGTTACAGAAACATTGCTGTTGCTTGTTAGGAAATATATTAGCTTCAACTGCTGGTTCACAAATGGTACAAGTGGATAGCAGTATTCATTTACTTCTTATATTATTTGTAATTTTAATAAATTATATAAACAAAGTTTATTCTTAAGAATGTGGCTAACAAGGTACAAATCTAGTATTATAATTTGTTCTGGCGGAAGTAATTTGTAACTTTTTGTACTTAATCTGAACAGCAATTTGAGCATAAACTTTCAACATATACGATTGGTAATATGCTGATGAAGCTCAAGTCGTTGAACTTGAAAGAGTTGCTTACTCTTGGGCAAATCCAATACATAAACCTATTTGCAAGCTGCGAAGGAAACGTTAGTATCGATGTGCCATTAATAATACGAAATAAGTGAATAGGTGGGATTTTAAAAATTTGTAACCCAACTCCATCAGATTTTGTTAACAAATAGCTGTATGTTTACTAGTACTAGCTCCAGTGGCGCCGCCTACCCTGCTATTTTTCCCGATATGCATTGTACCAGTATTTAATATTTCATTTCCAAATCCATGTCGTTCGAAGTTTGAAAACGCGCCCTTATCGCGAACCTTTATTATGAGAGTAAGCGACTTCACTCGACCGCCTAAAATTAAGTTGTATTTTAGCTCACGTCATGCACCCTTAAAGACAGCTGACGTATTGCTGTTAATCTTTTTTATCATATTATTATTGGAGCTTTAATAAAAAATTTCCGTCAAAATATTACTAAGCCCGTTATTTACAACGATTGTTAACCTGCAGTTTTAGCATTTAGTATCAGTATTTCCCGTATTGAATACTGTAAATAAAATTGCCAATTACATACTAAGTACTTTCGACATGCAAATTGTTAAATTACAATTTGTAACGCATTCTTCCACCCTCTAAATTCTAAGGCCGCAGCAATTTAAAAATGGAAAAAACTGTGATATCTCGTAAAGTTATAGAGCAATAATGGACTTTGCAGTAATTTGCATATACCTAGTGATCCACCTGTTGGAATAAGCTTGCGGGATTAGGGGTGGTGCTCAGGCATTTTCTTAATATATAAAATTTGAAAGAAGTATTCTTATACAGAATGCAGTAACTATAAAAATATAAACTTCATTCCCCATAATGAAGCATATTTAAAGCACTAAAGATTAGTAAAAGATGGGTAATTGTGCTTTAATTTGGTGACTAACTTCCAAATATAAAAAATATTGGTTTTACTTAAAAGGGGTCATGTGGCTAAGTTAACACATGAAGTACAATGAAGCACAATCAAAGCACTAAAAATTAGTAAAAGATGGGCAATTGTGCTTTAATTTGGTGGTTAACTTCCAAATATAAAAATAGAGGTTTTACTAAAAGGGGTCATGTGGCTAAGTTAACAACACATGAAGCACAATCGAAACACTAAAGATTAGTAAAAGATGGGCAATTGTGGTTCAAATTGGTGGCTAACTTCCAAATATAAAAATATAGATTTCACTAAAAAGCGGTCATGTGGCTAAGTTAACAACACATGAAGCACAATCGAAGCACTAAAGATTAGTAAAAGATGGGTAATTGTGCTTTAATTTGGTAACTAACTTCCAAATATAAAAATATAGATTTCACTAAAAAGTGGTCATGTGGCTAAGTTAACAACACATGAAGCACAATCGAAGCACTAAAGATTAGTAAAAGATGGGCAATTGTGCTTTAATTTGGTAACTAACTTCCAAATATAAAAATATAGATTTCACTAAAAAGGGGTCATGTGGCTAAGTTAACAACACATGAAGCACAATCGAAGCACTAAAGATTAACATTTGTGCTTCATGTCAGTGCCTAGACCTATTAACTATATAGTAATTATTATGGGCACATATTAGCTTAACGAGCATAATTGTTGAAGCCAATGAAGCTCTAACTAAGCACTGAAGTGCGAAGTTGGCCATAAGAATTCATAACGGTCATAACCTGAAAACAGTAGATCTGGCTGTTGATTTTTACGAAGCACAATGAGGCACAATGGAAGCACTAAGCATAAGGTAATGCAAAATAGTTCGTGCTTCATGTTAGTAGCCAAATTCCTGGGATCCAGCTTAAACTAGCTTAAAAGGCAACTCCACCTTAACAGCGGTGTAGTGCTTAGGTTAGTAATAACATCTGTATTTGGAGTGATAATTGTTTGGCAAAGGTGTAATGAAGTGGTGGTTTAAATCTTCAACCTTTCTTAAAGTTTCTGGCATGAATACTACGTATTGTTTTAGGTTTCTACATCTTTCATTTTCCCAGTTCCTGACAGAACGTCCTTAAAGAGTTATTATTTAAAACGCATTATTCAAGTATGCGCTTTTTTCAGATCTTTCGGCTTGGCTAAATAGCTTCGTAGCTATTTATAGTTCTTCAAGAGCTTTTGCCTAAGCTTTATTAAAATATTAAAGCGTCGCCGTTGGTTAACCAAGTACGCTGGACTTTTTCGCAACCTTCATAATAAAAGTATGTGATTAAAAATAGACACTTACTTGGTTAAATAGTTTGTCTAATGTATATGAAAAATGGTGCATGACTGAAGTTTTTGCAGAAGCTGCGTAGATTATTTTTCTCGATTATGTAGATTGTTCTCAGATAATAATTTACAGCAGTTACTTGCTTGCATACATGTAAATCTTCGTTAACAATTTGTGTGAAGACTGCAGCTTAAGGCTCGTACAGAAGCTAATGTCACGTACTATACGTAGATTAAAGAAACCACTACGGTTGGATTTTGCAGATTGATATAGCCAAAGCTAGCGCATGCCATGCCATAATACATCAATGTCAATCACTTTCACTGTGAACACAAAGTGGAAGTTTGGTATTGTTATAGTCATTTGTCAGCAACGTCAGTAAATTGGTAATTATTTATATGCTGAAGAACTTTTTATGGTGGTGATGTTATTTGATGAAAACCAATAAATCGATAACAAAAGTTGGCTAATCTTTTACTTGATATCGGAACGTGCATGCCAATGTTTATGTTAGTGAAGGACCGCCGACAAACTTGTCAATTTGACGGAGCCCTAGTTGTGTCACGGTTAACACGGACCTTCGAACTTCACCCTTGTTGGTACAATATTTAGTGTTTGTAAAATAAAATATTCATTAAACGCAACCCGGCCACTGGTGCATTAACATATTAAGCTGTATCGATTTTCCTTAATCTTCATGAATATTCATTTCTTAATTACTTTGATAAAAATAACCCGTAAATGTATGACAAAATTGGAAGTTTTTCAATTAGTTGTCCAAGTATCTTTTAGCCCACCAGATCGACCGTTGTGGTAGTGATTTAAGTACGATGTGAGACATAATGAAAAACAAGAGTATTGACATTAATATTTCAAAATAATTAACAATATCCTTCAGTTTTCTCAATCTCTCATAACTGCTGAAGATGTTAATTTACCATTCACCTAAATATAGTAGTTTCAAGAGAAGCTAAAGCACTGAAATTAATTTATACAGTTTTTTTTTTATTTTCCAAGTTGAAAGGTAATTATAGAGTGCTAGATTTATGAAAACGTGATACAGCAAAGTCCGTAAAAGAAGTTGTCACTGTTTTGTACCAATTATGTTAAATTTGTAAAAAAAATGGTCTTTGATCAGTTAAGAAACACAACAAATTCCTGTATAATTAATAAGTGTGAAAGTGTAAACCACTCTTACCACACCAATAGCTTGTGCCTTAAAAAGTAAGATGTGGCCAGTGTTACTTAAAAACTTAGTAAGAGCTTTTGTGAAAATTGAATAGTTTCAAAGGTGCGCTCATTGTTAAATATTCTAAATTAATTAGGTAGCTGAGAAACAAGCTGATTGTTTTGAATGTCCTCTGTTTCACGAGGTTAATCACATAGCCCTGACGATCGTTTCGACTATTAACGGTAATTTTTAATGGGCATCAAACATCTACGTCATATACTATATTTTTCATTCACTCTGAAAATGACCGTCAAAACGATCGTCAGAGTTCTCCTGAAACACATTCAAAACAAACAGCTTGTTACCAAGCTGCCTAACTAATTGGGGTTTTTGATGACTTTTATATGACAGTTAAAAGTTGAATGGCATAAAAATGTTTGTTTAACAGCTGACTTGTCTATACAACCAACTAAATATAATAAATATAAATGATGTGTAGCAGTCAATGATCGAATTGCAGCACCCACATAACAAACGGAATTGGATATCTAGGATCAAAAACTTTCTAAGTATAAAATTTTAAATTTCAGGATCATCTTTTTCTGCTTTAGCTGACCATTCTTCTTTGTTCATTATTTCTATCCTAAATCGGGTATCTGGAAATATGCAGATATGCAGAATTGGAGTTGGTTTGAAGGCTTCCGTGGTTGTTGTCGATGACATGTTGTTTTCCGGGCTGGTTCCCACGTTGGTTATTAGACCTTGACGTTTCGACACTCATGTCTGAAACTGTTTCAGAGCTACTTCTGAGGAAGACACCGACATGAGTGTCGAAACGTCAAGGTCTAATAACCAACGTGGGAACCAGCCCGGAAAACAACATGTCAGAATTGGAGTTGGCCTATCGGCCTATGTAATTTAAGTTTCAAAATTGCTTTAAAGAATAATGCTTTTATCAGTCTTTCGGGCTTATGATGAATATTATACATTGCGACATATACTGCGAACAGTTTGCACTATTATACGCAAAATACTTCCGTTATGCAAGTATTAATTTGTAGGAATAAAGCTTGTGACTGCCAGTTGTTTAGTCATGACATTGCTGGTAGTGTAGCCCAAAGATTTACAATGCCGGCGCCAAACTTGAATATTCTAAATAAATAAAATAAACATTGAAGCGTTTAGTGTCTATATTCTGATCTCTGCAAACGTAAGTAAAACGCAAACCACGCAGTGTCGTGTCTTTGAAGTACCGGAATATTGGTGCTGTATTGCGTAGACCGAGAACGCGAAAACTTATATATGGAAATTTATATATACCAAGTAGTGTTATAGCAGTTTTGTGTGCATCATCTGGTGCAACGGAAATGTGATAGCAAGCCGTTGCCAAATTTATCATTCCTTCCATGCAGCATTCACGAAAAGTCCTCGAGATGTAGTACCAAGTAGATCTTGATTTAAGAGGGGCATATTTACTTGGAGCAATCGGGCAAAATGTAAACTATGCAACCCATGTTACCAGCGGGACATGGGACGTAAGAGGGTAGCCGATAGGTTGAAATCACGCAAAGATCAGATGGGCTAAACTAATATTCGGAAAATTGCTCACTGTAGCGTGTGCATAAAAAAAGTAAACATGATATTAGTAACTTACTATGATATTATACCAGGTTATTCAAAATATGGAATAACCCATTTATTTCTGTAAATATGAACTATATAACATTTCATTCTAACTGCATGTCGACTATGATTTCTGGAGGAACTTTTATAATAATTTTCATTCCACCTCCCCGTTGCTTGGGCAGACAGTAAATTAATGTGAAAGAGCTTTTAACATTAAACTTGTCACGTGTATTTAGACATAAAAGCTTAGAAATCCGGTCATATCGGAATAGATCGTATACCGCACGATCATTCCCGACAGGTTTGTATCTTAACCTCACAGGTCTCTGGATACCACGCGATGGATCTGGTGGGGATGGGCATTCGCATTCCGCTCTCTTGACGGACTCGCACGAAAGGGTTTGCGGTTTTAGATTTTTTGAATGGTTTTACTTATTTATCGTGCTCATGTTTTTGGTAGTGTACAAAGAAATATGTAGCTACAACGTGGAGTTCGAATTTTTCGTTTATGTGCCTTAGTTTTCGAGAAATAGCTCGCCAAAAATACGCATTTTTAAGCAAAATATAACAACAAATATTTACATTACCGTACCAAATTCAGAAAAAACTCGAACTCTACGTTGTAGCTACATCTTTTGTCATTGCCATGTCGAAATTTCACTTCGAAAAAGTTTCGAATAACYCGGTAAAGTGKAAAMCGGTAGGTGCTTAAAATGACCCGCTTCGCTCTATGTAAACGCCCCTCTTAATGAACTGTAATTACCACAAAGCATTTAAGGGACTAGATGTAGTGACGATGACCACCAACTACTGGCGACGCCGACGTGCCAATTCTAGTTTTTGTGTGTTTTTGGTCCAATGACGTGATTTGTTTGATACTAATGAACGTGGAATTTTTGGTATACGATTTACAATGTCGTATTTTGTTTTATTCAATACGCAGTGAGTCGGCCCATTTTTCTGCATATTTCTTGACGAAGTTCACGTGAATCATTCGATTATGACGTCGCACACGCAAAAATTATAAAAAAAGGCAGTACCTACATAGTATTGGTACTCGACACACCAGCAAATATAAATCTGCAGCTGAAATCTGAACTTTGCTATTATTTGCTTGATATAGCTGCTTGTTGCTTGAGTCTAAAGTCTAAATGCGCTATGTAGCTTATTAAAAGACAAGAACGTCGCTAGAAAAACATGAGAAGGGATATATATGTTACTGTAGTGCGTCCAGTAGTAACATATTCATGCGAAACATGGATAATCAGAGAAGAAGACTAGCTCTATATGGTAGAGAAAAATATTAAGGAAAATCTATGGAGGTGTAAAAGAAAATGATCAATACAGAACTAATAAAGAACTGTATGACCTGTTTACAAGCTCAACTATAATCCAGTATGTGAGGGCGAAACGAGTAAGGTGACTATATTTATATGCAGAATGCTATTGGAGGAAAGAACAACGATAAGGAAGCAAAGCCGAAGGCCAAGTAGATATACTGTGTGGGGAAAGATATTGAGAGACTGGGAATTACGAACTGGAAGAGGAGGAGGAAAACACAGAAGACAGTAGAAAAATCTATAGAACAAGCAAGGGGCCTGCAATTTACTTTGTCTATAATGACCAGACGTTATTTGTAAACATCTTGAGTCCACGTTAAACACCATCAGCGGCTAAGTTATGTCTAAAAACTAAAACGTTAAAGGTAGTTAAAGATATACCTGAGAATGAGACTCAGATATAGATGCACACAGGAGCAAGGAGAATGGATTCGGATAGTGGCGCTTGCTGCACCAAATTTCATAGCGCTTCCCTCGACCCAAGAAGCTTACCCACACAGATATTTTTGACGACCTTTACTGGGAATTGCTTCAAGGACAGCGTCTGTGAATTCCACGATAGCATAATGTTCTGCTTTCCATGTCGTAACCAAAATTGTTTGTAACGGTGTAAAAAAACGTCCCAACCACAAAAATCTAGAAGACGACGAGTTTTCCACACTTGTGCTGAACGGGAAGGTAAAGGCCTGCAATAATACGTCGAACTTTTGTGATGAAGGTGGGGATGACAATGATATATTGATGTTTCAAGAGCATCTATATTGCAGTTGCAGTACATCAATGTTACACCATCGGTGTTTGCTTCACAATACATCGCAACATTGTTTCACTTTTCAATACGATATATCGCTGCATTAGCTGCCTCTTTAAAGTGTTCCTTTCCTATGGTTTACATATTGTAAACACTTTTTATAAGGTGAGGTTGTGTAAAGGTGAGCATTCGCTCCCGCCATCTTTGGCCTAAAGGCACAATCATAATAAGAATGGTAATGTGTTCAAAATGGTGTGCAATGTATATCTCTTAGAAGTTAAAAGTAAAAAACCAGCAATATTGTTTTTATTGACCACATGTGAGTCCTGCTGAAACCGCATTTGGTTAGAGTTGTTCAAATTTGCATGAATATTCTTATTCATTTACCCTTAAACTGTTGCTACAAATGTTTTCCTTATTTTTAACTTACAAGCACCACCGATGTTTGTTTGTGTAATATATACTATCGATTTATGTTTTCCATTAAATTCAATGTCAAAACATCAATGTTTCCCCAATTTTTGCCATCCCTATCCTCTAAGATGGCAATGTAAACTGGTCCATTTTTCTCTAAGTGGATATATGTAGTAATGTTTACTTCTACAATAAATCTAGGTTTGCGAATACATGATAAAAATTTGTATCATCGTTTATTACGTATCCTGCAAACTGATGTTCAGTTTGACAAAACCTAATTTCAAGATCAGCAGCCCAAAAAATTAGATCTTTTCTGCAATACGATTAACTGTATCAGTATTGGGCATCATCACTACATTGCCTATTCTGATTGCATTGGTTCAGTTTTGCTATGATGAACAGCATTGAGCGAAATCCTCAAAATATCACGTCGGGATCAGGTCAGGTCAGGTCAAGTCAGGTCAGGGGTTTTTGACGTGGACACGTCTTACGCTGCACTTTGGAGATAATTAAAAAAGTCGGTAACGAGTCATCTAGGGTGGCTTTATGAACCACGACGTAGGTTGGTACAATCTGTAAGTACAGAAACCTACATTGCCGATTGCTTGGTGATTTGGTGAAAATCGATAATGCGTCATCTAGCAGCTATGAACTGTGTGAATTTATGTCGGAGTATGGACCGTCATATTTTTTTATTTAACTGATGCCTACGTTATCAAGCACATAACTAATTAAATACACCCAATATGATTTCGGGTGTAGCAGTCAACAATGCCATTGTAGCGCCCAGAAGGCACTTAAGTTGTCTGTGAAAAAGAAGAAAACAACTAGCCTGGAGAAGTTTTTTTCCAGTGCCTATTATCATATATGGACAACCATTTTAGGAACTCTACATATAGTAGTAAGCTACACTCTTTCAAGGGTGACAATTTATTGTCCTTTGACATTGTTTTGTTTTTGTTTTTTATTGGTACATAAAAATTATTATAATAGATTTATTCTGGTTTTGTAGTAACTAGCCTGATTTGCGCTACTTATATTTATGTACTTTTTTACCACCTTCGAGAAATACAATCGAAAAACCTGCACATCTGAATACTACAGACGTAAACAGAAACAACAGGGTTCTTAACATTATCCTACGTGTTCATAAGTTAATGAAATGAAATGATATTATCAAGAACGACACGTAGGAGAGCTACGGCTTCGAAATTGAACCCGCTCAGCTTTTCTTGTAAATGTCAGGATGTCTTTAGTGCCTTAACCTATACAAATAGATCGATGTCCCTCGGCGAGGGAGTCAACCGGCGCGTGAAGATGAGGTTGCCATCCAAAGACCTTTTAAATCCCCTCTCAAATCAATTGACGCCAAACGATTTCCAGGGATACGTCTGCTGCGTAGATTGCACTCTTTTATTGCAGGATAGTTGTTGCACGGGATTGCTTACTCTGAAATTTGTCTCACTTAGGAAATTACTCGTACTCACATGCTGATTTAAATCCGTGCAAATTTGATCTGAGGTTGATTACAGAGCGGTGACTTCTCAAAAATTATTCTTTTCTAACGTTATCAAAGAGCGCCTTTTGGTGCCAAATAATGCTATGTACCTTACGTTTGGGCCGTTTTTTGACAGTAGGTACCTTAGTGTAATGAACTACAAACTAAACTAAGATGATAATGGTTTGCACATCTTTCGATATTTTTTTTGTCATTGGAGGTCATTTGAGCGAAATTATTTGTCAAGCAAGTCATTATTCTCCGGCAGCTTGTTGTTTTAGGCGAATTTATGAAATTTGAGCAGTCAACACCTACTAGCATTTGTTTGACACTAATTGGTGGTATTTTCTGGATCTAGGACATCCGCAAGAACACTGTTCATCTAAGATTAGATCTGTCTGAATTTAACTTAATTATATAATTTAACTTGAAATATTGCAGTTGAAATTATTGAGGCATTTCCTGTAAAATGAATGAGATTTTTCTAGAACGTGTCCTTAAGCTGTCTCATTGCTCCACCCTAGCGCTTCGTTAGGTGACAACTGACATGAACCTATCTTCAAGAGAATCTTCGTAAACAGAAGCATTCAAAGCTCACCAGAACATCCGCAAACTGGTAATCTGGACTATCCTCTCAGTAAATGCAACAATGCAATTGCAGTGCAAGCTGTCGCAGTTCGCACCGTATCGCTAATCGCTGCATCAACACGCTCGCATAGCCGAAAGCTTTCAGAGTTTCAGAGCAATGCAGGTGCAGTAACGTATTCAACGGCGGTAATTTCCCTTGAGTAGTTAAGCCCTACCAACGTTTGTTAATCACACAAAAGGCTTGTGTCCGTCTAAACCATGATAAATGATAGTGGCGTATGTGCTAAACTACGCGTTTCGTGGAGGAAAGGTCATAACTATATAGGCGCACATTTAGAGATACTCGAAAAGCGCTGCAGGACTTTTCCTTGTTTACATAAAAAAAGGTTAAATAATCCGGAACCACCAGGCACTGCATCTAATTTTGTCACCAAAAAGAAAATTCCTGGTGGCTGTAGGTTTGATACACCCGTAAATAAGTTGCAAAGGAGGTAGCTACAGTAAATAAGACGAAGATTACCTAATAAGTCAAAGTAATTTTATTTCACCTGAAGCTTTTCATGCAAGACCTTTCCATTAGGTTCGTTGGATATAGGTCTCTGTAATTACCGACCATAACAACCTACGTCATAGTTCGGAAAGCCACCGCTAGATGACATTACGATTTTCGGAAAACGACCGGCCAGTCGACAATTTAGATCCCGCACTTACAGACCGTACCAACCTACGTCGCAGATTATAAAGCCACCTCTAGATGACTGATAAGCATATTGATTTATGATCCTAAGGAGCGGTTTAAGACGGTTTTTTTTTTCAATGAAACAMMGAAATTAAAGGAAAAACAAAGCACTATATTCAAACGTATATACTTATACAAAATCTATTAACTAAGTAATGTTAATAACCAATTTTATGTACATAACGTGTTGTCTAATGGGAACTATGTATATGGGTGCATGCGTCTGTGATTATAAACACAAGAGCTCTGTCTGGTCGCAAATCTGCTGTAATGATCTTGAGCTTTTTTGTGTGTGTTTTGCTTTTGATGCGAAAACGATTGATTTTATCGCTACAAAATGTAAACTGAAAGTGTTTTCTCGGGACTCCACCACCGCCTAATACAACTGGAAAAACGTTTTTGGATACAGGTATAAGGGGGAAGGGGGGTAAAAAGAAGGTAGGGGAAAGTTTTTAAATTGTTTGACGACTTCACAGTTATGAAAACGAGCCGGAGCCATCTTGTTGAAATAAAAATGTAAACTAATTTTGTCCATTAAGGTGGCTTTTATATATAAAAGATTTATGAAGTAGTTGCCTATTATTCCAGCCCAATCATTTGAAGACCAACAATATTGTCGACCTGCAGTAAGATCATGTGGATTTTCATTTTCATAATAGTAAAAGTTAGCCTGTCAACAAATCCGTTACCATGAAAAGTTGTCTCAATAGAAAATAAACTATAAAGAACATTGGCCTCTTTAGTAAATTGCCAGCAATACTTAATGAAAAAGAATATAGTACCTAAGAGCAGTTCCTGTTTATGCCGATGCTGCTGACATATTCTATGCGCATTCCATCTTCGAGTATCTTAATTCACGAACACTTGAACGCGGATTTTCTTGTACTAAACCTAATACCAAACATTCATTTTATTACTTTATTGCTCTTGTTCCCAGAAGAAAAACAAAACTTCTACATCCTAGCGCAAAATGTGTTAATTTAAGGAAGAAACTAATAATTATATTTATACCTAAAAATATGAACTATAAAGCATGTACATTTTTTCGATAGATACTATAGTAACTAAGATATGAGCATTGGAAGAAAACGGTAAAATTAAAAAAAAAGTTTCATATCAAAAACACATTAGGCATTGAATTATGGTCGAAAAAAGAGATCGGACTTGCTTTGCAATTCTAACGCAAATGGTTTACTCTACACATTCACTGTATATTCACTTGCAACTCTGTTTCTAACAATGGGTCTTCATTATCAAAAACGCTTGCAGTGGGCTTAGATATTTTTTCGTACATCATAGACTGTTTCGTACGTTTTGTAATTGTATTTTTGTTACCTAACTAACAATTGCACTCGACACGCAAACGTAAACAACTAAGCTAACAATTTCTCGATTTTCACGCCGAATTGAGTTCCACCTGTGTATGTCACAGCGCTCTAGAGTATTTTGCTTTAATGAACACCCGATATATTCCATCTTTTTTCATATGTCTATATTTTAGAAATAAGGCAACTGCAGACACCGCCGTGCGGTCGTCAATGAACGTACAGAATACAGAGAAATGTTTGTTTTACAACTTACCGGTTTCTGCATACCTTCATCAATGGAAAATCATTTTAAAATTAAAAGCTTTAAACCTATTACTGAGCATTATCTTTTCCTCTGTGCTTTATTAGTCAAAAATTTTGGCGAACGAAGAAAATACTAATGACTAAATAATAAAGATATAAATAAATAATGAACCCTAAACGTGAGAAAGCCAAGACAAAGGAACCCAGCGCCATCTAAGGGTCTAGCGCTTGATGTAAGCGGCTAGCACAGTACTGGTCCGACTAGTGTTGCTGAGATTACAGTGATTATGTTACGTGTTTATGTACTCCACACGCCAGGGTTATGGGTGGGCGATCTGTGATGGTTATAGTCAATTCATTCGGTATTCCCGTCTGATGGTTCCTAACTAGGCCGAAGTTCATAATCTTAGAATCCGAATGGATCGACCTGAGCAGAAGTAATTTAATTATAAGTTTATACAATTTAATATTAAAATGATCCTTAAATTCTTACGTTTAGTTACACAGATATATATTTTACAGATTGAAGAACGGAACGGAATCGCAATGTAACAATTTATTTGACTTTGTCCTTTTCCAAATACCTCGACGATTTCGTTTCGAACAACTTAGCTCAAAGAGAAGAGAATTCGTGTTCGTTTTCCCACATTTTATAAAACTGGTGAACGGCGTAATAATAGATAAATGTCGCGTTCGCGAGCGCTAAAAGGCAATCCCCAGGGGCAAACGGCTGGATGCTGGGTAAACGTTGTGTATAGAGCAACGCGGCTTTCGCTTTAAGGTACGTAATTCATTTAGCTGGTTCGTCGATAATTCAACTTTCGGAGTTCTTAAGCGTCGATGAAAGGATCAAAGGAGTCCCCGGGGTCAAAAGGAACGACCGAGATTTTGGGTGGAAAAGGCGCGGCTTTGCACATGGCTAATGGTAATATTGCTGAACTGTGCTTTTCTTAAAAGAGGGCCCATTAGTATGGCCTTTGTTAACTGGACCGTGATTTTATGACAAAGTTTTTAATTGTTGGATGGGTGACTGTATTATACAAGGCTACCAAACTTTTGGAGCTGTTTCTAGACTATTTAGGTTTGGACAGCTATCTAAATGATACGAAGTTAAATTAAACGTTTAACATTTTCAAAATAAATGATTCGTGTATGAACAACCATCTTCAGAAGATTATGCTTAAGGGTGAATCGGGTTCAGTGGCGTACCTATATGGTTTAGAAAGGTTGTGCAATGCACAAGGAGACAGGCGCTCTTTTGTATACGAGTTAAAGCTAAGGTCAGAAGTCCTGGGTGGATTAAAATATTTAGTAAGAACAATGCACAACAAAAAAAAGCAATAAACTAATTGCAAAAATTCGCTTACAGCTAGATATAATACATTTTTATTTTTAGTGGTTTATTCTAAAGATTAAGTCTTTGTTTTCTTTAAAATGAGACTTGTCATTTCTCACAGCAGTCAAAGATTCTGGTCAGAATTTTTTCTGAAACGCATTACTTCTCAAATTCAAAATATCGACAAATTTCTCGTGCTTGCCTAAGTTGTTATCCGCTGATGAAAGTCTCGAACAACGCTCTCATTACAAAGCTTTCTTATGGAGGATGGCTCTAAAAATATTATTTAACATTTTATTTAAGTAAGCCAGAAATTTGTTGCCTTTTTTAATGTCACCGAGAGTTCACAAAAGCGATTCGTGTTAATGACTCGTACATGGGAAGCTTTCTAGCGTCGTGCAGCTACTTGAAAAATATGACACTATGAACAAGTTTTACAAATATCAGAAGGCATAACAAGATATGTAATGGACATTTGAATACTGGAATCAAAAATGACAGCTTTCAGTGTTTAAACAAAGATGTGCGAAACGTCTTGATAGAAAAGGTTCGGGCAGCACACCAAGATATAAATAAAAAATCAGCTTACTATTACTATAAGAACTTCATATAGATGAAGAACAGAAGATTTATATCATAGAAATAAATAAAAACTACTGAGGTAAGATCGCTGTGCTTCGGGCATGCTACTTAAAATTAAATCAAAATTTGATGAATTCGGTATCAAGTGTTATGAGCAACGTATACAGTGAAGTTTAAAATCCAATTAAAGACATTCAGTCCAATACAGAATACGTACACTGCAAGCTGTTGTCGCTATATCGATTTTTTTTCACTATTCTACAAAAATATGGGTGCCAGTATTAACAAGTATGACACTATGCAAGTTTTACAGTGGAATCATAAAACTGCTCTGAAAAAGCTTTTTGCAACTTGCTATGTAGGAAAATTGGCTTTTACTACAGCTGTCAAATTTTGCTGTGCGGCATTATTATCAATTTGTTTAACAACTTCTACTACTTGTAGAAATAAACCACAATTATTGCAAAAATCAGTAATTGGGCATATTAAATATTTCAGAATATTTCTGATTTTGACACCAAGCATATTTGCTAATGCAGAAAGAGCTTGAAAATTTAGAGTTGTACCTACTAAAATGCAGAACATAATATCTCAATGTATTTTCTAATAAATTTCGAAAGCAGTTTTTTAGTATAGTAAAATCTGTCACAAAGTCAAACACGAGATTAGGAAATATTATCAATAAAACATAAAACCGTTAATTCAGTTAATTTCCATTTGGTAACTGCCCTTGCAGAAGCAAAGGCTAGATAACGGCAGTTTTAATATTGTACTTGTATACCTGCCTACTTAGGTAGTTAGTGCCTATTTGATTTCTTCTTTATTGCACATTTGTAGGGAGAAGTGTTTTTTTTATTAAACAATGTGCCTTGATTCGCCACTAATCATACATCATCACCCTGCGTACCCTAACGATTAGTACACATTTGCCTTTGCTGTACCTATACCGTGACAATGCAAACATTACCATAAATGTATACCACTATTCCAGTGTATTAGTAGAGAAAATAATTCACTTTGCAGATAATACAGCACGAGGTATTGCATGGGTGTTCTATATAACGTAGAAAACCACTTGGTTTACAAACAAACTTTTTAATTAACTTTACAGTTCTAAGCCGAAGTTGCAGCAACGTATATTCTGTGAAAAGTATACAGCCGAACACACCCCAAAACTCGTTAAACTTTTTAAGAAAACACTATTATTGACTGGCATCACCATCCACAACTTTCAGTTAAATTCTAATTTTGCAAAGACCGGCACGTGCAAAATATAAGCAAATGAAATATATTGAGCACTTAATTTGTAAAGTGGTAAAAAGACCTGCAAATTTTATGTCTTTGAATTATATAAATTCAGCGAAGCGCTATAAAAAAATTAAGCGAGAACACTAAAACCTATATAGAAATTAATGTGACTTTAAATAGGTACGAAAGAATTTACAACGTTTTTGCATTTTTAACAAGGTAGTTTATTAACACCATACCTTGTTTACATCAGAACTGTTTACTTACATTGCGAAATTTGTTTAAACTGCTCTCTAAAAATTTTATTTGGAAGTTTTGCATGTATACATTGGAATCTGGCCAATCTTAGTGCATCCAGTGACGTCAATTGAAGATTTATCACAAATTATGGGATACCTCGTAGAAATTTTATTATAAGCAGACTGTAAATAAAACTCAGGCAAATGTACGTGCACTTTGTTCGCGAATGACCCCAATTACTTACTCATGATTTATTGTCATATGTAAAAGTTAATTCTTTTCAGTACCGAGCAGCTACCTGGAGCAGCATCGGCAGCGGGTTCAGCGCGCACCTCTGCATCCTGCAGCTTGGCTTCTTCCAGGGAATCTTCTACGAGTGCCCCGGGACCAGTTCCATACAAGGTGCTGATGCTAGGAGGACCAGCAGTAGGCAAATCGTCTCTTGTTTCTCAGTTTATGACATCGGAGTACCTCCATGCTTACGATACCAGTATAGGTAAGTGTTTGTTTTGCGTGTATTAGATAAACACTTAAACAACACGCCCCTATCAAAACAATGGATAATACATATAGAACAATATTAATTCAAGAAAACTAAGAAAAGGTTAAAACTCAATATTAAAACAAGAGACCAATTATTCAGGCAGTTAAATTTATTTTTCTTGTTTATGTATCTTAACGTATCTGTAACGGGCCTCMCATTTTACTCGTTTTTTTATGTAGAATGATGATCGAAATAGATTTGGCATAATTTTTTCGGTTTTTGAGTTTAGTCAAAAATTAAGATATTTCGAATCTCCAAAGAGCGCCCATAGTTTTTTTTTAATATTTCGTGTTTAGTGTAAAATCGTAAAATGGAATATTGCACTAACTTGTTGTTTCTAATATTGCGAACAGACTTCAACAATCACAGTTGATCGCGACTCCATGAAGAATTTTTGTATGCTTTATTTCGTATATTTTCGCCATTGAAGTGCATGCAAATAAACGACCAGTAAATCTGTTAAGAGATATAAAACCATTAAAGCTATAAAAATAATAACAAATAAACAACATGAATTAATAAATAAAAGAAACAGTAAAAACATGATAATAAGCCTTCAAAGTTTATTATTTTTTTCCTTCAACACTAATTGCAAAATGCGTCTTTTTTGTAAAAAAAAAATCAGCGGAATGTAAATGGTGTATTATTTTTCACAGCTCCGAAATGTGACCTTTCTGCAAACTATAAAGCACTACAGAATATGTTGAAAACAGGTACACATCCCCCACGCGTTTTCTTGTATTAAAATATATCAAGTAATTCAAAAATGGACAGATGACAAGTATATGCCATTGTAAGATAATATTTTGTCGGATAGATCGCTGTCTCTTGAAAACACTGACAAAAAGTTAATAGTCTGACGTTTCGATTACACCTGTAATCTTTGTCAAAGACGAAGAACCTCAAAATTTGTCTGACACAAGTTCAAACAAAATTTTATGGACGCTGAAAGCATTCACCCTCGTATATTTCAKTGTGTTCATTTTCAGGAGAGGCGGCAAATTGATTTAATCGATAATTTCTATAAGCGCCCTCGATGCAGAAACCCTGTATAATAATCCATCAAATATATTAAATTCTATTTCGGCCTACTTTTTTTATTCTTATGGGGTAATATCCTACCAGAAAACCTTAAATTAGCCCAGTATATCTATGAAAAACACTAGCTAATAAATACTTAACATACCCGATGCCTAACTAAATTTATTTTTACAGCTTGATTTTTTTAAACTACCTACTTACTTAAGTTTAACATATCGATTCAAAATATATATACGAAATACATAAAATCGTTTTGAAAAGACGAAAAAAATCTCTTACATGGGTTTGGTTATAATTTACAAGTAAAATCGTCTTAGATCTAACTAATATAACATTTTTAAGTATAAAAGTTTTAGTCGCGATAGGGCCTTTAATTTTTTTCAGGCTAGAGCTTAAAAAACTAAAGAAGTTCCTCCAAAATCTGCTTTGTGTCGAAAATCTCATCTTTCTAAAATAGTGTTTTTAATACAATTATAGTATATGGTCAGAATAATATTATTATTATGATCATCATCATCATCATCATCATGATGATTAGTAACTACACTAAAACGCCTACGCGAATCTACATATATCTTCAACACAACTTTAATTTCTGATTTTTCCTAATCTTGCATTAATTACTCTACATCGCAAGTTGGACCAAAATAACATCAGTTACCACTCTGTATGCTAGCTGCATACATTTTAATCATCAAATATTTAGTCTACTCAGTCAAAAGTGACTGCAAATCTATCTTGTGTATTTCTTAAATAATGGGGTTGAGAAATCAGTCAGAGCGGCAGTCCATGACTTGCTTACTAACTTATTTCTTTGCCAAATTTTTGGCAGGCAAAAACCCCATATAAAAACCTACCAGAACTGTCTGTTTTCAACAAACCCATAAAATTTCATGAGAGATTAAAGTCAACCGATTAAAATTAATCGGCTAGAAATTGATATACTTTTAAGGGATTTATGCCAAATTGCCTAATTTCCAAAGTTTCCTGCATCTGCACACAGAGGAATTATAAACACTAACGGGTCCTTCATCCTCAGAAACGACGACAGGGAAACCGCATCTCTAAGCGTCTGGCAATATTAAACCCTTGATGAAGTGCATATCCAAGACGATCTTAAAATATCACTCTCTATTTGAAGCGAAAATATTTTGGATATAATGATATAATTGAACAAATTCAAAATAACGGTTTGTTTTTACTCGTAATATCGCAAAGTTCAAGCTTCAGCTATTAGGAATTAGGGACACTGTTATAGCTGCAACCTAGATTACGATGGTGATGACACGTAGAAAATATCCGGCCGAGCACAAGTCATATCCCATAAAGATACCTTGGGGCATTTTTCTTTTGCCGGAACGAGGATTTCCCGTTGACACATAATTTCATCGAGGTTCGCACAAAGCAGATAATCCGATGCGACGTTTCTTTCGCGATATAACAAATTGAATTTAATCGTTAGTGCCCATCATAGTCGGCCGTGGATGGAACAACATCGGTTGAGCTAACGTCACAGGCATTTAATCAAAATATCACAGTCTAAAGCCTGGACTTTATGAAAGGTTTGGTTGATATAATATATAATGATAGAGATAATGAAAAATATTAATATAAATAATTGATGTAAAACTTTTTCATAAAAGGCATAACCGGTTTTCAAAGTTTTCTCGGTACTGCAAATGCAATTATATATTTAATTAAAATATAAATAAGAATTGAACAGCGACTTGTATATCACAAAACAGTTAGATTTATATTAAAATTACATTTAGAATTATCATATTGATCAAAAAGTTATTTAGGCAAGTTAAGAGGTAGCGAAGAAGTCCTGGTATGGAATGAAACAGGTGTTGGAAGAACAATCTATACCTACAACAAAATTGTGGAAAATCCGTATCTTAAAAAGAAGCATCGGATAATTAATTATTTTTTGCTCTGTAAGTTTTCAAAACCTCTAATAAATTCAGTAATCTCATTTCATTTAGGTAAAACTGTGTTGTGTTTTTAATTATGAACTGATATCTGAAAACTCAGTATGTTTGTGTTTGCACTCATCGCATTTAGTCAACGAAAAGTGGAATCTTGTCATGCAAAATCGTGAAGCGTTCCACATTTTTAGACTATTAACTTTTTGTCAGTGTTTTCAAGCGACAGCGATCTATCCGACAAAATATTATCTTATATTATGGACGCTGAAAGCATTCACCCTCGTAATTTACGGTTATATTTGCCTTTCAGACAAGCCTTTATAAATTGAACTATTTGCCTCAAATACGAAAGTCTACACAGTCAATCGCAGCCTTTTTCGCTGCTTTAATTTTTTCGCTGTGCATTTTTTTTGTAACTGGCATTACACTACCACAGTTTAGCTGTTGAGTGTTGCTAGGTTAGAAAACATTGCCGTAAAGCGTAAAATAGCGAGTACTCCAGTAGTGCAGTTAACGTTATCTTTTAGTTCATCCAATTTAACAGGCTTACTGTAGTCACAATATCACAACTACGATACATAACCTAAAAACTATACGAAACTGTGTCACTCCACAGTTCCGAAATCTGAACTCCAATCGTAAAGTTATTATCCTACAAAACAATACAGCATATGTTGTGAATATAGTAGCATTTTCTCGTATTAAAATATATCAAATAATTCGACAATCAACAGATGACAAGTATCTGTCAAAGCAGTAGGTTGTGTTCACTTTGCTGAGAGGCGGCAAATTGATTTAATCGATAATTTCCATAAGCGCCTGGATACATGAATAATTTATAAAAACCCTGTACAAACCATAAATGAATAATCAATAATAATAACAGTGGCACTGTATGTTCTAATGGGGTTGTTGACCTTGACAATAAATCGTTATTATAACACATGTGCGACTTTGCTTGGACCTAATGAAGTTAGAAGCTGGCAATAGAAAAAATATTTTTTATGTTTTTGTATCTTATTTTTACCTTTAAAGGTCTACCGCCAAATTCAAATATTTCGTGATACGTCACCGTTCCTGGAGACGCACTCAGCTGTTGCGCCAATGCGCCGGATGTCCTGTTGCACGCTTGACACCTTTGTTGCAGTTGAACACGCGTATGTTCTGTGGTTATGTGCCTTTGTACCTTTGTTTACGTTTTGGTTTGAGAACGGAAGACGAGTTAAAGTTTTGTTTTTATTTACTTAGTACATTGCTGTTCAAACATAGAATGTGCAAGATTATGTGAAGGGATCTTTGCACAATTTACCAAAAATTGACTTATACATGATTGACGAATTTTACATTAATGGAACCTCGTGTGGCCAGATCGTTCGATTTTACGCAAATTAGGCAATTTTGCTATTTAAAGGTTGCGACTTGAATAAAATGATGTAATGGCAGCTATACATGCTGTAACTCAGGTTTAAACGAGTTTACCTACTTAATAAATAGTTGTTCCAAGTTTTAATATCACTTGAAATATGAACTTATCCTTCGGCTGTCATAAAATGAATTCTGTTTGCGATGTATCCGCTGCAAGTTATAATTTTAATTTAATATATTTTACGTTTTGATATTTACAGTGAAAACGACTAACAAGGAATCGCGTTTAACACATCCATTCGCGTTTAAGTTTTTATAATTCATAATTACGATTGGGAGTTTGGAATAAAATGGCAACGCTGCTGCGACTTCGATTTCAGAAACTACATCTCGGCCTACAGGAATGCCAGGATCAGAAAATGGCGTGGCAACATCACACAGTTACACCGCAGTAAGCGCGCCAGGGAACGCTGACGTCAGAGATTCAAACTTTAAACATAAACAATCTTTTTTAGGCATTAACTAAGTGCTTTGCAAAAAATAAAAATGACAAGGGTCTATATTTTTTCATGTAGATTCATATTCGGCAATAAAAAGAATGGGGGCAACAGGGCCATTAAAAGATATATATTTTTGTACGCTTATATAGGATCGATCATCCCGTATCATATTCGTTCGCCTAATTTTATTTGAAATATTATGAAAGCATGTCCGATTTAGCATGCATACGTTAAATATTAGGTTATTTCTTCACAGCCATGTTGGCTTGTAAAGTGGTGTGTGACTGTAACTGTACTCGTAAATAGATTCGCTAAGGTTTTACATAACGTGCATGTCCAAAGAAATGTTTCTTGAGTTTATTTCGTACATAAATTACTAAAACCTTTTAAAGCAGTACACAAGACCGTCCATAACATACTGTTTTTCAGCCCTAAATTCTTATTCTCTACAATAAAAATGTCTCTGTTATGTATATGGTTTCTCTTCCTGTTTCTGCATTACTAATGCACCTCTACAATGAAATCCACAACATCTCCCTCGATTTATAAGGACAGATTTTACTTGCTTTTAAGTGCATCGGTAGAGTTTGAATTCTATCAGCCACTCGGAACAAATATTTGATCACATCCCAGACTCGACGTCAACCTTGCGTTTAGGAATCAGCCTTTAACGAGGACGTTTAAGCTACTGCCCTTTTGAAAGATAATTAAGATACCCTTTTTGTCAGTGACCCGTCGAGGCTTTTGATGTAGGTAGGCCAACGCCGCAAACTTCCCTCTCGGTCTGCTTCTTCCCGACTTTGATAAGTTAAATAATTAGAGATGGCCGCTTCACGCTTTAACGGGCTCGCCTTTGACATCGATACTCTGCAGGATATGGAATTGGCGGTTTTAGGATGAAAGCAAGGATAAACTTGTCATATATTTGCCAAAGAACTTTCTTCTTGTGTTTATATGTCTACAGCACCTAACCAATGATAAACATTTGATATGGAATAAATCTTTAACAAGAAAAAAAATTAGCGGCCTAGTCAGTATTGCCAGGATTTTCTAGATTTAAGAATCTGATATACACTGTAGTACTGGGGCGGCAAGTTTTAATTTTTTTATGGGTGCCAAAATTAATTTACCAACTGCTGCATTTAACCCGACTAAAATTAACAATGTGAATAAAACACGTAAAATATCTGATGTTAAATTACGTATGCATCGTGGCGGCAATAAGGTATGGGGTGTCAAGTAGATGACATTTTGTTGATGTAGGTACTACGCGTGATCATTGCCATAATGTGCAACATTTACATTCAATCCTATCCTTCCTTGATTTTATTTATAGTTCCATCATAACGTTTCATAACACCCCTTACCATTGCCCCGCTTTTTCGTAGTAACTCTAGTTTTTTTGCGGTTTTGGGTCGCAGTTCTGTTTGTAGACAGTGCTTTTGTTATCATTTGTACGATGACAACGTTTGCAGTAGCGTAGTGCACCAATTATAGAAAGGGAACAAAAAAACTTTTGAAGTGCTTTCAAGAACTTGCCGCAACCTAAATACGCAATTCCGGCCGAATTTCTTCCAACTAAATTGTGATGTGTCGAACAGATTGTGATTTTACGAAAATGTGAACCCTCACTACTTCCACTATAAAAGCTTTCAAATTCGAATTTATGGGCCAGTAGTAGAAATGTTGACAAAACACTGTGCTTACTTTATGGTAGTAAATACGAGTAGTAGTTGTACGTAAAACAGAATACCCGTTGCCCATGTTTAATCGTTTTTTCAGTTCATGTTACAGAACTTGAACTTGAAGTCCCCGAGTGAGTGAGTGTGGGTGCAATGCACCTACATAGATGACTTCTATGGGTGCATTGGTCCCGATGCACCCCCGTACTATCCGCTCCTACGGTAGTAAAACAGTTAATTCTCAATAACTAAAATTTAGTGTTTACAAATATTCTTTTTCGAGTGAAATTTTTTATTCTCATATTGTCCAAGTTGTTTTAGTTTTTGAAGCGCGATACTTTACAAATATAAGTCCCAATTTTTTCCATAGCTCTATTAGTGTTGATTTAGAGTTTAAACGAGTCGTTGATCAAATGACGGTGATGCTCGTGTATCTCGTTACTAACGAAACCTATGACCACTATTACGGTTAACTCCACTAAGGATAACGATATTTGTCATCTGTCATGCTACAAAAATGGCCCTCTTTAGAAAGAAGGTGGATATAGATTTCAACTGTCACCGGTAGATGCCAGCAACTTAGAAGTACATAGTTTTGCATTTTTTTGTCATTGTATTCGGAGTGAAAGACATATAATAAGGTGATAGCAGGACATGCATTACTAAGTTTATTATTAAGTGTTTTTGAACTTACTTTAGTTGTAGTTTGGCTAAATTCGTTATTTAACATTCAATTTGACGAAATTTAAAGTCACTTATAGCAGATAAATAAAAAGATGTTTGAAAATACATAAGCTTCTTAACTGTTGTATCATATTACGTCTTCTTATTATTTGGTAATTTTAAACTTATGACGACAAACTGAATGCCTGGTATTTGTAGTTTTACTATTTTAAATTAAAATAAAACCTAACGTTTATCCAGTAAACAGGAATTGTGTCATATACTTAATTTATTCAAAATTTATATACTTAAATTCGCCATAAGAACTTAACAGGGACGCTACTGAATCGTTCGTTCGATATCCTTAATGGAATTATCTGTAGGCACTACATTAGACATGGTAACAAAACCATCATAAAAATTGAACCAAACCTGACAATATTAAAGTCACAAAACAGACTTTATTAAAATTACTCACTTTCATTAGAAAGTCAATACGCAACCTGCTTTTAGGAAATTCCTCTCCATTCCACAATATTAAATAATAAAAGCCTATAAGAAAATAAAGTTCTCAGCCGTTGTGTCTGTTATATATTTTTGAATCCCTACTTTAACCTTCACCCACTTTGCTCGCGGGAACCCCGCCAAATTCTAAGTTGTCAGATTCATAAAATTTCCCCGTTTTTTTTATCTGTTTTAACTAAAACTTATCACTACTCGAGGTATGAACCACCGAAAAACGAAAAAACGTTTGTAACCTAAAATTTGCCACCCATATTGTATCCACCCCCTAGAATAAAGGTTGCTGATACAATTTTTAATAAAGTAGTTGAGTTGTTATAATAAAACCTGTAATACATACTTAACAGAAGTTTTTATTGAAACGGCAGAGGTATTGAATATTCACTGCTTGCTAGAGATGTGTTGTTCGTTTTAAAAGTAGGTACCTTTACTCAATCACAAAAAAGTTGGAAAACAGTAAATATTTACCTACATATTTTTAATCAGCTTATTGAAAAAGCTAAATGTTTATATTGTCTTGTAGCTGTGTGGATGTGGTAAAGACAAATTTAAATTAAGCTGTGAAAAACAATAAGCAAATAACGTTGTCAGCCGTTGTGTCCGTTATACGTTCTCGAATACCCACCTTCACCTTCACCCATATTGCTCGCGGGAGCCCCGCCAAATTCGAAGATTAATTTACACCTTTTTTCTTGTCTGTTTTGACGAAAACTCGAGGTACGAACTACTGAAAAATGAGAAAGTTTATAACTTAAAAGTTGCCACCCATATTTTACTCAACCGGCTAGAACCTGTAATACATAGTTAACAACAGTACTTTATTAAAACGGCATATGTATAGAATATTCACTGCGTACTAGAGATGTGTTATTTATTTTAAAAGTACCTCTGCTCGATCACAAGAAAAGTTGTTGGAACAGTAGATATTTACCTACATATTTTTAATCAGCCTATTAGAAAAGCTAAATCTTTATATTGTATTGTAGCAGAATGGATGGTAAAGACAAATTTAAATTATGTAGTCTTCTATTTTTAATTTATAATTGTGGTACAGTATGATGAGTGCGATGGTAGTTTGCACGTAAGTATTTTATAAGTATGCGATTCCGCTCTTATAGTCTCTTACGTGGTTTCCCTTGATATCATTCTCTATCTTTGTTTCTTCAAATTTATGCTTAAGCCCGCTTCCGCGGCCACCTTATTCAACGTTTTCACCTTTTCCTGTTGCTGCAACATCTGCGGTCTTCTCCGTTCAGTTTAGTATTTCTTCTTTTTCCTATTCCGCCTGATGTTCAGCCGCTTCATTAGACAGTCGAAGCCCACGAACCTCAACATTTCCGTTGAGGAAAAAGCCACTTTACAGTATATTTTCTTGGAAACAAAATATATCTGTATTCAAAGGAATGTAGCTGGGTACGCGGAAAAGTACTACAGAGTCTCGCGTTATCGTTGTAGTTGCAGGGTATCTCGGTTAATGGTAGAAGGTAGCTGTTTTGACATTATTAACGTACATACTGTACCATCGCTAATCTTATATCTCTTTTGTTTTGATGCTACAACCTTATATCCTCTGCAAATAAATTTTTTATACATGTCATTTGCAATCGAATGGCATGCTACTTTACTTTCGTCAAAAATGGTTATATTTTCTAATTAAGAAAATATATACATTATTAAATTTGTATCATATCTTCTTATCAAAAAATGTGATCGCCTAAAGATTGAATTTTGTTTCCAATAACAGAAACTAGGGAAAATAATTATATTTTATTGGGACGGTTGTGCTTGTTTAATGCTATTTCAAAATTGGGTATTATCACTTTTTTTTAAATTACGTAAAATGAATCTTGAAGTTCGTATGAAAAAAACAAAAAAATATTTGTATGTAGAAAATTTCAGGTCTGAAATTCGAATCTTAGGAGTCACCGCCAAAACGCCTTTATCCAAGCTTATTCAACTCGTGACGTCAAGTGTCATGTAAACATTACCGAGAAGCGTGCTGTTTAATGGTGTAGTATCATTCTTGTATTGGAAAAGCTTTTGTGTGGTGTTTATTAAAAGGTTTGTGTAGTTTTACAAGCATCTATTATGTATGGAAAACAAAGCAAGTGTTGTTTTGTACATGGTTATAAAAGTACTTCAGTCAGTACAGCTAACAAAATTTTTGTAACCGTTCCTCGAGATTATCAAGGTACGAAAAAGTTGTTTAAGGCCACTACGCGTGATATGCCGAAATCGCAAAGTTTGTTTTTCTGTTGTGAAGATCATCTTAATTCTTACTGTAAGTTTTATTATTCTTTTTGGGGTTATAAATGTTTACCATTCAGTTTCCATTTTGTTATACCTCGAAGAGGATATAAAAAATTATATGCGTTTTGAGTTGATAGAGGGAAATGTTATAATGAAGAACGACGTTGTTCCCCATATATTCGACTGTTAGCCATACCGGAAACGGGCCGCAAGAGCCCCGCAAATAAATGGCAATTTATATTTATTCTGACCTCTAAAATAAATGTCAAGTTTAGGGTACATTTTTATGTTTACAAATAGTATGTTTCCAACAACCCACTGTGATCAAATTATCAATGCTACGTTAATTTGATAAAAAGTTCACTTATGCTGTTGCTTGTTGCTTTTACGTTCCTCATCTCCCGCGTTGAACCGCTCGTCGCTGTGCACAAATTCCATAACAATGAACATGCCTTCAGAAGTCATAACCCATAAGTATTTCACTTTTTCGTGACGTATTTTAATTCGCCTGTCACAAAATGAACGCAAACAACAAACTGATAAATTGACGGGCTGAGGCTGACGCGTGATGCGCTGACCCCAGATGTAAACAAGCGGCCATTTACAAGACACCTGACGTCACGGCCAATATGTTCGCGTTTTGGCGGTCCCTTTAAATATTCACATTTTTAATATAAAAAATTCGCTTTACGATCGATTTTTTCGAATTTATAAGCTGTCACAGCTGTTTTGTGGATTAGATGCTACCTATTAATATGCAATTTAATAAAATATAAATACATGGCAAATACCCAATTGTGGAAAATTCATTTCTGGTTAGGACGCGAAATTCATTTAATTAGATATTATTGTGTAAATTCTATTTCATTTTGAAATAATTTGAGACTGAAATACAAAAAGCAATAACGATAGCTTATTGGATTCGTTTTATTTAGTTTGTACATGTTCCGCAAAAATTACTATTAAATCGTCTTTTACATTAGAGCTGGCAAAACCTAGTAATAGAAACAACATAATAGGGGTTTTTGTCCATATGTGATCCACTGATTTAACTGGTTGATAATTTGTTCTCTTTCCCTAATGCCAGGTGGCTAAACATAATTAATTAGCTTCTGAGAACGCCGTTTGCACAATGATATCATAGGGTTGCATACAGGAACGCTGATCTAGATTAAAACTAACAGAACTGTACCGTTTCGTTACTGTTACAGCCCTTCAGCTCAGTTTAGGTCCAATTGCAAACTGCAGCGGATAGAACGGGTTTTAATTCATAACTTTTCATGAAACATATGGCATTAAATTATACACATTCTGTTTTAGATATTTATAATTAGATTATAGGAACTAACATCTATTAGGAATGGCATTTCATTGTGTAATAGTTATCAGTTCCGTACAACGATAAACACGCCTGGTTTCGTTCAATAATGTAATGCGATAGCACCATCTGTTCGATTCCACATGGGTGAAAATCGTGGGACTAGTCACATACGCTACTGCTTAAAATTCCTCGCCGAGCTTTGATATTAAATTCAGGTACAAGCTTTCCATGGCCCAGCTACAGCACTCGCTCGGCAGTACTCTCCGCAAAAACTGCTCTGTTACCAAGTATTTATTTTCAGTTTTAATTTGAGATTCTTGCGGAGCAAACAAGACCGCATTTCCATCTATTAAAACACGGTCGTTCCAGTTTTGTAACAGGACGACGGCTTGCAATAAAAAAGTCATTTCGTCCTGCGCTCAAAACACGCCGCCTTCAATTAGTTTCTTTCCAGGACGGGGCGGAAGATTATCTCCGGCATTTTTCCTTTTATCTTAACCTCAAAAACTTTTACTTCTCTTGTATCTGCTCCATCGCGCGAATGGGATGATGCCGCTTGTTTTCCGCTTCCAAGATTAGTCGAGCGTCGTGCACGAGCATAATTCAACGTCCGTAACTTGACACGATCTTAAGCTCGTCCGGATTCATCAAAGAAAAACACAGGAAGAAGGTGGCTAAGTAACATTTGCAATTCCGGCATATCTCTACCTCAGTTGATCGACTGATGTTTTACGTGTTTATCGCTCTGGATACGAACGTATCTGATTGTAAATAAGTTCACGAAGCTATTAAAATGGCACCATTATCAAGCGGGTGCATGAATTAATTACCAGAAACAGGCCAACTCCTTCAGTAATATTTAATTTCTCAGAATGTTCGCGAATTCCGAAAGAAATTTTTGGAGTTTATCTAAAATGGACACTTATTTTATTAAATACATTAATGCAATACCTAACTATTAGTTAAAATAGATATACTCGATAACAATTTTGTCTCGTGATATAAGTCTAACAAAGCGTTAGCCGAAGCGTCAACAAAATAGTATTGACATAGTTGTCACCCGTCATTCTTGTCATTTGACGCTTTGCAGGTTCGTGTTTTCGTCGCGCTAATTTTATTTTTATTAATAAGTTGATGAGAGTGGATTCCCTCGAAACATGTACTACTCTTTCGTTGCAAAAGTCATTAATTCCATTTTGTTTTATAATAGTAAAATAGTATCTTATCACTCTGGAACCTAAAGATCGTGACAGCTAAGGAAAGTAACGTTATACATACACTGCTACGTAAGAGAAGAAGGTTATCTCAATTATTATTATGTATAGTAGAGAAATCAAGTGGCGATTGTGTACTACAAGAATGTAACTAGCAGGGAAAACTCCATATTGGTGTTAAGTTAAACAAGTTGCAAGTTGCTTGCGGAGAAATGCTAATCTAGCTGGCGATGAAGAAAGTTGCACCTAGAAATAAAAATGAGCGATTTAGCCCTGACTAATAATGCAAAGAGGGTAATTGTTGTAAAGACTTGTATTACAACATTTGACGAAAGCAAAAATATGACTGGACAAAACAAAGCCCTGGTGTGTGGAATTAAAACTGAATGGCATATATAGGCTGTGATATTTCATTATGTTTTCATTATATTGTCCTCCAAGAAGCATTATGATGCAATGTTCTTGTACGGAAAAAAGTAATGGACATCGCAATATCCACTGCAAGTTACATCAGATAAAAAAAATGTGTTAACACATCGCCCAATTCAACAATTTTTGTCAGATATAGAAATATATTACTGAGATGTTCTGTATTATTCAGAAGCGAGATGAAGTAGAGGTGCAATGTTGCAAAGGTAAACAAATATTTGTCCATAATTTATAGATCTACCATGTTTAGCAAACATGATTTAAAAAATATGCTACCAGGCTTTAAGGAAAAAACAAATTAATATTTGATATGCAAACAAACGTAACGAATTCCAAATTAAAAACAAGCTGTGTAAAACATATACACAAAGCTGTCGTTGAAGTTGAAAAAAATATAAAATCGTCCTGTCTAAAGTATTTGTCACAGAATTCTCAAAAACCAGGTACCACTGAAAATCACTTAAGTGTTAAACAACGGGTCAAATACGCCGGTGACGATTTTTGTACACTGATCTCTAAATAACTGGATGTCGCATAAGTCATTCAAAACTGTGATAAGTTAGCCACCATGCCGCCGGTACTCGAACTATACATTTAACGGCGCGCTCAAATTTTAGGTTAGATCCTTAACTATATAATATGGTTATGAGTAAACGTAACATCCAGTTTGTACTGTACTTGTTTCTTACTCAAACACTACAACGGTCATCTTTTGTAAATTTGCAAGCAGATGATGAGTTCACGATTTTAACCGTCAATCATTAATGTTATATTTACCGCAGAAGCGAACCTTTGTCAAAATTTTAGTGCAAGGACCAGCGGCTAGGCGCTAAAGTGGCATAAATCGATCACAAATAATTTACATGCATGTTGGTATATAAGCGACATCCAGTTATTTAGAGATCAGTGTTTTTGTAGTTGTGAACGTACGTCGGTGTCATAGTAATGGTGCAACAAACTGAACTGTCACTTATGTCAATTGTCAAACAAGCTTCGTTTGCAATTTAGACTGACCTTGCGGTTATCTCTCCATAGGCTGTGATTTATAAAAAAAATTAGCAAAATCAACGGTGCGCGTGTTAACCACAAGTAACAGTAATAGCCTGTTATTTACATCAATGTAATACCTAACAAACGATGAATACGTCAAACGGAGCCAAACATGTGCATTAAGTTATATGAACAGTTAGACGACAGTCACTACTTTTGCGTTACTAGGAAAAAACATGGCCTGCTTGACCATTTTTTTATGAACGCGTGCTACAACCATATTACATTTTTCTAATACTAATTATGCGCAGCTTCAAGTGAGAGATTCAGTACAGGAAGTCGCTTGTAAGAAATAAAGGCAGCACTAACACAGACTACTTATATTGCATAATACTTTGAAGAGCATTTAAAAAAACCGCTGCAAATTGAATCAATACTTCCACATCAAATTGTCAAAATAACATTTACGCATTTATTTCTTATATTATACGATCAATAATGAGGTTTTGAGCATTTTCTTGCCTCTAACATTTTTTAGAACAACAAACGCTTGTCGTAATATTAGCAAAAATCCATAAATTTTTAAAATCGTTATATGTAAATAACTCCAAAATTATTAAGTTAATAAAAAAATTACAAGTGATTTTCGATCAGGAATTTAATTTTCTATGTAATAGCAATTCAAAGGAAATCGTATACACAGGGTCCAAAATCCAGCTTTTTGAAAGGTCATTTTTTTAATACTGTGAGAAATTTTATTTCCTATCTGATGGTATTTTCACTTTTTGAATATATTAAGTATTTTGGGAGATATTTATGAAAAATCTGGTTTTTTTTGCTAATATCTTCTAAACAGTTTGCTGCAACGTAAATTTTATAGAGACAAATAATGGTCGCAATTACACTACTATAATCACTTACTAAAAATTTTTTTTTAATTGCAATTTCTCCTTCTTCGCGGAACTATACTTCCCATCCTTTTTATGTGCAAGTAATTATATGTCAAAGAAACATTACGTAATCACCTGTCGCGGCAACCTGGTTTGGTTTGCTAAACAGAATAAAGTACTTAGAGCTGCAAACGAAACTAGAAAGTTCTTGTGCATAGACTTGTGTCAGACACATAACTAGGTGTCATAAGTAGGTTTAAATACATATACAATACACATGCTACCAAGTATTTCATAATTATACGAAATTCAGTGCTGTTTTGCGTAAATTTAGAATCCAGTTGAATGTATATTCGTATATGAACGTCAGGTACACGGCCTATAAAACACAAAACACCTAAGCCAGGTATAATTAATTCTCCAGAATATTTCTTGCTTTGTCCTGTTTATACAGCACTAATTGAAACTCTAGAATGTACAAAATCAAGGCACACTTTGTAACAAGTCGATGGAATTAGGGAACTAGTAAGTATTATTCAGTCTCTTAATATTTGTCAAAAGGCTGTATTCGAAATTAGGACGTTGATGATCTCTGTCATCACCTCATGCACGCAGTAATCTGATATTGGCGCCTAAAAAACCATTAATATTTCTGATCTGTTTCTTAACACTTTAATTTATGCTTCGACTTGTGCTTATTTTTTTGATAGAATTATATATACGATGGTTTAGTAAGACTCAATGTACTGAGGCCCTATCGATTGGAAATAGAGTTGCTTTCACAGACACACATCCAAAAGCCTATTCACTCCATTTTATCTCCAGATCCCCAAACAACCCCCGGTACAGGAATATGTTTGTTCAGTGAGAAACGCGCTGACCGGATGAGTTATCCTAAACATATTTCATATTTTGTCGGACAACCCAAGTCAATATCAGTATCTACCCTTGCCAGAGACCGGCTCAGGCACTGATTAAATTTCCGTATTCCGCACGGAGCACGGCTACAAAGGCGTTTTCATACCTTTTTGTATTACTTTAGTTTATCAGTTAAAATGGACGAATTTTGTAAAGGTACATGCGTACAGAGTTTTGACAAACCTACAGGCATGCTAAATAGTTAAATTTGTGCTTTAACATTTGTAAATATGCTTAGATGCCGAAATAATAAACTGATTCATCGTATCAAAGTGGAGTATGTTGATTGATTGAACCAGCGTACGGAGTTGGATAGGTGACAGCTTGTTACTAGTGGGCTCCCACGTATCGCTTGTTACGGAAAACTTAGAATTGGAATATGCTGGTTTGCAGGGTGCATCCACCCAGTGAAAGCTACCCTTAGATATTTCTGTTTCGTGTTGGCTTAGCCAGATGAGCTGCTCTCTGAAGTTACGTACGACTTTTTATTTATTGTTTTCTTGTATTTTGAGAGTGGCAGTTATAATACCTGTCTTGTTTATGTTGCTTTTGCGAGACGGTGTCGATGTTTCTTTGGGGATATTTATGAAATATTCGCATTAATTTTGATACCGAAGATTATTCACGACTTTCCGATTTTCTGGGGTTGGACATGTTTCCATGTCTTCCTGACTACAATAGCGCTGCCATAGTGGTTTTTCACTCCTCCTTGAAATCCTCCGCCCCTCCAGTGCTTTCATAGCGTTATAACGTTAATGCGTGTCTTTGTTTTACTTTGTCTTTGGGTTACTATTTTCTTGTGTAGTATTTCTACTGTTGCCCCTATTTTTTCTTATCATCAGAAGTCTTCTTCTATTATATATTAATTTTCAACTTTGCTGTGTTTATTTTATATAATGCTGAATTTGATTACACAAAAAAACATCTGGTCTAACACAATCACATTAACCATAATATCAACTACTTGTTCACTGATACAATGGTATATAGTTTGGTGGTTTATTTTCATACAATAAAGGTGTAAAACTCAGGATACAACCCATTGTCGTGCGTTTACTACGAGGGTTACTACCAAACTCATCTCAAAATGGAAAATGTTTTTATTGTGCGTTTTTGGTGACTCGCTAACAACCATCGGTGCCGTTTGTATTAGTAAAACATCACAATTTATATAAAGTGATTCTAAGAGTGCCAAAAAAACTATCTAGATCCTTTGGTAAAACGTTTATTTTACTTCTCTAACTTATTATTTTGAAATTCTGTATCACTACTTTTAAGCAAACTTAATTCAGCACTGAGTAATACAGGGTTTCTGTAAATGATTCATGCATCTAGGGCGCTTATGGGAATTTGCCGCCGCTCAGGGAGGTGACGTATACTTGTCATCTGTCGATTTTTTGAATTATTTGATATATTTTAATATGAGAAAATGCATGGGAGTGTGTTTTTTCAACATATTCTGTAGTGTTTTGTGAGATAATCAACTTTAAGGTTGCAGAAAGCACACATTCGGATCTGTGATGTGACATTAATCTGCAACCTTCATTACTACCGCCGTGCATATTGTAGCTTGGCAGCAGTTACAAAAAGGCGGCACAAAGAATGCATGAATAATTTATAGAAACCCTATATGTACTTTGTGTTCAAAAGGCAACACCATTGGCGATATTCTACTTATGCTGTATTTGTAAATTACCATTTGTCCAGTTACAGCAATGTGTCCTAATTAATTTGTGATTGTAATACAATTTGAAAACGACATTAAAAAACCTCAATTAGACCTACACGGTACACCTGTACTTGTTTAATTTACAAAATATTGTTAAAACGTTATCTTCATCATTTGCCTATGTAAGTGCAGATAAAAGATTTAAGTTCTAAGTAATAAAATGTGAGCAAGCGCTAAAACAGTTGGAGATCCTACTGAAGTATTTAGGCTAGAAATGCTTTTCTTGTGTAGACCCGCAGGTTGGAAATCACTTTTATTGTAGCAACTCTGGCCTTTTAACTGTTTCCCGATGAAAATTGGCGGCTAACCCTCTTGATAAATTGGTAAAGCGCCTCTTCCCACCAATTCCATTGATTTATAAAAGGTAACATACATGTACGGCGAAACGTGACCGGTATATAAACGATTACTTCACAGAAGGGGTTTATTTTCGACGGGAATACCGATTCGCCAAGCCAATAAAATTCCTAATAGAACAAGAAGTGCTATACGTGCCACGGTTTCCTTGCAGTAGAAATAGTATGGCTCTCTTGTATGGGCTTAGGCTTATGATGATTGCGAGCGGCAACTGTATTTTTGATTCATACCCAAATTTATGAGTTAGAAATAAACAGTGCAAGTGCAGAATATAAGACCGAAACATATATGTCTAAGAATATTTTCAATTCATTACCTATGCATTTTTGGAACATACAACTTTCGTACTGTTAGTAAAATTAATCCTAATAAAACTTTATGTTGTATTTTCATGATTTATTTATATGTGGGAAAGCATTACGTAATTGTAAAAAATACGCACTTTTTTAAATAAACTAACTAAAAAATGAGTATTTCTTTTTAACAGTTACTCCTCATCTCCGTTTTAGTTTAATAGTGTCTTTTGATTTGTTCTTCTTCAAGCTTAATAACAATATAAGGTTGCCTCATTTTTGGGGCCCTGACAATTGCATACAGATCAGAGGTGTAGATACTATGTATAAAGTAGATTTCTGATTGCATGTAACACTCTTCAAGAAAAAAATTGCAACAAATATTTATGCTACGATTTAAAAAAACATAATGGGTCGTCCCGCACTCTTTTACTGTACATTTCATCAAATCTACTTGAAAAAATAAAAGTGATTTTTCGCAATTCATTCTGTTACTTGTTTGTCCAGAATAAATTACGAAAGTGCTAATTTTTAAACGCTGAGATATGTCGCCAAGCAAGTGACGAACATGATTAAAATGTAACGAAAGTAAATATCTACAAGGCGCCTGTGCGTGGCGTTGGCGAATTGGCGATAGCAGTCCGCGTTTTAGGGTATTGTTTGCGTTTTACACTCGTAGTCTGAGTCGGAGTACGGAGTCTATAAGTCTGTATTCAATGTGTATTAATTGTGAGAAATAATTCAAAACTATGAAATTTTAATAATGTGTGGGACGACCTCATCGTACAGCATATGACGTGCGAAGTAACAAAGTCAATTACCTACCGTCACAAGACTAAACTAGTATAAAATTTGCCAAACGATTCGCTTGTGGCAAGCAAATGCGACGACTAGCATTCAGGGAGAGTGGGGAGGTTCCACTTATTAGTTATTAATTAAATATAGGCGCCACCAAAATTTTAACACGAAAGTGTCGAAGCAAAGATCAGCCGCCCTGTAAATTTTGGAAACAGGCTGAATAGTTCGCGTTCACTGAAAGGCAAAAATCAAATCGTATGTAAAAGACAACTGGTTGATTACTACCCCCTTTAATGACCAATGGCATTCAATAATTATTACAAATTCAACGGCACGAATATATCAACGCATTCATGTACTTCAAAAATGTGTAAAGTCAAATAATTAACGATGTTCCCCCGTATAGAGCTCTATGCTGGTTCACACAACATCCATATTAAATACGACCACTTCCGGTAATCTCCGTTTGCATACACATGCGAATACCTCAAATCGCAATGCATTTTTAGCGATTACTACAGTTTAAACAAATTATAGCTAAAGTTCCACTAGATGTGGTAGGTACCGTAAATTCCAACTAAGAAGGGTTGTTCAACTTCAGTATTACTAACTGGACGAGGTGGAGCAGCTAGTAACCTAAAGTTCACATGGCTGAATAAGCATTTTTCATGGCTTCTATTATAGCTGATTTCGAGGAAGTACTTCGCTCTTTACATCCGTTAAATAAAGTATTCTGCAAACTCTGTTTCGTTGTAATAGTGCTCTAGATGGATCATCAAAGCTGAAGTTGTCCACCGACATTTTACTCAAAATGACAAGAGGTTGAATGGTTTCGAAGACGCACTTGCTGTGAAACATTCTGAATTAATTAGATCGCCTGTAAATAAGCTGATTGTTTTAACCATACGCTCATTCTCAAACAGCACCAAACTTATTCTGAGCTCGTATCTGCTGATTTTCCATCCCTTGTTTTAATAGGGGTTCAAAAATTTATTTTTAAAACCTCTGGTCTGGGTTAGTAGGTAGAATTTATAATTTCGATGGTATCAGAGGCGTATTAGAGGTCGGAATTTCTTTTTGCGTATTTGGCTAATGTTTTTTTCTGACGTGCTTTTTTAAATTCCGAAGGTTTCAAAATGTTTAGTTTTTACCCTTATTTTGCAATGCGCAACTTTGATGATGCTGAGTACATTTGGTAAAACAAATCACATTCAAATAATCCAAGCTACCGAATAATGACAGTAACAAAAAAAGAAGCGAAGTTGACTACAAAGAACTAAGAGCGCTGTGCGCCCCGTATTATCAAACAAAGCAGGCATAGAAATATCACCACCGTACAAAATATTTTTAGCATAACCCAAGGTAATTCATTGATTTTTTGCACTTTGTTTACGAAACACCCTATGAAGTTTAAATGCTAGAAACTGCTTCCAACCCATTCCAAACAGCCATTTGCATATCAAAAACTAAGGGATGTGAAAATCAATATTTTTGAATCCATAGTATAATTGATAATTCCGGAAATATCCCACATTTGGGTATGCTGTATTCTAGAAATGACAACATGTCATAATTTGTTGCACTGTTTCTAACTTTAAGCATTAACATTTCCTGACAGCGCAATGAGGTGAAAGATGTATTTGCTACGGGATCTGTGGTCATCCCATCGTTTACAGGGCAGTTATTCTAGTTTCTTTTTATCAGTTTATCAGTTTCAATGGGAATTTTTTAGTTGTACTTTGTTATGATTTAAGAATAGTGCAGCTGTAAGGCAATTTTAATACTAGTTGGTAAGAACATTTTCTTATTAGGAATAGTTAGCAGATATTTAATGTTTAATTTATTCTTCATGAGTATATTTCTTCTTGTCGGTAGGCATCAATTTTAACTTCGCGTTGTAAATTAGGTGGCCTATCTGCATGTATATTCATTGAGTCCTCTCCTCGACTCTTAGATAGCTTCGAGACAAGAAGTTGCGATTCTGGAGGCAAAGATTATATAATAGCGGAATTCCCATTCGTGTAGTTAGTGTCGCAGTGCAGATTCTCAGCAATTAATTTTTTGCATTTTCTGGAACCTCACGGACTTACACTGCATACAAGTTGCATACCATTCATTTTGGTTGTTTTGGGTTGGATCTAAACTATTTAGATTTTTGGGGTTCTCGTATATTTGGTTGGTATTTTATTCCAGAGATTTATAGATTTTCCACTGAACTTACCAAAAAAGCGTATCCAAGCAGTTGAAACTGCAATCCAAGAAGTACTCCGCCGATGCCTTTATTCACGATTTAGCCATCCACTATATGAAGTGTTTTGTTTCGATCGATTTATAGATTCGTTTGTAGGTTTTTATTTGATGAAACTGTATTTATTTTTGCTTGATACCTCTTCGATGAATTATTGATAACCCGGTTACTACTACTGGGTACTGGACGCTAGCCTAATTGCCCAGTTTAAGACCAATTATTAATTTATAAGGTGATCCAGCATTCGAGAAACTGATTATTTTTTGTGCCGGGTTCGACCGTCATCTATCTCCGTCTTTGCTGCAACCTATGGATTCGCAGTCGTATGAGTACACCTTCTTATGCGTGTTGTTTAGCTGACACTTTACATTAAAATTAATTTGTCGAATTAATCGAACATATTTAGGAACTAGCTATTTACTTTGAATTAGATATTGTTTGTAGTATACATACTATTACTATTTTATTTTGTAAATACAAGTAGCTGTGCTCCTGAAACTAATTTAAAATTTTGGAGGTATCCGCGATATGCCCTTATTGATGTGTAAATGACTGCGCGCAACACTCACAAGACCTAAAATAATAAAGAGAGATTATACATAAACAACATAGGATTAATAATGCACACTTACCTTATTATCGGTGATTTATCCAAAATTTGCTGGTAGGTCCATTAAGTAATCTGATTTTTTACGTATGTATATAGATACGTACTTGCCTGAAACAAACTGTAATTTTCACGTCATTATTATATATCATTTATAACTTCGCATTCCCTGCTTGTATATTATATATTTATTAGTTACTGAAAGTCTGGTATATTACGATTTTGGGCTGACGGCAGTGATGGGCGTTTACGCGTAAATTATAATTTTCTACATTACCCGCGTAGAAAATGTAGATAAAGCATTTTGGCGTAGATTTTGAGTAGAAAATATGAGCAGAGTATATTATGGCTATTGTATATTAAGTGTATTGTGGAAATTATTTTGTTTTAATTTCCCTGTTTTATGGGTCAATTCTTAAAAATTTTTAAAGCACTGTAGTTTTTTAATATTTATATTACAAATTTGCATAACTTATTTTAGTAAGTCATCAGAATACCCAAACGGTTTTCTTACTTCTTTCGGACAAAACATGCGTTTCGAAGTTTTTTCTTCTACGAGTATATTAGGTATAATAGGTTGCATATGAAATTGCCAGTCTTCTTCCGTTTATAGACAAGAAAGATAATAAAATCATAGTTTACATTGATTGACCGATTGAGGGCTCCAAAGCACGCTTGTGCCTTCTAGCCCTAAAAACTGTATGCCGAAACAAGTTATTGTTGTTTAACGTGTGTCTAGTTATTTTAATTACAACGAAGTAGTATTTTGTTTAGTTAGGAAGCAACAACCAGTGGAATCGTCCAAAACGAAAAAAACGTTCTATTATCGACTCCAGGTAGTTCCGATCGTGGTCCACGCGTAGTTCCAACCCACTGACGTTAGTGCACGGCGATCTGCAGCAACTTTGATGTCCTGTAACTTTTGAACGGTGAAAGTCTACAGCATAGGGCTCCGGATTGGAGCTCAGAAGGTCATGGGCTATTACCATACCAAGTTTGGTTGTGATCGGATCAACTCCGTTCCATTGAGTGATTTATATAGTTCTCTTTTTCACGTACCTCGCGGTATGATCGATGGGAGAACGAAAATAATAATATACAAAATATCATTTGAGGCATTTGGAGCTGTTAAAAGTACTAAATATTACTAGTTTGCTGTTTATCTACATAAAGTTATTTTCTACAGTAGACTTTTAAAGTAGAATATTACATAGTTTACGCGTATATAATGGCGTAATCTACATGGAGTATTCTACGCGCCCATCACTGGCTGACGGTGAACCTATGTTTGGTAATTCGATGGATTTTCTATATTTTTTGAGTTTGCAGTAAAATTACCTATCACTATTTCAATTTTTGCTAGTTCTTTGAGGTTATCCACCCCTTCTTCACTGATTAGCGGCACTGCTTGTTCTTTTATGAACACTTTCAGCTAGAAGTAAAAAAAAGTATATCTCACTCAAAAAGCGCTCAAAGGACAGTAATCTCCGGTGCCTTTATATAGCACGCTTCATTCTTGTCATAAAGACATACGAAAGCAGTCCACTTCAACCGCACGCATCAACTAAATCATCAAACCTGCTCGCGATTGTTATGAAAAGAATAGCCAGCTTGATGGCCAGCCCAGTGTACTAAGAACCTATTGTTGGTCACGTTAACTGTCAATCTAGCAGATTGACGTCAATCAGTGGGCAACTGTTCGTTTGCGCTTATACAACAAAGTTGCAGCAAAGTAGGACTACACCCTCACGATTTACCCAGTACAGCGGATGAATCGAAATAGACACCGAGCGGATGACGCAGGATGTAAAGCGAATTTTCCAGCTGGAAGCGATCGTGACGCAGGCAAAGACAGTGGCTCATTCCTTTATAATAAAATCGAGGAATGCAAGATATCAGCAAAGCGTTCTACTATAACGCTTTGTTTTGAAAGGCTCGGGGCGTTATTGAAATTGTGACATCGCATATGTTAGTAGCATGTCGTTTATGCGTCGCTCCTTTCTCGTACATTAAAATGTCAACAGTTTGACAAAAGAACTGAAAGGTAAACCGCCTGGAACAGAAGGATACAACCCTCCATTTATCTTGGTGTTCCCGAGCGGCTGCTCTGTTGCTTTACTTCGTGGAAAATCTGAAACCCTTCTAAAGGCTTTACGGTATGATGAATGCATTTCTAATTCAATAATTTGACTTATTATCACAAATACGTGGAATTGATTTCTGAAGATGCTATCCAAAATCTGTTGTAGAAATTGTTAAACAATTCGTGCTGATTTTATACTGATTCTTATCACAAGCGTTTAAGAGGAATAAATCACAGGTCAGAACAGTTCTGAGGTTTACATGCTCAAATATATGTACTCAGAGGTTTTCGATAGATTTGTGGACTTGGCAAAGTCATGTTAATTCTTTTCATCATTCTACACAAACACAGCAAAAGTTCGCCTGTGTCGCGTTTAATTTAGAGGCCGCTTATGGCACCAGTACCTAGAAACTATTGCTTTACCCAGTTTTTTGTGAACAATAGGTTTATATGCTTGAAAATAACAATTTTTTTTCTCTAATTGTAGCAAAACCATTCCCTTCTTACAACTTGATCATTGTTAATCCCATTTTACACTTTGATTTCCTAGGTGTCTTTTTGATGTATTAACACCATAAACGATCGTTTTCTCCTGTAGTTAGGACTAAACAGCATCAATATTTTTCTAATCTATCTATCTATATGGCTACGCAAATTTTATTGCAAATGCCGTCATCATCAATATTTTTAAACGGAACCCCGCGTTTTTCTTTTGTCCCACAGAGTAGATTTATTATCTAAATGGTGATGTAAGGAAATTACTACCTTGCATGACAGTTTTACCGAGAAAAGATTAAGTAGGTACCTGTACATTTCACAAAATTAAAATGTACTTTTTTATCAGAAAAGTTATAATTGAAACAAGCTATATCTAAATATTAGTACAGGGTTTACATAAATGTTTCATAAATTTGCCGCCTCTCAGGAGAGTGAACACAACTATTGAGAGATACTTATCATCTGTCGATTGTCGAATTATTTGATATTTTTTTACATGTGCAACGCGCGGGAGTGTGTATTTACAACATATGATGTAGGATGTAGTGTTTTGGGGATACTTGAAGAAGGTTGAAGAAAGCTCTGATTTCTGAGCTTTGGGATGACACGGTTTTGTATAACTTTTAGGTTATAATCATAGTTGTGAAGCTGTGACTATAGGCGATGAGCGAATTGGCGCCACAATCGGTGAAACTTGGCATTTTTGGTGGGTAAACTACAGTTTACTGCAGGGTAAACACATTTGCACATATTTATGCTTGTCGAGTGATCAAAGAATTACACCAATAGATATATTCTATGACAGTAATCAACATGAGTGCTGAAAAAAATATGTATGCTCTTTGCATGTAAGTAAACAAAATTGCTGTGTTGTGGACTGTAACAGTTATGCAAACACAGACAAATTGCTTAAATTTTACTGCTTTCCTTCCAAACCTACTGAAGAAGAACGTTGCAAATTGTGGATTAGTAGCATCCACAGAGAAAATAAGTAGGTATGGCATTCTACTTAATATTGCGCTAATTGTGCAGAATACCGGACCATCGCCGAGTTTTGCACACAACTAAAACATTGCCTTCTGAAGATGAATCTGAAATGAATTTCCTGCGATTGCGTCTGGTTTTTAAAAATGAGTTTTTATACGTGGACCTACGTTTGAAAACAATCGCATAAGCATGCGACACTATGCAGTACCTACAGGGAGAAACACAGTGTGTATAAAATAATTGGAAATTAAAACACTAGATACTTAAACCCATATATTTCGAAAACAAGAAATGGATATTCATATTCTGAAAGACTGTATTCTACGAGCGTGCAAAATTTCACTTTATTTGGCAAAAGTACGGTATTCTGTATAATTGCCAATATTGCCGGTTAGTATTTTTATACGTCCCGTCAGTACAATGATCAAATTTTATGCTTTGTAACCCAAAATATATCACTGTATCTATTTTCCGTGATTAAAACGCCCTTTGACAGAAGGCTGTAGGTTAGGATTACCCACCAAAAAGTTACCCGCTGCGAGGCGCTGCATAGCGGCATTCGCTCACCGCCTATAGGGTAAACACATTTGTTGTAAGCTGTATGGTGTATGCTGCAATTACTGATTACTGTAGCCTAATTTAACTAATTCTTTTATTTATGTCTGTCTAGTGATCGAAGAATTACTCCAGTAGATATAGGTATTATTTGACATGAATCACATGAGTGCTGAAAAATATATATGCTCTTTGCGTGTAAGTAAACAAAATTACTGTGTTGTGGACTGTAACAGTTATGTAAACACAGACAAATCGGTTAAATTTTATTGCTTTCCATCCAAACCTAATGAAGAGAAACGTCGCAAATTGTGGATTAGTAGCATCCACAGAGAAATTGAGTAGGTATTGCGCTAATTGTGCAGAATACCGGACCATCGCCGAGTTTTGCACACAATTAACACATTGCCTTCTGAAGTTGAATCTGAAATGAATTCCCTGCGGTTGCTTTTGATAAAATAATTGGAAATTAAAACACTAGATACTAAAACCCTTATTTTTCGAAAATAAGATGTGACCCTAAGAAACGGATATTCATGTTCCGAAAGATTGTATTCTAGGAGTGTGCAAAATTTCACTTTATTTGGCGAAAGTACGGTATTCTGCATAATTACCAATATTGCCAGTTACCATTTTTATACGCCCCATCAGTACAATGATCAAATTTTGTGCTTTGTAACCCAAATTATATCACTATCTATTTTCCGTTATTAAACCGCCTTTTGACAGAAGGCTGTAGGTTAGGATTACTTACCAAAAATGTGTGAGTTACCCGCTACGAGGCGCTGCAAAACGGCATTCGCTCACCGCAGTAAGCCTGTTAAATTGTACTGTAATGAATTAAAAGTGTTTTTAGCGTGCCGCAATGGTAAAATTACGGTTAATTGGCAGTGACGCTTAGCTACACTACCGGGGTAGGTACCGGATATTTTACGGGGAAGTTTTCTAACCTAGAAATCTAAAATTGTAAACAGGTAAATTGTGACGGTCTAACGCTAGTTACAAAAAAGTGCAAACATTATATGAGGGAAAAGGACTGAGATTGACTGCGTAGGCTTTCACATAATTAACTTTATAAAGCCGTATCTGAAAAGAGGTTATGACGAACTTAGTTGTGTATATTAAAGTAATGCTTTCTGCAGAAAAGTTATTGTTATAGCTTACCTTTGAAAAAGAAAATATAACCGTAAGTTGTCTGGGAATCTTTATAAAACCTTAATTTCGTGGCCACAACTTTTTCACAACTACGAAAAACTTTACTAAGGATAGAAGGATACCGAACAAACGATTTTCTACCGGCCCTGTTTTAGCGAGCGAATTCAAGCTTTTACGGATTGCCAATAGGTGGCGCCCCATGTTAATTGTATAATTTTTCAATGAATTAAGCACAGTGTGACACAATTACTTTTTTACTGGATAAGGTTTTATTTTCATTTCAAATTATAAAACTACAAATACCAACTATTCAATTTATTGTAGTGCAATTGCTTATCGCATTATAACAATTAAGAATCCATGACTACTCCCAGACCTTAAATTTTGCAATCTTCTACTTACGAGGGCCATGTCATGATTCCTGCACATATCAAGCTGGCGCTGAACTGAACTTCAACAAAAAGTCAGTTTCTTGGTTCTTGTTAATAAGACATTATCATTCCATTAAACCTCTAACTTTACATTTACTACAGCATTTAAATTACAACAGTATAATCTTATAGCACATATATTCCTCAAAACCATAGTTTACCTGCACGCTGGCGAATCCCAGTATTACCTACTGGCAATCTTTAATGTAGGCCGACTAATTTCCCAGTCTCCGAGGTGCTTAATTTAAAACATTGAGGTTGTTTTTAATTAAATTAAGGAAGGGTTTTCAGAGTCCGTCATTGTATATATCACCCCGAAATATCGAATTGGCTGTTTCCGCCCGTTAGAATTGTTGAGGAAATCTCTTATTGATTGCATTGCTGTATTTTGCATACAGCTGGTGAATTATGGATTGGACGTTGGTGCCCTCGGGATCATAGTTTTAATTACGAACTGGTCGAAACATTGTGATGGAAGATGACAAATTATGTTTTTGCAAAATGCCACCTTGTTTTTGTTTTGTACTATGTATCTACAGTAAAATCACGCGTCACATGCAGGGCGTAAACTGAGTATGTAAATATTAATAAAAACTCAAGATGATTATAAACAATACATATTTATTAACAGTTCATTTTTGTTGTTACCCTGCTCTATATGTAGAGTGAAAAACGGAAGGAACTTTAGCGGCAATTTACCTTTCTCCTAACTTTCAAAGCTCATTACTACCGACAAAGCCGCACAACAAGACCTTTTGACTGAAAAACATCAATAGAATAAGCCTGCTCTTCTAATTTGTATTAACATTTCTGCTCCCAATTATACCGCTCTTGTTCCTATTTGCAAATCAAATGAGTAAAACAAGCAGACAATTAAGGTTGAGATTGCATAAATTTCAATTCCTAACTCTAATTTCTACAGGCTGATGCTTATTGTTTGCTTCCTCTCATCGTTTTAACGAAGTACTAAGTCTCTGAAAACCAGATGCCCTGACATTTGGGGTACTGTTATCACTCCTGGTACATTACCACAACTTGCGATTAAGAGTGTCAAATTGTTAGCATAACGTTGATTAACATTGGGTTTATCTATTTTCAAAATTGCCTTGTTTAGAGGTTTAGACTAAAGAGCGTATCACGATGTGAAATAAATTGATTTTAGACATTATTTCTTTTAGACAAAATTTCATTGAAATTAGAAATATAAAAAAGTTGTATTGTTCAAATAACTATCGGTGTATATTTAGTCTTATTGTCATCTTCTATATGGGTGTCAGTTAAATGATGTCATTAATTTTAGGTGGCCATTCCTGAGCGAATTTTATGAAGAAAACCTTTAATAAACGTATGTCCTAACTTGTTTCGTTTTCGACTTACAGGGTGTCAAAGTTTTGCTTTTTTTTTGGTTTTTTGTAAATACTTTCCGATCTAATAACCATATCTCGATGAAATTCGGTATATGGAGGTTTTTCGGGGCGAGCTATTCAAAAATGTTATCGAATTTGTGAAAACTTGTAGAGGGCGCCAGCTGCACTAATATCATGGTGTCAAATCGGTCATAACTTTTTAGCGCGCTATGTTTCGACAAGCAGCACTCTTGCAACTTATTCCCCTGGCAATTCTAAGCAAAAAAGATACTCTTTGTCGAAAGCTCTCGGAGCAACCGTTTTTAAAATAATGGCGATTAAAAGTTGTTATGAACTCATGAGAAGACCTATTCATTTTACTAATCAACAGAATCATGGCAGGCCATGACTGACCTGATGGGTCAGTTTGACGTTTTCAGACGCCAGTTTGACGCTTTCAATTTTGTTTGAAGTAGTTTATCTTAGCAAATTTAGTAAAATGAATTTTGTTGAACAAGCTGAAATGCATTTTGTTTATGGACTTGCGGATGAAAACGCTGCAGAAGCCAGAAGAATTTATCAAGCACATTATCCTAACAGAGCCGTTCCATCAGAAAGAACTTTTGTAAGATTGCATGCTAGATTGTGTAATACTGGATCACTAAATAAACACGATGAACGTCCTGGGAGACCTAGAGTCCTAATGACGCCAGAGTTGGAGGAAGCAATTCTTCGAGAAGTTGAAAATAATCCTTCAACAAGTACTCGAAAATTAGCGTTACAGTTTAATGTCTGTCGCCACAGTATTCAATCGGTGTTGCATGCAGATTTATTGTATCCCTACCATGTGCAAAGAGTACAGGCATTGCTGCCAAGAGATTTTCCTACAGGACTTGGCTTTTGTCAGTGGTATCTCCAACACCTTGGAAACAATCCCAACTTCACGTCATTAGTTTTATTTACTGATGAAGCAAATTTTTCACGGGAAGCTATTATTAACTTCCACAACAATCATTTTTGGAGTCATGAGAATCCCCATGCTGTTGTAGAACGAGGATTTCAACAACAATTTTCAGTGAACGTTTGGGCGGGAATTATTGGTGATTATATCATAGGGCCACATTTTCTCCCTCTGCGACTAAACGGTGAGACATACAGACAGTTCCTAGAAGAAACATTGCCTCAATTGCTAGAAAATATCCCACTGCAAACGAGGCAAAATATGTGGTTTATGCACGATGGGGCACCTGCTCACTTTAGTCTTACCGTCCGTGAACACCTTAATGCAACTTTTGGTCAAGAGTGGATTGGCCGTGGAGGACCTCAACTTTGGCCACCAAGATCGCCCGATCTTAATCCACTGGATTATTTCTTTTGGGGTCATCTCAAATCCCTTGTTTATGCAACGCCAGTGGTGGATGAGGAGGACTTGCGAAATAGAATTTTAATTAACGTTAATTTTATACGAAACACTCCAGGAATTTTGGAACGTGTGCGGCAATCGATGAAGAGAAGACTTCATGCTTGCATAGCAAGTGCGGGTTCCCACTTTGAACATTTAATTTAAGAAATTTTTTGTTTCGTTTTTAATTTTTTTTGTGATTCTCTTAAATAATTGTTAATTAAATTACGTTATTGAATTATCGATAATCTTTTTGATGATATTTATTGAAACTTTTAATCGCCATTATTTTAAAAACGGTTGCTCCGAGAGCTTTCGACCAAGAGTACCTTTTTTGCTTAGAATTGCCAGGGGAATAAGTTGCAAGAGTGCTGCTTGTCGAAACATAGCGCGCTAAAAAGTTATGACCGATTTGACACCATGATATTAGTGCAGCTGGCGCCCTCTACGAGTTTTCACAAATTCGATAACATTTTTGAATAGCTCGCCCCGAAAAACCTCCATATACCGAATTTCATCGAGATATGGTTATTAGATCGGAAAGTATTTACAAAAAACCAAAAAAAGCAAAACTTTGACACCCTGTAAGTCGAAAACGAAACAAGTTAGGACATACGTTTATTAAAGGTTTTCTTCATAAAATTCGCTCAGGAATGGCCACCTAAAATTAATGACATCATTTAACTGACACCCTGTATACAGGGTGGTCAGTATATAACTGACTGGCTTGTCTCTTAAATACTTTTAAATTGAAATAAAATACGTCATTTTCCTTCATCGTAATCTTTTATTGACAGTTAGAAATTATGTCTGCCAATGAAAGCACAAATCTGAGCCCTCCTAATTATATTTTTAATCATTTTTGAAAAGTTTCGAGAGGAATGCTTTGAATAGTTTCCCCAATATAATTCTTCAGCTGCTCTACAGTGTTCGGTTTGTTGGAATAAACCTTACTCTTTAGAAATCCCCATAGAAAGAAGTCTGGAGACGAAAAATGACGACAAATTAAATACTTTTCAAGCATTGCTTGCAAAAGATTTAAGACAAATGGCTCCGTCTTGCTGAAACCACATGATTTGCAGGATAATTATTCAATTTGAGGAGCCATAAAGTGTAGCATGATGCCCTCGCCAGTGACAGACCTGACCTGACCTGACCTGCACCATCTTTTACAAAGTAAAGTCCGATTACACCACACCACCAAACTGAGACTCGACTGGGATGAAGTGGTCGTTGATAGATGATATGAGAGTTTTCTGATGTCCAGATACGACAATTCTGCTTGTTAACAAATCTATTTATATCGAAGTTGTTCTTCGTCACCCGTTATAAGCTTTTAGGTAAAAATCGTTCGTTTGATTGTTAGGCTGCAATATTGCGTACCGTCGGCGACTTTCGTGGTCTTCTGGTATAGGCTATAGCTCCTGGGTTAACTGAATTTTGTATTGCCATAAATGCAAGTCTTTTAGAATAGTACCTAGAGGATATTCCATCGAGATGTTCATAGCCAGAAAGTTGCACAGAGTTCGCGGGTATAAATTTTGTCTCTGCAATGCCATGTTTTCTTTGTTTCTTTATGAAAGTTGTGCGCACGCTCCCCCTATACGACGAATGCATCTGGTAGAACACTCAGGCGCTCCATTTCGCCTTCAGGAACCCTCTCAACATTTTCCGGACTATGAACAGCTCAAACCCGTCTTGATCTTGCCAAGTCTTCAACTTGAAACTTTGTTTCTAGGGTTTGATTAGATATAAATACAGATGTATTCCAATGTTTTTATAAATTCAACCTTTAAGGGGTGAAATAGGGGATGCAAGTCTGCCATTTTTGAAGCTAGATTTATGAAACTTTATTTTTAGGTTTTGATTAAAAATAAATAAGAATATGTTCAATCGTCTGAACCCTTCAGGGGTTTAAATGCCTATGAAAATTCTTATGCTGGCCTCCGCAGCGAATTACGCTGTGAAGATCGAAAATACTGAGCGATGAGCGATTCAGCTGCAAATGCGCTGGATGGCGTTCAGCAGCATTACATATAAAAACTCTGATGCCGCTTTGGCCGCGATTCTGAGTAGGGCCTTGGTAGCTCAGTGGAAAGACCGTTTGACTAGTGTCCCGAATTCAAATCTCAGTCAGGGCTGGCAATAATTTTTCATTTCATCTAATGCTTGTAAACCCAATAAAATATAATCTATGTTCATTAAAAATTCAATTCAAGCTATAAATAACTTTCACTTTATCATGTCAGTTACATTGTAATCTTATATATGTAGTTTAATCTGGCTTGGCTAGGAAAAAAACAGAAAACCCAGCGATGCTTTCTATTATTTATTACTAGCAGTGCGCCGACATCCCAAAAATTTTTTTAAGTTTTAGAGAACCATGAATTGAAGACCTTGGGGCAACAAGGGTACATGCTACATGATGTTAGTTTCGAGATATGAGCGTTTGAAGATTCAGATAAATCCTTAAATCTGGTTTGATACAATTTTGTCAATCTAATGATACTAAATGATAATATTGATATTATTTATTGAGAACAAGTAATTCTAAACATAATCGAAACTCTAACTTTTATTAACGAAAACAATAAAAAAATGTTACCTGTACCACTTTACAAACAAAACTTTTTCAGCTAGTTATTTTTTATGTGAACAGTAATTAAATAATTATTATTCTAATTTTCATCGTCACTTGTATCAGCCTCAATTTCCTAGGTTCTAGGTTCTGGTCTTCATCAAAGTCGTCTTCTCGTTCATCGGCCTTCGAGGTAGTTGCCCCAATGTCTTCGTAATACTTGTGGTATTTTGGGGGTATGTATGGGAGCAGTTGCGCCAGATTTTGCAATTTCTTTTCATTCAAAGGCACAGGAGCATCATACTTTTTTTTCAAGTCCTGGAGGTTGCAGGTTTTAGGTTTCCCTCTTTTCCGTATGTTGACATTTTTACAACACTCATTTAATAGATGTTTAATTTGCATATCATGTGGATTCACAGAATTAAATTTGAAGCAACAGATCTTGTTAAACCTCAATTTTTGTTTGTCGTCTGTAGATGTTTTTTTTTGTTATTTGATTTTGCAATTCTTTGAAGGAAAGAAAATCATCTTGCGTCATTACTTTCACTTGGAATGGATTTGTTTTTCTTGACTTTTCCACGGCAGTGTACCAGTCTTCTGGTGCGTATACGACTTTCAAGTAGTTACGTTTATATTTCTCAATGGCAGCGAAGTCCCGGTCCGATGGCAATTGAGTGTGTCCAACTACCAAAAAGCGATGCTCCACTGTTTTGAAGATATTTTCTTTTACAAACTGCTGCCACAAACTTATCAAAGTCCAGTTTTTGTTCTGGCCTCCACAGTTGTCTGTGAATACAATCAATCTTTCGACATCTGCAGGTTTATTTTCCTTGAAATGCTTATACAAAACACTAGCTATTTCATCACTACCTCTTTTTGCCACATTTTCGGGCCACATGTACATGTACCCAATATCAGACACGCAGTCGTGTAGCCCCAAGTTATAAGTCCACGCTTTACGAAGATAAAAAGCAGGTCCAGTTGTGAGATTTGGTACAGGCAATGCCTGCTGCAGGTCAAAAGAAATGACGCTTGTTGATCCAGTAGCCTTTGCGTTTTCAGCTTCTTGTTTCAAATTTTGCTGCATTGCTTCAGCTCGGCGCTGATAAAGTTCCAAACTAGTTTTCAAACATCTTGGGTTTTCTTCATTACCTTTGCTGGCCTCAAGTTGAACATTCAAGTAATCGCAAGTCTTGCAAGTATCCGTCTTTGGCAATTTGAAGCCGATTTTAAACTCTGTACAGAATATCCTTCTATATTTATCCTGAGTGACCGGTTGTACATTTTTTCTTTACACCACGCTAAGTAATATTCGTTATAAAGGCTCGAAATCGATAAGTCATGATCTAGGTAAACTTTATCGGGATTTTTGTTACGGCTGTAGTGGCTAGTGTATTTCGGGATTGACTTTATGTGAGTTCTCACATTTTGACAACCTACCTCGCTGCTTTGTTTTTGCGGTTTGCATGTTTTCCGCGTCCGTCAGACTTTGGGGCGCTCACAACGGCAGCTATTTGCTCACACAATAACTGGATCCTTTTGGCAGATAATCCATGGACTGACAAAAACTCCTGTTTGCAGAGACGAATGTCCTGTCCATTGATCTTGACACTATAATGGAAATTTAATTTCCTTGATGATGTTTGCTTTTTGGTCTTTTTACGATAAGTTCTTTTTTGTGAACGGGCTTAATGCTGCCAAAAAGGTAGATATTTTGCTTATCGTATTCCCCGATATTCCAGAAGGCATTAAAAATCTCTTCTTCCTTTCCTTGCAAGAGATCCCTGCACCTCTTTTTGCATCCACATCGGGTGCCCATTTTTTTGGATTCCATAGTCTTTCCCTTCTTGATTGTGTACTCATGACCCAAGTTCCTTTTCTCCTTTCTTTTTACTTTTTTCTGCCTTCTCAAATTTTTCATCCTCCACCTTGAAGGAGTTCCCTTTTCAGGAGTAGGGAGAGTACCTCTCGAAACCGTGGGCGTTTGAGGAGAACTTTTTTTCTGAAGAAAAAGCAAAATTTTAGTAGTGCAAAAACTGAAAAAAAATAAAAAGTGTTTACAGATTTTGTTGACTACCTGTTTTTGTAAAGCCAGTATTGTAAGCCCACTACGAAAAACGGCCTTGAAAACCAAAAGCTGGCTCTAAAGACAGGCTGTTTTTTAGAGTCCGCTTTACAAATCGAATTAGCTGCCAGCAATAAAATTTACCTAATACTAAACGCTACAAGCCGCATCATTTTATTGATAATACACTATTTTTTTAATAAAACGGTACATGCCACAATAATATTTTATTTACCTCTGCAGAAGAATCGGAAGAAGATTCACCGGAAGTGCTGCCCCACGTAATCTTTGTCTCTTACACTATCATCCGAGTCGAAGTCCCCATCACTTCCACATTCTTTATCGCTGGAAAACTGCACTTTCCTCTTCACACCACTTGAGCTGCAGCCCGCCATCTTTATGGCTTGTATCGTTTCACGCAAAAAAATCGCCATTTGACAGAAATAGCAAAAAAGATACATTGATCTAGTAGAGCCATCTATCAGACGACAGCCAAAGTATTTTGTGTGTGGCTTGTACCGTTACAACAAGACCCAAAGGTACCAAAATCTCAATTTCGATAAACGGCATGTACCCTTGTTGCCCCAAGGTCTTCAATTATAGACCAAAGAATTGCGGATCGTTTTCTATCAAAAATTGTTAACGCTATCCACTTGGTGTACTTGAAGCTTCATTTTTTGTCAAGCGAATACATAACTTACTTAATGAGTTTGGAAAATTTTAAACGCGAACCTGCCTTTACAAACAATTCAGTATACGGTTCATGCATCCCAATTACCAGCACTGATCCATTCACATTATTGACTGCTTCTCCGGACCCAACAACAACGCATCGCATCATCCCTAAAACTGTTTAACATTCAATCTCGAAAGCGTCTACCGTTTCTGTTGAGGTATCCAATTACTCACGAGGATTTCTCTTAAAACCGTTTCGGCACTAATAACTTTAATTGAAAATTAGCATTTCCCATTTTCTCGCTAAGCATTGTGAGTTATCTTTGATGTTGACTATTAAGATCGTTTCGTAGTGAGGACCATCGTGAGGCAAGGCGAATTTCCCTGTTATAGCATGTTCGATATTCCGTTCCGACCACTTCTTGAGCGGAATCCCTCAACAGGTTTGTAGGGGCTGAAGTACAATAGGAATTTCGGAGAATTGGTAATATTTGCCATAAATGCAGCAAGCGGAATTATTATTGAGGAGCGATGCCGTATACGGAAGTAAACATTTGTTTTTAATATACTACAGTGACGTGTATCATTTGAAGTTTAACCAATCTGCAGCAACACTACTTTTTCAGGCAACTATACACCATATTCCAAAATCCCAAAAAGCTTCTTTACGTTTGTCTTAACCGAAGTCGCAGAAATATTTTATATTAGTAACTTAAAACGCACTTAACCAATAGGATACTAAGATAGTAAAGGTGGGGAATCTTATGGTTTTGAATATTTATAGTTTGCACGCCTTAAAAAAAAAAGTTCAATTTGAAGTCAGCTAACAAACAGCTCATTTACAGAGTTTTTGTTTTTTGTCCCTAACATGAGGGTCATATGGTTGCTTATTAAGATTGGGGAGGTAAAAGCAAAAAAAAAACACATCTTTTAGCCTACAAATTTCATGACTCCATTGGTCACTTCTTCAGGGCTGAATTGTAAGTTCAATTATATATCACACACACTTTCACAAAATGGCTGACTGTCAGCGATTAATGCGACAGCGTTAAATATACGTGGCTTTCCAATAAAATGCATTACTATCATAATAGAGTATGTATGGAATCGGGTCGAAATATTTAAGGCTTTAAATACTGTTTATTTACTGTGCTTTAATAACAGACAATTTTATTAAAGCAATTAAGGTAATTCTAATCTGCCATGCTTAAGCTGAGAGCGTGACAGTTTTTGTAGAACACAAGCACAAACTTCATTTAAATCGTTTTATTTGTAAGCTCTTTTAGAATCGTTTGAATTTTCAATACCGTTTTAGAACCATAACCTTAATCTGGTGGTCACATTACCACATTTTTGCACATCTCAAACTTCATCGGGATCCAGTTGTCAACCAAACAGATTTGAAAACATTATGTCGCTGTCATTGTTACCTACCCAAATACATAAAACAATTAGGCTAAAATGGCATTTTGAGCAAATAAAGTTTCAGCAACGTATTTAGCTAAGTAGGTTAAACAGTATATTACACTATTAGTGACATATTATTATCGCAGTCATGTCATTAGACTTTACTCGTGCGACAATATAGTGTCTTATAAAGCACATATAATAAGTATACTATGTTGACATCCAAAAATAAAAACCATTCTGATAAATGATCTATCTGTCGTATGGAAACTCTACAAAAAGGGGATACTTTCCCAAATTAACTTGCAAGAGGATGCGTAGTATGTTTCCATCTTAACAATAGTCAAGCAAAGAAATAGCCGAATATACGATATAATCCTGTCAAAAATTACCCCACGCCAAAATATCTAAGTGTCGGATCACCAGCATATTGAAAACGATTAGAAATGACTACAGCTAAACTGAGGACAATAAATAATATCATGCAAAAACTACGGGTTAGACTACTTCCGTTCTATGTGCATTATTGTATGCTCGTATACCTATATAGTTGTGTTTAATTTTGTGCTACGTCTGGCTGAATAGAGAATCCATACCAAGGTGCTCATTGCATGAGGGGATAAGACTTACCAATTTGAACACAGTTTTTATTGGTTTGATTCATTATTTGACCTAAGTACACATTTCACGAGCCTCGGTATATTTTCTTTTATTTATCCTCCACTTACAGAAGTTGCGTCTTCATCATTATTAATGCAGTAATTGCTGGTAATATAAAATATTCTGGTTAATACGGTGAACCTGCACCCTCATATTCCCGACTACACGAAAAGTCGATTTATAGATAGAAGAAACTAAATCACGTGTCGTAATAATTCGTGGTACAAGGCCAACCTTAAACAGTGTTGACACTGTTCATAGCAGGATTTGCGGCTATTATTTATACGTAATTATGGGATATGTGACAGCGGTGTTGGTGTAGTGGCTAGCGTGCTCGTCTACTATGCCGAAGGTCTCGGGTTCAAACCCCGATACCGACAGCAACTGAAAATGCGACCGCTGCCTACTGGAAAGCAATGGCAAACCACCACGGGTAAGTTTGCCTAGTATAACCTCTCAAACAGAGCAGTTCGGAACCGGCGATAACCTGTAGGCCACAGGTTCCCAAACTGTGAGCCGCGACTCCCTGGGGAGCCGTGGAGGCTGGCAAGGGGCGCCGCGAAATGTTGCGAATCACCATAATTTTACTCCTGTTCTCAATTCAATTATGAAAAATCTTTCTTAGGGTGTGGAAATGGTAATACTCCAGAACTAAAATAAAGTAAATTTTTGATAAAACTATCAACCTGCCGGCCTAAACTAGATGGCGGTCTCCATTCTCCAAAGCTTTAGAGAAGAATCTAGTTTTAGTTGGTTGTTTTGTAGTTTCAACAACAGAGTTGCTCGACTGGGCTATCTTTGTAAGTTATTGACGATATGAAAATTAACTGAAGTAGCAAGTTGATAATTAGGGCTACTTTTAAAACATTCAAAATTAATTAAAGTAGCCTTAAGAAGAAAAAATACAGACGATTAGAACATGCTAACATGCTTGAACTGGCGATTTTGTTGAATTGTTGTAGAATTGCAGCTTCTGAGTGAAGCGACTCAGGGTACCAACCAATCCACAACCTTTTTAACATCAAACTCCGATATCATTTTGCGCTTTTGGTTTTTCTTATCACAAATTTTCTTCCTCTGCAGAAAAAAACTTTCAGTAATCATTAGATACTCTCATGAAATAGCTTTCCAGTCTTTTTAATAAAAATACTTTATTTTTTGCATTGCTTATTTTCACCGCACATTATAAGTTTCGAACATCTGAACAATTAGTTCGAGAAATACTTTTAAAAAATTGACAAGTTTACATGGATTCAAGGTCCTTTTAATGTCTGTGGTCCACCGGAATTTATTTCTGTAGAAGAAGAGAATTTGAATTGAGCTTTATCTTGCGATAATACTTTGAAAGCCAAATTTGCCAGCATGGAGTTGACCGGATTTTAAATTTCAACAACAGATGAATGTGCTCTTTTAAGGAATAAGGCCCAAGGGATTTTAATCCCATTTTCAATATGGTACTTGTGGAAAGCTGGATTTTCGTCGGTTTTTATTATAAAGAGCAAGTATAGATGGAAAATAATAATATCTAATTTTAATCGAATAAATTTAATTAATGAGTTTGATCTGTAATAATGCGTCTCTATTATATTTTTCTAGTGTTTGGGTTTTATTTATTTTTACCTCTTATGCTAATGACTAGACCTGTTTTTTTTTAATTTAGGGTAGGGAGCCGTAGAAAACCCTTAAATTATTCAAGGGCCCCGCGACTCCAAAAAGTTTGGGAATCACTGCTGTAGGCGATCTACCTACGGGATGTTGTATATACGTCTGTGGAAGAATCTGAAAAAGCACGAAACACAGACGTATAAGAGAAGTTGCCTAGGTTCGAAGCGGACGTGGCACTAGAACAAGAAGATAGGATATGTCATTAAGAGGGGCATTTACTTGGGGCGATCGGGCAGAAATGTAAATTATGCAACCCATATTACCCGCGAGACATCATGGGACGTAAGAGGGTAGCCGATAGGTAGACATCGCGCAAAGATCGTACGAGCAACAGACGGGCTAAACTAATATTCGGAAAATTGCTGACTATAGGGTGTGCACAAAAAAGTAAGCATGATATTAGCAACTTACTATGATATTATATCAGGTTATTCAAAATATGGAATAACCCTCTTAAGAGGGGCGTTTACCTAGAGCGTATCGGGTCATTTTAAGCACATACCGTTTTACATTTTACCGAGTTATTCGAAACTTTTTCGAAGTGAAATTTCGACATGGCAATGACAAAAGATGTAGCTACAACGTAGAGTTCGAGTTTTTTCTGAATTTGGTACGGTAATGTAAATATTTGTTGTTATATTTTGCTTAAAAATGCGTATTTTTGGCGAGCTATTTCTCGAAAACTAAGGCACATAAACGAAAAATTGGAACTCCACGTTGTAGCTACATATTTCTTTGTACACTATCAAAAACATGAGCACGATAAATGAGTAAAATCATTCAAAAAATCTAAAACCGCAAACCCTTTCGCGCGAGTCCGTCACGAGAGCGGAATGCCAATGCCCATCGCCACCAGGGCCGTCGCGTGGTATCAAGTGAACAGTGAGGCTAAGATACAATCCTGTCGGGAATGATCGAGCGGTATACGATTTATTCCGATATGACGGGATTTATAAGAATGTATGTCTAATTACACGTAACAAGTTTAATGTTAAAAACTCTTTCACATTAATTTACTGTCTGCTGAAGCAATGGGGAGGCGGAAGGAAAATTATTATAAAAGTTCCTCCAGAAATCATAGTCGAGATGCAGTTAGAATGAAATGTTATGTAGTTCATATTTACAGAAATAAATGGGTTATTCGATATTTTGAATAACCTGGTATAATATCATAGTAAGTTACTAATATCATGCTTACTTTTTAATGCACAGCCAACTACAGTCAGTAATTTTCCGAATATTAGTTTAGCCCGTCTGTTGCTCGTACGATCTTTGCGTGATTTCAACCTATCGGCTACCCTCTTACGTCCCATGTCCCGCTGGTAATATGGGTTGCATAGTTTACATTTCTGCCCGATCGCTCCAAGTAAATGCCCCTCTTAATCTGTGGCTGAATATTTTGAAAAATATTAAAAAACACAATTTGAAAGTGGCGTATAGATTGTTCCCCGTATAAGTAATGCAATTATTATATCGATATATATTTAACTGCCAAAAATGATATGGGCATTTGAAATCGCTGGAGCTTAAGGTTTAAGGTGGTATAACACAGAAGACTAATTGATATTAAACTATTCACTTAATTGTCTTTAATGTGAAAGCAGCAGGGCCTCTATAGGGGTCCATCTACATTAGGAATACCCTGGGCCCCGAGGGCTAGCAAGACCCTCACCGAGCTGCCATATTTTAATTAACAGCACAAAATCTAATAGGCTAAGAGACCCATATTTTATGCAAGTTCTTGTACATAAAATTAAAGCTTAATCTCCAAACCTTACACCGCTTTTTTATTTACTGACTCACAACAGCGATCTTATTATAAGGTCCGTAGAAACATGCGAGCCGAACCGTTCGCGAACCGCTCGTAAACCGCTTGTGAGCAGATCGTTGAAATTTTTCTCGCTACGAACTTCCGACGATCCATAGTAAGAATTAAACAAACCGTCAAATACCGGCAGACGCCGATAAGAAGCCAACAAACAGATTTTTTTCTTATATTACATATATGTCCACACATTCTCATACCAGGACCTATTTCTTTCCAGGCATAATCTTTCAATTTTTTGAAATGATCTTTATGTTCAGGATTCCATAGTAATAAATTATTTTAATAAACACAAACTCCATTATTTTAAATAAACTGAAGTGTAAAACATGACCCAAAAACAATCAACTATGGATCTTGGAGGTTCGCAAGCACTAAAACGCAGGGAACCAGGCACAACGCCGTCTACATGCGAACTAAGAATGCCTTTGTGTTCGCCAGAAAAACCCACAGGAGATGGTTCGCCACGAGCGGATCACGAACCGTTCGTGCGGCGCTTCAAACACCGTCCAAATATATCGAACGAGAGGCTCGCGAACGGTTCGTGAACCCTTCGGCTCGCATATTTATACGCACCTTGAACTAAACATTCATTCGTTCTTTTGATGCAGTTTTCATTCAAAGGATAATTTTTTCGAAACCGCCAGTACATGAATCATTGAACTGTTGTGTTATATCAACCGCCCGTATGCCTTTCATATTTATTAATCGCGTTTTGTAGAAGACCATACGATTATATCAGATACATTGTCTTCCCACGATTTATGTGCGAGCAAAAGTAGGACACATGTCAAGCGTTCAAATAGCTTCAAGTCGTAAAAAGGAATCCCTTGTAGCTGGTTCTCGTAGTACAATGGATCCATCAAATTTGTGCCACATCTAAAGGCACTTGAATAAATTTGAGCAATTCGGATAGATCGCTTCTGTGCTGGGCAGGTTACCCATACCTGTGCGCTGCCGCGCGGGATGGATTTTCTCCACCCCAATAGTGTAACGTCAAGAAGCGGTTATTCAGCGAAATCAAATGCGGGACAATCGATAGCGTAGTGCAGAGTAAAAAGACGTGCAATACGCTGACACAACTACATCATGTGCTCGATGAAATCTATTCAGACTGCACGGACGGGTGTATTAAGTTGCTGATTCAATTCATTAAGCTTCGATCCGCGTTCAATTTTGTTTGCGTAGGGTAAATCAGCTCAACAAATAGGAACGCCGCCCAACTGCGAATGCAAGCTAATTGCAGGTCGTCTTACTTTTGCTCGAAGCGCTCTGAAAACAGCAGCTCCAATAAAAGCGTAAATTATGCTACAGATAGCACACTTTAATGTCAGATTGGAATGTTTTTCTAAAAGATCTACAGTGCCGATTGGTGGCATGACGAGTGAGGCGGCCTACAAAACTAGAGGGTACCCACATTTTTTTGTTTATTTTTAATTATAGCTAAGCAACTCGCACATTCCCATTTGCAGTTCGTAAACATATTTCAACGTGACATTTATGTACCTGTCGATTTTCTTAAGTATGCGTTAGCTACTGGAAACCATTAAACCTTATGAACACGAGAATATTTGATCGCATTATATTTCGCTGGTCCAAACTTACGATATGATTAATTAAATATGTAAGTGATTTATCTTTTACGTCTTATAGTTTCATTGGGCAGCAGTTTTGTTTCACTATGTTCTCAAAACCGAATTCGAAAAAACTTCCCTTCTGATAAGTCGCGTCAGATCTTATTAGAAGGAATGTTTTTTTTTTGGGGGGGAAAGCAATGTTTGAATAAAAAAAATGGACTAAATGACACATCGATAATTTTTGTTTATTATGAAAGGTGGATCAATAATTAATGTGCAATAAAGGTTCTCAAAGAAGTCAGATTTTTTCAGTCTAATTCCACTATATTAAAGATGTTAGGACATGTTTCGATCTTAAGAGGTCATCATTAGCTTATGTAAAAGGTCTACAGGAAAGTTCTAAAAGGACCCAATTTCTGAGGATTACATCGAATATAAAAAATAAAAGGATCACAAGGTGATTAGTAATACATCTAATAACATTAGATTGTTTAAGGGAACTGTTCTGAAGGGGCAGTATCCCGGATTACAGGCAAGCCATCCACAAAAAGGATGGGCGCTATTTGTTACAATGTATAACATAATGAAAATATATATAAAGTTTAAAGAGGAGTCCAGAAGGGACTACCATCACATTGAACGGCAAAGAAGAAAATCATCATTCGTGAAGGAAAGCCACGAGAAAAGAATTTAAAGCGAAAAAGGATCTACATGAAATGCTGGCACATTTCATATTCATAAAACTGTTTCTATGTTATTCGGTCCTTGTTTGAGCAAATACAAAAAGAGTTGCGCTCTAATGGTCAGCGATTTCTGGTTTTTTGAGGTTTTTGAAACAAATCCTGACATTTCCAACATTAAAGTATCGAAATACGCCAGTATATGAAATCTCACTATAAGTGTCTGAATATATCGATAACCAAACGTTGCTATTATGGCATGTAAAGAAATCGTTGGAAAATCACTCAGTGTCGATATGCACTGTAGCACAGAAATATCGCATTATCGATACGAATCGATAAGCGAAATATCCGTATATTATTTCGACATACATGTAGAACCAAACGTTTCATTGCGCCAATAGATCTTGATATCTCAATACAGGGACCCGGCACTAACTATAATAGTTCATGGTATATTATAAAAATGTACCAAAATTGATATCAATGGTTAAAGCAAGATATACCGCTGTTACGTCTTTAGTTAGTGAAGTCATTTGTCTTCGTTGTTACCAAGTATACTAGCTGGGTGAAAACCGTGCCATACAAAGTTTAACCTCAGAATTGATTCTGACAAAACTGACAAAATTACCTAATACTTGCAATACAGGCATGCAGTTCAGTCCATTTACAATGTAAAAATGTATGTAATTGATCAATAAACAATATTAAATGCTAATGAGCTGGCTAATTGCCAAATAGGCAGGGCAAAAAATAACCTAAATTACGTAGAGGTGGGTCGGTCGCGAACGAACTGTTAAAAAGAATGGCTCTCGGGTGAGAACTGCGCGAACTGATTCGTGACATTGAAAGTTCATCGTTCGCGAACAAACAGCTGTTGTTTCAGTTCGTGAACGAACTATTGAAACGAATAAAGGCTCGCTTGCGCAAGCTATTTCGCGCGAACTGGCTCTCGAAAACGAACTGTTTTTCCCATCTTATTAGGGCATTTAAAGATGGCGGCTGCATGACAAATACGTGTTCTGAACAGTCTAATAGGGTAAATCACCACCTTCACATATCAATATTCTATGAATGAAAAGTATTCTACAGCACTGTACACTAATGCCAACTTAAATCAATTCTGTCATTCTCTCTGCGCTGTGCTCGCGGATATCGTTGTTGTTGTTATGGTGACGGCAATACATTGTTGATAACGTAACTTTAAAGTTCTATGAGCAACGATATAAATTAATATGTTCTTTATGTTTACTCTTTTTTTATTTCTTTCTTTGACATCAACAAACGTAAACAAACCGATGGTGTTTTAAACAATATAAATTAATAAAAATATATCAGTAGCTAAACTTATAAGGAAATCCACGGACGTTTTTATCGTTTTATCCTATTTTAAAATTAAATTTAAAATAACATCTCTTGGAAACGTACATAAATACGATAAGTATAATAAGTTCAGAAAACTTATTTTAACCTCAGGTAGAATACAGGGATGTGTAACGCCATCTATTGCGGATGCTATACTGGTAAGCCAGCCCTTCCTTTCACGTATTGCTTTGTTCTGTATTCAATTAATTTGTATTTCTGTCAATATTTGTGCCATGAACGGACGAAACTAACAAGCAATTAAAACTTTTAGATTGGAAAAGTTCGTATTTCTACTTCAAGTTCCATACTACTGTTTAAAGGTTAGGTAGATACAACCGCTGTGAATACCTGTTGTAATCTGAATTTTAAATGTCGAAAACAGTAATTGGAAAGCGTAAAATCAAAGTGACCAACCATTTACACCAAGAATGGCATAAAAAGTTTGCACTTTAATAATACTTTTTGACCAGAGCGCACTCTACCATATTATAAATTTGCTTCATTTATTTTCCTACCTAACCTGATTCTGAAGTTGAATTTAATATTGCTTAGACAAGTTCTCTGTGTTTCAGTTGGCTGATTTCAGACAAGACGTTTTAATACATTTGACCTAGTTAATTCATTCCACCCTCGGCTAATGAAACCATTCGTAAAAATTACAACAAAAGCACTTGCAAGAATACAGCCTGGAATAAATGAGAATGCGCATTGCTCTTGCCATAAAACTGATTGCCCTTTTTATTTACGGGGGGGCCCAGATTTATTTGTCCTTTCTCTTTCATTGTTACACATTTATCTTTTTTGTTTCAGACGATGAAAGTGGAGAAAAATCGGTGTCAGTTCTTCTGGCAGGGGAGGAATCCGAACTTACCTTTATCGATTTTGCCACAGCAGATCTGTCGGTAAGTGTGTCCTTTTAATTTTGGGTTTCTTTTTTTTAATTAAACCATCGCTTGAAGGTAGACTGCCAGGTAAATCCTTTCCAATTGCAATTCCTCATTCATAATGTACAATAGCTGCTGCTTCCCCTCTTATACGCAATGAAAACTGCGTTTCTCTTTGAAGACTTTAAATTTTTACAAAGACCGCAAGTTATTTTTACTTGTTTTCAAAGAAAATGTTGACAATATATAGGTAGATTCTTTAAAAGTAAAAATTTTTATTATAATAATTTTTATCCGTATATCATTTTGAAAGTACAGAGTGAGCAATTAAGAGAGGTGTTATTCCCTTGTACTATACAATTATTCCTCTCTGCATGAGCCAGAAATTCCTAGTATTCCTACTTAAATAATGAAACAATATTATTTATTTTGTGTATACAATTCACTATAATAACCTAATCTTGCTTCAAAGTCAAAATTGTTTCGTCTGCTGTTTTAAGTAGAAACTTGGTATCGACTATATCGCAGGAAACAATAGCAATAATAATATAACGCCTTTATTCAAAATGACGGAATATCAGCTAACAGCTGCTATGATCCTGTCAATTTAGTTTTACAAAAGCACAATTATTTAATCAGAACAACTATTTGTATTTAGATTTCTCAATCTACCTCATATTAATTTTGTACAAATTCAAATTAGTAAAAACTATATTTTTCGAAGGGACAAATTAAATGTGAAAATAATGGCAAATCGTGAAAACAAAGGACAATGTTTCTTAGCAGAGAAAAAAGTCCTACAAAACTCACCCAATAATATCCCTATACTTCGGTTTAAAAAATAAAAACGACATTGTTTCAAATGTATGTGGCACCTTATTATATATTTGAGAAGCAGACTAAGCAAAAGAAACTTTAAATGAAACGTTTTATGTATGGGTAATCATATAAATTGTGTTCAACAAAACGCAAACTTGAATCTTAGTAATGAATTCTAGGCTTTAATTTAAACTTGAGATATATGAAGGCTGCATGCAGAACGCACCTCTGGTGCATATCCAACCAATCCACATATGTGCGGAGTTACATGATTTCTACTAATTGCAACAACGAACCGAACACATATTTTATAGTTTCTGTATCCTATATATTAGTTTCTCATTACATCAAACATGGCCCGTAAACTACATCACAGTATTTAACTCTACTCAAAATTAAGTCGCTGAACCTAGGTTCACATTGAAACGTAAAAAACCGCTGCAAATTGAATCAATACTTCCACATCCAATTGTCAAAATGACATTTACGTTTTTATTTCTTATAACTAACTATACGATAGTAATCAGGTTTTGAGCATTTTTTCTTTCTACACATTTTTTCTAAGACAAACGGTCCTCGTGATATTAGCAGAAATACATAAATTTTTAGAATCTGTTTTTTTCCAAATAACTCGAAAAGTATTAACTTAACAAAAAAATACAAGCGTGCTTTCCGATCAGAAACTTGATTTCCTATATAATACCAAAATTTAAAAAAAATCGTACGAACTGGGACCAAAATACGTTTTTTGGACATATTTCGATTTTTTAAATTTATTAAATATATTCGCAGATATTTAGGAAAAACCGTTTTCTTCAAGTGACGCTTTTTTGCTAATATCTTCTAAACAATTTGCTGCACCGAAAATTTATAAGGGCGAATAGTACTCGCAGTTATACTACTAAACACATACTACAACGAAAAAAAATTAGAAAAATAAAAATTTGCAAAAATGGTAGTTACCCCCCAATTTCGCCCCCTTCCTGATACCCTACTTACCCCAAAATCAATAGGTCGCTTTGGGTAGTTGAAATCTATACGTTTGCCAAATTTTAAGTTCATATACATATTAAGTCTATCGAAAGTTATCGTGTCCACAAACAAAACCAGTCACACACACACACACACACACAGACAAGAAATTTTTTGCTCAAATTTTGTTTTTTTAAGTTTTAGGCCATTTCAAAACGAATGAGCAAATAAAAATTTTTGGAAATTTTTTTCGCGATACAATACTTTCCATCCGTTGGATGTGGAAGTAATTAAGTTTAAATTAGCAGTCCATATTGGAATGCCAGTTAGAAGTATAGAATTATAAAAAATAGATGTTAATTTTTCGAAATTTTTTTTATTACATACATTTTTAAGTGTATACGTGAGCAAAATTTTGACTAGGTGCTCTGCATAGTAACATCGAAATTGAAAACCGGTTGAATGCAATTAATTATAATAGAAAACATACTAGCATAGGTGTGCATTTGTGTCAATTCGTACGTTTCAATATTAAATTCGAAAACGGAAATGATTTGTTTTATATTTCCGTTTGCTAGACGCAGTCAGAATTACGAGACTGCTTGTTAAACCGCTCTTTATTGAGAGAATCGAGGAAATGAAAAATGATACGTCAATCTCAAGGAATCAATTTTATTTTCACTTCAGTTGTTTTCGTATTTCCTGCACCCTCAATCCATTATTCTTCTAGGATTGTGCAACCCTTACAGTAAGCTACATTCGAATATTTTATACAGAAGTAGGCTGCAGGTTAGTTGCCATTGCCCAGTAGGCTCCTGGAAATACCCGAACAGGATTGTAACTAAAGTAATATGATGACATTACATACTGCACTACCCATGATGGACGTGCACTTTCCTAATTGTTTTAGGCATTATACAATATTAAGTTACAGTAATTCCGTTGAGTGCAACGAATGATCACTTAGAACTTTACAAAAAGTAAGTTGATAATATGATAACAGGGGTTGGAAGAAGGAATATGAGCAGATAGCGAAGCAGATTACGCAATAAAAGTAGAAAACTTGATGAGAAAGGACGAACACTAGATAACTGAATTGGAAAAGGGAATAAAAGATTATATTATAAAAACAGGTGTACGATCGCAAGGAAAAAGAGCGAACGTTACGAAGGTAGAAAGCAATGGCGAAGCAGGGCGTGGGATGGCAACAATATATGTATACATGGATGAGTATAATAAAAAGAACATTAAGCACGAAAAGGCAGACAAAATAAGCACAAAAGAGGAAAAAATAATTTTAGTTTTTGGGAACAGTCATCAGAAAATGGCTCAAATAGCAGACTTGAAAGATTAGGGGAAGCGGAAGGGATTGTTGATAAATATGGTGAAAAAAAAACAAGTAGTTACAGCTACGAGTACATTTTATCAGAATAATAGGTGTATAAAGAAATATATAAGAAGTCATCACACAAATTAAAAATCGATACTAGATTATATTTTATTAATTTACTGAGGCTATAGGTCATAGCTTTTCAATACAATGTTAGAAAATTCAGACCGTTTAGTACAGTTAACTAAACAAGAAAAATCAAGAAACCTCAAAACAGGCAACAGAGCATTTTCAAAGTGAAGCACGAAAAAGGTAAAATTTTTAGCAGCTACATTTATTAATATGATATAGAATATACGAGCAACATGAGCTATTTCGAAAATAGGTATCACACGAAAAGCTAGCGACAAGGAATGCAATAAATGACTGCAGGTACAGCTCAACTGTACTATACCGTAGGATCTTTTTATAGTAAACATTTCTTCTACTACTATTATTTTAAATGACACGACTTTTTTGGGCTCCATGCWCGGTTGTATTTCTTCGGCTTTTTTGTCTTTCATCCGTATTTTGCCATCTTAAAGTTACTGCACAACAGTTTGTCAGTCTAAAGGATGATGTCGTTAGATTTATCAAGACAAAAATACCCTGACATAAAGATTAAAAAAAGGATGGAAACCAATTATTAGAACGTATTGACATGCCCTTCATTATTGTGCATTAAAATTGTCTTTAAGTAATCATAGATGATGCACCGATGCCATGGTACAGTGTTTATCTTAAACTCTAATTTTAATTATATTGTTCCAGCCTGAAAGCTGTATAAACAAATACACGGATCCCCATGCCTACTGCGTTGTTTACTCTAGTGCGGACAGGTCAAGTTTAGAATGTGCCGAACGCATCCTGCAGGCCCTCTGGACCCTGGACACCATTAGCACCCGGGCAGTAATTCTAGTATCAAATAAGGCGGATCTCGTCAGATCGAGGGTTGTTAGCACAGAAGGTAAGACTGTTCACTGAGAGCATTAATAACTTTTAGCGTTAAAAAGTTTCAAATAGGTATTTGCCGATCTCGTTTTCCAACATATGGGATAACGTATCTGCCCTCTTGCTCCTTCCGATTAAGCAGAAGCAATGTGCACTAAGCGTGCAATTAAAAGTTTGTATGAGTTTAGGGAGTTTCGTATATTTATCTGAGGGAGTTAGAAGTTTTCGGGTACCCGAAGTTACCTGAAACTGAATTAATTTATTCGCGAAATTACGTTGCCATCCCGCGAGTACGAGAAGGCGATTTGCTTGTATGCGACCTATCACACTTTTATATGAGGTTTTGGGAAGATTGAAGCCACGGCGACGAGGTATAGTACTCAGAGTTGTCTGAAAACTATTTTAATTCCTTAGAAAAATGTCTATTCTTATCAGGAGAAGCGCTTCATTCACCTTGCCCACATACAAACAACTATAACTATGCGGTTACATTCGGTTTCGTGTAATAACTGCACAGTTATACAAACTACGATTTGTCTTCTAGAAATTCACTGCATTCTAACTGTGATATGTAGATGTGTTTCAACTCAGTTGTTTATTTATGTCGTGTTTAATTGCTGAATATAAATTAAATAAATAATAGCTTACCTCCTTGTAATCTCTGAGCAGCGTACGTTGACATCTAACTGAATGCTTATCTATAATATATAGTTTGTTTAGAAAATTAAAGAATTATCGTTCTTTTTAAGCAGGTATAAAAGAAAGCAATTTCGTTATCCGTTTTAACGGAACAAAGAGCCTCGCTTTCTTATAACGGAACGGCCCTTTATCGATTGAAGGGAGATTAATTAATTTAGCGGACATTTTAATTTGACTATGAGCCAACTGTGAACGTCAGCTCGAATGCAAAATAAAATACTTTTAACTGCTCAGTACAAATATGAATACAACACTTTATGTTGTTTGTATGTAACTGTAGTATGCATACAGGGTTACTTTCCCCATAGAGTTATGTGCTCCATCATGGCTAATTTGAAAATGTCTGTCATTGATTATAAATATAATCATATACTCACTAAGATAAAAACTTTCTGCTACTCCAATGCGCAATATGTTTCCTTTTAAATCATTACCAATTAATAAAAAGTATGAAGGTTTATAATGCTTTGAAAACATACCTAATAAAACAGCACGACCAACTTGGGTGGCGGAAGAAAGACTGAACGATTTGACCAACAAATTATTTACTAGTTATGTTTTTAAAAGTGTTTTTAAACTGACATTCATTGTATATATTTTTTATATTTTTGTAGATACCTTTGTATTCTGAAGAAAATGGGAATATACCATTGAAATTATTGAAAAGTATTGGACTTTATATTTAATAACCTTTATATTCTTTTCAATTAATAAAACTTCGGTGAATTTCCTACTTAGTCCAGTCGTTCTGTACATGTTACGCTGCATCAAATTGAGTAATTCTGATTTTTTATGTGTTTAATGTGGCAATGTCTGATGGACTGGCGGAAGTTTCAAAAAAGTCAAAAAACAAAACTTTTCGACCTTTTTTTTGTTTGTTGATTTAAACAATAAAGCACTGGGTTTTAGGCAAATTATTTATTTGCTTTTTGGAAGTACTGTAAGTCTGCGACATTCTGTGACTAATTTATGTATGTGGGGCCTTATATGGTTTCCAAAATACAGCCACATAGAATCCTCCAGTTTTTGTTGCGATTAGTAGTTTTCACTACATAAAATAGGCTTTACAAAATGAACTTTGAACCCTAATTAAAACTGGATATTTTAAAAGGTTTTATTTAAACTAGTTTCAAATACGATTGGATGCCAGTTTACTTGGTGCTTGGCAGTAGCATGCCTAGGGGTGAGAAAGCACGCGAAGATACTATGCGGTCATTCAGCGATCAGCTCTCTCCCAGCCACCTATTTTATTATATATACTATTCTTACAACCGCAGATAGATTGTCTGTTTTTCCAGTACTGTAAATTTATCTCAAATAATTTATGATCAAAAGGATTTCTGTGTGCAGTATTTTGTTACATTTGTATATTCATTTTTAAAAACAATGGGCCGGCTTTTCTTCTCTTTGTTAAAGCTGATGTTAGCCAACCCAATAACCATGATAGCAAATAAATAGAGGTATGGGATGGGTTTAGATTTGAAACACAGAGTTTATTTGAACTTAAAATAGAAAAGGGAACCGGCCCATTAATTTTGAGAGTAAACAATCGCGTAGCCATGGAGATCTGGTATATTTATGGTAATTTTAATTTCGTCTAGTTGACGCGAAAATTTGACATGCAGAGAAATACCATAATTTTACTAGGTCTCTATGGTTACACGCTTGTTTACTCCTAAATTGATTTTAAGCAAAAGCAAAAAATTGATATGAATACCGGTGTTAAGGTACACATTTTAAATTCTTTTTACTGGCCCTAGAGGGGCCTCCATTTCACTGTCTGTGTAGTTCTCTTCTTCATCTTCATTGTCACTTTCAGAAGAATCGTCTGATAGTGAAGCGCCAAGCATCGAAAACCAATTCTATCACGTTTTGGCAAGTGTGGCCGCTACAATTTTTGCTTGCTTATTAAGCAATTTATGCAGAACATCGTTTATTTTTCAGAATTATAGTTTCAAATAGGAGTTGCACTGATTCAGATATTACAGAATTGACCTCATGCAAAAAGTTATCAGAGGATAGGTATTCAGTTCTTTCATACATCTTTTCACAAATATCCTCATGCATATCAGCAGCTGCCATTACTACTCGTACTCTTTCTTGTCGAGGATCAGATTTTTTTTGGTTACCAGACCAAGTACTTGTGAGTGTTTTGTGTACGGTATTTGTTTGCAATTTCAGCAATTACTATTTTTTCTGCATATCTTTGAAACGGGCTAGCTTTCACCGTTCTATAATCAGGGCGGTGTTTTTCTTCTATTTGGTGAAGGAGATTATTAAAAGGTGGTATTCCTAGTTTTTTTGACATGAACATTCTGATAACTGCAACCACCTTTTTTAACCCATTTCGTTGTTGCTTGTATAGCTTTCTCTGACCGGTGGAATCTTGCATCTAGTGCAAGAAAATGGGTGTTTCCATATATTTGGTATTTTATTTGCAGTGGCTATTCCTCACCGGGATTTTCAGCTGCCAGTACCTAAGATGGTTATGTTAGTGACATCCTTTCCACACTGATTATTTTTCTTTATTTTATTCTGAGTTTTTATTGAAGCTGTGTTCTGTAATATTTTTTGACCACATAAAAAACAATATTCTCTAAAACTAAATTTTTGTATAGAAAACCTTAAGGCTCACAGTAATCTGAGAACAGTTTCTCCCTGACGAACAGCTGCTGTAATCAATTTGGCATTATTGTTTTATATGCGCTCTGTGCACGGAAAATTGTCGCAATTTTTTTAATAGATCTTCTCTTTCCATTTTAATAGAACGAACACTCTACTGAACAAGGGTTCTTATCCCTCTTTGTTCTACCAAAACAACCTCACCTTCACTCACATGTAAAACATAAATCTTAGGAGCTATCACGATTAGTATACCACATTTTAAATGTAATCCATATAAACGAAACATTAATTGACGTAGCCTACAAACAACCGCTAACAATGACGGCGTGTCCGGCTGTACAGACTTCTTTCATCAAAATTTAAAAATTTGAAATATAAATTTAAATATAAAACACTTTAAAATACATAGATTAAATTATGGTCCATTTCTTAAAGCTTATTTTCGGCAGTAAACACCACTAGACTCAATAAAAATTGTAGAATGTTCAAAATTGCAAAAATTGAGGGGCTGTATTGCGGCCAGACACCGTTTTGGTCACAATTTTTCTCAAATTTGTGGTACTTTTTAAATTTTTCAAAAACTGATGTTGGTCGAGGTCAAAAATTTGCAATTAACGTCAGGTATTCATCACATATAACATATTAAAAAATCAACTACCCCATTTGATGTACGGTAGCTTCATTTTTGACGAGAGATTCTCTGGGCTATACTGGTTCGTGTTCCTATACAGGGTTAGTCAAAAGTATTACTTATTTTATTTATCGAAATATGAAGTGTCCTTAACAAAAAAATTTTTACTAATTATTTTTTTCATAACTATTTTTTGTTTTTGTACGTCAACGCATTTCCATGGCACCGTAAACCAAGCGGTTTTTTGGTGATTTGTATTTTTCTTTTTTATTTTAAATGGTTTGATAAGATATGACAAAAAGTGTTACCAAAGCTGGTCTCGGCCGTCAGCACTAATGGTCGTAATACTTAAACATGTACATCAAATTAAGTGTTTAAGCTGAAAACCTCCTGCAGCTTGCGACTTAGCAGGGCATTCATTAGTTCTCCGGCGTCCTATCCACCGACCTGGGAAGATTTAACCAAATACGGGAGAAGATTAATTCCAAAATGAAACAATGCGGTTTGGCCTTCCTCGTCGGTCATCATCGAGAAATAAATGCACAATGTCTTTGTCAGGTACTATATTATCACGCAGTAGATTCAGGTAGATAGTTTCTGTTACATATCCATTTATGAAGTGTTGCCCAACAATACCAGCCCACAAATTTAGTTTCTAGCGATACTGTGTATGTTGTCCCACCATCTAGAGACGATTTTCACTGGACCGGTAACGGCAGTCCGTCTAGAAATCCATTGAGGCAAAAATAGCTTTGTCATAAAATAAAATGTTTGCTATACTTGAATAATTATGATTGGTCATGTCCATCATCATCGCACAGAACTGCATTTTTCTATCAGAATCATTTGCTTTTTTAATATTCGAACAACCAACGATTGACTAAAATTATTTACTAAGGCAAAATGCGTGGTTGACGTAGATGAGTTATATATAACTAATATATCAAGAGCTTATTCTTCATTTTTAGCCAACTTCGAACGTCCAGAGCTAGCGATGTTATTTACACGTCCAGTTTCTCTAATTTTTTTTTACCAACTCGGTTACTCTAGATTGTACGATAAGATATTTCTCGGGATGAACGTTGTTAAATGAATCACAAACATGCTAGTATGAACATAGATAGCCAAATAGCATTAGGATTTGAATTCCTTCTGTTTCACAGAATATCACCAGTGAAAATGAAAGTAAAACTGCTGTTATTAAATTAACACATCAAACTGACACAAAAAAGGAAGAAACTTTACCTGTTTGTAGGTCCATCATAAAGTGAATAAAAACCAATATTGTCACCTGGAAATGCACTGACACATAAAAATAATAAGTAAACTAAAAAATATATAAAATAATTATCAATTATCGTTTCCTTTACTAGTGAACCTATCGACCAAAAGGGTCATAAATTTAACATATTGTATTCCTGTTTAGAGACCATATCTTGTCGTTTATCAGCATGTGAATAATTGATTAAGCTATTTCAGCATAAAATCGAAAACTGTGCGGTCAGCCGTTTGGATCTAATTACTTTTAGCCTGTGCACAGCTTAATCCGGGTTTAATCCGCTTATTCCTAGCGTGCTGGTAACGATACTCGATACAATATATGCTATTAAGCTTAATTCTAATCATATCTGTTGACCTGGAGCCCATCGGCGATTCTTTGGAAAACGTTGAAAAAGCAATATCCAGACTAATAAAGCCAGCTCTGTTTGTTTATCCGGTGGATTAAATATGAGAATCCGAACATCCCTTTACTTCGTATAAAATCCCTCATTTATTTTATTCCCTGAAATAGATGCACAAGCGAAAAAGATTTAAAATCCAGCAACATCCTATAAAGTGTATAAACAACTCTTAAATGTTTTCAAAAGATTAGGTAAACAATTGAACAGCATGAACGTTAAGGTATTAAGGTTTCTTTGTTATTAGATGCGTTGCGTGGAGGTATTCTCTCAATTTAAGTATTCTAGTTTTTATAAAAATTAATAAGGTACTTCATACTTATTCATTTTTGTGATATAAAAATAGACGGTTTCAGTTTGTACACAATCCGCAGTTAGTTTCACTTTAACATATTGTATTGGCAGTTTTTTTTTGGATACTATAACAGCCGCACTACTAAAAAGCGACACTTAATAATTTATCCCCAAGGAAAGTTAAAAAGTTTAAACTACGTGAGTAAATTTATAAATGCCGTCGTAGCTAATTTAGTTTTGCTGGTATATCTTCCTTCTTAACTAAAAGTTTTAAACTCACCGTTTCGTGGTTGTAAAAAGGGATTTCTGGTGACGAGAACTTCCTTGTTACGGTTGACTGGACTAATGTACCACAGTAATCGAGTTCGTCTGTAATTTGTTACCATTTTAGCCTAACATCGATTAAGTTGCAGCTGATAAAGCAACATCGAAGTCTTGTCTTTTGTCACTTGTAGTTCAATTTTCCGTAGCAGCTCTGAACGCTATTGAAATTTTATTTAGTACACATGGTTTTTTTGTGATAAGACAGGATTCAGTCATTTATTGGAATAAGTATGCATATAAAGGGTTCGCCATTACTCTGACCTCGGTTTTTGGAATATTTCTGTTGACATAAGTAGATAATATTTAATACTGTAGTTGTTTATATTGGAGAACTGCATCTTTTCAAATTATTTCAACTTATTCACGGTGTTCAATTTACGCCGCATCGTAGGTAAAACAGTATATTTTTTAATATCCACTTATAGAGACCTCCGACGATGCTTCAAATTAGATAAAAATTTTACATCGGTTTTGTTCAAATAAAGGGTATTTAAAATTTGGAATTTCCTTTTGGCAAATGTTTGATGAAGGTTAGAAGTAGTCGTAAGTTCTAAAAAATTCTACTGTTGCCTTCTACTTGTTGTGTATGAAACCACCAATTTAAAACAATTTGAATTAGCCGAAGTTGATTTTTTTTAACTACACTCCAGATTTTTTATCGTGTTTTGGTACAAATCACAATAGTTATCTGCGAGAATACCGATTTGCAGGACTTAGAAATCAAAACCAAACCTTTCTTTGACAGTCACGAGAAACACTTAGATTGAGATTCAAATTTTCCTTATACGTACCATGTACTAACATATATAATTTACCATAGAATTAGATAATAAAAATGCAAATGATCTACATCTTTATCTAAAATAATTCAGGACGTATTACCGTCCTTTTCTTTGTTTATTTACTGTGTGATTTAGTTGCTATGTAGTAATACTTCGATATTATCTTATCTGTTGGCTGCATCATCAGACACAGAATATTATTAGTAACAACGCATCACATCAGGCATGTTATCCACAGTTATTTATAAAAAACGAATAATAGTTTATAGCTCTCCAGGCAGTTTGCATATCACTGTCCCAATGCACGTAAATCCACTTACCTTTCAAACTTATCAAAATACATTTTTATGTGGAGTCACTGCAACCATTGAATTTTAATGTGTAAGTTACCTAAACAAACTTTGTTACAAGAGTTTGACAAAGGCAGGTGATTTTGAAGCCGGTATTATGATGTGTTTTACTAAATTTTTCTCCTAACGGTTCTTCCTCTACAACGCGAAGCCGCAGCTTCATAAAAGCACCCTAGGAAGTATGTTCATGTCGAAAGCTGATTATCTCGTAGATTGAAGCTTGCGAGCTTCTCTAGGAATTCCTAGGTAAGCTGACTTTCCAGAATGCTCCGTTTATTGAAATCGATAGCTGAATCTGGTTTCTTATTAAATAACTTTGTGTACCAAGGCAACAAGCATACAAAATTTTCAAGCGGCCGTACTGTAAAACTTTAGCTTTGAACGGTATAGTAAAGTATAGTTAAATTAAATACTTTTTATTTCATGGAATTCCCTCCGTAGTTAATTAATTTGGAGTACCGATGGGTTAACATAAACCGCATCCAATATTTGAAATGAATGAGCTTAATCATATTCAACAAGCCATACTTTTACCTTTGAACTTTTAGGCTTCATATGTGCTAACAGTGCATCCAAAATATACAAACCGTGTTAATTTCGAACCAGCTGTGTTCTAACCACACAGGAAATGACATTATTTCCACATGGTTTTTCCTTTTGACGTGCACCATCTACAAACAGGAACCGCAAATTTGTTTATGGAAAATGCGAAATGCAATATCCATGAAGATAGCGAAAACTGATTTAGTTTACATGTGCAGCTCGCGCATTGTTTAGTTCTCAATGGTTCGAGCGTAATCGTGCTTAATTAAGTGCGAGGTTCGAGTAATTCGCGTAATTAGCCGTGCATTGCAAACTAATGCCATTGTTAAAATGCATGTCTATGCTGTGCTGTCTACACCTCAACCAACTGCATATAGTACTATTTCGCTGTCATTGTTGTTTATATTATCGAGATTTCGTAATATTGGTTTTGTTTTGCATACTATAATACAATACCTGCGCCAAATACGTAGGGCCTATGATGATTTAATCTCACACAGTTTAATACTATAATATTTTAAAAGCCTCTTAATTTTAAAATATAGATTTAAGAAAAATGTAAACAAGTAAGTATTTAGAGATCAAGCTGGATTACATTTTTAATAAAATGGTCGTTAAAAATGAGAATATGCCAGTACAATCTCTCGAAAAATTAATTAACACCTAGTAGATCTGTAAGAAAAGCTATCAATCGACGACAATAATGGAGAACAATCAGTTATGCCATTGGTGATATCATAAAGAAACATTGTAGATTGTAGCTGCTCCTCTTATGCGCAACTAAAAGTAGGCAATCATAATATAGGGATTCTATAAATGATTCATGCAACGCGGGCGGCGTTGGTTTCTGAATTCTAAGCCTTTTTATAACATAATTTCTAACTGTGAATTCTAGCATTCCGACAGGCTAAAAACATATTTTAGTTCATCACAGTACAGTTTAAGAGGTTTATTGCAGTCATAACCGCAGTTACGAATTGCGATGCATAGCATAAACTGTGTGTCTCCTGATAAAATCAAGCATACTATAACTTTCAATATGACTGCAAAACCACAGATTACTTTCAAACGTAACACCTATATTTGCTAATATTCACACTTTGAACTTTGGGCATGCTTGACAACAGAGCTGGGAAAGAACTTGTAACTATAAGATACTTTTTAGTAACTAAGTTACACTTGGTACCATAGTTACAGTAACCTAGTTACTTTTAACTTGGGTTGCAAAAAATACTAATAACTAGTTCCTTTTTAAAAATATAACTGTAACTGTAACTTTTTTGTTGTTATAAAGTAACTAAGTTACATCAAAATAACTAAGTTACCGTCGTAACTTATTTACATTATATTATATAATTACTTCGAAGTAACTTAGTTGTTCCATATTGAGTCGTAAACACCCGACAGATTTTCGTGTAAAAGCTAAAACGACTGAAGTGCATGACGATTGACGATGATGGTTAATGTGGGCCAGTGTTGCCAGTTACTTATTTCTCGATGTACAAAGGTAATTGTTAAAAATGTACTAGATTGTGCAGCGCTATCTGATGCTAATATCGTATAAAATATACATTTTTAAAGCATTATTTTATATGAAATCAAACTCAATAGATACAAACAAATAAAAAATACAACTTCGTGGACAGATGTTTCGAACTATCAATGCTATGCAACTATGCTAACATTAACAACATAAAGTTATACTCCTCAAGTAAAATGCGTCTTTCTTAAAATGCAACGTAGACCAAGAAGTATAGTGGAACTTCTGGGACGTTCAGTCGTGTTCTAATTATTTACTCGACCTTAAAACCTTATATGTATCACCTGCTTTTTATTTTACTCCCTCCGAAAATAACTATAAAAAGAACTATTTTTAGTAACTTAATTACTTGTAACTAAGTTATATTCGTAAATAAGTATCTAGTTACCTAAGTAACTAATCTAAAGTTACTTTCTATTAAATAACTATCCAAAGTAACTTAGTTACATTTCAATAGTAACTTTCCCAGCTCTACTTGACAATTCTAAAGAAATGAGGTTATCGACCTTTTAAGGAAGAAAAAATAACGTTTTTTACAAATAAAATAAATGAAATTGGACTATCATGTAATTTTTGCTATACAACTGAAATCATCTTTACTGGTTTTAAAACACACTTCAAAGTTTTACGATTTGTTGATTACTGGATACATAATGATGACGTATACTTCAGATTACAGCAGCTATCTCTTAACTTTTTGAACTTGGGCGTAAGTAACTGATGTCATAAGCTGCCAAATCCTTCAACTCTATCCAATGAACAACATCCAGCACACCATTTTTAACATTTGAACAAGAAATTATGAACAGCACTTTCAGATTTCTTGCTGCTGATTTGCAGATTGCTGTTCCTGTGGGCATAAATGTCTCATATTTTACCAACGTTTCTTCGGCAATTATTGAGTAATAAGTTTGTAATTCAAATTGCAAATTTTCTAACAAAGCTTATGATGCAGTAATCAAGACATACGAAAATTTCTTCAACTTCAAAGTAGCAATGCCATTATGTTTGCACCTATTTCCTATTTTCTTGTTTATAGTTCTAGGACAATTTTTCCTTTATCTCTAGATAACTAACGACTGGGACTACAAATAGTGTCAGATATGATATTATTATATTTCATTTCTTTTGGAATTCTAGCGCTGTTTTTTCTTGGTTACGTACTTTCTCTTGCACTTCGAAATGAGGCTGATAGGGTTCCGTAATACAATGCTTCATCTTCGAAAACAGCTTAGTGTCACTACTTTTGACTGATTCCAGATTACAAGAGAAAGAAGAGTTATTTATTTCTTCTTCTTGTAGCTGACGTACTAACAGTTTTTTTTTAAAGGAAACGCAACGCAATAAACTGTTTTATGTCGTTAAAATCTCCACATGGTTGTTTCAAGAGCTTCAAAAGAGGATCAACTACATTTAACATGACACTGATGCGCGTCTGTTCACTGCAGTTTGGTAAAGCACCCCGCCCTTTTGTCTTTATCTAAGCTATTGCAGACGACTTGAAAAAGGTTTCATTTATCCAAATAAAATCCTTTATATCTACCATTTTTTCACAACCGAGCGACGATCGCCTAATAATGTGATACTATAATTCTAATCAAAACCTTCGTAGTCCTATAGTGACTTCATTTTATAATGATGTTTCGTCGTCTGGTTATGATGCAGCTTTGGCCAGGATTTGAACCCGGGATCTTTTGGATACTGGTCAAATGTGCTAACTACTGCACCTTCGAAGCTCTATTCAAATTCCAAGTCAATGTGGCATATATACGTCAAAGTTTACGACGTATAGCGCTACTGAACTCCATTTAGGGCATTTGCAGCTGAATCGTGGTCAAAACTGACAATACTTCTTCAATACATTATATGCCTGTTACCGCAATAAATATCACTTATGTAAATTTACGAACACTAACACTTTAAATTATCGTTTTGAACTGTAATTATGCTCAGAACATTCAGCTTCCCTTAAGTACCGTATGACAACTTGGTTTGTTTGGATCCAGGATCTATACGTGCCGCAGCAAAATGGCCGACATCTGTAACAGCACTAATATATCGTATTTGTCAATGACTGGCAATAAGAAGCCCGATAATATATTATTATAATTATGGCTAGCAATGGTATTATCTGCACCCAAGATCCGCACCTTGCGCGTACGCCAGAGCTTATTTTAGAGGCGTGAATTTAATTCATATTCTGAGCTTATTTGAGAACTAATTAATTTTTTTCTCGTCACATACCCCCAAATTTGATGTTCATTCGAGCTCAGCAACTACTATTGATGCGTTAATCTTCTTGCATTAAAAACCAAAACTTATCTAATTTGCCTTGCGGAAGAAACCTCAAAGTAGAGGTGCTCTTGCTCTCAACACTTATTTAGCGCAATTAAATAACACGACAACATTATTTGTATTTACCGGCTTCTTATGAAATTTGATTCCACATCTCTTTTCCAGAAGGAAAATCCATGGCAACATCCTATGACTGCAAATACATAGAAACTTCTGTCGGCATCAATCACAACGTCGACGAGCTCCTGGTTGGCATCCTCACCCAGATCCGCCTAAAGCTAGAAAACCCCGAGAAGAGCCGGGATCTTTTCCGAAAAAGGAGCTCATCCAAAAAGAACCTCTGCAGGAACAGGTCTCCCGCCTCCGGAACGGCAACTCCTACCGGCAGCGCACAGAATTCGCCGAAGAAATACAGGGGCTCGAGGACGTCGGCCAGTTTGAAGGTGAAGAGTCTTTTGGGGAAGGTTTGGGCCCGCGACAGCAAGTCCAAGTCGTGTGAGAATTTGCACGTCTTGTAAATGGAATGAAAAAGTGGAATACTTTCTGTTGGACCCTTGTGATAATTTGTTATTTTAGTTTTAGGTTTGTATGTTTTTCAGGGCATAAGTCGTAGGTTCCTTGAATCATGCCGAAGATATAAACAATGATGATGAGAAATTGATTAACATAGATTTCTTCACTAGCAGGGGACAGAACCCAAATTAAGCGGCTAAGTGATTTTAATACGTTAGTGCAAGACAAATTTTTTTACAAATGTTTTGTTGTATTTGGTAATAAAATTGTAATAAAATCCAATTTCTTTGTTTATCACGGTTCTAGTTTGCAAGCTTTTTAATATTTGGCCATAAATAGGTCTAATGCTATATTGCAGACAGAATAACATCATTTAAATGGCATGTTTCTAAAGTACGGAGGTATATTATCAAATTTAGATATACTTTCCATTGTATGTTAGATTCACCATGACTGTCTTCATATTTTCGGCAGGCACATTATAACTCTGGTCCAAACGTGAGATACATAAGGCTAAGTTTTAGCTGGTATAAGGTCACTAAAAGTTTATAGTTGGTGTAATAAGTGTTCGATTGTAGTAAAGCTCAATTTTCATAGTTTTGACCGTGGGATGGCAGCAAATTCATTATTTCACCAACTTAAGAACTATACAAAAGATGAACTTTTCTTGATTTTATTCAGGGTAAAACTTATTTGTCGCAAGGACTATGAATTTCGTATTTTTAAACCAAATATCGTTTTATAACCTGTTCTCTTGCATTTTACTCGTTATAGAACAAGCTCGCGTTACAATGCGAGCGCTAAGTACAATTAGAATGTGATTTCTTTATTTAATCGTATTTATTTACTACTTTCGCATTATAAGCGTAGTGGTTGATAGCTTTAAGTATACTTTCGGATTAGTGTGATAGTCTTAACCCGTATGTAATAGCGCTAAAATGCGCACAGTATCTAAGAGGCGTTCTATATTTGTTACACATGTCATTTTTTAATGTTTGTACCTATAGGCTAGTCAGGGGGTCATTTTAATATACCTGATTTTTTGTACATGGTTGTATGTTACTTTAACAGTCTGTCGTTACTAACAAATGACCAAAATCCAAAATGAGGTAAGAATAAGGCATATTGGCTGTGTCTGACGATGTAATACGCTTAACTTATACAAGACAATTTTTGGCAGGCGTCCCAGTACAAACTAAGTTMAAACTGGTGCACTGACTGATTACAACCTAGGTTAATTCACAAACTCAAATTTCAAAACTTGAGTAATATAAACACCAAAGCAACAAAATAAATTATATACAAAGCTGATGGAGTTTGTGGATGGTATTACAAATTAGTGACATAGACATTTTGTTTGCAGCCGCAGTGCTGAATTTTGCTGCATAGTAAGGCAACTGTCCCAAATTATACCTATTTATGCTTCGAAGTACTCATTCAACATTTAAACAAGCAATAAATTAATTAATTAACTAGAATATAACTGTGAACGAAAGTAAGATAAAAGCTCCGCACCATATAGAAATAACAAAGCTGTTTAACTATCTGAGGATGTAATCATTAAGTTCACCTTTCAATGGGACTCTGCATTTTGACATTATAGAATAGTATTATATAATTAAAGTAACTATGCCCAGGCAAACGAATCGCCTATTTATCACATGTAGGGGCAATCACAAATTAAGTCGTTTAGAATATCTAATAAGAACAACCTTCGGTTGATGTAACGATGTTTAAATTTCTTTATGATGGCAATTTGGGTCCACCCTCTAGAAATTAATTGATTGATGTTGAATGATTATTATGTACAGTATGCAATTATATGACGCCACTCTGTATTATTACTGCAAAGGCAGAAATTACGGCGAAAAAGGGGTGTACTTATGAGTATTAATAAGGTATGTAATGCTAGTGATAACTGAACAAAAATTCGGTGATTGTTTTATCATATTGTAGGTTTTTAAGCACACCACAACAGTAACAACAATTTATACGACCAAGTTTTGTTGTGCCTTGTTACAGGCTTTTCTTAGGGATTGAAGTTTAATGCACATAAGCTTTGGCAGAAAAGAAGAGCATGAGATTTCTTACTGGATTTACTAATTTAAAGATGTTTCTATTGTTATTTATAAAACATGCATTCGACATGTTCGTCTAGTGAAATAACGATTTTGTCTGAACTCTACCTGCTTGTTGAAAATAACATTTGTCTTGGGCTTCCGAGGTTTTTAAATTATGGTTGCTTTACACGAGCATGTTGAATGTACAATTAGCTGGATACATGTACATGTTTTGTCACAAATTTGCTGTACTACGTGTCGTATCTTCCATTTATCTGTCACATTTTCTCTTACGTGCCAATACTACCGTGTATTTTCGATACTGCTGGAGTGGGAGCAAGAAAGTCGCAGCAATAAATTTTGCATGTCCACTGAGTATGATTTGCTCCTAATTCGCAGACATTTTATAATAAGCCGCACAGCATTAAATAGTCGAATCACTTCTGCTTTATTCGTACCAGAGCAATCCCAAAAGCAAACCTTTATAAACCGTTGGGACTGCACTGCTGTTTGCCATACTGGCACGAGCCATCACATAGCTCACTAGTATGATCAGCTTTGGCTCGGCTGCCCTTTGTTATGTGGTTTGGGATTAGCAGTTTGTCACATTGGAGTTCACCAAAAGGATGAAAAATGGGGAGGGGTACTCTAGATGATTACTAATCTCACAATAGATAGAACAATGACAAAAAGAGTGAAATATTGATGTACGGTATGCGCAAAGTGATTCCGTGAATTCCCAAATAATAACTACCAGCTATAACGCTATGACCCTTCTCGCGAGTTTGTAGGGTCACATGCAGACAAAGCACATCTTTTTTGTTCGATTGACACAACGTTTCATTTCAAGAATGTGCAGAACACATTATCTTATCTTCATTTATTCATTTAATTCCAGAAACAGTTCTCAGTTTTTCCTTTGCTCCTAAATACCAGGTGCAGGCTCTACGCTACTTGCGCATATTTTACCTTCCATGTACGACCCTCCATACATTTTATTCAAATTGCGATGGATACAACGTCTTTTGCACTTAATAACCGATTGATAGGGCTGCCTAACTAAGGCCGACCATCCCAGGAGCTGCAATAAGACTCGTTTGAATGTGGCGAAATCACAAATGCAACCACCGGGTGAGCAGTTTTCCTGCAGTTTCAGCGGTTTGAAGACCTTACCTATGGATTGCCCTCGTACTGTGATGAAGTTCTGTTCTACTTAATACAAACTAGGGCGCATTAAATTGATTATTTTGATTTTAAATCGCCAATAAACAAATTTTTGGTAGCGTATCTGAACAAATAAATAAATCATTACCTCATCTTAATACTTCTCCCTGAATCATCAGAATTGAGTCGACTATTTTACAAATTCAAATGCGTCAGTTTTATAACTATATGTGTTGTGTATAAAAATAACTTTGTTTTTTGATGTTACCGTATATTCTGGATGTCGCATTTCATTTTCCGTAAAGATTTTTCACGTTCGGGAAAGCCGGGTATTCAATTTAGAAAAAAAACATAGAATTTGTTTCCGTTCATTGTTAGCTTCAGGTATAACAAAATTTCGGCACGTGGCGACACCATAGTAAGGTAAAGCCATGTCAACTTGTACATAGTACTAACGAGATTTTGTTATGTCCTGCATACTGCTTTGCAATAAATGTCACAGTGGCACAACGATAACTGGTTTAAATTCTTCAGACAGTAAACTAATAAGCAATTGATTCCTTGAAAATTTTTAAACCAACTTAATTTAAACAAATATACATAATTCCCTATAAAAATAAATTATAAACGTTGTGTCACTAATGTATAGCCGCTGTTGTGTTCCCCATGCCACTGCACTATATATGATCAGAAGTATATTCATTTGTCGATATTTAGTTGTTATAGCGCACTACTACAAGCCACTACGTTCGGTTTTAGGGTTGTAAGACCAAGGTGAATGTGTTGATTTAAATAATGAATTTTTAACACAACTAATAATTAATGCACATTTTGGAATTTTAACGTTTGTATATTTATAACCCATCCTTTATAATATTGTATATTTATAATATTAAGTCAAGTTTGTAACAATAAAATTTTTGCTGTCATTGAGTTTTGGTATATTTCGCTAATCATAAATGCTTCCTCCTTCTGTGCAAAAAATTGCTAAAGGTGTTGCAACTGCTTCTCACTTGTTTCCAGTATGAATTTTGAAACATTAATAAATATAAATAAACACTAGAATCAAAATATTCAATCAATTCTATGAATTAAAGTTAAAAATTGTCGTAGATAGATACGTAACTCCCACCTCAAGTTATAGCAGGAAATTAATTTGAATATATGAAAAAGACAGAACTGAAAAACCTGCCCTCGCCAAAAATGAAGATCTCAGTGGTACATTGTGAGGAAACTCAGGATTGCATGGAAAGGTTTGCAGGGTGCACCCAATTACTGACGCTTTCTTTACCTTCTTCTGTGTTTAATGGTAGTACTCGTATAGTTCGATTGCATTATTCCTCTTTCTTCCGACAAGCTGCTCTCTGGAATTGTATACTAGTTTAGGACCTCCTTGTTTATTATTCTCTTGTTGTTCTCCACATGTAGCACGGTCTTTCCATTTTGAGCTTGTTGCCGTTCATTTTCGACGCTTTTTGTAGTATAGGGTTCACTTCTTTCCTTTGAATATGTCCACAATATTTTATTATATATTATATTTATATTATTTTTGTGACTGTCTTTTCTTCTAGAAATTCTGTGGTCCGATTTATTTGCCCGGTTTCGGCCAACATTTATACGTGTGATAGTTTTTTGAACGATGTCATCTAAGACAATTGTAAATATTCTTGCTGATATGGGTTAGTCTCCTCTATTTTTTTCATTTTGCCTGCGTTGCTTGATCAAACCAATGTCTCGTTATATCTTCATTAGCAAAGGTAAATGGAGTAGTTCTGTGTTTAGCGAAGTGTTTCAAATGTTTTTTGGCATGAAGAATAAAAGATCTTCCATCCTGGAGAACATAGATGGAATTACAGTTGTTAGTGCACCATAAACGATAAACGCCTGAATGTGTGCAATGAAAACTAACTTTTTTTTAACAAACTACATGAACATTAACATCTCCACTATTTTTCAGTTGCAGCTACTGAACTGAGGTATTCAGTGTAGTTAAAGATAATTACCAAATATTTTTAATAGTACAGTAATACAATAACAATAAATGTTTTCATTAACAACTATTTGACATATAATTTAATATTGAGTATAGTGGCACTGTATAAGCTATAGCTGCGAGTAGTTGAAATGCTTGAAACACGGAGGGAAACAGTAACTGGACCAAAATATCCCTTGAAGTATCTAAACTCGAAGAAATTTGTTGCCCGGACACAAAGGGTACTTGGATGTTTACTATTTAAAACCATACATCGCGTTCTCCAGTAGTAAAACAAAATCTTGCCAACTAGCTGGCAAAAATAAGTGCCGTGAATTAAATTCTGTTATTGCATGTAGAAGCTGATTTTATCACTCCAACTTTTACACTTATAAGCCGCACACAAAACTATATATGTTGCATCACTGCATTTGTCTAGGAATAACCTTTTAATGTTGTGGAATATGGGGCAAAATCTGATTCGGTTGGCATGTTTCTTCAGTCACCGTTAAAATGGCGACCGTTCGTTTTTAATATCACGTGCACCAAATACTTATAGTTACCACCACTACCTTGCTAGAGAAGATAAGAATAGCCTCAGCATTCGTCAGTAAATTCCTTTTTTTTGGAAGATATTGTGCAAAAGAGTGAAGTCTGCTGCGGCCTATTGATTCTGTTGCCTTAATTCATTCATGACCTACATGAACTCCGTAAACTTGTTCCACCATAAAATCTCCAAAGACAAAAATTGAACGGATGCAGGTTGGAGAATCGGACAAGCATGCAGCCAGTGCGTCTATTGCTCAGACCATCTAACCACCGGGAAATATCTGCGATAACTCTTATCAATATTGTGGCTTTGCTTGCTTAAATCATATGGCTTATCGGTTATCGCAACCAACATTTTTCAAAAGATCGTCCCAATTACCTTGAAAGTGTGTAGTGCCATGTAGACGGTTGGACAAGAAGAAAAGGCACGATTAAAAATTACCTAGCCACACGCCCGCAGAAAAATATCTGTGGTGTAGCGGTTGAGCTGCTCATCATTAGTAAGATGCTTCATCAGTGAATACGATTTTTTCATCAAAATTCTTCTCTGTACAGCAATTAACTACACACGTTGAATATGAGATGTGATGGCGAAAGTTTAGACTTTTGCAAACCGCAGAGTGAGGTAATGTCTATACTTACGTTGGTATTTTACGAGCGTTGATGCTGGGCTATATTTAAAATCTTTGTCTTAAGTTCTGCTAAACAAAAAATTCTCGACCTATCACTATTTACAGTCTTCATCTGCTTAAATGCATCTGTATCATTATGTCTGATCAGTGTGTGTGCATGAACAACCCCGATTATATTCATTGTCAGCGTCAGCCGCTTTCACTGAATATCAAAACCATATCTACCATTTTGGCATTTCCCTAGGCATTGTTATTATATTTATGATTAATATTTCTAACGTAACAAACGTGCAAAAATTTTGCGAACCACACTTACGGAGGGTTTTGAAATAAAGTAGTAGACTATTAAAAACTGAATTAAAAACAGAGCTAAAACTATGAAAGTTGTAAGGGATTTAATGCTTTAATTTAGCCTGTTGTAGCCTACATTCAATTATATTTTATATTCGTAAGTGAAATTCAAAATTTAATATCGTTTTCCATAACGCTAAGAAGGATGTTGACGAAAAACATATTGCATATACATATATCCTTGAAGGTTTATAACTTTTTAAGGATGCAACTAAAAATAAAATTAGTCGAATCAGCTTATTCTGGTACTGCGCAGATAAGAAATCAGCTAGCCACCTTTTTCAACAAATTCGATATATAAATCTTGTTAAAAGCGGGGTCCGGTCTAGTGGCTGATGATTATGCAGCCCACAATAAAGGCGGTAGTACTTAAGGCTGCATATGACGCAGTTGCATATCGTGGAGGTTTTAATATGTTCCTACATTGCACTTACCTGTCCTACAAATACACTTTGTTTTATTTTTATAACACCAAAGCTACACTTAAAATTCTATATTATGCAGCAATATACTACGCACAACCTACCCAGCTATTCAAGTAAGAATTCAAATTAATTCAATATTTAAAAGGAAAACGTTTACCTACTTCTTGGTAATAGCATTGAGTTTCTTACTAATTCGATGGAAAATTATAATTAAAAATACTAAACTATTCTCCTTTATCGAAACCAGCAAATAAGCTACTTGTCCTTAAGGGCTAATCATTACATAAAATTCGTCAAACTAGATTACAAAGTGACGTTCTGGTAAGCTTCGCCAGTGATGGGCGCATAATATACGCCATGTAGATTACGCGTAGACTATGTAGATAATATTCTACCTCGAAAGTCTACTGTAGAAAATATCATTGCGTAGATAAACAGAAATATTGAAATATTTAGTTTTCTAATAGCGTTCATTATCAATACTGTTCAAAGCGCCTGAAATGTCAATATTATTTTGTAGTCTATTATTATTTTTATTTCTTGCTACCTAAGCGAAATACTACCATGTTTTAATTAAATTAATTAGATAAACGTCTAAACAATAATAATTTGTTTGGGCAATTAGGCATACGTTAATTAGAGCCAGAAAAGCAGTCTAAGCAGGACAAGCCTGTCATCATGGGCACTTTGGCGACCTGAATCGGTCAAATGGATTCCTCCATGACTGTAAACAATGATTTTATTGTCTTTCCTCTTTATAAAAGGATATAGACGGGCAATTTCATAAACCACCGTTGTTCTTTTGTAGCAACCTTTTTAATAGTAGGTCAGTTTTATTGTGCTATATTGACTGGGTATACAAGCACTTATTACATGAGCTACATTTATTTATTTCAAGCACTATTTTGTAGTTTTATTTATAGCCAAAACAACTTGTTCTGAACTAAAAAAGAATTTGTTAAGCTAAACAAATTACAGTCAAATAAACCGTTATTTTAAATCCAAATAATCCGTGTTTTCTATGTAGTTACGGACTCTGTACCTTCTAGTGAATATACTTTTCTATTCTTAATTTGAACATGCAGAGAAACTTAATTTTCTAATAGCCAAGAAGTTAACAAAGTGCCTAATATAAACAAAGATAATTATCGCCTGAATGCATTTTTAATGATAATAAGAGATAAATATTGAGTTAACAGGCCAACAAATGTAATGAATAAGTATTACCAGCTTTGACCGGGATTTAAATCCGGGAGCTTTTATATGTAGTAAAATCTGCCTAATATTTCATAACATGAGATTTAAGCAGTACATCTCTTTGCATCTTGTTAAATATACTCTATAAAAGAATACTAATAACAATTATATAAATTTCCTTAACGTTCTTGTTTTCAGCCGTTTCATACTGGTACAGGCACGTATATAGCTAGAATTTGCCCACTCTAATAAATCACTGTCCCGTCTAGCACAAAAGAATATATTACATAATATAATAGCTGTTCAGATCATGGGGACCATTATTAATGTTTTCCATTATCTATTTCCTCTTTTTCTGTTTTTGCTCTTTTCCTTCCAGTCCCGGATTTCTACTCCGCTTAATTACTCTTTCACCATTTCCAACCATCTGTTTTTTGATCTCCCTATTCTTCCTTTGCTTCCCTCACCAGTTGTATGTACGACGTTATCCTGCTAGATGTCCTAACCAACGAGCTTTTTGACCTTTCACTTTTTAGTTTTTTTAAAATTTAGATATTAATAAAATGATACCCAGGCATAACTTTCATCTATGCAAATAAACAACTATCAAGTACCGAACATTTCATGCAAATGGCGAAATTTACATTGCATTACGAATAACCGAAGTACCGTTGAAAAAGGTGAAACTGCACAGATCGTATATCTCCGTAGTACTTCGTTTAATTACCACGGCTAGGTGCTAGGTGGCGCGGATAAGAAGAAGTACGTACGTACCAGCGTAACCCTGAATATCGGATGTCCTAAAATTAACGGATTTCGGGTAGCTTAACGGGTAGTTCTTGGGTTTTCGGGCACCAAAAATTTGTACCCGAGTAGCTCATAGTTATTGGGTACCGGTATCCGGGTATCCGTCGGTAACCCTACTAACGTGTGGTATGTATTTGAATCTAACCCTCTATAACTCCGAACCATTGCCAACGCATTTGCTTTGTTTTTTATGCATGAGGACATGATCAATTATTTGGTTTTAGGTTTTACCATCTGGAGAGATCGACGTGCCTTTGTAAATTATCTTTTCCGTCGAAATGCATACTAATTATTCTCAACCTGTATAATAATAATATTATTATTATTAATAATAATAATAATAATAATAATAATAATAATAATAATAATAATAATAATAATAATATGCTAAAAACAAAATAAATGCCATTAGCACATGGGCATATCCGGTTATTAGCTACTCTTTTGGAGTGCTCAGTTATTCTCCCACTGAGCTCCAGACACTGGATCGGCAGATGAGGACTATGCTCACTAAACATCTAATGTTGCACCCCAACTCAGCAATTGAAAGGTTATATTTTCCAAGAGATCAGGGCGGCCGAGGTATGTTAAATCTAGAAGAAACCTGTAAAAAGGAGAAACTTGGATTAACAAAATACTTCAAAACAAAAAACTTACCCTTTTACCAAACCTTAGCCTTGGCCGATAAAGGCTATTCCCCGCTGAACCTAGCTGCTCCAATTCCTGAAAAGCAAAAATATAGCGAGATGTTGAGAACCAAATGGAAAACCAAAGCAATGCACGGGCGCTTCTATGCCAGCTTGCATCAGCAAGTAGCCGACCTTAAGGCAAGCAACAGCTATCTGACTTCCGGATACCTTTTCCCGGAAACGGAGGGAGCTTTATGTGCGATCCAGGACCAAGTTGTCCCAACAAGATTTTACAAAAGGCATATTCTAAAGCAACCGGTTGAAACCACCAAATGCCGACTGTGTGGCCACGAGGAGGAATCTGTCCAACATCTTATTTCAGCGTGTACTTACCTGGCACCCACTGTATACACAAGCCGCCATAATAACATGGGAAAAGTTGTCCACCAGTTCGTAGCACAGAATGCAGGTCTTGCTAACAAAGGCACACCAATACACAAGTACGAGCCAAAAAATATTTTAGAGAATTCCAACATTAAAATCTATTGGGATACTACCATTCACACAGACAGACAGGTTCTCCATAATAGACCCGATATGGTTATAATCAACAAAACAACAAAAAAATGCACAATAATTGACTTCGCTATCCCTCTTGACGACAACCTCAGCAGATCATATAAAACAAAAAAATATAAGTACGTGCAACTTGCTGATGAGATCCAGGAAATGTGGAAGATGCAAAATGTTGAGATTAAGCCAGTGATAATTTCTGCCAACGGTCTAGTCCACAAAAACACTCGACGACATTTAGAGGAACTTCAAGTCCAATCGAACGCCCTAACGTGGATGCAGAAAGCAGTCGTTCTTGGAACCACTGCGATCATCCGAAGAACGATCTCTAGGCGTTAACTTCAGTAGCCCTGAGAAATCCGGCTACTGAAAAACTCCACTCAACAGTGTGATGGAAAAAAAATAAAAAAAAAATAATAATAATAATAATGCGAAGTCTAGCCAAAGGCAATACTATTCCTTCCAATACGTACTTCGATATTTTCTATCTCCTGTTCAATTTTTTTTATAAAACTCCTGTTTCCTTCGTTATCGTTATCTTCTGGGGGTGCACGAACATTGACTGTAGTTATTCCACGCTACCCATATTTAACGCGTATATAGCACATTATTTTCCATAACGCCATAAGATTTATAGCTTGTACCATTCTTCCAGACACCAAAAATTCCACCTCCAACATTTTATTTTCGCCCTGGTTGTTGAACAGCCCGCGATCTTTACAACTTGTAATACTCTCACCTTTCAGTTTAGTTTCCTATAAGACCAATATATTGATTTTATACTTTTGCGTAATCGTTACAAAATTTCTAATAGCGCCGGCTCCAGCTCCTTCCTCATATATACTTATAACATTACATGTCTCCATTTGAACTTGTTTACCATTTCCACTTTTTTTTCTAAAAAGAATACTTAACGAACATTTAAAAAACGAATACTTGGCTTTTACAGTTTTCAATCAGTCTTATTCTGGCATTACAGTTTTTGTACTGCCCGCTATGAAATCAAAACCTTGCCGACTCAATCAAAAGCCTTTGAAAAAAGAACGATGGGATACAAATTATGACTTCATTCATCGCCTCTAAATCGCAGAATAAACGGTGCCTAAAACGCATTCAAACTCGAAACCGTCAATTTCTCAGCACTTAACGGCCCGCTCTTTGAAGGAACTGTTCACAGTACGACCACGCTCGATTTGCTTTTGTTCGTAATCCATCCTCACCTACTTCTGTCGCAAACTAGGTCGACGATCATCAGCGCCGGTCGCAATACAAAAATGACTCGCCATACTCGTGACTGTAATTGATGCAAGGCGTAGAAAGTCTTTCCATTTCCTTTTTAACTCCCATTCCGCGATCGGAGCCTTCTTCCGTTAAACGGACTCGCTTTGCGGCCCATCAATCAGGAATGCTGGAATGTCCGAATGGACTTCTCAAACGCTATTAATATGCTTCGCGGAGAATTTTGTACCGAAATCGACTTCCCTGGTATAATGTGATTACAGAAGAAATACCCTTCTGGCTTTTCAGTTCCTGAATACATCACGAATTTGGTGTCTTTTGTACGAATTAAGTTCAGATAAGTTAGTTAGATTTTTGTCTTATTGRGGTATTGCTTATTAATAAGTGGAGTGCATGAAAGTACCTACAAATAGTGCTCGTCTTGCAGGTATTAGGGAACAAGGCGACAAGGATAATGGCGTATAATCATATTGAGACCATACGTACTTTCTCACAGCACATTTTTCTAACATTTCTGCTAAATCTTCCAGTCATCTAACGGTGCCGCCCTATATATCCAAAGACCACCTACGTCGATAATGCAAGGGCCTTATCCAATAACGATTCTCAGTACTGCTGTTGTGCCATAACAGAAAAGCATTATTTTGTAATCAGGTTTATTTCTAAAAAAAACGTTATCAAAAAATTCATTTCAATGTTGAATTTGTGTAGGGCCGATTCAGAAAGCTGCAATCGATTCTTGGTGTTAAACAAGTGTAAGTGTCTCTTTTGAAATCATCTGACAACAACGAGAAAATTAAGCTTTTTATAATGTACATATGAATGCTTTCACGTTCATTGTTAGTAAGACTTGTAGCTCTCCGGTTGTAGACCTTGAGGTTTCACCCAAGACTGTGTTTGGCATCTTTAGAAGAAGTTATCTATCAATCGCAGCTGACTGGAAATGAGCGTGTTGGACGTCGGGGTCGCAATTTATAGGTAGCTTCTGGTTCCAAGATATTACATCGTCATAATGTTGGAACAATATTTAAACCCACGAGTAAAATACAAAATATGTTGACATCAGTTAAAGACAAGCGCGATTTCTTAGCATCCACCGATGTTTACAGAGTACCCTGCACTTGTGGGAAGGTACATAATGGTACCACAAAACGATCGTTGAAAACTCGCATAAAAGAGCATAGAAGATGCTGAGGGCTGTTTCATCCCGAAAAGTCTGGCATTGCAGAATATCTCTATCGTTCCGCGTCGGCAAGTGATCTACCCGATCACCCGACAGCGATGATTAAAAAAATATGTTGAATTGCCCAGCAAAACAGCTCTTATGCCCCAAAATAACCATACAAAGTTCACTTTTAGCAATTGACACAACTTTTTTCTACTACTTTTTTTCTATCTGACAAAATCACAATCCCAGGTAACTTATCATCAAAAATACAAAAATTGAGACATGAACTGCTACATTTACAGCATTCACAACATCTGTAATTTGGATTGCAATATAATTTTCGATGACTCGGAAGTTTTATCGACAACTAGCAATAATTATTATCCTAGGCTATACCGCCTGGCTATCGAGATAGCTAAACATCAAAACAATTTTAATAAACAATAGGAGTTCTTACACCTGCAGATCGTTGCTTACAATGTTGAAAGGCACCAAGATCAAATCTCTTAGATCGGCTAGCTGCGTTGAACCGGTATATCTGTCAGGAGAACGTTAATTTGACAGAGCCTGGAAGCAGATTGATTGATTGATATATAACGTCTTCTGAAGATGCCAAACACAGTCTTTAGTGAAACGTCACATCATCGAAAAGGATATTTTCCCTGATTTCAAAAGTGTATCACATTTGTACGATTTATTACGTCTGAGTTGAGAAAAGTGTATAAATACAATAATTGAGCCTAATAAAGAAAGAAAAGAGTGAAAACAACTTTCTTTATCGCTTAAATGGACAAAAAGCCAGGTATTACCATTATTCCTTGACTGGTGACAATTTTCGTCTAATTTGATAAATTTATCACGAATCGGGTACCCTAAAAGTAAAAAGGATAAACATGATTCCGTGAAAAATGCAGTATTCTTTCAGATTTACATTACAGAGGATGTTCAATATGTTCCCCATTTACTTCCTGGCAGTAACGCAGCCTTGAGTAAAAGTTATCTAATGTTCTTTGTAGTATATTTGGAGGTAAGTTCTGAATTTCTGCGCTGATTCGTCCTTCTAAATCTTCTTCATTATGTGGCCGATCAGCATAAATACGATCAGGGGAACGTGCTGGCCCTTCTATCGCTCCGCGCCTACCAATCCATCTATCTGGAAATATCGCATTCAAATATCCAGGAATGTTGACTGCAAAATGGGGCGGCGAACCATCTTGCTGAAACTATGTCTGTTCAGAAGGACGCGCAGTATTTTCACGATATGGGAACAGGCGAATAAGTTCTGGTATAATGTGTTCGCGCAAGAACTGTAAATACTTGACCGCATTCAAATTTCCAGCGATGAAAAAAGGGCCCAATAATGTGCTCACCGATAATACCACATCAGACATTCACTTTCTGAGGGTATTATGTGTGGACCTGTTCCATCCAATGAGGCTTTGTGTCCGACCAGTTTCGGCAATTATTTCTATTCACATTTTTACCACTGAGGCGAAAAGTCGCTTCATCGGAAAACATAATCCAATTTAAAATGTTACTATATTCATCTATCATGTTCATAACAGTTTCGCAAAATTCTAACGTATGATCGAAATCATTTTCGCTCAGTTCTTGTAAAAAGTGAATTTTGTATGGATGAAGCTTTTCTTTTTTTTCAAAAGTTTCTGAACAGATCTGCTAATACCATGAGTGAGAGTACGCTGTTGTACGCAACACTTGGGATTCTCTTGCACATCTAAAAGGACATTCAAGCTACTTTCCTCACTCTTAGCAACCTTTGGACGTCCTGGTTTTTTGACCATTTTTAACACTGCCGTCAAAATTTTGCAATGTTTTAATAACCGTTGATCTGGCAATTGGTTCACCATCTTCATGAATTGCATTGTAGAGAGCAACTATTTCTGAAAATCTTCGCCTTCTATCTCCGTAATCAATCATCATCAAAATTTCGATGCGATCATGTTGAAAAAATCCAGAAAATGCATTTTAATTACCCATATGCCCATGCACAATTTCAGAAAAATCGGTCGAATAGAACCTGAAACATCCTGCTGGTTCCATACTATTTAGCGACCCTGCATATTATTGATTTCTGAAGCATTATTTTAAGCTTTTCTGAATAACTGAAATACCTTTTTTATTTATGATACCTTCGTATTTTAAATGTGCTTAATCGGCAAAAAAAACCTGTAAAGCTTCTAGTCGCATGTATTTAGATTTCAAAATAAAACGTGAAATGTAAACTTTGATGTCCACAAAAGTAAACCAATTTAAACTCACTAATAAGAAGACACTAGGAAGTCCTACAAATTTGTACGCGTTAAATTATGCCTTTCACCAAAACTTTTCAAAATTTATACGCCGTCCCTCGCAACAGATTCTGCATCCCGCAGTCTGTGTGGGTACTATAATTTAACCCGTGATTGGACGGCCCTCGTAACTGAAGCTGATCCAAACCCAAAAAATACGCACGGCGCGTTCCACCGACAAGGTGGTCGAATGCATCCCAGCTATTCAGAACAAAAGCACAAATAAAAGCCCCCTCTAATTGCGTTTTATATACCAACGTGCACGGCTCACATTTACCTGCAATTACGGTGATCAAAGAAGCGCCCGCCAAAAATTCCACTTTCAACGCCTGGTTAACTGTAACCTCAAGATGTACGGGATGCGACTGCTTTTTGTTGCACACAAGGCGACTTTGTCCTGCTTGTTTACTTCGCTTACTCAAATCTTGCAAATTTAATTTACTGTAGTTCCTGCACATCTTCGCTCTGCAGAACATTTACATTTGCCATATTGTATATTGCTGGTCATTGTTACAACATGCTGTGGTACTGATTTTATGTGACAAATATGTTCTTACACAAAAGGTTTTTAAATGTGTTATTCGATATTAAGTGCGAGTGTCAAAATTTCCCGCGCTTACACACCATTAGTAAACCAGACTAAAGCAATAAATTGACGGCTGAAACATATCACCGGTTAACAACTCTCCGTGAACAAAACACACTTCAATTGAACTAAAAATAAACTTTTGCAGTAATCATAAGAATATTTTCTGATACCATCTGAATCCCACACCAGCTTTCAAACCGTTGTATCCTTTCAATAATATAACCCCCGCGGGACTTAATTGGTAACAGATGTGTTTCTCTATTTCCCGAAGGTCGGGGGGGGGGGGGGGGTACATTTTATGTCATCTAACTCAATATTATTATTGATATTTGTCATTGCTTCTGAACTACTAATAAAACAGCTATAAATTCGAAGTCTTTTACAAGACCTCACTTAAGCGTTGTTCTCACGGGTATCTATCGTATTATGGTAATGGAAATACGTTATTGATGACGTAGCTTTAAAGTTCTGTGAACGGCGGTATATGTTTATATGAAACCATCATGGTGATAGGTAGTGCCAATTACGTAGACAAAAACAAAATCGAAATTAAATTTAGATTGATATTTTATTATTTATTTATTTATCTATTTATCATATAGCGATCGACAGATTATACAACTATATAAGTACAATGATTCAATACTTTTCCCACTAAAATGGTATTCGTTTCCAATTATGTCGACCTTGTATGCTGGGATATCCCCAAAGAGGCCCAACGGCCAAGTTGTAGACTTTTTAGGCATAAAACTACATTGCCTATGGTGATCCATTGGGAGGTTAGTCTACTAGCACCCACTAGATGATTCATCGCCTTATTGGGGGGCACAAGTACTAATAATTTGGAATTTAAATTGATGAAACTTCTAACATGTCAGTTTGACATTTCTAATAAATAAATAATTGATATTGCTTTTACTTGATGAAAATCGTCCATAATTAACCGTATAAAAACACTAAAGGTCGGTTCCTATACGCTATATTAATGTGACGTAGATGTCGGCCATTTTGCTGCGATACGTCAACATCCCGGATCCAAACCAACCTACTTAGTTGTCATAATATGTGTAAGGGAGTTCAGCGTTTAGTGTAATTTATTAGCGTTAAAGAGTATTTTAAAGTTTTACTGTGTATGTTTGAGTAGCTTACACTACTTCGTTTTACTTAGCAAGTATTATAAACCGAAATTACATTTAGATACAATGTATTGTTGAAAAGCTGGACATACACTAAGTACGTGTACAATGTACAAGTTTTACCAGAAAATGGTAATGGGTTGGGTCCCTGGATGTTTCCGTTATAATGAGAGAAAGGTGTAATATTTACAGCACTTCTTTTAGGTTGTTTTCAAACAATAGATTGCAACAAAATCTAATTTTGGTTTATAATACTAAATTATACGAAGGAACGTAAACCACTAAAAATACACAGTAACACTCAATGTTCAGAGCAAAGTCATAGTATAATACAATACTTTTAAATGTTACTGTGTATGTTTGAATGGTTTACATACCTTTGTATTATCCATTAAGTATTACAAACCAAAATTACAATAAGCTGCAATCTGTTGTTGAAAGACAATCTAAAATAAGTGCTTAAAATTTGTACGTTTCTCTCTCATTATTACAAGAACATCCAGGGACCTAGCACGTTACCATCTTCTGGTACAACATGTAAATTGTAATACTCTACACACGCACTTATTGTAGGTTAAACTTTTCAGCAGTACCTACATTGTAACTAAATGTAATTTACGTTTGTAATACTTGCTAAGTAAAGCGAAGGAGTGTCAGCTACTCAAGCATACACAGTAACACTTTAAAATATACTTTTAACACTAAAAAATTGTACCATACATTGAACTCACTTATGCACATTATGACAACTTGGTTTGTTTTGATCCAGGATCTAAACTAAATGTAATTTCGGTTTGTAATACTTGCGAAACAATGCGAAGGAGTGTAAGCTACTCAAATAAGCACAGTAACACTTCTAAATATTCTTTTAAAGTCACAAAATTGCACCTACTTGAGGTCGGTTACGCACGTTATGAGAACTCGGTTTGTCAGGATCCAGGACTTTGACGTACCGCAGAAAAATGGCCGTCATTACGTCAGCACTAATATAGCGTATTCTCTTTTTTAAAGTTGATATTAGCTAAAATCAACCCAGTAACCATGACCCCTTAAAGTGGGGTATGTGATTGGTCTAGATTTTAAGAACAGGATAGATAGATAAGAGAAACCGGTGTAAGTATTTGTAGATTTTCACTAATTTATTTGTCAATTTTATATTATAACCTGTTTCACTAACACTAACACTGTAGCTTCATCACCCGTATTTGTGAGGTTGTGACTGCAGTAAGTCTGTTAAATAGTTGTACTATCATGGACTTAAAGATGTTTTTAGACTGCCGCAATGGAAAAATTCACAAACTAAGTGGTAGTAACCTCATCTGCACTATACAAAGCTTCCACAGTGCAAGGGTGCAGACTGTAGAGGTTATCACAAGCCTACTATACCAATAATTATTGTTATTTCTTACCTTTGACAGAAAAAATAGAACCGTAAATTGTTGGAAAATCTTTACCAGGCCATCAATTTCGTGACTGTAACTTGATCTGCAACCTTCAGTACTATCGCTGGGCATATTGTAGCTTGGTAGCGGTTACAAAAAGGCGGCACTAAGAATTCAAAAATCAACGCCGCCCGCGTTGCATGAATCATTTATAGAAACCGCGTATCTGATGAAGCTACAGTGTGAGTGAAACGCGTCATAATGTGACAAATAAATTAGTAGAAATCTACAAATATTTAGTGTTTTTATACCGAAATCAAATTTAAAAAGTAATATTAAAAACTGTAAAAGCTAATAAAATCTCAATAAGAAGTTGTATAAAAATGCACAGTTTTCACGCACAGGGACTAAGTTTAAAAAACGAGGCTATGTCAATATTTTATAATGTATTAACGATGCTTGGTTATCTAGTGCATTTTCACGTTTTTATGATATAGGTTGTACATTTTTCCTTTTTAAGAAAGTCAAGATTGTTTCTTTACTTTTATCTAATAATGTGATCGCGATATAGCCTCCCGAAATTTTTGACAGAAGCACTAGTGCAATTTGCATCATAAGCAATAAAAAATGTTATCGTGCAAGTATCTTTAATCGATATTTATTATCATTTCTATACTGGCCAACTCTTCTTTTTGACACACAACACTTCATATTTGGACGAAGCAGAAATGTATGAACCTTTTTCCTTATTACTAAAATAAACTGTAATCGAAAACGTGCACAAAATGCATTTTWAAATACATAMAAATGTAATTTAAAMCTTAGAAACAGGAGTAAATTATGAACCTATTTATGTATAGCATTCCAATTTATAAAGCAACAAACTGATAATGCTACGAAGGCAAAGAAAAAAGACGTTTGATTTTGCGCAGAAACGGAAAACTATAGCGAGTGCTATTATTCTTAATGGTATGCACTTCATAATTTTCATTTCAGAAAGTTTTTCTCGCAATATGTTGATACACGAAACATTTACTAGCATAACATCCACGCAAAGGCCGTGTTATGCAAAATACATAGGATTTCGATTTCGCATTGAGCTACTTCCTAGACAGCAATTTTTATACTCTTCGTCAACAGGCCCATTACGTGCAATAATCGAGGAATTCAAAGGCAGCTACACCGTAGCTTTAACATCCCATAAAGTTGTAACAGTATTGCGAATCAGCCTCACCTCCATATGCAAAAAACCTGATGACTGTAAAGCAAAAACTTATAAGCACTGTGGAGTCGTCTAAGGAAACGTTGAGAATAGCAGTGACGACAAAAGACGTCTCCCGCTAGTGCAGATTTATTGGTATATTAATGGATGCCGACATAATAGTAATGGTGTAACGGCTTCAACCGCAACCCATAGCCTAACAAAGAAGCAAAACGATTAATGTTGATTGAGGGCATTTTAAAAAGTGTTTCTGTCAATGATCATATATGTCATTGGAGTTTGTCTAAGAAAGTAGACCGTTAATCATTTAGACGTCAGACACTTAAAAATGCAACCGAATTAATAGTAGGTAATATTGCAAACGTTTTTGAATTGAATAAAAGTATATTTGCTTAAGAGTGATAAAACATTTTATATAAAAACTATCTACTTGTATGTTGGAAACATTTACAAGCCAAAATGTCATTAACAATAAGAAACACGTAAAAAGAATAAATAAGATTTACATATTAGAAATGTCATAGTAAAATAACGTAGCTAACACTAACAGAAGTTTGAGATTTGTGACGGTTCTTTCTGTGATTTTTACGTTTTGGCAGTAAGTAAAGAACCTCAGGCTAAAAGCACGGTTGAAATGTAATGAAAAGATCAAATCTGCATATAAATGAAAGCGTTTGTGTGTTTGTTTATACGCTCACTTTTCTATGTCACCCCTAAGTTAATAATCTCGTGATTGAAGAGGTGGATGGCTAACATTTAGCATCGATAATGAAGCAGTTTGTTTGGGGTGACTGTGAGCATTGGGGAGTAATGTGGTGCAAACTTCCAATGTAAATGACAGCGAAGATTTATTATTGGGTTTGCATACGCTCACTTTAAATAATTCCACAAATCCATGGTTGTAATGGTGGGTAACCTATATTCGTCCATTGATAATGAAGCAGTTTGGTTGGAGTGGGTATAAACATTGAGGCCTTATGGGGGTGCGAACTTGCACTACAAAACCTCAAGCGTTGCACATTGCCACAGCTGTCTGATGCTGAAAAAAGCGGAAATCGATATTTCGAAAAGTCATAAACCATTAAGGAAAATTTATCGCAGAGGGGAAGTGGAACGTTTGACATTTCGAGAATCCCAGAATATTCGGAAAGATTAAATACAGGACTAGAGGGTCCTCAAGTGTGACAATTTGCCGAAACTGCCGCGTGTTGGGGAGCTCAAAAATCGATGTTTCGGGAAAACAGAGAACGTTCTAAAGAATTTGAAAGAAAACTCGACATTCCGCAAGTGTGGCACATTACCGAAACTGATTCCTGAAAGAAAAGTAAAAAATATACGTTTCGAGAAAGTCATGTTATAACATTCTGTAAAATTCATCAGCAGATGAGAGAACCTCTAAGTGTGGCACATTGTCGTAACCGTCTCGTCGTGGAGATGTCTAAAATGGGCGTTACAAGGTCACGTGTTTAGGCTATTGTTTAGAAATTCTGTTTAGTTTAGTAGTTGTTTAGAAAAAATGCGTGTGTAATTAATTTTAGTAATAAGTAAACATTGTATTCATGGCTTTAGTCAGAAAGTAAGACATGTAAGTATTGTTTGGGCCTGTTTGTATATTTTATTATTCTTATTTTTTATTTTAGTTATATACGAGAATACGAGGGCAGATGCGGTCAGTGCCATTTAAGGTAGTTAATTAGAAGTTAAAATATTTATACACAACATTTGGTTAGAAATTGCATCCCTTTTTGATATCTAGCATTTGTTTCAAAATATATATTTATTTCGGTATTTGATATTTGGTATAATATATGATCTTCTACGCGCTCAAAGCCTCGGGTAATAACTAGTTAAAAATGAACTTGTATTTTATTTTGACTGTTGTTAAATATACCGATTATCAGAAATTGTCATAACTAAGCTTTAGAAAACACGAACACTTTACCTCAATATTAGGCCGGTATCCCGACATTAAATTCGTATATTACTCTCCACGTGACGTCAGGCGCTTAGCATACCAATCTGGAACTCCAATCCAGCATATCATATTCTTTATATCATGGCAACTGCCATAGCTAGATTAGAATCATATGTATGGCGGCAACAGCGCAACCACCAATTGTTCAACAGCGTCGTAAGACAACCGCAGCGCACACGATGAGGTTTTTACAAACTGCCCCACAAACCACAAAAACCGGATGGTTTATAAACGCGGAAACGGCTGTACACATAACAGCGACGAGGTGTTCTGCTTTGTAACTGAAAAGAAATAAACGCTACAGTGTATTAATTATCGCGGCAATTACGAGACGACGAGGTATGCCGCATTGTGGCGTGTCCTGTTTTAATTACTGGCCGTTGAAAAAAGGGCTGCTGTGTGGTATACTGAATGGGGAACTGCACGTGTTGGGGAAGGAACGTCTTATCAAGAGTTATGTGCTTCTTCGCGACGATGCAATTAAGTTAGATAGGATCAGTATGTTTGAATTGTATGGTAACACGTACGAAGGCAATGTTCTTCAATGAAATGGTAAACTTATTAAAAAGAACAGAGTATTGCACTTGTCTGATCCAAGACTGTTAGAAATCAATGTTTTCAAAAAGGATCAATCATAAATTTTGTGTACTAAAGTAATATGTTATGCAGACACCAATAACTTCGCAAAATGTAATTGGATAAATAAACACAATTTTTTAATCATGTAAGTAAATATTATCCTCATTTGATTACCTGCGCGCATGCGCTATCGAGCAGTTTTGAGCGATTTTTATGGCTTAAATTCAGTTTTATTAACCTTTTTTTAAAGATACACCATTTGCTATAATATTATGTTGTTATTCTGCTCCTTAATGTTATTATTAAACGAAATCAACGAGATACTACGATAATATCGCAACCATGACAACTTTGTGTGCTACAGGTAACAACTAACAATGTTATATTAGCGTAAGCAATATGTTGAAAGCATTCGGAATTTGTGACTTGGTCAAGTGACATGAAAGGAAATAAAAGCTCTATGTCATAAATAAATATTTATGTGTATTGTAGAAATAGATAAAACGCTGTTGGACTGCTGCATAAATATATTTAAACTAAAGACTACTAGAGGTAAATGATGACAATGTTTATTTTACGATACAATAATTATTGTGTTAGTAGAATAAATATTTTCATTATTATTGCTTACTTGAACGCGTTTGTACCATTAACCTATAAAGTTTTATGTTTCATCATAAGTGCAATCATTTGTGCACTCATATGTACATTTATATTATATATATATTATATTTAAAAAAAATATAAAAGAATAGATCAGTTCTCTATATCCATTTAAATGTGTAGGGCTGAAGGAAGCCCTATTCGTTATTTGTCTATAAATGGGAGTACTATGAAGTAAATCGTATTCATATTGTTTAGTCTAAAGTTAAAGCAAGATTGTCTTTATACACGAACTCTAACAATGCAACATTCACAGGTTCAACGTAAGGAAATAGAATCGTTAAGAAAACGACAATAAGTCGGAAATTTTAAGGTTTTATCAAAACAAAGAGACGCTCAATTCTTTTACGTGCCCCTTATTGTAAAAGTTACTTATAAACTATCGCCACATTTAGGCGTAAACACACACAAACCACAGGAAAGGCACTGATTTTAGACATCTACAAGCACTGACGTCATATCAACAACGTTCTTTGTTAAAATTGTTCTTTCTTACGAATTATTTGAATGATTTTTGGGAGAAACCCGGTGAGTATTCTCACTGTCTCAATTTAGGAATAGTACAATCTAAGACAATGTAGTTTGATAACATCTACTGTTTTGACATTACTAATACACTCCCTATAGCAATGCACACAAGGCTGGAAATTTTGCGTTGGTTGTGTTGTTTAATGCTAGATTTCGGTATAAAGCCAGTCGGGAGACCGGGAGAGACATCAACCGCAATACAGAACGACACTGCCGAGTGGAATAAATCCTCGATAATAAAAATATGAGGTGATCTCTAACGCAAGACAACTGCGCTGTTCTTGTTGATTAAGTGTATTCAAGAATATCTAATGAAGATATTGATCAAGCGCTGCGATGATAATAGATCTTTATATTTCATCCGTTGAATTAGTTAGAAGACGGCGACGTTCCATACAGTTATATGTAATGAGGTGTTCTATCAATCGCTGCAAATTGCGAAACTTTCTATGCTGCCAATTTAATACTCCTATAATATACATGGGTGTATGTTATACATGGGTGACATTGTAATTCTTATTTTATGTCAGGGCAAAATTCAATAAAATTTACGACGAAAATCAGCGATAGCATACAGTACTACATTTAGTATTCACATTCATATACTTTGCCCCTCAAATATACAAGGATCATCAAATAATTACATATAGTTATGCATACACAAGTTACAAGATTTCGGGCTCTATGTATTTTCTAAAACAAGTAAGTGAGTAACTTACTATACCCATAATTATGTTTATATGAAGGCAAGGCATTTTTTAATTTGCCATTAAACAATTACTTCCGACTTTTTTCTCTTGGAACCTGATGGTATAAATATATAGTAGGATTGTACCATGGGTTGGAACTTATATTTTATATATTATGTATTATACACGTTGTAAATCAAGTCTTCAAACATCGTTACTTGTAGTAAAAGATCCAATTGACGTCATACGTCAACGTTAAAGTTTGATGCTACATTTCAAAACAAGGACCTGCCGCGCGAAATTACATAGTGACCCCCGGTTATAAAGCACATGTCTGAACGCGCGACATTACTTAATTATTCTCCACGGAGTGACGGCAAATAATTGATATGTTGGCGCATCTGTATAATGTTTGATTTGGGGTAAAATTCAATTATTATGAAAGTTAGGCTAGTTTTTATCTATATAAACGGGTTAAGTAGGTTTGACTATATTTTAAGAAACCGCAATAAAAAATATTTGCAACAACCCCATTCTCGTGGGCTGTTTAAGAGAATGCAAATAAAGGAATAATTATCAGCAACAATAAAAGAGCATCTTAACAATTTGCTTTGGATACGTGCTTCCAAATGACACTCACAAATCTATCGAAGGCATTTTCAACAACTTTGAAAGCAGCAGCCCTCACTGTAACAAAACATTGGGTTTTTTATATAGTTAGCTTCGGGCAGTCATTATAAGACGTTGTTTAAAAGTAAACCCCCTACCACTTCCTTTATTTTGGAGTCGATTTGGAGGGTATCGTTCGGTACGATATGCAAATTATGTTAAATGGCTCTTACTATGTTATGGTATACTTCACACCTCTGCAAAACTGCCAGAAAAGCTAAATATCGAGCTCGCTTGGACGTTTACCCACTCGTGCACACCGAAACTTATGTATTAATTAATTTTTGATGAACACGTCGGAAATAGTTTCAAATACGTTTATAGTATCAGATGATGGAACATACCTTGGATTCCACTTTTTTTCAAAAAGCACTTTATGACTAAGAAAGTCCGGGAATACATTCGTTGGCAACAGCGTTTATTATTCGGGTTCGAATCCCGACCGCGTTTCTTTTTCATTTAAATCTATGCCTGCTTTTCCGATAACCTCTAATTAATCTATTAATTATTAATTTATCTGTTGTCCATAAATTGACATAAAGGTATGACATCTACCAATGTGAAGACATTTGATGTAACTCTGAAATTATTGACAAGATTGCATGAACAATAACTATTTACGCGAGATACTAGACGAATACTCAAAGAAGTCCTACTAATTCTAGAAATCTTATGAATGCTTACACGCGAAAGTAGGTGATTATGTTCCTTTAACAAAGAATTTATAGATTCTCAACCACCTACTTGATGTTCTGCAAGCACGCGCAACGAATTAGACGGCGGTTTTAGGTCAATACTCGTTGCATGTTCTCTTTATTTTATATCAAAGAAGGCTCGTATTGTGTAACTTTCAACCGCTGCTACGCCGCACTTACCTACCTCAAAGTAGACCAACTGATAATGACACGCAACCTCAAAACGTCAAAATAAAACATTAGGCCGAGTTCAAGTACAAGTGAGTTTCGAACCCGTTTATCTCTGTGAGACAGCTGGATTTCCTGAATAGCTGCCGTCTGCTATAAACTGCACTTCGTGACAAGTCAGTGCGTTTACTTCAATGTGGCATTCGATAATAATGTTACGGTTCCATTGCTGCGACCAGTCAGAATAACAACTAGCTTTAAGCTAGATTCAAGAGCAAAACACTACAATATTATAAAATAATTGATTGATGCCTTAAAATGCAAACTGTACCTACCATAGGAATTAATGTTATCATAATCAAAAAGTGTTATGAAGATGAAAATTTTCAGAATTTTGGTGGAATTACAAAGATGATTATATAAAATTCACTTGCGATGATCAGCTGGAGTGAATGTGAATTCCCTGTAGGTACCCTGTTTTACAATAATAAAATTTATTGCAAGCACCCGTTGTGGATACATATAATTGGTAAACAATGATCTGATGAATTATTTAAATAAGATTGGGTGTCGAAGATTTCTAAAAATTAAGAAAAATCGTACATACCTAACAGCAGACCCTTCAATTGTCTGTGATATGCTTATCGATGCTTCCTTTATAGATGCTGCAACCCACTGTGTAAGAAATTTTTTGCTGTTAAAATACATCCAGAAATATGTTTTGCATTTGTTATATGTACAATTTTATTTTATTTTTTTTTCTTCTCTTTGTTACTTTTAACTCTTTTGGTACGGTGTATTTAGACTTCAGTAAGGCGTTTGATACAATCAACCGCTGGTACATACAACATACCGGTAGCAAAATGTAAGATATCAAAAAGTACATTTTAATAATTAGTTCTTAACAGCACAGTTACTTGAATCTGGTGTACGATAGGGATTGGTGCCGGGTTCGATATTGTTTCTGCTTTATACTGCAGGTATATATGCGTTCGAAGATATAGAGTTTTGCTAACGACACACAATAAATACTTTTGCCCAAGTGATTACAGTTTTGCTAGGAACGATATTAATGAAGAACCACTAAGTATATGGAAAGCCTTAAAAGTCTCTGTTTATGTACATTATTATTCATCAGTTTCTGGCCTTATTTGTTTTATTTTTTTGTAATAGGTAGGTATTACATATTTGTGATGTGCTTTTTTTTAACTCTTGCTACTAGGTTAAGTTGAGCAGCATTTATGCTAATCTTCTCCGAATTGGGGCAATATTATTATTATTATGATGTTCTTTTTATCACACTGTTGAGTGGAGTTTTTCAGTAGCCGGATTTCTCAGGGCTACTGAAGTTAACGCCTAGAGATCGTTCTTCGGATGATCGCAGTGGTTCCAAGAACGACTGCTTTCTGCATCCACGTTAGGGCGTTCGATTGGACTTGAAGTTCCTCTAAATGTCGTCGAGTGTTTTTGTGGACTAGACCGTTGGCAGAAATTATCAGTGGCTTAATCTCAACATTTTGCATCTTTTCCTGGATCTCATCAGCAAGTTGCACGTACTTATCTTTTTTTGTTTTATATGATCTGCTGAGGTTGTCGTCAAGAGGGATAGCGAAGTCAATTATTGTGCATTTTTTTGTTGTTTTGTTGATTATAACCATATCGGGTCTATTATGGAGAACCTGTCTGTCTGTGTGAATGGTAGTATCCCAATAGGTTTTAATGTTGGAATTCTCTAAAATGTTTTTTGGCTCGTACTTGTGTAATGGTGTGCCTTTGTTAGCAAGACCTGCATTCTGTGCTACGAACTGGAGGACAACTTTTCCCATGTTATTATGGCGGCTTGTGTATACAGTGGGTGCCAGGTAAGTACACGCTGAAATAAGATGTTGGACAGATTCCTCCTCGTGGCCACACAGTCGGCATTTGGTGGTTTCAACCGGTTGCTTTAGAATATGCCTTTTGTAAAATCTTGGTCCTGGATCGCATATAAAGCTCCCTCCGTTTCCGGGAAAAGGTATCCGGAAATCAGATAGCTGTTGTTTGCCTTAAGGTCGGCTTCTTGCTGATGCAAGCTGGCATAGAAGCGCCCGAGCATTGCTTTGGTTTTCAATTTGGCTCTCAACATCTCGCTATATTTTTGCTTTTCAGGAATTGGAGCAGCTAGGTTCAGCGGGGAATAGCCTTTATCGGCCAAGGCTAAGGTTTGGTAAAAGGGTAAGTTTATTATTATTATTATTATTATTATTATTATCATTCCTTTTTCCACACTACCTAACGGTAGGTTGTATTATATGTTGTGAGGACCGAGCTCCTACCGTCCTACCTGAAGCTTTGGAGTCCTCCACTCACCCCAAGAAGAACTATCTGTTAGAGTTTTGTTATTGAGTGTTGACCAGGGATTACCTTTACATAGTTGTTCAAACCTTTATTTAATATTCCTAAAGCGCCTATTATTATCTCTGCCCTTTTAGCGTTCACGTGCCGCATTCTCTGTACCTCTATATCCCTGTCCTCATATTTGCGCAGTTTCCTTCTTTAGCACATTGGCGTCATCAGGTATACCGACGTCGAGTATCCAGCACATCCTTTATCTTTTGTCATGGACAATTATGTCAGGACGATTCGCTCTTATAGTCCTGTCAGTAATAACAGGCATATCCCACATATAGATGAAGACAAGACATATCTTGCCCTTGCCTATGATCCCACAAGACTGTCAAGTCGTTTGTTTTAACCACTGAGTTAGGCTTATGTTCGTACCATCTCTCTTTAGCTTCAACACGCAGATGTTTGCAGATTTTCCAGTGTACGTAACCGGCCACATTATTATGTTTGTTAAGGTACTTGCTAGATGCTAATATTATGCACTGTGCCACTAAATGACCAATGTACAGGACTGCTTGCTGTTTTAAAATATGTATTGCTTTAATAATTATCGTTCAGTGCCTGGTCTTGGACAGCTACAATAAGGCATTCTGTTTCAGCTTTTATTCCACAACCACGTAGGTATTCAAAGTGTATATGCTTCCTTATCGATGGTGTGGCTCTCCAGCATATTAAAAAACTGTCCATGTAATGACTTATTTCTCAGAGCTTCTATTTTATGCTTTTCGATGTTAGTTTTTAATTTATTTTAGTATCGTCCTGGTTGTTATCCGACTATATGTTGTGCTGTTGAGCTCCCTGTTTTGATATTGATTTCGACATTCTCTGGGCAACGTGATTTTTCAACAGCTTTAAGCACCGGTCTGTCCGTTTTGCCATGTAGTTATTAATTCTGACAATCAAGACTTTATAAGCCGTTTCCAGTTCTACCATTCCACTGCCTCCATTTTGCTTCTATATACAGTCTATCTACATCTGCTTTTGGGTGCACCAAGCCTCCCCTTGTTAGAAGCTTCCTTGTTTTTCTGTCCATGCTTTTTATTTCTTGAGCTCTTCAATCTAGCTAGGCTCACTGTTATCTGTTATTTTGTTTTTAGCTTGTGTTAAGCTCATGCTATAATACTCCTTCTTAATCTGGTCTTCCATTTCCCTATGTGGTATACCGTCACTTTCATAGACACCGAGGTATTTAGAGCTATCGCCGGCTTCAGTTCCATTATTATGATTAAATTATTTTGAACTCTAGTTGGCTTACCTCGTTTGAATGCAGTTGTCTCGCAAACATCTATATGTCTTCACTAAATTCGTGCACAGTATTAAGCGACTGGCATTGTTGTTCTTCATCTTTTGCGTATAGTTTAAGGTCATCCATATAAAGGAGATGGCTAATGGTGTATTATAAATGATTCATGCATCCAGGGCGCTTATGGAAATTATCGATTAAATCAATTTGCCGCCTCTCAGGAAGGTGAACACAACAATTACTTTGATGTATACTTGTCATCTGTAGATTGTTGAATTATTTTATACATTTTAATAGAAGAAAACGCATGGGAGTTTGTATGTTCAACGTATACTGTGTTTTGTGCAATAACCAACTTTAAGGTTGCAGCATGCTCACATTTCGGAGCTGTGGACAGACACGGTTTCGTATAACTTTTAGGTTATGCGTCGTATTTTTGAGTTTGTGGCTACAGTAAGCCCTTTAAATAATTGAACTGTGATAGAGTGAAGGATGTCTTTAGTCTGTCGCAATGGTAAAATTCACAAACTAAGTGGTAGTAACGTTAGCTGCACTAGACAAAGCTTCCACAGTGCAAGAGTGTAGACTGTAGAGGTTACGAAAATCCTCCTATACCAATATTTATTGTTATTTCTTACCTTTGAAAGAAAAATAGCTTGCAGCAGTTATAAAAAGACGGCACATAGACTTCAGAAATCAACGCCGCCCGTGTTGCATGAATCATTTATAGAAACCCTGTAGTTTGTATATGCATAGTATTAACTGACAGTACGCATACTTACCACAAATAACGGCTATCTTATTATTATTATTTTGTAAAAACACTGCTTCCATATCGCAGTGTTATACTTCGCACCTTTGCTGTTATTACTGTCAGACAGCTGAGATTTTGAACACTGCTGGAGGCTACAAATCTAATTATCCGCTTCTCTTCTTGTTCTCCGCACTTCCCAACTATTTGCAGCCAGCATTATACCCCTTGGCAGTACAGGGTGTCCCATTTTTGTTGTAATTGTAGGGTATCTTGGTAAGTATTAATGCTAGAGGGTTACGGTTTCGACATTACTGTCTTGCTTTTTTGTTGTGAGTTGAGCTGTACCATCGCGCATCGCTATTTTTGTATTGTATTCTGTTTTAAAGTTATAGCCAACTTCTGAATAATATAACAGTTCTTCAGTTCAAGATATCTCGCTTGGGTATGTAGATGCAAAAACATTTTTATAGATATTCTTATTTTGAATCCTGTGGCGTTCTCACAATTTTTTACATGATTATATTTTTGGTAAGCTTTTTAAAATAGATTAAATTTTTTCTTAATAACATAAATTATAGGTTTTCTTGTTCCATAGATGTAAACATGAAATCTGATTAAATTACTAAAAGAAATTTGAATAATACCAAAACTAGCAAAAATAAACCTAACAATGTATATATAGGTCTTTTCAACCATAGCAAAGATAATCATGGTTTCTATTTTTAATAAATGCTAGTTTGTGTTGTATCTGAAAAATGTGATGATGTGTGATGGATACGCATCTAGATTCAAAATAAAAATGTTTTCACAGTTTTTTTTTGTATCTACATACCCAATCGAGACATGGAAAACTGAAGAAATGTTACATTATTCCAAAGTTGGCTATAGATTTAGAAAAAAACAATAATAGCGATGGTACAGCTTAACTCACACAAAAAAAATAAGATAGTAATGTCGAAACCTCAACCATCTGGCATTACTAGTTATCGAGATATCCTACAGTTACAACGAAAATGGGACACCCTGTACAGAGGTAAAGTCTCGTTCTCTATGCAATCATTATTCTAATATTTTAAAACAGTTAATAGATAAATACTGTCTCCGACCACGGATTGTGAAATCTATTAAGTGAATCTTGAATAACCAGCTTGTAGCAGTCTTTTCAGAATTGAAAAAGTAAGTAAGTTATCTTCGAAAACAATTTAATCGAAGCCGAGGAATGTAACACACGTATTACAATAGCATTGTTGGCAGGATAAATTCTTTACATCTATTGACTTATCCTACTTTTCACAGCTTCCTTATCAGCTATGTAGGCATAAATTGAATCTTTTTTCTCATAAAGGTCAACACAGCTAACAATAAGGATCTAGGAAAATAAAAATAAAATAATTATGGCAACCACAAAATTTCGCAATCAGGAAAATTTCATGAATAGTATCAATGTCACAGTTATACAAGGATAAGTTTTAGGAAACCCAAGCGAACCACTTCCTGTCAGTCTAATCGACAAAACAAATCACACCGTTGGTTTTTCCGTAATTTTATATTCCCACATTTACAAATACCGAAGGATGTAAAACGGTGAGCTTAAACATTTTCTGCAAATGTCATCTTTTAAAATAAATTACTGCATTTATATTTTTTGACAAATCGCAACAGTTTTTTACAATACCATATCATCAAATCTGGAATAATTAATGATGGCACCAGATCATGCTTTCAGAAAGTAATTTTATTACTTGAATGTGGATTAATAGACTATTTTCATGATTTGTCTGTAGCAGATATGACTAGTGAGTCAAGTCAAGAAGACATTGCCTTTGAACGAACCGTATTAAACACACTGATTTCTTTCAAGCCACCAACTTTTAGACTTGTTAACATACATTATACTTATAAAAAAGTAAAAAATCGGGATAGAATTCGAATATTGGGTAAGCAGTTTAAGTTTGGGTGTTAGTAATGACCGTGTAGGTGAATTCGGCAATGCCCTTTAAAAGCATAGGTGCACTCGTAAAACGTGTAATGCAGCAAAATTTTCGGTCCAAAATTCTAGAGTTAAGGTGAATATAAGAAACATATACGAGTAAATATAAACTAAGTAATCTGCGATTTTTCTATAGTTTATATCTATAACAAGTCTGTTGCAAAATATATACATGGGTTTAACTAAGTTAAGATAAATACTAAACGTAACCCCTGGCCCAATCAAATAGTATTTATCGTGACATTAATTGATACAACAGTTGTGGTTTTTCGATACCACAATCAACGCAGGTGGAAACTACGACACTTAATTTATTTTTTCGCAAAATCTACGTTACCTTAATTTATCTTGTATTCGAATAAGTTACTTGTATTAAGTTTACACTTCATCTAATAGGAAATATAATCAAAGAAGAAGGCAACAGATAGTAAACTATTGAAAAAGAAGAAGAAACATGACTCGAGTTTGTCGGCTTTTATTCAGTTTACGTAAAAGTGCGCCGTACTTCGCTAACATTGTGGCTAATTAAACGTTAAAATAATATTTTATCTTATATATAAGTACTTCTGTCAGAAATATTTTTTAGCCGTCTCGTTCAATTCTACCAAACTTTTCTTTAAAATATTATGTTCTTTAGTTTTACATGAAGCTGTTGTGGTGTTAAAAAATAAAACAAACACTTTCACATTCTGTTTTCACTTTTACAGGTTATGTTTAATGTAACAGATATTCTATGAGTTATAACCCCAATTACAATTATTCAAGAATATATTGGTGGCAAAATTACTTACAGAACTGAGTGTTGCTCCCAACAATAGAGAGCATTAAAATACCTACAACAAAACCAGGTCATATAAATAATTCCATACGTTATTAAGAAATAATTATAATATGCTTCGAAATTATAGAAACCCAAACCATTCCCAGTATAGGCCTGTGCATTTTAACCAGACAGAATGTAGCCTCGTTTGTAAATAAGACATTCCGAAAAGCACCGCACAATATTCTTAGGACGCTTAATTACATTTCCTTCATGTATTAAATTTGTTGATGATTTTGTTTACATATAATCTGCTTATTGGAACTCCTTCTGGATGCTTTCATTAAATATGCACTTAAAAACTAGACATCAGGCCATGCCCCAAGTTTTGCCATGTTAAATTTTTGTACAGAGTGTCTAACAAACATATTTAGTTAAAGCATCTGAGGACACAAAAGCTGAAAGATTTTGAATAACAGTGCTTTTCGAACCAATATATTCTTAAACTGCTTACGGTTACTCCGGAAGTAGCCAGTAACTTCCTGATTCTAAATGAAACACTCCATATTTTTTGTTTCTACTATTAATTTAAGTGCGAATTTGTTCAACATCATCTATAACTAAGGTCAATTCTTCCAGAGATATCTACATGATTTCTTTTTAAATTATATCAGCAGGAATCACTACAAAGTTCAGTAACTTCAAATTCAGCAAACACTGAAAAATGATGTAAGGAAGAATTTAGATGGCAATGCCATCTGTCTGCATTACACTGACATGATGACGAAGCCAACTAGCACAGCATAGACATGGCTTTTAAATTACAGTTTAACAGTACCTTCGTATTTAATTAATATCACAGGATGCTCGTAATTGCTCAATTCATTTTCTATCATACTGATGCAAAATTATATATTCTATTAAATTGAGTCTTCACATACCCATCTACAGTCGTTTAAAGGTTATAAGCGGTTTTCTTATAGCTTGTACCACTTTCATGTTAAAGACATCTTAATCTGTAGGTATTAACAGTATGGCATGGAAACAACAACAATTGTTTGAATAAGATTCATACTGCTGCAAAAACGGTTCTTTAAAGCTATTTTCGAAATAATGTCTCCTTTTTAGAATTGCTAACCTGTGACATTTCAATATTCTAATAGAATAAGACCAACAGCTTAATAATAATAATAATAATAATAATAATAATAATAATAATAATAATAATAATAATAATAATAATAATAATAATAATAATAATAATAATAATAATAATAATAATAATAATAATAATAATAATAATAATAATAATAATAATAATAATAATAATAATAATAATAATAATAATAATAATAATAATAATAATAATAATAATAATAATAATAATAATAATAATAATAATAATGACAATGACAGAACTGTAAACTGTAATTTACAGAAATTTTCAGAATCTGCTCTGAATACGTTCCCGCAACAAAATTGCACATTATAACAGGGGTTCTACATGATTGAACAATACTGGGGTTTAGAACGAACGCATAGCATAGTATAACATTTTTAATTCTATGCTGTTAAAACTTCTAGTATTTTTACTAACGTCCGTAAATTGCGTCACACACTTAATTGTCGTAACATTTAGCTTAGAATTATGATACCAAACGGTTGAGATTCTTTAAAATTTTAACAGTTTGCATTTTGCTTCGTTTATAAATAGTTTATTTTCCCGCATATTGTGGCAAAATTATCGAGGTCGTTTTACAACAGTTCACAGTCTGCTGTACATGAGATGGTCTTTATAGTTTTCAAGTCATCAGCATATGCAAAAACATGGCACTGGAAGCGTCATAATATGTCATTTATTTGTATAAATAAAGCGAAAAGGCTCGAGGTTTGACCCTTGGGTTACGCCGTTGTGTGTTATATAGGACCTAGATTCATAACCATTATATTCGACATACTGTCTGCGATCAAAGAACATGGATGCAAGAAATTCTAACAAACTGTCACACAACCCTGCAAGAGATAGCTTACTGAGTAAAATTACATCAAAGGCTTTAGTCAGATCAGTATACACAACATCCACCTGTTGTCTTGCATCTAAAGCATCACATACTGCACAAATCCACATAAGATGGTTACATCTGATCGGATTTTAACTTTTAACCATCATGCTCTGCATTGATATTATTAGAAGGCTTATTAGTAACTATCAGAACATCGGGCAAAAATTAAATATAAGGTACGTCAGTTTTATTGTGTCTTCTAGTATTTTGTGATATGTAGGTAGTTGTTCCTAATTATTAACTAATAAAGTGAATTCTCTTCAAAGGTAAATAATGAAAATACCGAAACGATGGCATTGGTGTGCTTTGCAACACCTAAAATTAAAATGTCAAGTTTTACTAAATGTAAGAAGTAAGTCTGCCCACCATGTAAATTTTTAGTAAATTACTAAAGTACTGATAAATTGTGCATAAATAGTTCTTCCTGAAAACCAAATGTAATTTTTAAATGTTTGAAGTTAAGTCATCGAGCTAGGTGTCAATTTATTTTCACAAAAATCAGTATATCTCTAGAACAGATGATTTTAGATACAATCGGATAATATACCTATCACCTTTTACTACACGGGATATAAGGCAATTCCAAAGTACCAATACTAGCACTACCTTTTTGCACTTAAGTTATGTCGTGTACCTGACACTTGTTGCAAGCTGTATTCACATCTAGGATTGGAAAGTCTGCAGTCGTCCTGTCGCTTTTAACCAAATGATACTTACCTACTTATTCCTGAGATTCTACTTTTCCTATTACTCTTCTCGCCATACCGTTTATTTTTCCACCCACGGAAAAATTCTACTTTCCTTGTTGGGCAGTAATTAGCAATTACCTAGATAAGTAACGAGTACGTGTACACCCGATTATTAATTAGGCATGCCTGCGAAGCCGCATTTCCCAGCGATTTTTTGTAACGTTTCGGTGTTCACACATCATGGCATAATTGAAAAAACAACAATTAGCTGCTTTCTAAAATGATGTATCCATTACATGCTCCGAGCTGTCCAATTACGGACTTAAACGGTACAGATTATCTATGGTTTTTAATCCTTGACCCTTCCGGTAATTTGTCAGAGATGTGCCAATAAAATGATGACTCGCTGTGGGACGTTATAAGAACGAATGTAAGAGGAAGTTGCGACCTGACCTTGAACGAGGTCACTGCAATGACCTGGAGGCTGCACTTCGCCTACTTATCCAAAAACCAACCTGCGTATATCACCGATTTGCTGCCGTTTGTGAAGCCTGGTTTTAAGACGTATTTTGTACGACGATCAAATGTCCATAAAACGGGCAGCTTCTGGCTTGTTGTTAACCCACTTGAATCTTTGCATATCATTAATGAAGCAACTAGCAACATAGTTTAGGTGTGGCAAATACATATTAAATAAGCAAATACTTCCACTAAGCTAATTTTATATTTTAATAATTTTAGTATAAATTAGGAAGACATTAGACAAGAGATCGGTGAATACTATGGAAAATTTGCACGGTTGATTTGTGCGACTTATTTCGAGAACTCTTGCTTTCGAAGGACTATTTTGTTTTCTTATTTTGAAAATGACAATTAACAATTAGCATACAAAACTTTTTAGATAACCTAGATTTACTCGAGATATTTTAATATTACTCCACATCCCCTTCAAATTGCTGTAATTATTATTTTGCAATATATGTATATCATTTCAAATCTCAAAGATACGAAATTAAATAGGTAATATTCAAAATAAATATTACGTTGTCATATGGCAATATAATATCACTCCTTGAAAATCAAGACCAAATACAACAATTAATTTTTCATATTATACGTCTCCTATTCATTTTTTATTTACGTGCTAACATATTTTGTAAATCCATTCTTATATTACGTATACTATGTGGTAAAGAATCGTGAAATCTTCTCTTGCACTTGTAAGATAAGTAGATGTGATAGTGCGAATTGTTTATAAACTAAATTTTACAAATACAGACGCACGAGACATGATGCTAGTAAAAGTGTTTATTGATTAACGGTAAACACAAAATATGACAAAATGCCAATGCGACAATGCATCCACATCGGCTCTACAAATATACGACACAATGCGATGACGAGCTAGTGCCAACGTCAGCATCAGCGCATAAGGACGCTGGCATGCCATGCATTTGAACATAGCACTAAACTAAGTTTTATTCACGAGCACATATTTAACACAAGCCTATTAGAAACACATGGCAAACTAACTCTAAATAACATCTCTCTCTGCAAGTTAAAACTTACTTTTACGTTTAGGAAGCACACAGAGTCTCTATACGATACGATCCTTTTGAAGGTGAGCCATACTAATTAACAGGATTTAAAACCGGTTAAATCTTAAACCTGTTTTAGAACCGGTTCAATCTTAACCAGCTTCACAGCGGTTAAATCTTACTCGCTTTTTGAACCGGTTTCAGAACCAGTTGAATCTTAACCGGTTTAAGAACCCGTTAAATCTAAAACGATTTCATAATCGGTTAATCTTTAACAGGTTTTATAACCGGTTAATCTTTGACCGGTTATTACAGGGTCACTTATTACGGTTAATATTGAGACATCGTAACCTGTTAACCGGTTAACCGTAACCAATGACAGCACTAAATATTAGTAAGTCCTCCATCGGTTGTTCGAATACTTTAACAAAACACATTTATCACAAACCCTATAAAATACGCCTCCCCGTAAGCTAGAAGAAGATGATCCTCACAGACGAATGCAATTGGCATAATGATGGACACGTCCAACATAATCCTTTGCCAACAACGTTCTGTCTTCTGATCAGGTCACTTTTTCCTAAATGGATTTTTAAACATACGTAAGTGTCGCTACGGGTCTAGTAAAAAAATCTCACTGGGTAATGGAACAGTATACACGATATTCTCAGAAACTAAATGTATGGCTTCGTATCATTGGTCAACACATTATAGGTCCATACTTTTTACTGAACCTACTGTACTATTGTACCTGACAGTGTATATTTATCGATCAATATTGACGGTGAATGTCAAATCTCAATCTTTAGTTTCAACAAGACGGCTCTCCGCCATATTCTGAAGTTATGTTCGCCTGGATAATATCTTCCCAAGTAAGTGTAGGTATAGGTCGGAGGACGATTTAATGACCTGTTAGTCGCCTGACTTAAGTCCGCTGGATTTGTCTTCTAGGGTCATTTAAAAATTAAGGTGTATCATTATTATTATTATTATTAGAAAATACGATTTTTCACAACAATGTTATAAAAAACACTTGGTGACGCTACCATACAAACCCGTAGACATACGAAAATAAAAAGTAGGCAAAAAAAATTAAAATACTCAACAAGAAAACTTTTGTAAAGAGCATTTTGCTGAAAAGTTCAAATTCACATAAATAAGCCTTTTAATCCATACTTTTGACCAAACCCTTATGTTAAAGATTTTAGACATGTCTCCCCATTAGTTTCAAAGTGCGTCTAATAGGCTCCTAGCCGGATACATTTAAGCTGATTTGTTTAAGGATGCAAAATATAACTTATCGATTAAAAATAACTGCAACTTGTTATCAGACCTACGACTAATTCTGGCCGATATGACTAAAATTAACGTGCTGAAATGCATCCGTCCATCTGTATCGATATTATGAGATGAAGAGATAGGCATCATATGAAATACTTGCAAATACATGAAATACTAAAGAAATATACACACAGGATATAAAAATATCAACCCTGCCATTCGCATTATGTCAACGATAAATCAAAACATAACCAAAGGAATGAAAAGCTAACCCCAGTCCGTTTACGCTGTTACCACTGCAACGTGTACATAAATCGTAACTGGACGGACAAAAACCAGCTATAAATTATTCCGCAAACAGTTTCGTTATATTTATATGTGTACACACGATGTCCACGAACATTTTCTTTATGTGCTCGTCCGGCATTCATACGTACGTACTCTACATGTGAACACAAGCTGTCAAGTGCGTTATATAAAACAATGAAAACCGTGGTTTCTCGCTGTAGAGAGGTAAACGATTGTAGTATTCTAAGTCAAAACCCGAAGCGACGAAATTTTATCTGTTTAGACGACTCTTCCTCGTGACAGTCTCGTAGATTCTTTCGTTTATTTATTACTCATAACTACAGAAATCGTGGATAATTGTTTTCAGTAGTTATTTACTTCACAGTGACTATCCATATCTCTTTCAACCAGTGTCGAAAAACTTACAATTCTCTTAGTAGTTTTAATTTATTGTTTCATGCCGTTTTTATCGCACATTGTCATTCGGCAGAAAGAAACGTATTTTTTACACTCTATAATTAGTATCACGTATTTAAGTCGCTAAGTCGTATAAAATTTGCTTACGTTGTCGGAATCTCTTTTAGACATGTAGCTCCAGCAAAATGGGAAGGTATAAAATCTTGACAACGTTGGGACATTGGACTACTGCTTCTGACGAAATGAAGCAAATGATAAAAGTTAATGTGAAAGAAGTGATGAATATTACAACCGTCTAGCTTTCGCTATTTAATACTAATTATATGTGAAGAACAATTGTGGACTCCAACTAAAGCTGGAAAAACATATAAGTAGTTAACAAGCTAAGGCAAAACGAAAGGAAAACAAACCAAAATAGGATTCAAAAATTGAATTTGGACAAAAAAATTCTCATTTGATCAGAAACATTGGTTGAACAAATCGAGATAAAATTAGGATTAGGATTKTATGTGCTAAGAAATGAAGGCCATAAGTAAGACTCGAAAATGAAAAATCCCAAAAGTAATAAAAGGAAAAATAGTGGCTGTTCCCCGAAACAGTCCTAATGTGAATTATGGAAAATGTATCGACTGCAGTAAACCATATATCGTTAGTAAACTTTACATCAACCGCATGAGAGCATGCTATCAATTATACTTTTTTTATAAATGATTCTTATTATCATTAACTATACAAGTATTTAGCAACATTTTACTTTTCCATTGAAAGTTATTAACTGAATGAAAATTTGGCGGCAACGTTATCTATTGAGAAATGTCTACAAACCAAGAATAAAAATCGGAGGTTGGAATTCCATTTTAATTAGCTGCTTTATATTGTATTCTTGGGATGTGAAAGGATTTAAAATTTAAATATTTTTAAAACTTAAATTATTAGAAAATTATGGAGTCCCTCATTTGGAGGGCCACGGGCTGCCACTGATTATATTATGTCAAATTGAAGGAAATAAAAATCTGACTGTAAGTTTCATTAATTGTACTTTCCGTTATGTGGATGTGTGCTTAGCTCATCAGTAGGGCTGGGCAAAGTATCGAGTGTCGAGTATCGATACCATCTCGCAGAGGTATTTATATATCGAAAGTATTCAAAAGTATCGAAGTATAGAAAATATTCAAAAGTATTGAAGTATCTAAAGTATTTAAAAATGTCAAAGTATCGAAAGTATTGAAAAGTATCGAAGTATCGAAAATATTAAAAAGTATCAGAGTATCTAAAGTATTTAAAAGTATCGGAAGTATTCTATAGTTTCTGAAGTACCAAAACTATAAAATGTATTGTAAGTATCGAAGCATTGATATGGGCTTTGCAGAGTATCAATACTTGCTCAAGTAAAAAGTATCGAAATATTGGCATAATCTAAACCACAAGAATAATGTAAAGTATTGCAGTATTTAGTATATCAGCGGTATCAAAAGTGTTAAAAGTATGAAAATATCAAATTAATTTAAAGTATGAGTGTGTAAAGTCGGGAGATCTTGATACATTTGCTACTTTTAATAATGACACTTCGATACTTTTGATACTTCAAGTACTTTCGTTACTTCGATATTTTTGATACTTTCAATACTTCAATACCTTTGACTAGTATCGATACTGCACTGGTATTGAATATCGATACCTGTTTAATGGTATCGCTCAGCCCTACTAATCAATAAATAAAATAATTCAGCAACATGGCATGTACTAACGTTAAAATACGAGCAATGTTCAAATCCGAATGAACACTGATCCACCTACCGAAGTACTAATATTTCAGGAAGTGAGGTTCAGAAGAGACCGAGGCTTTTAAGGCCATGCCACATTGGGTGGGAGTATGAAACTTTTTTAAATTGGTTAAACAAGATAGATTCAGCAGCTGAAAATGAATAGTAAAGTCTCCAGGATCGAATAACATCTTCGTGTATCCACCGTAATTCAATTACCTACACTATTATACAGGATTTCTATAAATGATCCATGCATCCAGGGCGATTATGAAAATTATTGATTAAATAAATTTGCCGTCTCTCAGGAAAGTGACGTATACTTGTGACCTGTCGGTTTTTGAATTATTTGATATATTTTAATATGAAAAAACGCCTGGTAGTGTGTATTTTCAACATATTCTGTAGTGTTTTGTGGCATAATTAACTTTAAGGTTGCAGAAAGCTCACATTATAAATCTGTGGTGTGACATTGATCTATAACTTTCAATACTATCACCATGCATATTGTAGCTTGGCAGCAGTTACAAAAAGGCGGCACAAAGAATTCCGAAATCAACGCCGCCCGCGATGCACGAATCATTTATAGAAGCCCTTTAGTAACAGCAATGAAAACATTTAGAAGTGACAAATTTTATTATGTAAGCAATTTTTCTTACCAAAAACTTGAAAAAGCTCTAGTTTATAACTGTTACACCGAAATAAGAACAGGTATATAAAAATAAAAGCATTACTGTAAGTGCTGTTAAAAAGTAATAACAAAAAAGCTAAAATCTATAAGTCTGGGTTAAAGGTCGTCTACAGTACTTAACTAAACTGTGGTTCCCCCGGAAAAAAATTTTCAGTGGTATGTTCCCAGTTTACCGTCGTATTTATTGCTCTTCATTCATCGTTAACTAGATGTTTTACGTTTCAAGTTTAAGGTAGGCCGATGGCCGACTACGCTCGCAGAATAATAAATAGGTTCATCCGTCACAGAACTGGTACGTTGCGTCGTGCAATAAAACTCAAAGAATGACTCGTGTTAGTCATTGTCTTACCTGTTCCGACAACAAAGCAACGCAAATGAGGAAGTATAACAATAATCAGCGAGAATAATGATGCGAGCAAATATTTGAAAGTGCAACGTTCTGTAGAAATGCAGACGTGCATATCCGTTTCTGTGTGGCWGATATGAAATAGTCTACTTTACATAAGTATACTCAAACTATTATGAATGGTAAAAGACCACTAGTTTCATTCATGACAAACCCCGATAAGTATTAGGCAATCAGTTGTGGGACTTATTTAAAATATTCATTAGCACTTATATTAATTAAAATTATCATTCGTATTAGTAACTACCATGTGTCATATATTTGTTTATTTGTACTATGTGTACCTTATGCAACTGAATAGGTATAAAATTTAGCACCTCTTGGCGAACTGGTACAATCTGGGAGCACGGTACCGGTAGTGCCCCCGCAAAAGCACAGCCGCACCATTCCTTTCCCGAATGCAATAAAGGCACTCTCGACCCCCTGTAACTTTGTTATGATTAAGCTAGAAACCTAAATGTTTAGTAGCGAACAGGACATATCATAACTAGTTATATTACCATATTACATACTATTTATACCTGTAGTTTATTAACTGTTGCAAGTTAAATCGAGTCACTGACACTCACTCACTCACCGATCATCAAAATTCTAAGGTACTTATGTAGCAGATACACAAACTTCAAATTGTTCATTAAGCTAGGAAGGAAAACTAAAACATCGCTGAATATATATAATCGACTTAAAAGCCTAGTCAAAAATTGTTTCATCAAAGCTTCTGAGAAAAACCAATAGATACAGGAATTTAGGAAAATACTTAGCTGACCTACAAAAAATATTACCTACAAAGAAAAAAGGACTAGAAGAGGAAGTGACATCTCATGAAAAATATAAAATGTACAAAAATGCAAACCCCGCAAAAAGTTCCGAAGTGTCATGTAAAACCAAGTCAGTTAAATTGATAGATCATCTAAAAAAACATTGTTGCAAAATGCATTTTACTACATTATGATTAATATTATATTACATTCACTAATTGAAATAAATAGCACGATCCTGAGTTACTTGCAATGTCAAAATGTTAATTTTTTATAACATTGAAACTTCAAATCGGATTGCAAACTTAACTTCGCGTCACCTGTATGGATCTTCCTCGATCTTCTTTACTAATTATTAATTTAATTATTATTAATTTAATACCAGAGAGAGCTACTTAATGTTATTTTATTTTTATGTGTTGCGTATAGCTTGTTTCCTGTTTGCTGCTTGTTCCGTATATCTGTAGAATTAAGCTTAATTTATTGTGGGTTACTTATACATTGAAATAAACTAGGGATGTTTAAAGAATGCTATTTTTTGACTAATTAAGTGCTTGCAGATTTTTGTATTAAACAATTTTGTTAGCTTTGAGTTTAGTAACGGATAAAAAGTCTTCCGCTGTTGATTGTCTCTCAAACTTTTGATGCACGACCACAAGTATTACAAATCACTACCTACATGTTTTATCAAGGATATTGCTTACTTGACATGCACGTATAATCTCAAAAAAATTATGATTTAAAAACGCCACAAGCATGATTGAAAATTTGAGAACCATTTATAGAAATATTACGTAATAGAAAGTAAAGGACAGGGATGAGTGGCCAATTTAAGCAAACATGTAAGAAATGGTTGGCAATTCTTGTTGCTCGTAGAATACTTTATTTTAAGAAATCAGCTTAACGTAATTTGTCATCCTCGATAACGTGTTTCATAAACGGGCGTATCAATGTGTTATAAAAATTATTTTAAGGATTCTGAAATACTGGGTTTTACGTTAAATTGAGGTTGCACCCTATATGTATATTACTTCATACAAATACGAAAGTGACCTTACATAAAATCAATATACATTTAGTATCGCAAAAATGCTGCAACTGGTACACCAAACATTACTAAAAAGTCGTTTATCTTCAAAGAATGCTTGTACTACTCCTCATTGTTTAATTTGTTTGCCAGGTGGTTTTTAATACGCATAATACTGCAACTGTTGGCCTAAAAACTGTTCATTTTCAAAAATCTTATTACATCACTGAATAAATATCACATTATCCCACTTTGCATATCAATTTACTGAATTAATACTTCTACCCTATTCAACTTCTTTTTAATTGTAATATTTTAGAATTGAACGAGTAAACAATACAATGTATGCTTCAGTTTATAATGCTATGTAATGTTTCTTTTTGGTCATGGGTGATAAGTGAAATGTGAAGTTTAACTCTACTAACCATTCTGTTTAGTATATAAATTATCAACAAGCCTTTAGTTTTAGCTGAATACGACAAATCCTTGATACTTCTAAATATTTACGCTTTCCTGAATAATATTCTCATCAAATTATTACTGTTCTTACTTTTCACTAGACTTTAGTAGGTGACCCTAACGGATGTTTTAGGTTTCGGTTTCACGCGATTCCCATGATGACTGGTCCTGTTGACAAGTGCAGACAGAACTAATCGCTAAGGTTTACAAAACGGTTTCTGTATGACCGAGATTCACTCTAGAGCACACTGATTATTTGTGTAGGTCTGCACAATTCATAGGCAAACGAGTTTTGTTTTCCCATAGCGACACGCCGTTCTTACTGTAAGTTCTGTTATTTAGCGTTAATGACCATATTTTCTCGTATAACAATTTCTCATCAAATAGAATACTCTGGTTCAGATTCTACTCACCCTTGTGCATCACTCAATTATTATAGTCATAATCAGTGAGCGGCATGCAACTTACGAAGATCATTATTCCACACATCAAAAAGCAGATAATTTTATATCGACCATTCCAGCAAACAATTTAATGCAATTCAAAGCAATCGGCATTAGAGTTAACACATACTAACAATTTTAGATTGTCTACAGTCTTCTACACGTCACAATATCACTGATAAACAACAAGAAAAGCAATGGCCCAAGATTACTGCCCTGTGGCACATCTAATTTAACATTACATTGAATTGCTTTGGTAATCGTATTATTTGGTGGCACATGCAGGGATCATTGGATCAAATGTGACTGTAATTAAGCCAAGTTTATTAGAAAAACCAAACTGATCAAATATACTATAGTAAGTTGTGTATTGAAGCCTACAGAAACCATTCATCATACTGTTGCTTCTAGTATTGTTTATGAAACTACTTTTGGAATTTTCTTGGTTGTGCTTTCGTGTTTAGTATATTAGCGGATTTTTCGCAAAAATAGTTATACACAATGTGTAGAGGTATTATGCTAGAGCGCTGTTGCATGAATAATGATTTTTAGTTTTAATTTTGCAACTAATATGCAAGCGCTTGCAATCAATAGATCACCTGTTATTCAGAATACACTGTAGTAGCCAAATTTATTTTTTATCATATTTATTATGGCTTTGTTAACCTAAGGAGGATTTTTTTGATGTTAGATGTAGTCACCGGTATACTGCTGACAAATACAGATAAATACAAGCAACATGCATTAACATCACAAGTTGTCGATACTTCACTGAGAGAAAATATTGTAGTTATAATTAAAAATATAGTAACTGCAGCGGTAATATATGGTTAATATAGGGACAACCATATTTGTAGTTATAGTAACCATATGATTTTAGTTAGAGCTTTTAGACATATCAACAGTACAAGATCGCCATAACTATAGCTTTCTTGTTCAATTTACGGTGAGGTATGGTTTAATAGAGGATACAGCACAGTTACCGCGGCAATGTTATATGATGGGTTCTACTATATAATAATGGTGGTAGTAATAATAAATAATAGTAATAAAATAATAATAGTAGTAGTAGTAATAATAATAATAATTATTATTATTATTTATTTATTTATTTATTCTCCCACTGAGCTCCAGACACTGGATCGGCAGATGAGGACTATGCTCACTAAACATCAAATGTTGCACCCCAACTCAGCAATTGAAAGGTTATATCTTCCAAGAGATCAGGGCGGCCGAGGTATGTTAAATCTAGAAGAAACCTGTAAAAAGGAGAAACTTGGATTAACAAAATACTTCAAAACAAAAAACTTACCCTTTTACCAAACCTTAGCCTTGGCCGATAAAGGCTATTCCCCGCTGAACCTAGCTGCTCCAATTCCTGAAAAGCAAAAATATAGCGAGATGTTGAGAACCAAATGGAAAACCAAAGCAATGCACGGGCGCTTCTATGCCAGCTTGCATCAGCAAGAAGCCGACCTTAAGGCAAGCAACAGCTATCTGACTTCCGGATACCTTTTCCCGGAAACGGAGGGAGCTTTATGTGCGATCCAGGACCAAGTTGTCCCAACAAGATTTTACAAAAGGCATATTCTAAAGCAACCGGTTGAAACCACCACATGCCGACTGTGTGGCCACGAGGAGGAATCTGTCCAACATCTTATTTCAGCGTGTACTTACCTGACACCCACTGTATACACAAGCCGCCATAATAACATGGGAAAAGTTGTCCACCAGTTCGTAGCACAGAATGCAGGTCTTGCTAACAAAGGCACACCAATATACAAGTACGAGCCAAAAAACATTTTAGAGAATTCCAACATTAAAATCTATTGGGATACTACCATTCACACAGACAGACAGGTTCTCCATAATAGACCCGATATGGTTATAATCAACAAAACAACAAAAAAATGCACAATAATAGACTTCGCTATCCCTCTTGACGACAACCTCAGCAGATCATATAAAACAAAAAAAGATAAGTACGTGCAACTTGCTGATGAGATCCAGGAAATGTGGAAGATGCAAAATGTTGAGATTAAGCCACTGATAATTTCTGTCAACGGTCTAGTCCACAAAAACACTCGACGACATTTAGAGGAACTTCAAGTCCAATCGAACGCCCTAACGTGGATGCAGAAAGCAGTCCTTCTTGGAACCACTGCGATCATCCGAAGAACGATCTCTAGGCGTTAACTTCAGTAGCCCTGAGAAATCCGGCTACTGAAAAACTCCACTCAACAGTGTGATTAAAAAAATAATAATAATAATAATAATAATAATAATAATAATAATAATAAATACTTACTCAAACCAAACCATACAATACCACATTTAATCACATACAGCCTGCACTAGTGAATTTTTTGCAATTTGTGGTTATTTTTCAGGTAAATATATACACAATATAATGACGAAAACAATTTATTTAATTATTTTTTACACCATGGTTGTAAAGTAAACTAAATATTCTAATGTCCTCAAATATGTTTGTTTAAAAAAATACAAATAAACAAAATAACTGCACAGTAAGTTACCTAAGATAGAAAAATCATTATAAACTTAAACTAAAAATAAATTCCCGACACTACACAGGATGACTGAACGGTATGTGCATAATGTTTTAAGAAAACAAATAAATTGTTACTCTTTTCGTACAAAAAGGTAGGTTTAAAGCATAGTTCTAATATTTATTGGGCACCCTGTAAGTATAAAAAAAAACTATTTAAACATGTGGATAACTAAAAAATAATACGTGCTTAGAGTATTTGACGTCCTGTGGCAGTTTTTAACAAAGTTTCTTTCAAATCCTGTATACATAAATGATAAAATGCTTATTAATTTAAAAAATAAGCTAGAACTCTTACTGCATCATAACTGGGAAGATGTCGTGGAATATCTTCAATACTTTCTACAATAAAGGGAAGCTGCCTTTTCTCAGGTACTGGTATCTGATCTAAAATGGTCGTTTGTATTTTAGACCAGGTTTTGGTGTGCAAAAAAATTCTTTTTACCTAGAGGTTCATTGGTCAGAAAATCCGTAAAAGTCACTGTAATAGGAGAACATGGATTAGAAATTGTACTAGATGTGCTCAATCCTGAAACATTTGACGAGCAGCCAGGGGAAGACAGCAGTGTTAAATCTGAGAGGTTTTCTTTTTCCAATAAAGTACTGTCTTTAAATTCGGTGAATTTTGCAAGAAACTTGGATCTGTCACCTATTTCCGTTATGAGGCAAGCAACCAAATTGTCATTTAAATTGATAAAGGCCTCTTCATCAACGTTTTCAGCTGCAAAAAAAACATAAAATGAAGTTCAAAAGAAGGGACTGAATATTTTTATATATATACACTCCAGCCAATGATTATTCAAGATGTATTATACAGTGCACATCAAAAAGTCATTTGTCAACAACCATAGCTGCATTTAACATTTTACCTGAACTCTGAACCTTCAACATTAATGCTTTCAAAATTTAACGTTGATAGAGGAGACTTTAGATCCGTACTGTATAATATTACAACAGAAACACGTAGGGAGCCCTTAAACCCCAAATAATTTTCACAGGTGTGATTTAAAAAAATCAGCTATAAATAACCCTCGTCAACTATACATTTTAACCCCTAATAGACAAATTTTATTCTGAAATTACGTGTTTCTTATGTAAATATAGAAATTGATTAAAGATGAATTACCTATATGCACAGTTTATATAGCAGAAAGTCTCTAACCTTTAAAATGTTCCAGGAGGTGTGTTAGTCCCCAAGCATTCAGGCACTCACTTACCAAATTATAATTGTTATTCATAATAACTAAAACACCGAAACGAAACAAAAACGAGACACAATGGCATAAACGATTCGCAGTCTGCACGCTACAGGAATGAACGCGTATAGTAGCAAACATAGAACCCCAACCATAAGTAAAGTACCCAGAACAATTTAGTATGGTTGATAACTATAGAATAAAATAAACCACTTATAGTCGGATAAATATGATCCTATTAACGATTCATATAGTTACATTAGCTATAATGATAGCAACAATAAAAATATAGTTGTCACAGCACAATGGTTTATATTCTTTTAGTTTACACTGCAATTAATATGGTATAACTAACTATATTATACTTAACTGAACAATATAGTATTTAGAACAACGTAAATTTCTTAGAGTGTTGTCACATAGATCTGAGTACAGCCAAGGAAAATAGGCCTTTTTAAAATTGAACGGCCTTTAGTAATTACTGGGAAATATTAAAGATTCTTTAGACTTTATAAAAGTGTTAATACTAGGAGTAGGGCGATGGAAATCGACAGGCAAAAGACAGTTATCAGATTGATCAACTATCACACGCCACCTATTCGAAACCAAATCCAACCACTTACCATTACAATTTAACAATCTGTATGTTAAACTAGTTCAAGCACATTACAAAAATAAAGAAGTGGTGACGTGCTTCTATCAGACTATGAAGGAGGATCGTTACAAACGTCAATAAATCTAGTTCACCAAGTAGAACAACCAAATCATTGCTTAAGAAGATGTGCGTAGAGAGCTACCCAAAATATACCTCGTGCACATCACCATTTAAGTTAGGTGGAATGTAGACAACCATACATAACGAGTTGTAAGAATCAAAAGTAATTTTTGATCCAACCACATTAATACAGGGGTGCGTATGCATCAAATAGCTAAAGTCAAGAGAAATACCAGAAACGAGTGCCCAATAACCAGGCAAGATACCACCACCCCGAGACAAAGCTGTGAGTGCAAAGTTTCTATCCTTCCTGAAAACAGAATAACTATTTGGGAAAAAGTTCAGAGTCATGAACTCCAGGATTGAACCAGGTCTTATTCATTGGTATAACTTGAAAAGACGATGCAAGAGCAAAATTAAAAGCGTCAAACATTCTAGTTTTCAGTCCACGTAAATTTTGATAAAACAAGGAATTTCATCACATTTAACAAAATATTTAGTTTTCAAATGTGCGAACCAGAACCAGAAAATGGCTGCCATCTATCACCGAATAATGATTGCTTGAAATGAGCATCTTCCTTCCTATTAACATTACATCTCTCCATTCAACGCAAAATGCTGAACTCCCGGGAGCTTTGCATTTACACGGTTGATACATCTTAACTCAGAGTTCGTTGGATAATCCTTCCTATTATGGGTTCCAGCAAATTTGAGGCAAGCTATGTTATTACTCACACAAATTCTTTGGATGTGATTAAATCCGCCACACTTATTTTATGTTTCATTGTCGGTCAAATGCTTAATATATTTGGTGAAAATGGTATTTTGTTGTCTAACCAATTTTTCCTCATTATATTCTTCATTCATTCCTTCAGTCTATAGTTTCCACTCGTTGCATTGTATATGTCATAGTCTGCCTGTAATTTATTCTTAGTCACAAATTTAAGAGTGTGAGCATCTTTAGAATCAGTGCATCCAATCCAATTCCTCCATTGCTAATGCTTTTACATTTCCGAAATGAACACCAAGATCAACTGGATTCAGCTTATTCATGATATCAAGGTTGGTCTGATAATTAAGGCTGACCAGCGTTTTTTGGCTTAATTATGACGGACGATTTTTTATTAACCACATGCCAGTACAGGGGTGGAAGTTATACTATAGAGGACGACATACCATGCTCAGAGAAATGTTATCGTCTCTAGCAGAGGTGAACATAGTTTCAGTTTTCTTTATAATGACATCTAATCTTTCTTGAATTGCAGGCATCAAGGCAATTTTCACAACACCACTGCAGCTCTGGGTTTTAATCTATTTAACAATTTCCAGCGAAACTCCTACACAAGAAGTATGGTAATTTTTGCTGCAAAAAACATTGCAAGAAATAACCGGCTATTTACGGCGGTCTATAGCGGCATTACACTTGCCACACTCCGCACACGCCTGGCATGTTGCACAAAAATAAGATAAAGCAGTTCGTAGGACTGAGAAATATCCCTTTACTATCATGTTTAATGTTATCGCCTATGGCTTATTTGAGAAATAAAATTTGTTATCTTTTTTGTTCATAACTTCCTGGCTTTTACATAATTTATGTTTAACCCTTACAAACTTTGATAAGTAGGTGTATAAAATAACTATTAGGTATGCCATAAATGAATGTCAAAAGCGAAATTTTATTTTCTGAAAAAGGGAGTTTTGGGACACAGGGTCCAGCGGTGTAAGCAATATAGAATAACTTTTGACATTTTTATATCACTTGGAGTTGTTTGCTTATTTGCTGGTTCTATTTGTTTTTGTTGGTCTTCGTTCTGGACAAAATTTATAAATGGCGGTCGTAAAAAAGTGTAATTATCTGGAGAAGAATTTTGCCAGTCGTTCATTAGTCCTTTTTAGGATGTAGAGAACATTGCACCGCCGATGTTGTTAATTACTGTTATTCCCAATACTAGAGATGAGTTAATTACTGTAATAAAGGGACACTAAACCTAGTCGTTCGTATAATTAATTACCAATTATCTAAACCTCTATAAAGTGCTTTTTAAATGAAACATCTCAACGTTCCATACTGAAAGCAGAATTTATCTGGTGCTCTGTCGCCGCGTTAAGACAATGATGTTCTTAATAGCAAACAAAGAAATGCTAAAGATGTTTTGCAAAACATTTAATGACTTTCAGTTGCCGGTATTTACTTTACACTGTACTGTTACATTACGATAAATATTTATTGTGCTTTACGAGTAATACTGAAAATTACATGGATTTGGTTATGGTGAAGTATCACATAATATAGAAGATTTCATTTTTCAGAACCTTATTCTTTAATATGAGTTTGATTATAATGTTGAATATAAGTACCTATACAACTATAACTTTTAAATATTTATATAGGCGAAATGTCTGATATTGAGTCATACATACTACTAAAATGCCTCCTTGTTCTAATAATTAGTAAGCAATTGCCGCTGGGGTACTCTCTAGCAATAAATGGTATCGTTGTACGGCAAAAAGTGGAAGACAAATATTACGGTATTCACAGCACGTGGTGCAGTTTGCCATTATGTGATGTTCTGTTGATCCGGCACGATGGAATGAGGTAAACCAGTATTACTGTTCGCCGTAGTGTATAGTGGTTGCTAACAAGACTGCGCTACGAAATTTGCATCTAAATAGGTGCAGAACGTACAATAAAGCTATAGCCTTCCAGCTAGGATAATTGTACCAAATTATCAGTGGACGATCGGGTTGAGTAACAATCCATGGTTGAAGACTTTAGTACTGTATTCAAGACCCCATGCTGACTTACACGCTAACATTTGGTACAGTTCTGTTGGATGTTAGCGGCCTTTTTTCATAATCGTAACGCTTCCTTGTTAGAGTCATTCAACTCATTTCAGATCATTTTAGTTGAAATGGACAATATTGGGATTGAAAGCAGTTTCGTGCCAAAAATATGAAAGCACGCGACTGGCAAAGTAAATCATATCACCTAACAGGCACACCGAGAGGCTAGTAATTAACGAAGGTGCATTAGCTTTACCCCGAATATTAAGAATATATACCAAAAGCATAAAAGGAAGATGAGAATTAAATTCTTCAAAATAGGACATGTATTAAAAACCATTTCACGGTGTAGAATTCTATAAACGTACAAACAAATTCTACATGATTTAAGCGAAATAAAATTGAATTGCGAGATTTCTGGTGAATGACCTAGAAAAATAAACTTTTTTTTTGTTTCAATTAAAACACAACTTTCTAAAATCATATTACCGTACAAGGGTGGCTTCAGCAGTACTTGAATCTAAATATAACACGCTGGCACTTATTTAACTTAATTTAATTAATTTATAATTTATTGCACACCAAGTAATAAGTAATTTTTCCTGAGAAAAAAAATACATAATTATTCTATTGAAAAACGGGACTCCACTTTTCAGCTTTATTAAATTATTTCTATTCCAAAACGTCCTAGACAAAAAATAGTTTTTGAAATAATATCTTCTAAAAATTCGTAAATACTGATTTATATAACACAAAATTTCACTTATTACCGATTTAGTTATTTTCATTAGGTAGGTTTTTTACTTGTTTGCGCACCACTATGAGGTATAGTAAACGGCATGTCTTTTTTATCGTGGCTGCCAATAGGCCTAACCTACATTTTCGCTTTTAATTTATACTTTTACACCTTCCTCCGTTTCGCAACTGTGCATGGGTAGACCGGTGCGCTCACGTATGTTMGTATGTTACTCTAATGCTWMGTACCTACTTAGTTTATTCAGAACTCTTTTTCTTGCAGTGCACGTATTCTGACAGTTTGCTGAATATCGTTGCGATTTATTCTTCTTCTTCGTCAACAAAGTCATTCAAAATATTAGTAACAATTGCGAAACAGTTTAAGATGCGTTTGTTTTATGATTGGAGAAAGACTAGTGTTACGTCTCTTCCATTCTCATCCTTCCGCATTCAATATAAATATATATCTTTGAATTAGGAGGGTATTATTGGAAACATTTCTTCTATTAGAATCTACATTTCCTTCCTTAAACACCAGCGAACCTTGCTTAATTCGTATGATTTTTTAAGCATCATCAGTAACTTATTTTCGGCCAAAGTTTGCAGACGTTGATTATGCTAAAAACATAAAAACAAAATGCCGTCTACTACTACATAGACAGCTTGCAAATTTTGCAGATATGCGCTTTGCCAGATAGTAAGAGAGCCAACTTTGATTCGGGGAGACAATGATGGTGGTACACTTGTTGATCATGTATACATTAATAATGAGGATATGGTGACTAGTTGTTTTGTTGAAGACATTAGACAGATCAGGACTGATAATGGCGGCTCTTTGAGTGACCGTTGTTTGATTGGAAGCGATTTAATATTTAGCAAAGTGCCTGCCATTGCTACCCGTTGTCTTTCTAGGAATCTCAGATCAGTAAATGTTGACCCGATCCGCTTCAGTGCTGAGTGTTTACCGTGGGAAACAGTAATTGGGCAAGATAATGTTAACGATAAACTCGGTGTGTTCTGCGAGCTGGTGCGAGGACTTTATGATGAGCATGCTCCTTTGAAATTAAGAGTAGCTCGGAGTCGCCAACAAGGTTGGCTCACCTACAATTTGGGACAAATAATCAATCTAAAAAATTAGGCTTGCAAGAGCTATAGGCGTAACAGGTGTGCAGCTAGGTGGAGATACTACATTGCTCTAAGAAATTATGTTACGAGGGCTGTGAAGGTGGAAAAGGCTGCATATGCTAGGTGGTTGGAGACGGAATGTAGAGGCGATCAGAGGAGAATGTGGACCGCGCTAGAACAGATTGGAGTACGGAGGAGGGAGGCTACTCCTGTTCCGGGGGAGCTGAAAAACCCTGAAGCTATAAATCATTTCTTTATTTCAACCCCAGCGGCACCACGTGTGGATAATACAGAGATTATTAACTATTACAACACACATAAATTGAAGAATTTTGAAAACTCCTTGCAGCTTGTGACTGTCTTAGAGAAAGATGTCCTGAAATCGCTTAGATCAATTAGGACAAATTCTATTGGATGCGATGGCATATCAATCCATATGCACTGGTGGAGGACTATTGTGTGAGGCCGTTAACGGACATCATAAACTCATCAATCACGCAAAATACCTTTTCCACTAAATGGAAAAAGACCCTCATTACCCCAATTCCTAGAATTAGAAACCCGTGCCACTATAAGGAGTTATGGCCTATAAGTCTGTTGCCAGTAGCGTCGAAGGTACTGGAGAGAGTATTCCTGCAGCAGGTTCTCTCTTTTATAGCGGGAGAGAGGTTACTTCCGACTTTCCACTCTGGTTTTCGAGTGTTCCACAGCACATCCACCGCACTATTAACTGGCATTGATGACGTCCTGCGTTCATGGGATTCTGAAGACTCCACTGTATTGGTGCTCCTGGACTTTTCCAGGGCCTTTGACACCATTGACCATCGCGTCCTACTGGCTAAGCTGGGTTACTTGAGCTTCGTGTCTATCTCGGCGGTCGGGTCCAGAAAGTTGGGTGTTGATGTTTGTGAGTCAGGGTTTGCGGAGGTCTTGTCGGGGGTGCCTCATGGATCCTTTCTGTTTGTATATCAGTGAGCTATATACTTGTGTTACTGGAGTTAAGCTTCATCACTATGCTGATGATACTCAGCTTTATGCTCCTGTCAATGCAGGTAACGTCTTGGAGGTAGTAAATAGTTTAAATAATAGTCTTCAGGCCCTACAGGCCTGGTGCACGAATGATGATGTTGAATGCCGCCAAGACATCCCTGTTGATAGTGGGCCCCCGTTCGATTCGTGATATCGTGTGTGATTTTTTTCAAATTAAGTATTAATAGCTGTGATATTCCTTTAAGTACACATTCTAAGGACTTAGGCATAATCATAGATGAAGGTCTTAGCTTTACCAATCATGTCACGTTAGTATGTCAGAAATGTTACCTTGCTTTGCATAGACTTCACAGTACGGAAGATTTACTTCCAATAGGAATCAAAGTTCGACTTTGTGAATCATTAATCTTTCCCACCATAGACTATGGCTTGGCTGTGTATTTCTCCAGTTTAAATGTTGCAGATGTGTACAGACTCCAAAAGATACAAAATGCCTGCATAAGGTATTGCTTCAAACTGCGTAGGAGAGAGCATGTATCATCGTACCTGAGCAAAATTCCATATCTCAACATAAAAAACAGATTCTGTTTCTGTGTGAAGTTCACAAAACATTATTCAATAAAATGCCATTGCCACTGAACTTATGTCAGAAATTCACTGTTTCAATACAAGAAATCAAAACGCCATAGTCACTCCAAAACATACAGCTGAGAAATTTAAGACCTCCTTCACGTACCTGACGACTTTATACAATACACTTTCCAATAATTTTAAGAACATGTCATTGAGCACCTTTAGAGTCCGTCTTAAACAACATCTGTTACTGGAACAAGCAAATTAATATATCACTGTTTATTCTTTTTTTTGGTTTTGTATATTTTATGTATAGGAAGCAAATGGAAAACAGCATTGATGAATTTGTTGTCCTTTTTTGCTACACGCAGAAATAATAATAATAATAATAATAATTATTATTAATTATTATTATTATTAATTATTATTATTATTATTATTAACCTTCACTGCAGATTTTGCCTTACGGGCAAAATTTCCATACACATTTCAAAAACTATTATTTCACCAAAAATATGTTTCAGGATAAAATTTGTAGAATTTAATCCTTTACAAGTTTTGCGATATACCTGGGTGCAACTCCTGTATCTTTTGCCAGGTAAGACCTGTTTTTTCATCATGTGATAATGAAGAAGAATGAATGACAGATATAATAAAATAAGCTGGAGACTATGACGGTCGTAGTTTCTTAAAGACCAAGTGTTTCAGGGTATGTCGATCTGTAAGCTACACGTAAAGAGTACTCTTTTTTCTTAAGCTGAGCTTTCGTATTTATTTAAATTCTTCTTCGGAGCATCTACAATTCAACTTAATTAATACAACAAACTATATGGAACCTTATATATACTTACTGAAATTTGAGGTTAGGTGTAAGTTATAAATATGCGCAACAGTGTTTTTTTTAAGAAACATAAGTTTTTTTTACCATAAATGACTTGTGTCAAATAAATTAATTATAATTTGTTTTTTTATGTCATTTCCTTTGATAGCATATATGTGTATATACTACTTAATTGTTGTGTGTCCGATTTTTTATTCATTACATTATTAATTTTGTTGATGTGGTACATTTCCAAGATTAGCCTTTTACTGGTATTAATTTCAGTATCTAATATTTTTACCCCATCCCAATCTATCGTGTGGTTGTTGTTGACCGCATGTGTGGCTAATGCACATCGGTCTCTTTTCATAGAAATATCGCTTTTATGTAATGATATTCTGTTCTTTACCCACTGAGATGTTTGACCCACATATATGCTATCACAAGTGTTACATTTTAAACAGTAAATTACATTGGATTTGAATTTTGTTGGTGTATTTGATTTTAATTTAGTAAACAAATTCGAACACTTTTTGATATTGCGTCTTGCAATTTTAATATTTTAATATTTTCAGTTTTAAGCCAAACAAGTACTAATAGGGCTGAAACACAGAAGTATGGGTCACTACCAAATATTACGGGATTAACTTCAAAATTAATTAGAACATTCAATTTGGAAAATATTAAAATTGCAAGACGCAATATCAAAAAGTGTGCGAATTTGTTTACTAAATTAAAATCAAAAACACCAACAAAATTCAAATCCAATGTAATTTACTGTTTAAAATGTAACACTTGTGATAGCATATATGTAGGTCAAACATCTCAGTGGGTAAAGAACAGAATATCATTACATAAAAGCAATATTTCTATGAAAAGAGACCGATGTGCATTAGCCACACATGCGGTCAACAACAACCACCAACCAACCAGATTGGGATGGGGTAAAAATATTAGATACTGAAATTAATACCAGTAAAAGGCTAATCTTGGAAATGTACCACATCAACAAAATTCATTATGTAATGAATAAAAAATCGGACACACAACAATTAAGTAGTATATACACATATATGCTATCAAAGGAAATGACATAAAAAAACAAATTATAATTAATTTATTTGACACAAGTCATTTATGTTAAAAAATAACTTATGTTTCGTAAAAAAAACACTGTTGCGCATATTTATAACTTACACCTAGCCTCAAATTTCTGTAAGTATATATAAGGTTCCATATAGTTTGTTGTATTAATTAAGTTGAATTGTAGATGCTTCGAAGAAGAATTTAAATAAATTCGAAAGCTCAGCTTAAGAAAAATGGATTCTCTTTACGTGTAGCTTACAGGTCGACATACCTTGAAACACTTGGTCTATAATAAAATAATATAAGTTTGAAATATATTTTTAGTAACTTAGGTTTAAAAAACCAACTCTATAGCTGCATTTGCCGGCGTTTCTCTACAATTACTTAATTAATGATTAATGTATTAAAAAAAAATTTTTCGTTTTTTTGATAACATGTTTTAATAAATATCTACATTTGAACAAGTTTGTTCGATACTCATAGGTTTACCAATGTATACCATTATAGTTACAGGTTTTTATTGTTTATATACGGTTATATTTCGTGCTGGTTTTTAACATTATTCATAAATCCTGTGATTGTGAAATGAAATGAAGAACAAACTAAGTTAGCTACACTAAACTATCAGTTCGATATTAAGCACTATAGATTCAACAAAACAAAGCTTGTTGTCATTTGCAGAAATCTAAGTACGTGCAGTTGCATATTTTACCTGTCGTGATGAATAATATTTTAAGCTACTGTCTATTACACGTATTAATAATATTTTATTAGTAAAATAAAATATACGTTTTACTAAATATCAATTAGTAAAAACGCCTGAAATTTGACAAAAATAGGCTGTTTATTTAGGCAAATAAATTTATTGCGATTTAGGGATTAGGCAAGGCATCATTTTTCAGGTTTATCGCATTTATCAGAACTCGTTATCTTTGAAACAAAGCGTAAGTTAGCTTCTTGTCGGCATTAAAGAAATTAATTCCTTTGCTCACATGATCATGGCATTAGCAATCGTAGAATCTATACAAATTTGCCACAAAATTACTGAAATTGCCTCCCTTACAAATTCTAAAAACAAGTATATATATTTATATGAAATGATACACAGCTTTCTTTGTTATCGATGTGTATTTCAAGTATTTGTATACACCATTAAGAAAATCGATTAAATATGGCAAATAATATAACAAACCAAAAAATAAGGCATGTTAAGTTATAACGCATTTTATTAGACACCAGAAGCCTGTACTTGCACAGAACAGCGATTTTGCCCTTAGCTCACTGGTTCCCAAACTGTGAGCCGCGAAATGTTGCAAAAATTCCTAATTTTACTCCTGTTTTCAATTCAACTAAGACAAGTCTCTAGGGAGTAGAGATTATATTACTCCAGAACTAGAATAAATAAGCTTCTTTAGTCATTTACCAGCCTAAAGTAGATGACTTTCTACTAAAGTTTTAGAATATAGTCTAGTTTTAGTTGGTTGCTTTGTAGTTTCCAGAACAGAGTTGCACGATTCGGTAGTAAGCCGACAATTTAGATTATTTCTAAAATATGAAAGTCCTCGTAAGCAACATTGGGGCCAAATCCAGACGATTAGAACACGTTATCATGCCGGATCTGACGATTTTCTTGAAGTGTTCTAGAACTGGAACTTCTGAGTAGAGTGGCTCAGGCTACCAACCAATCCACAACCTTTTTAACTTCAAACTCAGATGTGACTTGGCGCTTTTGTTTTTTTCAACATAAATGTTCTTCCTTAACAGAAAAATATTTCCAGTTGTCATTAGTTATGTTTATGGAATAGCTTTCTGGTGTTTTGTGGTGTATTTTTTGTGCTTTATTTAGTTAATGCTAATGCTAAGTCCGTTTGTATTTTAAACTTAATTTAGCGAGCCGTTGAAAACGCTTAAATTATTCAAGGGCGACGCGACTCAAAAAAGTTTGGGAATCTCTGCCTTGGCTAGTAAAAGCCACATCCACTACTCCACGTTACGCCGAGAGATATGTACCTTTCTCTCCACGAATGATCCACTAGTTTTATATATCAATGGAAGTTGTAAATTGAATGAGTAAAGTTAATTATTATGCAAATTTAAACGTATACTAAAACCATCCAAATTACTTTTACAGGTCTTTATTTTAATTTGGAGTAACTCATGGATTAAATTTAGTTGGTATCAATTATGGTGTGATTTTTGTACCCACATAAACGTTTCCTCTCAGGTTGTTCTTGCAGTCCAACCACACTGATACCACTTTAACGAAGATATGGAATGGTTGAAGGTCATGAAAAAATCTTTTACTGTCATAGTACATGGCCCTTCAATTGATGCATCCCGATTACCGACCCTTGCGATTAGGATACACCATCGAAAGATTAGGACCGCCGAAAACCGCTTTCATAGTCGGGCGCTGCCAAATTATGGGTCTCTTCCGCCAATTTCGCCTTCGAGTGCAGATCAAACATCGAGTGCGCCAAGTGCGATGCAGATTTTTGTGGCGGCTACCGAAGTGGCTCCTGCGGGCCTCCGGTTATATGTACAAGAGGCTGGCGATGTAGGCCAGTCGGTGTCTGCCGCTCGCAGAACTCGCCAGCGCGTTCCAGTGCTTTTCAGTTTTTCAGACGTCCGCGACCACCATGGATCGACTCCACCGGCTCCTGTGCACCTCTGTGATCGTGGCAGCGTTGTTACCAGGTACCCGCGCTCAGCGTTTATTTTTTTTGCGACTTGATTGTGAGAAATGTGACCAATCTTTTTTTTAAGTTTGGATAAGTAATTGGATAAAAGTGACTTTTACCTCAAATCAAACAGTTTAAAGGTTTACGTATGGCAACAAATTGACTATTTTAATTTTGTGAAATTTATTTTTTCCTAATTTAATTATTTTGATCTAAAGAATAAGTAACAGATTTTTGAGTTTCGATTTTAGGAAATCCACCAGCTTTATGAGGAAATAATTCGAAGTTGACATTAAGTTTACTTCCTGAATTCTGGTTTGAAATTGTGGTTGGAATTGCATTTTACCACTTTTCTTCAAAAATCTTTACATAAGTATGTTAAAAAAAGTAGATATGAACACCAGGAAATGTTATGTGCTTTATTTCAGTGCATGATTTGGTACCTTACGCATTTACATATGTATGCAAAAAATATTATTATTAATATTATTATTATTATTATATTCATCATGTTGACATAATATCATATAACCTAAATATTATCATTACCAACAATTTTGAAACATAGCTTTGTACTATATTTTTGTAAGCTCGTATGAAATTTATAAGGAAAAACGATTATCCACTTAATTCATTAAAGTGATCGGGTGGCACAGTATAGATATTCATGTACTAATCCAGGTTGCCTTCTTATGCTGTTTATACTGTTCTATTGGAAACTGGCGGTCTATTCGATTTTATAGAGAGACTTGTTGAGCAAAATCACAAACTTAATTTAAAGAATTAATTATACTCCAGCATAAAACATTCCCAAAGAAGTTCAAATGAGATTAAAACTGACTATCAACCATTTTGTGGAAATGTATGTGATATATAATTGATCAATGAACTTGAATATTAGCCCTGATCAAGTGGTGACCAGTAAAGAAACAAAAAAACTTGTAGTCTGAAAGAAGTGTTTTTACTTTACGTCCCCAAATCTAATAAACAACCACAGTCATTAGGATCAAAAAATACTAAAAATTTAAAAGTCTTCATGTCCTACTAGATTTGTTCCGCGGTTTCTTATATGCATAAAACTTGCCGATACCCATACAAGCCAATTCTGTAGTTTCAGCCTAACCACTGTTAGGTAAACTAATAAAAAAAACTACAATTGCGTAACTGGTGCTAGTAGTATTGAAGGTGCCTCCAAGGAAGGTACTCAAAGTTTGATATAGGTATCACGTTTCAGATGAAAACAGAAGAATCGATATATAAGTTAGTGTAAAGATCCTTTCAAGAAACAAAGAAATGGTACGTGCTTTTCTTAGAAAATACTAATAAAGTATTTATAGAACATATCCATATAAAATGTCACTAAATACTTAATAAGCTTTTCGGCTTTAGAATTAATTTAACGAAAGATCATATTCCACCTGCTTGAGAATATTTATTATTGTTTACACTTTTATGGTGCATTTAAGTACTGCTGTTCGTGATTATGAATTACACACATCTTGAGCGTTTTCTATTTACGTTATGTATTTAAGCTCACGTGTTAGTAGAGCAAGAACATTTATACTCTAGTTTCTCAAAAACTATACATACATAGTAAACGTCATATTGTACAGTTTTCTGGAAATCAAATGCATTTCATTTATCTCTTGTCAAGATACACCGCCGAGCTGAATTACACTATAATATAGGGTGCCTCAATAGGAACGACGGATTTAATGTAGCCAAAAATAAAATGAAAACTATTTGTACATTCTACAAGAAATAAATGTTAGCTGCCAATGCTCCAATAACACAAACGTTTTGCTTGTTAAGAAGTTTTCTTACTCTTTGGAAGTATTTTCTTTTTGGATTGCTGAAATTATATGGTTTGGTTCAAACAAACCCAAAACATTGAAGTCACTTAAAGTGAAAATAAATGATTTATAAGGTGTCTCCTTGCATAGGTATGTGTACGTGTGAAAAAGTGGTTATTAATTTAATCAAGATGGTATGGCTGCAGAGCAAGTAGTAGAGGACATATGCCAGACATTACTTCTCATTCTTGAATTAAAACATTTACTTAATACGAGTTCGTAAAAATATTCTCCGTTTTCTGAATATTAAGTACATACTTTTTCGGACACTTGAAGTCTAGCGTTGTTGTTGAAACACCCTGTATTAGCATATTTTACATTTCGGAAAATTCTAACCGGGACTTTTTCTTGTATTCGTTTAACATGATGTATATTGGAAACAAAGCACATTTACATAATATAACAATTATTTTCATATTTCACTCTGAAATATACATGTTTATATTTGACGGCTTGCAAAGGTTTAATATTCTGCGCTCTATTGACTTTTCAGATGTTCAGCAAACTTATTATTTACCTCCACATGTTGGCACATATTTAACCATTAAAGCTCTAGTTCTTTGTAGGAAAACAATTTATTTCTTAATTTAGGTAATGTCACTATGTTTGTAACTAGAGAACAATTGTCGGAAGCATAGCTTGTTCTATGGTTAAGAAGCCGTAATTTCTGAAATTAATTACGTCATTAGTATTTCACTTCAATTCCAAATTACTTTCTTAAAGACACCACGCTTCTCTTCTTAAGTATCTTACGTTCTCATCTACACACATGCCTGCAGTGCGTGTATCATGTCGATTCCTTTATAGGGGCATTAATCCCTCTCTATTATGCATAAAGCAATTAAACCTAGGGTTCTTGTATTATCAGAAATGGCATCGTCTTCACGAGCATTTACATAAATTTTATTGTTGGCTGACTTGGGTTGGTCTTATAAGTTGCTTTTGAGCTGAAATGGATTATGTGTAAAAAAATTGCGGGTATTAAGTGTATAGCTATTACTTGCAGGATTACTGAAAGGAATTATTTTTATTTACTGATTGCAACTATTCAGTCCGTACTGGTTTTTTCTAAAATGAGTCGTATTCAATATATAATTTAAAGCTTCAAACTTTTATGGTGTTGTTTATTGTTGAGCTCAAATAGAAACGTGAAATGTAAAATATGTATACCACCTGGGTCCAATTATAATAAGCATTTCCTGCATGGCATCAAAAATAAAGTGGGCGGCAATAACTAAGCTATAAAGCTACCACCTCTGAGATAGCAGATAGCAAACCGAATAAATTTCGCGTAATCTCTAGTATACATCAGCATTCTTTTTGCGCGATGTAATACAAGTTAAACACTTGTCTGTAACAAATACCTGTCAGGTATTATACTTCTGTATATGTAATCTCGACGGGGAGTTATGTTTCCGTGAGTATTTCGGTCAGTGAACCTTCTTAATGTTTCCACCTGGAGGTGGTGATGGATGTTTTTTGAAAGGCAATTAAAGAAATCGTATTGTTGCTAGAAGCATCCTTATGTAATTTTTGCTAATTATATTTAAGCTATTGCCAAGATATTCTTCAATTGAATACTGATAGGTTTCATCAAGTCATATTGATTGATGATAGAGTGGGTAAATGAAAGGTTGTGGATAGTGCAACTCCTCACTGTGATTTATATTTTCGCGTTTTTATTGTGTAAGTCGAATGAGTAAGGCAAAATATTCAGTTACTTGATGGTGAATCTAAAAATATAATGGATATGTTTGTTTTTTACTGGTTGTTTTGGAGCAGTTAAATTATAAGGAAATGGGGAAAATGGATTGCTAGACTTTATCTAAACCAGTGTTTGTTAATTGTTAAACCATAGTGTATAGAATTTTTAATATCGATCAACTTATTGATATCTTTTTTTAGAGCAGTAGCTATAAAATTAGATAACTTCAATTGACTAGTTTGACGGCGTTTACAATAATATAACATTTGGTAATGTTTACCAATTTTATTGGTGTAATTATTGTATTATAAAACTGGATGATTATTAGAATAGAGCAATGCTCCAATTTTGTTCTGTTACAGTTTGGAGACATTTGAATTATCTAATACACGTAGGTAAATTACTTTTAGGTGTATTATACAAAATATTACAATTTCACATGTTCTTAGAACCTAGTACAAGATTTAGTCAGATTGATATGTTCTTCTAAACAATCTCTTCTGAGACAGTTTTCAAGGTTACTGTTGTTCATTTTATTTTAGGTAGTTTGAAAGGTACAGGGTAAACCATCTTCGTTGAGATTTCAGATTTCATGCTAAACGCTACGATAAGATCTTGACAAACCAACGTATTTGGTCATCACGGTCCCTTTTTTTTTGGAACACACTCAATAGCGGAAAGACATCTTAGTTTACTTAATTTGTTTTCCATATACAGGAAGTTTTGATTCGATCAAATTGACGTTCGTATCTCCTTTACTAATCTAAGCATATATGTTAAATAGCGTTTTTAACGTATACCAGTAAMTATTATGGAAGTCGTATAAATATAAATATCATATGCTTGTGGGCATACTACCTAAAGTCCTGTTTCATTTTTAACTTTGTTTAACGTTATTTAGAAACAAAAATATATGCACGTAATCAAAGCTTTGGTGCAAAAACCGCTCGTGTCGCCAACTATCGCAGAATTCAAGAGGCAAACGTATTTTCAAAATTTGAAAATAAACCTTTTTGGTTTCTTTTTTATTTAATATATGTAGAGAAGAACTTCTTGTTAGCCGCACCAATACGACTATTTTGACACAGTTCGAAAGAATCACATATAGTTTATTCCAGTATAAGGCGAAGTATTAACGTGCAAATTACGTTAAATTTTTGCATGGGTAAATGCGATTGAAGTAAGGTCGCAATGCACAGGGTGTTCCAATTAGGTAAAATAAGTTGTACGTGATATTTCGAAAAATTTTAATTTAAGCAAGACTGTCATTTCACTGTACTGAAAAATCAGTTTTAAAAAACATTTAATAGTTTTTGCAACAACTGTTATAATAACTAAGATACGAGCTTCAATAAAGATCGACCAGATTTAGAAGACGCCCTGTGTATAGAAAACAAAGCAAATTAGCCAACATCTGTTTGCACTAAAAAAAAAAGTCTTTGATTTCCTACTGCCTATGCAGGACGTTATATTTAAATGCGTGTGTTATTTCCTTATAATTTGTTTATAGGATTCTGTTTGTAGAGGTAAATGGGGATGAACACATAGGTACCTGTGATAATATGTAGAAAACCAGTTATAGTAGTTTCAATATAAGTTTAAAGTAATTAGTCTTTGTATAGTTTCGGAGTAGTTATGAAGTTAATTGAAAAACGGGAATTTGGACGCTAGGTAATTTTACCTGCCCTAGGATATCGTCTTGCTAGTGTAAAAATGCATTTATAAGCACATCCAGATGGATAGTGGTTTTATACCAAAATATGAAGTTACACATTGATAATTCATATTTATCTAATTCATAACAATTTGGTAACCTAAATACCTTTAGATTTGAGCTAATTCAATATTGAAAATTTTACTTTCTCAGCAATCTAAAGCGAACGAATACTATTACTTCTTATAGGTCACATAAGGTAACTAACAAAGAAATATTTGTAATTTTTTTCTTCTGTTTAAAGTAATTTCGGTCTCTCTTCAAGAAACGTGCCGACATATGTTTCTAGATAGAAACCTACATTCCTAAAAGCCTAAAAGTTGAACTTCTAGATAATAGGGGTTTTTACCTACGATGTCTTTAGCAATTCTTAGTAGATCATCTTGTCCGAAACTTCCTCCCGAATTCTTGGATACATAAATATCTGTAGCGTATTACTGGATTTTGCTTTGCCTCTGCTTCTCGTATGTCATGGCGTAAAAATTTTCACGAATTTAGCGCTATGTTGTACACAGGTATAGGTTCAGCAATCGCCCATTAAATGTCATAGTGCTAGAGTTTACCATTTACAAGATAACCCGAAATATATCCAAGCTTTTTGGGACTCGCAGAAATTGTTTCAGCAGAAAAAATTACATAAGTTTAGTAGTAAAAATAAATAATATTATTACAAAAACACAAGACACCTAGCACACCTGTTAATGACAAACTGACGTTTGCTTAATATTTTGTTTCAGAAGGGTTAAATTTACAATTACCTGACGCAATTATATGTCACGGCTACAGACATTTAAAGAAGATTAAAAAGGCTTTTCCGGGAAAGAGGCTTTAGCGCATTTTACCTGTATGAAGATACATTTCTTGCATAGAAAGCAAAAAAAGTAAATGTTGATCATCGTTAGTCCAAGATCTATCCAACTAGCCATCAACGAGCCCGATCCGTTGAGCTGTTGTGACAGACATCAGACGGACAAAGTGGGGAAAATAGCACCCTTGTTTGATAAATGGAGAATGCGCGAAAAATACAGAATATTTAGCCTACGGCTCATATAATATGACAAATATGATACACTTTTTGATACAAACTTGTGTTTTTTAGCCATATTCTTATAAATGTTCTGTTATTGTTATAGTGATGCCTCCTTTGAATTACATATCCAAAAACATAATTATTAAAAGGTGTGTTTGATATAATACAACATGTTTAATTACCTGGATGAATTCATTACTTCCTTTACCCTGCGTAGTCACCCTATAACTGGTTATGCCATTAAACCGCCAACTACACAAACGTATGCTAATTCTACAAATACATATTTGTGCTCGCATAGACACTGTTACGATTCCAGTTTCCTTATTCAATGCAGCAATGCAGCAAAAGGCCAAGTTTGGCACGTGATAACTGGTAAGGTGGCCGTAGAGGCGTCAGCCAGGCATAAAGTTACTTTGTATTATTATACACACAACAACGAGAGGAGCGGTGTTCCAAAATAAATCGCAATTATTATGAGAGGGCGATATACCAGATAAAATAGAATGCGCCATAATCTCAAGATCGCATGTTTTCACGTATCTGGAAATTCTCTAAGCTCCGAATAGAAGTCTGGTCACGAACTGGAGTATATCACTGTGCTGCAGATTAAAATGGAATGCTACTTTTATACTGAAGCTTCTGTTAAAACGCCAAGAGTCTGAAAATATAATCTATAGGAGGGGATGGGTAAAGTCAAAGGATGCGCTAATTGTAATAGATACAAAAAGTGGTAAAAACTTCTGACACAACAAACTTCTGTAGACTTTGCTTACTTAAGTATTTTGTTTTCTTGACAAAGGGTTCGCAATTGTAATAATTGCAAAGGCAAAGAAGCTGTTGGAAACTAGTCATATTAAGCTCCTGTTTGCATTATTTTTCTTCTCTCTAAGTCTTGTTTTAACAGTTTAGTCTAATTCTTCAAAATCTCTAATTAATCAGTGATTATAAGTCCTTAAGCTTAGCTTAACCAAGTAACTTAGGGAGACAATAACTTTAATATAATAATGGTTAGCATATTGTGATAATATCTTGTAGGTAGATAACAAAACGTACAAAAAGGGAAGTATGAAAACGAATGCCTTATGGGTGCAAGAAAAACAGGTATTTCGTAAATATGTTATTGAGCGCCTATTATATAGACGATTATGTAACGTCCAATCTTTGTGTTAATTGATTTACTAAAGAGGCAAAGCGTGCATAACAAATGTCTCATAAAGTAACAAAGAATAAGATTTTTTAAAGCTAAGTGAATTTTGAGTAGATACACTAATCTCAGCACACTAACTGATATATAACCTCATTGTCGCATATGAGCATTTTATATGAAGTAGGGCATAATTGTCTTTAACACGGTGGCTATATGTGTGGAATAATGTTAATATGTACGAAAAACGTTGCAGACCAAAATTTTTAAGCTATTTGGGGGGGGGGCAGTTATTTGTATATTTGGAATCAAATCATTTTGGTACATACGCACATGTAAAATTTAAATGGCGTTGTGTTAGAACTTTTTTGAAAAAAAACTGACTGCTTGGTAAAAATACAAAAATTTAACTTCAAAAACGTTGACAAATAGAGGAGGAAGCCGAATGAAAATAATGACATTTTTTCGTTTAATATCAAACTAGCCGACATTTCATAAGTATGTACTTCTTTTAAAATGTGTTTTATTTACAAACGGTAGGTACTAACGCTAATTTAATTCAGATTCAAACTAATACTAATTTAAGACAACAAATGCTAAAAGTGTTCCTCATTATCAAGTACATTCCTAATCTACCCAGGAGAAATCAACGATATTTCATGTCCTGTGCTCTATTCAATTCGGCAGTGTTTTGAGGACGATTCTTATACGCCGTGGATTTTAGATATCCTCATAAGAATGGTGATGTAAGGTCGGAAGATCACGGTGTACATTCAATGTTTTTTTTTTCTGCCAATCCAACGTTGTGGGAAGACTTCCTTAAAAACCGGCGCACATCACCGTTTTACCGTGGTGATGTAACCAGATGTTCCTGATTGGGACTCCAAGGGCATGAATCGCTTCATCTTGTAGAAATTGCAAATAGCTATCACCAGTCAAGTTACCATTAATAATACGGAGACCTATAATGCGGTTGTCATAGATTTCGGCCAAAACATTTATTTTTTGTGGTCGTCGTTTGTGGAGCTTTTACATGTTTGTATGCACCGGAATCACTTATTCAAACTTCTTGTATTTTTATAGACATCGCCACTCATGCATATAAACAGAAAACTGGCCACTAATGAAAAATCTCTGTATTGTTTCTATATCAGTAACAGATTTTAACAGCATAATATCAGAAATAATCACTTAATTAGTTCCATGTTTACTGTTGAATTTTATAAAAAACATTTCGTTACTATTCTTCGCGCCTGGAATTATAATTTACTCGGATTTGTTGACTCCCACAATTTATTTTGTAGGAATAAATTTCAATTCTGGCCACAAGTTCACATCATCCTTTAGAAATAATGACCAAATCACCAAATATCAAGGCTCCGTCCGTCGAGAAAAATAATATCAATGGAAAGAATACGATACTAGTAAGCAATATTACTTAATTCCGATAAAAGTTGTTAATCTTGAAGGTTAGCCTGAAGTCCATGTAATATAGAATGGCACCAAAAGAATATCTGATTTGCCTATGCAAATGCACTTTATAATCGCCATGAAATGAATGCAAACCACTGAAATAATCTGGGGTACGGTTGACGGTTGCCACAAACCTTAAATAATGAATTTTGGCTTAATTATACTCAAACTGATCAAACCTAGTGGATCAAAGTCTTAGGCCAATTGGATAGAATTTATACACGTCTTGTACACTTCCATATATTACCCACAAATTTAATAGCATTGGTGCCGCTTTGCTCGCAATTTATTTGACCAGAACCAGAAAATGACCTTTATTGAACCTACAGCCATTTAGAGGTACCGCAATCCCCATAAGCCAGAAGCATCCGCAATTATTTTAACCAGTTGCAATTCACTTAGGTGTCTCCTGCTGATTATGGTATTTTCTGCACCGAATCCGCCGATTACGAAACGCATTTTTCGCAAGTAATAATTTATAACAACCAATAGATTCAACAGTTATGATTTAAGCTTATGGAGCGACCGACTGTCGGCAGGAGCTTTCACGTTACCGTTAATCCCAAAAAGTCGAAAAACCACGTCGTTCGCCAATTAGCTTAATAAATTGCGCCGACGAACTAATAAATCGCTCGAATATTACAGGATGCTGCGCGAAATTGCATTTTTTTAGAAAATCGGATGTCAGAATCCACAGTGAATTGGTGGAGAGACGTAGACTGAAAGACCCAGAATATCTTATAACAAGGAAAACAGTTTTCCAATTGGCGTAAAATGCTTCCAGTAGATAAAATGCGTTCAAGACACGTCGTTACTATGTAATTGTGATTGATAGTAGCAAGATGAGTCAGCGTAACAATGCTTTTCTTCCAATTCATTTAAAAAATTGTAAATCTCCCACCGCTTGGCCGTGGTAATAAATTTACCTTCTGGATATTATTTTTTTTCTGTAATAAAACCTTGCAATCCTAATGTTGCCCGGAACAATGTTTTTGAATGTAAAGACTATGATATTATGTTACGTGCTATATACGCTCACGAATTACCGCTCCTTTACCCATTAACCATTATTGAGTTAACAGGTTTTTACTACATTTGTTTGCCAGGTTTAATTAATGAAATAAAAAAGAGTTTGAAATACTTCCTGAATATTGAATATTAAATAATAACCGCATTATTTGCATTCGGTACAAGTCCAGAAATACTGTTAGTTGCATCGATTAAAGGCTGTTTTCATGAATAACTTTTATGTGAACTGATCCTTTTTTAAATGCCCGATTAAATCTTGCCTGTCGCAATGCTATGGAGTCGTTTAAGGTTAGCTTTACACCAGTTCGCACGTTCCTCCTTTTGGGCTATATGGACGCTTAGCTTCCACATTAATAGAAGCAATATTTCTGCTTGTGATTAAACTTCTTTTAATACCCAATGCAAGTTCCTTCTTTCAAAACACTGACGATCAGTATGAAATTCATTATATAGCATCTGACAGAGGAACATGACTTTTCTCTAAACACCAGCTTCAGCCCAGAAAGCTTTCTTGTTACATTCATCCACCCTTAAATTCTAGAAAAGTAACCCTTTCTCCCTAACCAAATATATAGGAAGCTCGTCTCCGTCTCTCCCTTCATTGTAAGTACAAAATTATAACATTAGTTATTATTATTGTCGTTTAGCGAATGACAAAGACTGCAAGTGAGTCAGTAGAAACTAAAGAGCTGTAAGTATTCAAAGAATTGTTATTTATAAAAACATTGTTTTGAAAGAAATAAAACTAAACAGGTATATGTATATATATATATATATATATATATATATATATATATATATTTGTATATATATATTCTATATTCTATATATTCTATATATTTGTATATAGAAGCAACAGCAATTTTAAAGCCTATCCCGAATTACTACGACATTATTTCCAAAACCGTTTTTGTTTATAGAACTTCTGTTAGTTACAGAAGTTGAAGTGCTAACTATTATTAACTCGATTAGAAAAAATACAATTAAAAAATCTGCTACACCATTACATCATGGAAGCACTAAACTTCTGTTTTTTTTCGCACCAAACCGACGAAACAAATGTATATATATACTTTCAGAAAAGATTAACCTCAGGCGTCTTCTTCTTTCCCCAGTTTATAAGTCCATTCTTATTAGATAGCATTAGACCATCATACTAGATATGGCAAGATAATATAACAGATGTGCCTTTGCAAAATATAGGTATAAAGCATAAACATGGCTTTTCGACGAACCAAAGAGAGAGAAGTTAAAATTAACAATTGAGCGCCAAAAGAAATTTTAAAAACAAAGCATTGTATTATCACCAAGTTAAAGAACTTTTATAAAATTCCAAATCAACGCACAAAATAAAATTTTTTCTGTCTTTAGGTACCTTAATTGAAACGCAGGACTTTGCAGGAAATAGAATTTGGATTCTGTAAATCAAGAAGAATACTAGTTTTGCCAAGACGTGGAATTCATTGCAAACTTTTATACCAAATAAAACTAAAACCAGCGACAATCACAGAAAAAAGAAAAAAGTATTGTTTAGTGAGATGTTAAATCCAGCTAAATCTACAGTTACGGTCTTTGGTAGCTTATCGTCCGGAGGTGAAGTCAAAAATGGAGGTGGGAGAAAAGAAATACGCTGTCCTTTAATGAAACAAGAGATTTAGGCGTAATTATTGATTATAAAATCAAATTTAGTTTCTATGTAAAAATAGTAATACCGAAAGCTCTGTAAATTAAATATTGATTAAAGTAGGTTTATATTAGAAAAATAATAATTAATAATAAAACAGAAGTCCGGCAGCTTGTCTAGGGCGTATTTACGACATTTGAAAACATTTGTTAAAAAGAAGCCTTTCCTAATTGGGCATGGACTTTCAGCGTGGCTTACACTCAATGTGTTTAAATAACAGGGCTATCCCAAGTAATAAGTTAAGTTTTATTATTTTCTGTAGGTTAGCTTTAAAACTTTTTTTCAATGCCTTGCTTAAAACTAATATTCCTTGAATGCATCTTTAAAACTTAAGTAAAACTGTCTTAGGCATAAAAGAGGAGAACCCTATTAAAGTTCTGGAGTCCAAAACATAAAGGTATTTTAAAACCTACTGCTTATTTCATTACATTAAAAAATACTTCTAAAGTAAACTATAAATCTCTATTTAAATTAGTTATAGAACTCTTATAAGGGTTTCAAGCTTTATTGAAAAACTATTAGTTTTAAAACTGACCTAAAATATCATAAGAGTATTATCGCTGAACGTAAAGTGACCAAAATAATATATTTGGTTTTAATTTGTATTTAGGAACGTCGCTTATAATACGTAAAACTCTCTGTAATGTTTTATACAGACAATAATAAAAACGCGTACAGGTACAGATAATACATTATGATCATCTGAAACCGCGAATGTACAACCGAAAAGCACAAAAGAATCACACTTTTTTGCACTATAAACAGCATCACCAGTCTTGCATCTGGTTACAATCAATGGACGTGCTAATCTTTGATTTTATACAGTTTTGTGATAAGAAATTTAATTCAAATGACAAAAATGGCCGACACTTTAGCTCCTATTCTTTTTGTTGTCCGGGAAACTCCCGTAACTCCGTACTGAATCAAAGTATGATACAATAAAACCAAAACGGCTTAACAGTTATTTAATATATATCTAATAAGAAAAAATCGCCTACAATTCGCACTTTAATAATATAAATAATTGATTTATGTGGACCTGTTAGAAAATTGTTGAGCCACGTGAATAGTTGCGATCAAACCTAATAGCTTGATTTTTTTTTGTGCAGAAAACACTACGTGCGTACCTCGGCAGAAATGCAGAAAGTAATAACCAAACCCTGTCACTTCTTATATCACTTCAGATAATTGCTATCATTATCTTTTTCTTTGCATGTAACCACTTGTCCAAAAGAGTAGACATCACAGTATTTTTTTACACACAGCTGACATATAAGTGACACATAATACGGTACACACGCAAGCGACAAATATTTTATGACATAGTTTTAGAATAATTTATTTAATGAGGGTCTTCTTTTTGGGCTGCTAAAAGAAATACTTAATAGCAAAATTTATAGTTTTAATCGAGTCATTTAAATAATAATCAAAGTAACGTGAAAAATTATTTAAAACCTATTTTAAAGTAACAATAAAACCCTTTGACTCTGGTGAATTTCTATAAAATCGTATTACGTTTAAGCGTATCATAAACACTATTTGCTTTATATATAAATGACTTGAAATACAAAGAGTTTTTTAATCCAATTTTTAAAGGCTTCATGAACCTTTCTTATAAAACTATATTGTTTGCAAGTTATAACATTATTTATACCAACAACTCTAAAAGTTTTCTACTATATCAAATAAAGATAAATCCACCGTAAAAGCGTAAAATCAATTCAGCATTCAAAATGTTACTTGGGATTGCAACTCAAGCACCTACGTAACTTATTCGAAATGAAATATTATAAATAGCAGTTCAAACGTCAATTCGAATTTAGCACTGCAATTAGGTAAGTTAAATGTGAAGTGCACTACCGTGATGACTGAAGGTGCAACGTTGTGAGAATGATTATAGCAATTACTTTAGCTTACACGATAATTGCGTAGTCTTTGAGTAATCAGCGTGTTTACTAGATTCTCGAGTGCCGCATTCTGCTTGATAAGAAAATATTTACTACTTTCTCTCATTCCATATTAGTTCAACCCAGTCAAGACACACTTCTCATTTATTGTTGTTTGTAAAACAAAAGAAGCATCTTAGTAAGAGGTCGGGGAGCTGTTAATATACAATACGATGACTAGTCTAAATCCGTGTGTGTAGAGACTGCATAAAGTAGGTGAATGGGTCAGATTTACCATAATTACAGACTTAAAAACTGCTTTACGATCGCGCCATGATTGATATGTTTGTATAGCTTAATAAGTAAATCTCATTCCGCACATGAATATATGTCAGTGTTACTTTTAGATAATGATCACGAATGTGCATTTGACGTGCGGCCGTATTTGTTTTCACGCGGTAATTAGAAGAGTATGTTAATCACATCACGCAAGTTCGTCGACAATGCAGACAGCTCAGCGCAGACAGCGGTTTGCTCATCGTCTCTTGTTGCTTGCCTTTTTGTGTCACCTCATTTTTGCTCATGCATCACAATTAGTACAAGAATATTTCATTTTAGCTTGGTAAAGTGTAAAAAGGGTCGCAATACAGGTCCATTTTACCAAAATCGGTATTTGTGGGAATCTATTTAATTTAATTATTAATTTAAGCAAGCTTACGTTAGTAATCCCATTGTTATATAAAGCTGAGGGCAATACAGGTTTTATATCCAAAGCGCTTAAAGCGTAATACAATTTAGGATAATGAATAGATGTTGTTAGGTGTCACCTTTCACTATTATATATTTTCATAGTTTGAGCTATGTTTTTATAGTTTGTGTGTTTTCCTTCTAAATCGACTTATGCTGAATTATTTTGCGTTTGAAGATAGACTGCGCTGATCACCATAATTATTATAAGAAAAAGCTTTTAAGTAAAATAATCAATAACTATCCGCCTTGAATTGTAATGCTTATTGTTCGACACGTTCAAGTAACATTTAGATCCAGATCACCATTTGAGAGAGCATGTATCAAGTCATCAGAAAATCAAAAGCTGAATACTTTTAGTGATGTAATAATGTAGGTGGAAAGAAAGAAGCAAATATTTACATTTTCTTTTACCTATTAATACTTTGATGGTTACAAAGACTTCCAATAACTCAAATCCTAGATAATAAATGGAAATTAAAAAAAACATCTCCAAAATACATAAACTATCYCATGGACGTGAAAAACTATGCTATAAAATCGTTTTTTTTTGTGTCTTTGCTGTATATAGAAAGTGGTAAAAAATACAATCACTTCTGAGGCAGATAGATATAGAAAACCAAAACCTCATTGACAAATAGAATTAACACTTCAAAACGCTTTTTATTTTAAATTTAGTTTCGTCGAACATAGTCAGACCTCCAACTTTATTGCAGAGTTGGTATAGTTCTGAATGATTATTAAAATTGAAACCTTATGGTGGATCAATTGGTCGGCTATCTCCCTAGGAAAATACCCTGACTAGGCCAATGAATGTATCTGCCGTTGCAGCTTTTGACCATCAGAAACAGAAATTCAGAGGGAGATTTATTATAAGCTTATCAAGTCAAAGTCGTACATACTTTTACTTACTGCGCTCTGGTTATTAGTTAAAGGTTTTTGCTTCTGATTATTTTCGAATGTCCCTCGTTCTTTCCGCGAATGCCTACTGTAGACTTATGGATTCCTCTGTCTTTTCCCAATTTGCAACTATTAGTTCTTGCAACTTTTCTAGCGTTAGAAGAAGATACATCATTGAAGGTTTTGTTCCGTAAGTTTTAAATAGGTATCTGTGTAATTGGCCTTCTAATATTTAAAATAAGCGTTATATTACTTACAATTAAATTGAAGACCATTAAAAATCACTTAAAATTAGCTATCATTCGTTCAATCCGGTTGAAGCAAACCCAAGTTGGAGCAATTTAAACATTTCAAAAATCTATCCTGGCTTTGCTATGGCAATTATAAAAAAGTGATTGGTAGAAATCATAGGTAAAAATGCGCCTGCTAGCAATGAAATGACGATAGTTTATAAAAAAGGTTTAAATATATTAGTACGATTACTTTACAGGTTGCAGCCTTCTCTTAATATCTTAATAAGTCGCGATGACTGGATTATTTTGAATTGACTTAGCTGGTTTAAAATAAACTTACTGAAATAATGTGATGAGTTGTTTGAATTTGAATTATTTAACTGATTTAGAAATATATCGAAATCAAATAAGCGAATAAAACCAAAATGTTATCGAATCTATGATAGTTTAATCAATTCTTATTACTTATTATGCAAAGAAAAACTTGCTTAAAATGGACAGTTGGTTTACTTGCCACTGAAGAAGGCCATTTGATAGCAGAAATTCTAGAAAATGGTTTTAGCTAAAGACAAGGTTTAAAAAAAACGTGTGTTTGTTACCATATACCATATGTAAAATAAGTAACATTTGCGTTAATTGTTCAGTGGTATATACAGTTACACACGAATTTCACTATTTTTCCAGCTCATGTAGCTTCCAAGAAGTCATAATATAGCTTCCTCATTCATATGGTTAGAAAAATAAGACTACCATCATGAAGTAAACTTTCTAAAATTGAAATTTGATGCTGGACAAATTCGCTTTGATATGTTTAGATATATATTTATCTGTTTTTCATACTATAATTGGTTATTATTAGGACTTCCGCCGTATAAATCTTAGGAAGAACAAGAAAAATTTTGAAAATACTTTCAGGAGAAATTGTAGTAATAATTAGAAAGTATTTGTTTCACAAGCATAAATGTTAACTATTGAAAGGCTTAATCACAATTACAGATTTTTACGCCGTCCAGTAATATTGCAAAAACTATTTGATAGCAAGCTAATAATTCTGTTTTTCAAAATAATTAGGTAGGTGAAGGTAAGTTTATAGTGTGCTATATGCCGTTCCATTTTTTGCGAATAAAAAGAATCGACCGCTAATGTGTAACGTATCACGTACTTCCGAAATGTCATTGTGTCGCTTCAAACAATGCTGCTTATAAATTTTAATGGCATCTAGCGCAAAAATGAACCACTGTTACTCGGTAGGCAAAAAGCACTATCATTAGCAATAAGCGGTCTCACCTTTTTGCATTAATTCCGTCCTGCCGTGGGAGTTTTCTCAACGACAAATCAAATTTGGCATTTTTTAACAAATCACGTCTCCATCTCATTGGGAAATATCGGGCCATTCCGGGCCTGTCCCATGCAAATAGCGAAGGCGGTGCTGAAAAAAAATAATAGCGTCTGTCTAGCACGAATGAACAGTTATAAACTGTGCAAAGCGGCTTTGTTAAAAATTAAAAAAACGATGCAGTGTACGGTAAATTAAAATCGGGGGGCTTGGTTCCGTGCCCACATGTAAACAAGGTAACTGTTACACGTGTCTCGACGAAAAAAGTGGAGCGGCTCAACTATAGCGTGTGTGCTCCAACCGCAATTTTTTTGTAATCGGTATGAGCATTAAGGAATGGACATCATGAGTAACCGGGCGTTAAAGACAATCCAGTAATTGCAATGGGATTGAGGAATTTTAAGTTATACATTGCATGCTCGGATAGTTTTAATGGTCAAATTGGAAGTAACTGGTTATCTTTGAACATTCAGATATGATAGGTATACAGTGCGCGCCTATAAGCTCTCCCTGATGTCAATCTTTGACTGCTATAAGTTAGAAGGTTCGGATACAATGTAGGCAAGATCGTTGAAAAATCATTGATGTTTAATGAAAATGAGCTACTCAATGACAATTTTAATGTGGGGGATATGTCATGTTGTAACATTCGAAGTTGTCAAAACAACCTTCTAGCAACTTTTACTCCTCGTTTTGAATTTGGAAGATGGATCAAATAAAAGTTCGAAATGGCTCAATTGCTTTATTTTATTTTTGTAGGTGCAGCTGGTAAATTATTAGATTTTATTTTCGAACAAAAGAAAATATGTAGGTACCTGGCGCTCTAATGGCACCGTATTTATTAAGTTATCTTTCCAATTGATTTACATTGCAGTTCAAATTTTGTAATGAATAGCCTTGATAGTTACCAACACAAAATTATGTTTACCATCCCTAAACGTGTTTTACAAAAATGTATAGCACCTTACCTGACCTGACCTGATCTGACCTGTCCATCACAAATACGTCTTGGAACTTATGGGTAATTTTAAGGAAATTGGATCGGTTCAGAATCGGAAACATAAATATGTCCGAGTTGTTGCTGATGAAGCTACCGCAGTTGCTGTTTTGGGTCATGCAACTCTCATGAAAAATACACCATCTGTTGAAAGATATCGCATGTTTCTGGAGTCAGACTGTCGTTCATAAATTTACATATCATACATACTTTCAGAATTATCTGTCATATGAATTAAATGAAGACGATGTTAATAGACGACTGGATACTGTGAAAACTTAATGGAATGTACCAACATCCACGTTTTTTTACAATACACTTTTCTCGGGCGAGCCTCGACATATTGTTGGCACCACTGATCAAAATGATAAGTTGAATGAAAATTAACAATTTTCTTAGTGTGACCGGGTACCTCCCCAATATGCTGCTTCTCTCAAGCAAGGAAATTCCTTGATGACAATTTCCAAGGGTATTGTATTTGATTGTCCAGCAGGGTCTTTAGATCTTACTCCCCTAGATGTTTTCCTTGCCACTTGAATTCCTAAGATTGTGAAACGCAATCTCGGGGGGATTAAGCCAAAGGAATGTGTTTGGTTGCCACCAGTTGCCCATAGATATCTTCAGTAATATCAAGCAAGCATTTGAATTGCGACTCAACATTTGTATGGAGGTTGATGGGAGTCATCTGAAACTTGAAGTGCTTTGAAATACCTTATAAATGAGGTATTAATCAACCCCTCTTCCTCATTCCAAAATTTCTAATGTTACACCACAAGATCTCCAATTTGTCTCACATAAAAATTATTGAAACACCTAGTACAAATAATATACTTTTCTTAAAGCCTAAAAAGGCACCACGGTTGCCACCAACCCAAAAAAAATTATAAGTAACTGGGGCCTTGTAATATATTATTGCAAAGCTTCTTCTGTTCTGTACATGGATAAAATCCAAGTAAACGCGGCTACCATTAGCTACACAATCTCATTCAGTAAGTTGAAATGGGACAATCCAGTCCACTTTTATTTTCTAAACCCTATTAAACGTGTAGATCTTTTTATTTCACATTTTTGAATAGGTAAAGACTGTGGCGTTACTTCAAATTAAAAAAAATATTTTTTTACTAGAAAATCGCTCTCAGCGACTGGTAAAAGGAAGGTGTAGAAATGTATTCAAATAATTGAAAGATCCGTAACTTAAGTAAAAGTTGTCCGCATTGCTCTTTTTAACTCGAGCATGTAAAGAATAAAAATGGCTTTCAAATGAGAGTTCTCACGACCACAGTTGCTATTTCTTGAATAGGTAGCGACTGCCACGCCATCTTGGATCTTAAGAAAAACATGAAATATGTAAAATAAACTAACTTTACAGCAGTCTTAGCCCCAGCATTCGGACCTTCTAACTTAACTCATTGAAAGGTTTGTGAAGGGAGACAAAAAACAGACTTAAAACTAATTTTTCGTTTAGCGAAAACACGATATATAGCAAGAGAGGATCTTATATATAGTCTTCTCAAATTCTTCTTAGGCAAAGCCCATAAAGCGATATATGCTTCTTCTAATATTTGAACATTACTAGCTTACAACTACCAAAAGTCCCAGGCTTTGCCATTTAGGAACCAAAAAATATCTCCTTATTCGATTTTGTATTTTATACGAATACGTAACTTTGTTATTCAATAAAGGAAGCTGTGTGCTGCAGACTTCAGTTTGGATTGCATTTCTCGGCAGCTCTAAAGGCAGAGCAGGTTCGTTAATCTCCTAAAGATATGCTGCTGTATCACCATAATGTTGGTTGAGAGATATAAGATTCTAGACTTTACGCAAACGATTTCGTATAATCTCTTTTTGGTGATTTATTATCTAGAAACTTAGAAGTTAACCCACTAGTTTAAGTAAGGGAGCACCGGATAGGTCATGTACCGTTTTATGATTGTTAAAAATGCAATAGATATAGTGACTTGAAGAAACTCTCTTAAAAAAGTAAAAAATGAATTTTGATGTTGTTTGCTTGTTCGAAACTACGTTACGTTTTGATTTATAATGCACGATTTTCCACATTTACTAGTACCTATACAGGTATGTACTTAAACTTCATTGTCATTTGGCTATAACATTTTTGGATGTTGCCTTATAAGAAATGCATAGAATTACAGGTTTGTAGAAATGTTAAGATATTCAGTGAAAAATATAGCAAGGTTCTCACTTAATAGCTAGAAAAAAGTAGTAGTATTGTCATCTTACGCCAACCAAGCCTATAAATCTTCTACGACAGGAGACTGCTTGGATGAGAAATAACATTTGCTTTAGTAACTAATAGTATATTATTGGCCACGTTCATGTGCAAACAATTGAAAACATGTTTTTTTTTATTTTTTACTATTAAAATCTGCTATCTAGGGACAGAACAAAATAAATAACAGTACTAAGCCTTAGTAAAATGAACAATTCATCACCAAAATCAGTTAAGCAGAGATAGATTTGAAAAACGGCAAATGCGCTGTTAATTAATATGTGTAAAGTTTTATAGAAAATATTAGTGTGAAACACCACCTTGTATTTTAATTTCTTACAGGTAATATTACAGAGTACTACTACTATCGGCAAAGCGATGACTCACAGTCCAAATTAATAAGATCCCTCTGTTTAACTCGCTATGACCATCCGCTGACCACCAACGTTTAGAAATAGTGCCTGGCGTTTCAAATTGTTCAGCTGAGGCTATAATCAATGACCAATTGAAAATTAATAGGATATCGTTCGCTTACCTAGAATTACTTGCGAAACCAGTTTAGCTGTATTCACCTCTAAACCAGAACGTTTCTTTGTTAACCTTAATTAAACGTTGGCTAATAGTTATCTTCCTCATGGAATCTTAAACACACTACCTTGTAATTTCCGTTTAGAATACACTCTTCCGCCAACAAAATTAAGATGGGTACAAACTTTTATGGTTGTTATAGCTTAGCCTCCTCATATTATGGAGTAAACCGAAGAAAGCAGCTGCTGTGCAGAATACTTCAAACTCCAAACTACATATATATCTACTTGTTTCTTTGCTATTAAAATTATTCGAAGACGCATACTATTGAAAAACGTTTAAAACCGAATAAATTTATTCAATGCATTAATGATTACTTGCTTGTTCGTTTCTGAACATCCGAATAAAATGAATACAAAGATTTAGTATTCGCTTGTTGATTCGTTTCAGATAAAACAAGTCTAATAAATATGCCAATTTAAATTTTGGCAAATCACATTCGTAGTTACGATTAAAAATAAGCAGACAACAGATTCAGAGAATCCAAAAGCAGGAAAGCACTAGGTAGCGTATTTAAATGAAGTAATTAGGGTTGAGAGGAGTTGTGATTGAATAAGTTACATCTGAAATGTTATTTTTAACAGTTTAGCAATTATAGTTATGGTTCTTTCAAGATCTTTTTAAGAGATGTTAATGATAGTGAAAAAATATCGAGATGAGTATAAGCCGAGTTATAAGTGTAAATTACACGATATAACGGTGAATTTTGAATTGAATTCAAGCAGATGTCTTTTTTGTCTGTTTTAAGAAATTTATAGTTTTAAGACGCCATTAAACTGATGTATGCCCTACTTTTCTGAATGTTAAGTTTTATGGTTTGTTTACGAGACATGACAGCTGAAGAAGTTACTGACGGTATGATTCAAACCAGCAGAAATAAGAAGGAACGAGAGCAACATATTTATTAGATTATTAGACGAACAAAAGCTGATGACTTTTTTCTAACACCTATTACCTGCGTATAAAGACATTTACGTCACGGAAACCGAAGAACTAAGCAACACCTCGAGCTCGGCTGGAAGCCAATGGACAGCATTTTGCACTAATTGGATCTTAGCATGCTTCGAGACGATTTCGTCGCGGAACTGCAAATAAAACGTGATAAAATAGCATGCCCGGTGCTCTCTCGGTCCCGGGTGCCGATTGAGGAAGTGGCTGCGATTTATTTCAGTTCGCGGCAATAATTGGACGCTTTGTGGAACATCGATGAGTTCGACTGCTTCCTCTTCTTTGTGTAACGCCTTTAGAGAGACGGCCGTCTTAAAACCTGAGCGACCTTCACCTTAACATTGCCGATGGTTGTTGGCTGCACGACTATGCGGGTGTTACAAGGGAGAGTGCTACGAGGAAGTCGACACGAACACTGAATAGAGAGATTTATTGGAGCGATTAACGAGCCTAATGCGAGGTAGCGTGAAAGAGGAAGGACAGGATTCATTTGAGAAGAAATTTCTACCAATTTGGGTACATCTAACTTTCCTAATTGGGATATTTTTTGACCCCAAATCTAGATTCCTCTGTATTCTTTAACATTTCCTTTTCTTGCAAAATACAATATTTATATATTTCTTCCGTTGTTAGTTCTCGGCTTCTACCTTGTTGCTTCTAGAAAAAGAGTCAACGGAAATTAGAGGAACTTTTTTCACCTTCTGGGATCGCTAATTATATTTAGAATTGCTTGAAACAGCTTACTGTTCACATAAGTTACTGTCGAATAATAAGGACCCCCTAACGTGAAATATTTTATTCTGGACAACGAAATTAACAAATTTATTTTCTTTGCTAACTTTGCTAACATTGGTATGTACAGCAAATAAAACTAGATACCGGGTGACCAGTTAAGGTTGGACAGCGGTTGTATCTTGGAAACTAATCTTGCTAGAATTCAAGGTAATTTTTTAAACAAATATGGTCCACACAGAATAATTAAAAATGTTATGAAAAACGTGAATTTTCTATGTGGTGCGTTTATTACGAAATACCAAATGATCGCAATACAATGATGATTTAAAATAAACCCTTTATAATTATATATTTACTTAAAAGATTTTTCTAGTTACTATGACAACGACAAAAGGAGAGTGAGAAATTTGATCAAATGCCATAAATCAAGTATGGTTTGAGCGTATTCAACGATTGATAGTTTGTTTTAAAGTAGATTTTATTGTTTTCAATTCAATGGTAAATAGTATATGTTTGTGAAGAGAAAATGTTGTATTTGCAACCATATAACTTTTTGGTAGTTGTTATAGCTCCTTAATTAAATAAGATATATTTGAAAATTGGAGATCGATATCTTTCTTCCTTTCTTGGTTATCGTAAAAAAATGCGCCAAACTCGTCCTTGGGTTCGGCAATTTTTTGTGTACCTTGGTTTAAAAAATTTCTTATTCTTAGGGCATTTTCCACTTCATTTATGAAGAAAGACACTATTGTCCGTCTGATGTCTGTCACACTCAGCTCCGGAACGGCTTAACGGATCGGGCTCGTTTATGGTGCTTTTTTGCTCAAAATGAAACAAAATACATGACTATACAAGGAAAATACTCTATAGTCTCTTTCACCGAAGAGTTTTTTTTATCTTGTTATATTTCTGTATTTCTTGTGAAATTGTAATGCCAGTTTATACACCATATTTACTTTAGGTGTAAAATGCACATAATATCAAAATGACTATTAACCTAAAAGAGGTTTTTTTGTCATATAGATGCTATTTATTTAGAAGAAACATTGAAAATTTCTGGCCTTTAAAAATATTTTTCAGAAGTAGAAGGAAATAGAATGCTACATATATTTTTCGACTGTCCAAGACGAAAAAAATTTGCTTCGACTCGTGTTGCATTTGTAACAGTCTGAACTAGCCGTTTTTGACTGGTATCGAAAAGTAAAAGATTTTTACAGTTTTCAAGGATTTCAGTTAGTGTCTTATTGCATAATCCACTTCTATTTATATTTACATCTAAGAATGCGCTCAGTTCTGTTAAAATGAATTGTTGGTGGTATCAAGAAAACACGAGCTAATTAGACCCAATATAGAAGGTCTCAAACTCAAAGAAAATAAGAAACATCTCATGGCACTCTCAATAAAAATGTGTAAAACTTAGGTGTTTTATTGAAAACGTTCATGACAGCCGACATTCCGGTATTAAAGAACTGCAATTATCACGTCGCTTAACTCCGCTTTGTTCTCTGCAAACAACCGTTTCCTAACGCATCGACGATTTTTCTTCCTGCTCTCCGATGAGCACCGTGAAGTCGAGTAGAAACAATTAAACATTGAACAGTCTATTAACTCCGTTCCAATTACTATTAATTTATTCATTGTCGACGTCCTTGCCTTGCATTTCCTTTTACCGTCCGCTAAAAGCTCAGATATTAACAGTACATTCTCCAACAAAGGGAATGAACTCGAACCGCGCAAATTAAATGGAGCACTTCCTATAGAAGCGCACTGATTTTCAATGCAGCCTAACTTGTTTCCATTGTGTATGATTGAATTCAATTAATCTTTGTGTAGACTGGACGGCGAGACTGCGCTTACCATTCATTTGTATAGTCGGCTCTTTGGAGACTGCTCCTCTGAAATTTCTTGCGGAACGGTATGTCGATGGCCTCAAGATAAGGAAGTACTAAAGTGTGGCACACGGCAACATTACCAGTAAATAAGGTATCAAATTTAGGTTCTCCCCACGATCGGTGACTCCCTTTATTGCTTTGAAGTATAGTACGATTAGTTTTAAATGCTAAAACACAGTGTTCAAATATCAAACTGCATTAAGCATGTAAAAAAAAATATTGTTGAACGGATGGGTAAGAATATAAAATTTGGTCTGTAAATAATATAAGTTGTATTGTCGTGTACAACGATTTTTATGCGCAAAACCTATAGCCCATCATTTAACTTTGCTTTAAGTACCAATCCTTGGACACAAATAAGTCACTTCAGAAACTTTATTCTGTACTGTATTGATAAATATGTACTGCGGAGCGTTAGAAAATCCTGCTGTTATCCGAGCTGGTTCTCAAAAATGACAATTAGAACACTTAAAGAAAAGAAGAAATACCACAGTCTTTGGAAAAGATATGGTAATAAGATGGACTACTTAACTTTTAAAATACTTAGAGGACGGGGCAAGTATCTCATTAACAATGACTATAGGAATTATATTGAAACTGTTGAAAGAAAAATTGGCGTGGAGCCAAAACAATTCTGGTCGTTTGCATATAATAAACGAAAAGCATGTATCGGCATTCCTACTGTTATGAATGATTGTAATGGTGCAGCATTTAGTTATTTTGATATAAGTCAGTGTTTTTCGAGGTACTTTTCATCCGTATTTGTCGACTTGAACCCCGTTTATCGCAAGAGTTCATCTCGATTGGCTACAAATAATTATGTATGTGCTCCCTCCCTGCGGACGATATTAGGAAAAAAGTACAAGCTCTTTCAAAACAGGGAATAGGCCCTGATATGATACCAGTCATTTTCATAAAGGAATGCATGGATAATCTGTTGACTCCTCTTCAGATAATTTTCAATAAATCATTAGGAGAAGGTGTCTTTCCTAGAACCTGCTGCGGTTTCACCTATCTTTAAATCAGGCAATCGGAGTTTTGTTGCTAGTTGTCGCCCAGTGTCAAAGCCGTGTATTTTTGCTAAAATTTTTGAATCAATCATATACGATCATGTCCTCTTCCACGTAAAATTTCTGATTTGTCCTTCTCAACACGGATTCATGAGTGGACGCTCAGTGGTTTCTAACTTGTTTGTGTGCACAGAATTTTTATTACAACAAATGGACAATCAACAACAGGTTGATAGCATTTACACTGACTTCAGCAAAGCGTTTGACAAAATTGATCATTTTATAATGCTTAATAAATTGGAAGACATTGGAGTGTGTGATTCTCTTCTTGCGTGGTTTGAATCATACTTGTTTGATAGGAGTCAGTTTGTGAAGATTGGTAGGGTTAAGTCTGATCAAGTGGAAATAACTTCTGGTGTTCCTCAAGGATCACATCTAGGTCCTTTGTTGTTTAATATCTATATAAATGACATTTCCAATTGTTTCAAACATTCAAATTTTTTAATGTATGCCGATGATTTAAAAATCTATCGTTGTGTTTCATCTATAGACAACTGCAAGCTTCTCCAGGAGGATATTGAAAGGCTGAAATCGTACTGCCAAAGTAATAGCCTTTTTTTAACATTGATAAATGTTGTACGATATCTTTTACCAGGAATAAGAGCATTATAAAATTTGATTATAGTATAAACAGTAACTTGTTGAATAAGGTAAATTCAATTGTATTTGATTCAAAGATGCTATTTAGTGAACATATTTCCTATATTGTAAGGAAGGCAAATAATAGTCTAGGATTTATTTTTAGAGTTTGTTCTGAATTTAGAAAATGGAAATCTTTTAATTCTTTGTTCATGGCTTACGTTAATAGTATTCAGAACTATGCTTCGGTTATTTGGAATCCCCAATATATTGTGTACATTAATAGCCTTGAAAGGATTCAGAACAAATTCCTTAGATATGTTGCTTATAAACTTCGTATAGATCTGCACAGTACTGATCTTATACGTGAACACTTTCGCAGAGTTTTGCAGATCTCCGTTATCTGCACAGCATTTGCAGTGGTGCAGGGGACTCGACAGTTATTTTGAGTATGCCTTCTGTGTATAACACTAGGTCTCATAATTTGTTTTATGTACCAGTACATTTTACTAATGCATATGCAAACTCCCCACTTCTTAGATGTATGAAGTCCTACAATTCATTAAGCAGGCTAACTAATCCATCACTTGAAGTTGATATATTTAGTGATTCTGTATACTCATTTCGGAGAAAAAATTTTAAAGTGCTCCACCAATAAATTCTTCCGTTTCTTTTCGTATTTTGATAGTTTACTTCTTATATAATGTTATAATCGTAAATTAGGTGTTGATTAGGTATTAATTTTACATTTTAATAATTTCTGTTTTGCGGTGTGGTTTATTCTATACTATGTTAATTTCATTTTTGAAAAAGTTGTAAGCACTGTTTTAGGTTTGTCCTGTTTGTGCTTCTGTATATAAATAAATAAATAAATAAAACAAAATTGACATCACATGCAAAACTGGCGAGACCTCTAATTGTTAGAGCAAAAACCATCTTTTATATCTACTTAGCAACGGAATGAATTTTTATTTTTTATTGTATATATTTTTATTGTTGTATCACAGGTATAAAAATTGTGTACCTACACATATTTTACCAGTAAGGTAAGAAATGTATATTTTACCCGCGTTGATCAGGAGTAAGCTAGAATCATACGAGATTCAGTATTTAAAAGATATCGGCCTGTCGTATTGTATTGTGCCTATATACAGTCATGGCAGATTATTGATTTTATTATTGTTGTTAGCGGTACAGCATATTTTCAAGAAAATACCAACTGATAAGTACACGGAACAAGAGTACGCTGAAGAAGAGTGCGCATAGTCATTGTCAAACTCTTAAACACCTAAGTATTCAGTAGATGATTTTCTACTCCTTTGCCTAGTCGTTAACCACTGGAAAGTATTCAAGAACATCTGATGGAAAATTAGTGTTCACGGTAAGAACTTTTGGGAGCCATTATAGAGAGATCGGAGGGTGGTGAAAGCAAACTGTGTATTGCTGATTCTAATAGAATAAACAAATGTACTTCTAAAGGCAGGAACTATAGCCAAGTTACTTTTGGATCAGTATTATAAACAACAAGAGAGTGCCTTTTATGAATTACAACTCAAGTCGTTAAGGTAATGTGTCTTTGGAGCTGCTGAAAGAAATGTTATGGAGCACCGGTTTAAAACAGCTAATATGCAGAATTATGATTCCAGTGCACTGGAAAGCACTCGATGCATTCGTTCTGTAAGTATTGCAACTTGACACCGGCTTCCGGATTTATTGGAGCCGTAGAAAAATGTTCTTTAGCAACCTGAAACAATTAATAAAAACATCAAGGATCGCTGTCCATCTCACATACGATAACATGGACGAGTTCGGTACTCTCACTATGCAAAAAAGTTTCGGTTGGCTGTATCTTTGATACACCCGTAAGTTTGACATGGACACGTGTACTTACCGACTGCAACACGTCGAAGTTTGTAAAGGATCCGTGCGACGCTAGATTACAATTTTCATAAAATGATGTAATTTCGGCAATCGGCAATGTGTAGGTCTCCGTACTTACAGACCGCACCAACCTACATCATAGGCGGTGTAATACGTGTCCACGTCTAAAACATTAGAAAGGTGGAGACTTAAAAATGCTCTATTTAGTAATCGCTGGAAGCATAAAAAAGGAAAAGCTGATAAACGAGGCTACTGTAGGATCATAACTGGTGGTCTGTTTTTCAGGTTTTATAAATAGCGATCTCTTCCTAAAGTAGATTATTCTTTTTCGGGCATTTCAGGTACCCATGAACAATGATTATGTTGTCCTAATCTAGGACAGCTCCAGCCCCATAATATTAAGCATTAAATACTGTAATTAAAAGTCGCAGCCCTGCTAAGTCTTCCATACCACAGAACCAATCAGTTGCTCGTTCATATGGGTTTCTTTGGAGCATTAAAATCTGCACACGCGCGGAAGCTTGAAAAATATAACGTCTCGGCATAGGCGAGCAATGCCAAAAAGCGATATATTTTATTATTCCTGTACAAGGGCTGCGCTAGTAGAAGAAGCTAGCAATGCTGATAAAGCCTATGATCGCGATATCTTTCTCGCAACATTTTAGATTCCCTTCTGTAATCCACAAACCGATAGTAGTAACCATTGAAAACGAATCCTCTATTGAAATACATGATGGAAACGACGTTCTTTTAAGTGAAGTACTTCTAAGTCTCGTGATATAAGAGCAACTAAAGGAACTTCTAGAAATTTAAAATTTCAACCATCTACTTCTACGCAAGTAATCACAGTGGTCCATTAACATGATGTCTCCTGGTGCCCAGGTATCGACAGCACCAAGCAAGCAATCAATATCACCTTCTAAAGCCGCAGGACATCCAGCTAACAAATAGTTATAAACATGGGAGTTGCAACAACGACAAAAACAGTAAACTCGGTAGAAGCAGGAAAAGCATCAACAACATCAAGAGCAGCCAGAAGAAAAGCTGTGGAACGCTGAAAATACTTCAACATCTGCACGGGTAATGCTATTTCATGCTAACATCTAGGAGAAATACCAATAGCCGGATGAAAATTGAAAATCTATAAAAAGGCTAGGTATTATACTTTTAATTAAAAATACTCCGAGCATACTAATAGAACGTAGCTGTGTATTCCGTCAGAGTATTATGAAGGATATAAAAAGGAAATGTCGCAAATATCAAAAACTGTGAGACCTCATTACCGTGTTCTGTAATTATTGTAAGCTATGTTTTTACAAATTAAACTTTTTAAGTTAATATCACTATTATGACAAACGTTCCTTTTTGCCCTCTATTATGCTTAGTTCCTAACAGTCCAAACAAACCATTCATTAACCGCCTCTAAAGTAAGACATAAAAATCATGCGATAAGATCTGAGCGTACCTCAGGAGGTACTTGTTGTTAATTATATAAGAATATTTAATTGATTAAGATAGCGTTTAATTAAAGGAGTTGCTAGAAAGGTTCGCCTCGGGGGATAGAGAATTAATGTTCCATAAGATAAAGCGTCGTTGTAGGACTGGGCATTATTATAATAATATCGTCGACACTTTATGGCTGTTGTATTTTCTTGTAACGCTTTCAAGTATCCTCTATAAAACAACACTATAAACCCGTAAATAAACACAAAAGAATGCGCTAATGTTAGAGGCCATTATTTAGGTTGCAGAGCATTACATTCTAGCTTTTATTAGCTTAGGTTACGATTGCAATCAGATTGATATAATTTTTTACGAAGTACAATAATCTACATTTTACTACTATTTTTGTATATTATGTAAATAAGCTAAAATTTAATTACAAGTGTTATTAAAACTACAAATCCTGAATTACATGAAATACTTTATACTGTATACATATATACATATCTATGCTTTTGCAAAAAAAATGATGATTTAGCGTGGTTCACAGAAAAAAAAATAAGTTTATTTATGAAATTATAAACCTCACGCAGAATAAAGAAACTTGGATTAACTAACCATTACGTCATATATATTATATGAAAGTTTTATTTTTATTTTGTAAAGTATCTATGAATTTATTCTTCAACACTGTATAATGAATTGTTTAACAAAAACTGTTTAATTTTTCTTTGGAACCTGTTTGATTTACAAATGCAATTTCTTAAAAGTTAAACAATTTTGAACACCATTAGTCTACATCCTGTCGAGTTCTGTTAGTCGATGATGGAACGGCATAAGCTTTCTTGTTTTGGACAATGTAATCATGATGGTGAACGTTCTTTATAAATTACCTGATATAGTGGGTGAGAATAAATATTAATAGGGCCGTTTAAGTTATCTCTGACGACGGGAGGGGGTGTCACAATGTATATAGCTCTTTTTTTGTAGTACAAGTTAATATTGCTTCGGGTTCTTATCCTTAGAACATTATTCTATGAGATAGCAGGCTATGTAAGTAATAGTTTTTTGTCTATTGTCAGTACCAGAAATTTGATTGATTTGTTTTCATCGTTCAGAATTAATGCTTGTGCTTTGTCTGTATTTATAGATAATAATTTATTACTATTTGTACTCTGAATACCTTGATTAACGCATAGTATCTTTACCATCGAGGAACCTCATGAATAAGACTGATCTCCACCCTTACACTTGTTCTATCATGTACATGGCGAGACTAAAGTACTTTATTCTCGCCACGGTCATGTATTATTTGTTTTCTCAAACAAGACGTTAATAACGCGATTACTTTTATATCGTAGTGCAATAGCTTTTAATGGTTTACACTAAAAGGTTTTGCTCATATAATAATTTGCTAGGTCAGTACACATTTCTTTCCATGCTAGACATCGCCCATATTCTTTAAAACATACATAATTGCCGTATTTGTAGATGCATTCGTCGTTCGTTCTTTCAATTCTACTTCTATTGGCAACTTAATTTTTTTTGAACTTGCAAGCAGTATTGAAATTGGCCTGTAATTTGCAATTTCATAAGGATCACCTTTTGTGTGGCTTTGATTGAAACACAGGTTAGTTAATGAATGTCACTGATCTTACTTTTTTAATGTTTTACAAGTTATTACTACAAGTAGATTGTAGACGAGTTTTATATTACTACACACGTTTAGTTCTATTTCATTGCTTTCGTTGTCGTACTTATATTTCATTAAAGCATTTATATAAATTTACTTTTAGAATACGTACCCACAATAGGACCGTTCAGAATTTTTTAAGTGTTGGTTTTAACAGCTCATTGTGGTAAAAAAAAGATGCCTGCATACCCATCGCTGCACACAAAACTCCAAAATTTTGAGTAACATTTAAATAAATCAAGTACAAACTTCGTTCTAAAGAGAGAAGCCAGAAAACTGAAATTGACCCTTATAATTCCATTTAATAACCAGAATAAGCGACTTGGGTATGCTTTAATATCTTAAAAACAAATTTTTATATGCTTCTATCGCTGCTTGCTATGACATCCTATGAACATCTACGTCACACGCCTAGCCTCATCGCGAGGGAATGTTTTCTAACCTATGATTGGCACGTAAACTTTAGAATAGAATAATTTAAAATCTATTAGAATTTTTCCGATTCGCTTGTGCCAGTGGGTTTCTAACACCAATACATCTGACACAGAATTAAAGGCCCATTCAATTTATATTATATTATATTATTAAGGCTCTTTAAATTTTTGGCATGAGTGAATGTCAGTTAAGATGTAAAAAATCAATGCCTGTAATGTACAGGGTGAGCAAATAAGAGAGGTGGCCGGTCATATCTCATAAACCAGTAGCCCTAGAGCTTTGAGGTAAAAAATTTCTTAAGTAAAGTGGCCAAGAGAAATTGCTGGAAAATATTTTCGAGTTTGTAAAGTGACTGCTAGAGGGCGCTGTGGAACCTCCAAATTACGAAATTAATGTTTGTGTCATTTTTTTCTAATAAATGTCTGCAGTATTAAACATTTTAAGATTGTTTGGACTAAAATCTACCATTTTTGTTAAGAACATTTTTTTGTTAAATGTCAAATAAAGGAGTGGGGGGCGGGTGAATATTAGTATAGAAAATCGCTAATATTTCAGGATTGGCGTGACCGATTTCAACCAATGAGGTGTCGTTTTCAAGAGCTTATGTACAATTATAAAAAGCAATTTTAAGTGTCAGATTATTGTTTGTGTGTTGACCGCAAGAGGGCGTTTTCTGAAGTTACTACCTAAATATCAATTTTTCTTGAAATTTTTAAATGAAAAGGTATAAGGCTATTTACTTCAATAAAAGAAAAATTGAATATAGATTAAAATAGTGAAAATCCCACAATTTAAAAATTTCGAGAAAAATCGATTTTAGGTAGTAATTTCAGAAAATGCCCTCTTACGGTCAACACGCAAACTATGTTCTGACACTTAAAATTGCTTTTTATAAATGCACATAAGCTCTTGAAAATGACACCTCGTTGGTTGAAATCGGTCAAGCCAAACCTAAAATATTAGCGATTTTCTACATTAATATTCACCCGCCCCCACTCCTTTATTTGACATTTAACAAAAAAATGTTCTAAACAAAAATGGTAGATTTTAGTCCAAACAATCTTAAAATGTTTAATACTACAGACATTTATTAGGTTAAAAATGATATAAACATTAACTTTGTAATTTGGAGGTGCCACAGCGCCCCCTAGTGGTCACTTTTCCAGCAATTAAGATTGTTTGGACTAAAATCTATCATTTTTGTTTAGAACATTTTGTTCTTAAATGTCAAATGAAGGAGTGGCGGCCGGTGAATATTAATATAGAAAACCGCTAAAATTTTGGGTTTGGCTTGACCGATTTCAACCAACGAGGTGTCATTTTCAATAGCTTATATGCCTTTATAAAAAGCAATTTTCAGTGTCAGAACATAGTTTGTGTGTTGACCGCAAGAGGGCGTTTTCTGAAATTACTACCTAAATATCGATTTTTCTCCAATTTTTTAAATGGTGCGGTTTTCACCATTTTAGTTTATATTCAATTGTTCATTTAATAAAGTTAACAGCCTTATAACTTTGCATTTAAAAATTTCGAGAAAAATTGATATTTAGGTAAAACGCCCTCTTACGGCCAACACATAAACAATGATCTGACACTTAAAATTGCTTTTTATAAGGGCACATAAGCTCTTGAAAACGACACCTCGTCGGTTGAAATCAGTCAAGCCAAACCTGAAATATTAGTGATTTTCTATATTAATATTCACCCGCCCCCCACTCCTTTATTTGACATTTAACAAAAAAATGTTTGAAACAAAAATGGTAGATTTTAATCCAAGCAATCCTAAAATGTTTAATTCTGCAGACATTCATTAGGCTAAAAATGACACAAACATTAATTTTGTAATTTGGAGGTATCACAGCGCCCACTAGCGGTCACTTTACAAACTCGAAAATATTTTCCAGTAATTTCTTTTGGCCACTTTACTTAAGAAATTTTTACCTCAAAGCTCTAGGGCTACTAGTTTATGAGATATGCCCGGCCACCTCTCTTATTTGCTCACTCTGTACTGTAAAAATTATAATGCATACAATTTGTAATAATTGGAATAGCTAATTTTATTGCATAATTTTGGACTATCGTTTAAGCATAGTATACGCCATAAAGTGAAGACATAAATCTGTCTGATTTTCGTATTATTGAAATCTATTCTACCAACAAGACCTTCGGGTCTAATAATTGCATAAAAATTCATACTGGTAGACAGTTAAGAGCGTTGGCTTGTGACACTAGAATGTCCGACAAGACATCAAAACAATTGCTGCCATTCAAGCTTAAAAGCCTCATCGGTTTCAGTCAACCAAGTGAATCTGTGTGGAGGCACGTCCATCTCGGACGTTTCGAACTGTCGGAATTTCCACTATCAATTAAAAGATTTGCGGCAGTCACTGCCGCTTCGATACCGTAAAATCGAAATGAAAAAAATCAGTTGTGGGAAGACAGATGGATGGTCATCGATATCACATCTGTTGATCGTTGGGAAATCTTATATGCTGCTGGGTTTTTTTGAGAGTTTGATGGATGTGTGATATTAGCACTATTATGTTGCTGCCTTATGTCTTTCAAAGCTTCAAGAGAAATATATGATATGGAACTAATCTGTTGTCTTGCCCTAAGGATGAGCTGGGTAGAAGTGACTGACATTTCGAACAATTTATTATGGTACGCGCAGTATTGTACCTATGTTCCAGACACAAGTACAAAAAAATGTTTCGCAAATGTCTAAAAAGTGTATATATTTGTATTAGTCATTAAGTTTTTATCTAATAATCAAATATCCGTGTTTGTGATCTTATTACATTACTTCCTGAATAGCCATATTCAAAGGATCAAAGATCGAGTAAAGAGTAGTTTCACGCAAATATATTCGTAAGAAAATTATTTCACAATGTAGGTAACACCAGAACAGTACTTTCTCATATACTCACTATCTGATAAACACGCATCAATTCATAACGCCATTATTAACTGTTCGATAACAGAAAAGTATATAAAGTAATTATTTAGATACCACGACACGACGAGGTAATGCGATAGTCAACCTCTTTTTTTAGTAACATGCATATATTCAATATAAAATGCCTTGGAAATCAACTCTAGCGGAAATCAGTAAAATTAAATATCGTTTTTACGTTTTGACATTATTGCCATAAGCCTGCAGCTAACGTAACAAATAATAATATTTAAGAATATTATATTTTATGGTAAGAATGATCAAATCTTTTAACAGTTATCAAGAAACAGAAAGACAAAGTTTATCAAATTAAGAAGCACACTATCAATTGAAGTCTTGGTCTTTTTGGGTTAGACAGCGTCTGTATGGGAAATAAGGGTATACATTTGAGCCGCTCCTGGAAGAGGCATCATCAGGACAGGAATATGGCACCACGTCAAGGTTTAACCCAAAAGGGATAGCCGTTGTGTGGTTGGATTCCAAATACCGGAGATGTAATAGCTATCTTTACGGTTCAGGTTGTTTGGGTGTTTGCAATTCTCAATGGCTTCTCTAGTATTGGCGATATTTCCTTATCAATTTCGTGACCGGTTTCATGTTGATATACAGCTTTGGCTGACTGGATTTTGATACAGTGTTTGTGTTCTGTAAGACGGGTTTTAATTATTGATCTGCTTGTTTCACAACAAAATACGGCGCCGCATGAGCAAGGAATGCTCCGAATATCTGTAGATGACACGGGGTTTGTTTCGCCTTTCAAAGACGGAAGGATTTTGATGTTTTCGTTCGGATTGTGTTTTCTAAGAATCGTATCTGTTCTATCTGTGACACCTTGAACCAGGCGCTTCTCTCCTTTAGGATTTGAATGAGTTCCGACGTGGTCCTGGGCTGGCGAAACTTTAACCCTATTTCCAAAACCGACACCATCGAACCCAAAATGGCTCGAGCAAGCCACGAAAGCTTTCTTCTTACAGATTATTTACTACAAGCATTACTTATTTTGCTAGATACTCCGTTGCATGTATTGATCATTCTCTTCCTCAATTCTTATATTTGCAGTTGGTAGTTTAGGGCGGCATAATATCAACCGAAAATCTAATCGTGTAAGGGAATGAGAACGCGCTGAGTTTCGTATTGGTCCTTAGGTTTCTACCCATTTTGATCAAATTTCACCTTTAACCAGTCGACTGTTCTGCATTATGTAGTGCAGTATTTCCTTGTTGAAAATAAATTCTGTTCAGCTAACCGAATATCATAAAAAAATAGCCCTTTCTGCCGGTGGTATTTCAGTTGATATAAGTTTGCGTCGACAAAACGGCAGTTAAATCAGTCTATCTGCAAAAGAGCCACCACCAACATAACTAACTAACTAAGTTGTTAATTTATTATTTTCGACCTTGATTCTTGGATTTTCCTAGCTGCAACATCGGTGAATACTTCCATTAAAAATGTCGGCACTACTAAGCGTACAACATTCATCCAACTAGATAATTTGCCTGTGTAAGTTCAAACCTTAGCCTATTTCATTAAAATGAAAATAAATAAAAATAAAATTGCTACCTTTCAACTTGCTACCATTTGCTACTAAACTTGAATTTTTTATTAATTTTCAAAGCTTTTGAACCGCGTCAACACAATTTTGCTCACATAAATTTTAATAGTACTCTGAAGAAATTAACTGTTTGATGTTGTAGTTGGAATAGATCCCAATTTTTTGTATTTTGTTGTTCTTCCTTTTAAAATATAAGCCATTCACATACCTCGATTTAAGAGTGTTGTAACGGTTACTGAGCTGATTTTAACAAAGAGAAGGGAAACAGGCCGATACCCCTTAAATTTATTTAACATTACATACTAATTTTATTTGTTTGATTTAAAAACCTTTTTATATCAATATCTATCTCATGGTCTTCCTAAATAAATAGAAGTACGCTACATCTATGCACAAATTGCATGGATTTCAGTAAAAATGAAATAATGCTGCTGAGTTTGTGTCTCAAAACACCGAGTTTTTTTTAAGGTTTTACACATTTTTGTATATATTTTCTAAGTATGGTTTTCTTCCATTATTTAAACATATAGTTAAAGGGAAAGAAGCAAATAACTGCAGCTAACGACTTTCATTGAGCCGTTGCCATTCAGCGGCAACCAGAGCACTTGCCATATGTCGCGTTACCCATTTGGACTAAGCGGTAAACGTAATCTGACCATATCGCAAAAAACCGAAGCTCGGATTCTTATATAACACGTGATACCAGTTTCGTCGGGCCACTTTTTTCGACGATGGGACCCACTCAGTCATGCATAAAACAATTTTAAGCCACATCAACTACAAATGGGAGTTAAATGAGAAAAGAATGAACTGACCGAAATTGTTGGTATAATTTGGTGGTTCCGATGCAATTTTGGAGCCGCCGGTTATGTATGATTGACTTTTTCTGCAGTTGAGGGCACCTCCCGTTGTAAGTTTTTTCGTACATTTGTTTCCTGACTCATTAATTTTCAATTCGGCAAGTCGCAATTAATAATACATCGTTTTTTTAATTTACAATTCATTCGCAAATATGGCGTGATGGTACTAGAGATACAAAATTATTCGCCTTATATTAAAATTAAAGTACTTCACTGCAAAGAAGCGAAGGGATAATGCCGATTCTAACTCTAAGCAGCAAGGGTGGAAGTGGGGAATAAAGCTTCATTTTCATTAGCAGCACTATTGCCTAGCAATGTTTACTTTACTTTGCAATCGAACATAGAGTATTGTATATTTTTATTATTTAAACTACTGCAAATGTATTATTATTATAATTAGGGAGAAGTATGTACTGACACATCACCTCGAAGTGGAATATGTTTGTATCAAATAAGACAAAAGAAAACAATGTCTTATTCCACTGTTTTTAATGTAGTAAATACAGAGCGCTCACTCAGTAATCGTCATCAGTGCTATTGTTGTTGCTATAGCCTCAAAAGTTAGATAACGAGATTTTAAGGAGAAAGATGTTTAAATATTAATAATTCTTCGCTTCATTCATTTACATATCACGAAATGTAAAACTTTTATATTTAAACATCTTTCTTTTTAAAATCTGTTTAAATAACTTTTGAAGCTATACCACCAACAACAACAGCACTGAGTGTATTTATTACATTATAAATTGTGGAACTAGAAATTGTTTTCCTTTATCTTATTTGATAGAAATATGGAAATTTAATATACCTACAAGTTGTCTCGACTAAAATGTGCACCCCTAAAGTCTGCTACTTTGTCCAAGTTTGGGGCAAAATTATTCCAAGTTTTTAGTTATTTCTGCACCCCTCTAATCCCAGAGCCACCCTTTAAACAGCAAGAATGATTGACACATAATTTAGAAGATGCTTTCGTGCAACCATGTTTATTTCCAAACGATGCTTTTTKTTAGAATCAACAAATTGTTTAAGGCTTATTGTAATTTTCACAACCGTCTATCCGGAACACTGCTATTCAAATTAACACAGTTTCTACTTGATTCCATAAATGATTGAAATGATACTAACCTACACATTTTCAGTGGAAGTCACACCCAAATGCCCCAAAAACTGAACGTTTGAGCGGGCGTTTTAGACGGCCGCATTATCGGGCCATTCTTTTAAACCAATTTGACTAGTGTTAGTTATTTGCATTTGTTACAAGATCTTTTGACCTCTTAATCACCGAAGCAGTGGAAGAAGCCGTAGTTTCCTAGATGTTTGCTTTCCGGGACAGACATAGACATGAAAGGTCCGGTCGAATGCCCGATTAGATCACCCTCTAGATTTCTTTTTGTCGGGGTCACTTAAAATCCAATGTTTATGCTACACCGCCGGAATATCTACAAGTGCTTTGAGAAGTTGCAGAGTGCAAAACGTTAGACAAGCTTCAAGCTTTTGAAAATCGATTCTACCGCTGCAAAGATATAGAAGCTAGAGAGGGGCATTTTGACCAGTACATTCGTTAAATTAAATTGCATTTGCATTGGTGTTCTTACCCAGTTATTAACTCCTACCGTTAAAATTATATAAACATATTTTCACACCAAAAATAAATATTTTTGCAGTATTTAATTCAACAACGCCCATACTGATGATCCAGTACTGAAGGAGCTGTCTTAACTACTTATTATGTCCACACCTAAGCTTCATTAGAAGTATCTGAAGTTGATGAAATTTTGAGCTGAAAATTGGTAAACCGACATTCAACGATGGGTCAAATTAAACGAAAATATTTCCCACGATGGCGGACTTTTGGCTACCGTGGTGGTTTACCATATCTTCATTATTGTTTTATAAGCTTTTAAAAATGGCAACAATGTCAATAAGTTCATTTTTAAACGGAAAGGTGTAATTGTTATTTCACTGACAGACGTAGAATTAAATTTCCTACTTTTGATGTAAACTTGACATATCTATATTCAGTGGTTTTCACAGAATTTTAAAATAATTATTTAAATCAATTGATTTACCACGTTTTTAAATTGGATAATTTCTCCTAGCTCCATTGAGATTTATAATTCCATACAGATCCGTAATTCCCTACAGATGGTCCAGAACATTTATGATTATGATTTTTTAAATAGCCATGGAAAAACGTAAGATGCATATTCATGCATCAGTTATCTTTCCCATAAATGAGGATAACGTGCAAGAAAGTGTTCATCATAAATTTGTCCCTTTATCACTGCAACACATTATAAACGCTACGCACGAAGTTTTCCTAAGAAGAGTGAACAAGTGCCTAGAAGTTCACAGTCATGTATTTGAACAACTTCTAAATTAATTTGAATTAATTTTTTTTTCATGTTTTCTATGCAGTATTATTGTTAGTATTATCGTTTTTCATTTGTTTTAATAAAGAGAACAAAAGATAAAGCCGTTTTAAATTTTGTGAAAACAGGTATAAAGCAGATAGGCCAAGTGAAAAATCAATAAAAGGAAATTTAATTCTGCGTGTATCAGTGAAATAATAATTATATTCTAATCTATTTAAAAATGAAGTTATTGTCATTTGAAGATCGTTATATTTAAAAGTTTATAAAACTTTTCATCTTTAGAAAAGGTTAAGTTATAGTTAATAAAGTACAAAAATTATGCCCAACATTCTAAGAAAAACCTGCGTAACCGTAGCCTTTGTGATTGTAGATCTAAAGAGTTTCTTAGGAACCACTTTGAACGTCATAATTTTCAAAGAAATTTGAATTACGCCTAAATGGTTCATCTTAAACCCATAGTGTTCTTAGTAAAGTGATATTCAAAAATGATAAGCTATAAAAATGTAATAATATACAGGGTGTTCCATTTAAAATAATGAATATGGGGTTATAATTGAAGGTTCGCCATCGTAGGGAATATTTTCATTAATCTCAGCTAATAGTTGAATGCCAGTGTAAAAAATTTTCATCTCAAAGAGTAGCTTTCCAAGATACTTCTAATGGAAGCTTAAGTGTCTAGACCCTGTATAGACTAGCAGGTATTGCGATTTGCGAAATACGGTACTGATGTTGATATGTTTATTTAAACCTTTCATATCTTTCTAAGCATGACAGAAAAATTACAATACCCAGCAAGATTTTAGGATACACTCAATGCTCACATAATGTGAGAAGGCTAATGAACTTGTTAACACTCAGCAAACTAAAAATGTAGAAAACTAAAAAGGAATTTAAAAGTAGAATACGATGTTATTTTAGTAAGAATGAATGAACATTTTATCTGATTTTATATAGGTATGGCAGTCCAGTATGGCTCGTGGTCAAAGCCCAACGACTACCGTTACTGGAAAAAACATCTTGTAAGTGGTGATCGTTACCGAAATACCTATTTTATCCAGAAGCCGAGTAATGATAACTATTATTATAGTAAGTAATGATGCATAAGGTACTTGCTAACTCCCAAACGGCATTGAACTGGCACCATTACATATAATCGTTGATATAACAAACTATAATGTTATTTATGCATAATTTTCGTATAGAATAGCTACTTAGTGTTAGTTGCATTCTGTTCTTCTTTGTAAGCTTGTGACATTATCTAAGCTTTCAAGCTAATTACAGAATTTGTAAAAGTAAGGTAGGTAGCTTTGAGCACGATGCAAACTTAGGAAGCTTGCTTTATAGTTAAGAAAGGCTTTAAAATATGTTTTATAATTCAGATCCATGGAATCCTTATGCAGTAAGGGCACAGCCTAGCACTTATTATCATTACGAGCAGGATGACAATTGCAAACATACGTATAATATGCAGAAGCCAAACTATTACCATAATAGTAAGTATTAGGCATGTACTACCTCAGATTCACGATTTACTCGTAATGGCACGAATTTTCTAGTTTAACTTCAATCTGCAATCAGCTGCTTTCTCCCTAAAACAAACGATGACACTTACATTCTCCAAACTTCTCTCATTCTTTAGAATGCTATAATAAACTAATCATTTATAAAGTTTGGTTACATTTTCATCTCACATGAGGGACATAACAGGTTTACTACACTTCCAGAGAAGAAAAACAGACTACTTAATGTGATTAATCCAGACAACATTAATTGGTACCAACTCAAGTTTTAATCAGTAAGGCATGACGAGTATTTATGCTTAACAGGATGATTGGGCATTATTTAACAAACGCGCCTGACCTTCCTTCGTGGATTTAGAAGATCTTCATTGCATGCACTGCTCATTGCGTATGCATGAGCGACGCTGACAATTATCCAGTGCGTTGGAGTCATTTTGTATAATTGAGTCCACTTTATTCGGAACTATAATGCAAATACCTTCATTTTCTTGTTTTTATCCAGTAGCGGTTCGTCAGAATTGTAGACCTTCAGCCTTCAGCATTTGTCGTTATAGCTTTTTTGGTACCCAAATGTATCTTCCTTTTCTATATAGGTACCTAACTTATCACTTGAGAACGGCTGGACCGATTTGCCTCATTTTTTTGTAAAATATTTATAATGGTCCAAATAAAGTAAAATATTGAAAAAGTTGCCCAGAAGATTGGAAATATCGGGAAATATTGTTCCAAGGGATTTTTTTTATAAAATTAACTGTAGGAGTAGCCTCAAGCAGTGTAATATCGTTTGTACGCGGACGTTACACGAATTTATTATTCATTTCCACTGTCTGAATGCGACCGTGCGAATGTGGTTATAAACAATGAATTAAAATCTTTATTAAATGTATCGAATGATCACCTGTTAAAACTCAATCCCACCAAGTGTAAGGCATTGTTATTTGGAGGTACAGCAGAGCGTGCTGAAACTTTCAAAATTTTAGATATTCGTCTGGGCTCTTTAGTGATACCGTTTGCCACCACCGTTACAAACTTGGGCTTTAATATGGACTCCTTTCTAAGATTTCATGAACATGTAAATTATATGATAAAGAAAGGTTACTCGTCTTTAAAATATTTAAAATAAATATATATAGTTTTAGACATTTTCTTTCAGTGAAGACTAAGAAGTTGTTATGTGATTCATTGGTACTCTCCCACTTCAATTATTGCGATGTTATATATGGTCCCTGTCTTCTTGGCGCGGATAGTGCACGTGTTCAAAAACACAAAATTTATGTCTGAAATTCATTTATGGCATAAAAAGACATCGGAGGGCTGGGCTGGGTATGTTTTGACAGACGCAAGCTACACTCATCAGTATTACTTCCACATCCAACGGGTGGGAAGTATTGTATCGCGAAAAAAATTTTCAAAAATTTTTATTTGCTCATTTGCTTTAAAATGGTCGAAAACGCAAAAAAAACAAAATTTGAGCAACAACAAATTTCTTGTCTGTGTGTGTGTGTCTGTGGTGTTTGTGGACACGATAACTTTCGAAAGACTTAATATATGAACTTGAAATTTGACAAACGTATAAATCTCAACTACCCAAAGCGACCTATTGTTTGTGGGGTAAGTAGAGTATCGAGAAGGGGGCGAAATTGGGGGGTAACTACCCTTTTTGCAAATCTTTATTTTTTATTTTTTTTTTTTCGTTTTAGTATATGATTCGTAGTATAACTGCGAGTATTATCAGTTCTTATAAATTTTCGGTGCAGCAAACTGTTTAGAAGATATTAGCAAAAAAGCGACACTTAAAGAAAAGGGTTTTTCCTAAATATCTCCGAATATACTTAATATATTTAAAAACTGAGAATACCATCAGATAGTAAATAAAATTCCTCACAAAAAGTGTCTTAGAATATTTATCCAAAAATTTGACATGTTCGAAATATTTCCAAAAAACCTGTTTTGGACCCTGCTCGTACGATTTTTTTTAAATTTTGGTATTATATAGAAAATCAAATTTCTGATCAGAAAGCACTCTTGTAATTTTTTTGTTAAGCCAATAATTTTCGAGTTATTTGGAAAAAAAACGATTTTAAATATTTATATATTTTTGCTATCACGAGGACTTTTTGTCTTAGAAAAAATGTGTAGAGAGAAAAATTGCTCAAAAGCTGATTACTAATCGTATAGTATAAAAAAATAAGAACTTAAATATCATTTTGACAATTGGATGTGGAAGTATTGATTCAATTTGCAGCGGCTTTTTTCTTTAAAATTATCAAATTCAAAACTCCTCCATATTCGTTTAAAAAAATTAAATTTAGATGTGACGTACACAACATTAATATAAGACGTAAGAACATGCTTGATATACCCAAACACCGTAAAGAAATTTTAATACTAAGTTTTTTGTTGTGCATAGCTAACACAATCAACAAGTGTTAATACAAAACTTTACTACGTCTTGTGGCAAGTTTAGATCTTTGGTAAGACGGCAAATAATGTCTCAGTAAAAAAAATATTTCTTAAATACATAACGGCGATGGAAAGCAAAGTTAGTTTTTTTCCAACATTTTCTTTTCTTTCTTCGCTCTTCTTTGTTCTTCCTCATTTTATTCTATAGATTAGATTGTTACATAGAATATTGAATTGAGTTGCATACTATGCTATAGTACTCGTACATTGTGTTCATTAATTAATTCGGACACAATTTTTATTTTTAAGGTATTATTTTTGATTGCATGGAAGATCAGTGCCTTTCTGGTCCAGAAAGGTAACTGAATGTAGCCCTATTCCAGTTTATTCTCTCATTTTATTTTGCAATATCATTTCTGCTATTATCTTGTATGGTTATAAATACTTGTTATTATTATTATTATTATTATTATTATTATTATAACACACGATTAGCGTAATTCTTTTTTTGTCTTGATCGTTATGGTCCCGGGAAAGATTCAGCAAAATAAATTGAAAGTCTGAAAAATATATGCTTGTGCTCAATGACGATAGCAACCGCATATTTGGTTGAATCATTTTTATTTTTTTCGTGTCATGGTCCCTGGAAAGGCTTTGGCAAAAAAGTCGGAGAAATTGTAAAGGAAAATAGGAAAATGTGAAAAACCATAAAGCTGGATTAAATGAAAAATTTCGAAGAACGCTTTCTAGTTTAATTAATTTAAAATTAGATCGATTTTTGCTTTATTGTTGATTCGTGTATAACAAATGTTTTATTTCGATTCCAATAGATGCCGCCACGTGTGCAAATGTCGTGTGGCTACTGACAGAATTCATCTTGCATGATAATTCTGAATGTACTCCTCCTCGACCAAATGCTCGAACAACTGAGTATCCAGTATATCCAGTAGCTTGCCACTAATTAAAAAAAACGATAGCAAGCAGAWTTACTAAAATTTGAACATGACAACGTCTAGTTTCTCTATTTTCTTGTGTAGAAGAAAAAAAGGATGAATGTTTGCTACTCATGAACTTTTATCGAATAAAACCGTTCGATAACATTCTGTCAGAACTAATAAATCAAAGTAATCTTACTAATATCAATTTGGTTTTTACTTTGGATACAGCAACCATATTCCGTGTGCGCTCTTAGACGAAGTTACTTATTGCATAATCACATTGTGAAATCATTCACCCTTAACCTTACCAGTCTTCCAACTATTCATAGTGACTGTAGGTTTCTTGTCTACCGTTTATTCCTATAGATCTTTATAAAAGGTACAAACATTTCCATCCCTTTCGGGCAGATTGCAGAAAAAAAACTTTGAAAATCACTGCACATTTGCATGAATATCTGAGCACGAGTCGCCACTGCTTTAATTAAATCACGTTCTATTGAAACTATCTGATGAGAGGTTAGCGGCCGCACTCATTCTTTTACGTGCCTTGATCTGCCTAAACAAGACCGTTCTTCGCAGGTGGGAATAAATCGTAATTACTCTGACATAATTCATTAGGCAATTTTAGAGGCATGGTCCGCCAAGCGCGCGGTATGTTGTTATTTTGAAAAGGATTAATTAATTGTTTGTTCTGCAATTATAATCGCTGCCGCTATTAGTTAAGGTGCTAATGGTAGGAATAAATGGTCACAGGAAGCAGGTATATCTAATCGCGGATCAGCGCGTTAAAATGAACATCTTGCTTTATGTGAAATCAACGGAAGTGTTAATGACACAAACAATTTAATTCGGATATCTGGATTATACTACGAGTTTTCATATTTTATGAGTCTAAGAAACTAGGAAAAGAAAAACTCCTTACGTTGAGGCAAAGTTTGTTTCTATTTTAATATAGTATAGGATACATATTACAAGTATGGAATAATATGTTTATTTCTGTAACTTTGAACCAATGACAAAATGTCCAACAAAAGTTTTTTGGCTAAGTATTTTTTATTTGGTAGCCTTTGTTTTGTTTTTGTCTAGACGAGCATATCCATGTCAGCATTTTTTGAATGGCAACAAAGCGATTTTTTTGCCTTTTGTATAGCTTTTCTATCATAAATACTATTAATGCGTTATAATACTGTATTTGACATGGTACATTTATTTTTATGTACTGATTTAAAAAATAGCATGCCGTGGAAATTAATTGACGTACAAAAAATAAAAATAAATTAATAAAAAGGCGTTTTGCTGTACAGTTCATATTTACGAGAATAAACTTGTTATTCCATACTTTTCAATAACCCTGTATATTAAATCGAGTGTAAACTAATTACCACTATAATTATTTGCTATAACACTAATGAATTACTTTATATTCCTTTGGTGCCTCCGACAACAAATCGATAAATTTTAAGCTGCACTCTATCAATTAAATGAACTAACTCGACTACATATTATTTGTAAACAGGTTAGTATACTGGTGGGTTACTCTTGCCTTTCAACATTTATTAACCAACTCATTTCTACATATGAGATTCTCTACCTCAATTCTAATTTGTGAGTGATATTATCTAAATCTAATTAAAATTAAGCATACTTACTATTTTAGATCCGATTGCCGTCTTTTAATTATTCTTAACAAGCCACAATTTGTAAGTAAAATGCTTCGCCTCTGTTAACCAATTCTAAATTAAAAGTCCGAAGATTCCTACCTTGATAAAGCTTATACTAAATTGTACAGAAAAATTAGGCTTTATATCAAATAATAATAATTCAAGACACTAATTTTACAGGCTATGTCCGTTCCAATACTTGCCAATAGTAATCATTAATCAATAGGATTACTTGTATGTTGAAGTGTAGACACTGACATGACTTTTATAATCATTAACCAATGCAATCGACTGTATTCACAATACTTCTCGTTCAGGGAATCATAGTCAATTGGGTATTATCAATTTTTTGAAAATTACGTAAAATGAATCTTGAAGTGCATATATATCGTATGCCATGTTAWAAAAAACAAAAAAATATTTGTAGGTAGAGAATTTCAGGTCTGAAATTCGAATCTTAKGAGTCACCGCCAAMACGCTTCTAACCAAGGTTATTCAACTCGTGACGTCAAGTGTCATGTAAGCACTACCGATGAGCGTGCTGTTTAATGGTGTAGCATCATTCTTGTATTGGAAAAGCTTTTGTGTGGTGTTTATTGAAAGGACGGTGTAAGAGGTCGCACCAAAAGTGATTTGTGTAATTTTACAAGCATATATTATATATGGAAAACAACAAGTTTTATTATTCTTTTTGGGGTTATAAGTGTTTACTATTCAGTTTCCATTTTGTTATAGCTTGAAGAGGATATGAAAAATTATTTGCGTTTTAAGTTGATAGAGAGAAATGTTATAATAAAGAACGACGTTGTTCCCCATATACTCGACTGTTAGCCAGACCGGAAACGAGCCGCAAGAGCCCCGAAAATAAATGGTAATTTATATTTTATCTAACCTCTAAAATAAATGTGAAGTTTAGGGTACATTTTTGATTCTTACATTTAATGTTTCCAACAACCCACTGTGATCAAATTATCAATACTACGTTAATTTGATAAAAAGTTCACTTATGCTGTTGCTTTTACGTTTCTCATCTCCGCCGCGTTGAACCACTTGTCGCTGTACACAAATTCCATAACAATGAACATGCCTTCAGAAGTCATAACTCATAAGTATTTCACTTTTTCTTGGCGTATTTTAATTCGCTTGTCACAAAATGAAAGCAAACAACAAATTAATAAATTGACGGGCTGAGGCTGACGCGTGACGCGCTGACCCCAGATGTAAACAAGCGGCCATTTACAAGACACCTGACGTCACGGCCAATATGTTCGCGTTTTGGCGGTCCCTTTAAATATTCACATTTTTAATATTAAAAATATACCTTACGATCCATTTTTTCGAACTTATAGGCTGCCACAGCTGTTTTGTGGATTAGATGCTATCTATTAATATGCAATTTAATAGAATATAAATACATGGCAAATACCCAATTGTCACAGAATTGTAATCTTCCCATATTTCTCACTTTACACGATATAATGATTCTGAGGGTTTCCTTTCAAACTTATGCGCTAATAAGGCGATTGTCGTAATTTAAACAATAAATGCTACGTGATATACCTAGTCCCATTAACTGAGCTATTTTTAAATACGGTCATTTTTCCAAAGGAAATAAACCTTTATCGTTTTGCCAACTCCACTCTTTTTTGCCTCTATCTCTTTAATTTTCCTATGTACAAAAGATCTTGTATAGACTTATGCATAGTTTGATGCCCTGTGACTATTGCTTTGAAGACATCGTGGACGTTTTCTCTAAAACTACAGAAAAAAATCAGTAAAGTCATCAAGACAGTGGAGTCAAACTGTTGAACTAGCGAGAGCTAAGGATCCCAAATTAATTCGTAACTATATAATTCTACAAATGCTTATATCTGAAATATATTAACAGCTGTACAATTTCCCTCACCTTCAAATGTTGGTTGCCCAATACTTGCGTTTCGTCAATACTTCCACGTAGTTCCAGGCGAGGCGTAATCTTAAAAGTTCATCTCCTATTCGAAAACGTTAATATTTTACCACATTTCCGTACGTTCTAATCACCTTTCCAAAACTTAGACAATTAGTATTGTCTATCAAAATACTCCTAGTATATAATTATTCCATTTGAGTAAACTATGACGTACAAGTATATTGGGGTGCAGTAAGCAAACTGCTAAAGAACAGACTAGAATCGGTCAGGAAGAATCTAAAAAACAGAAATAATGACTAATGGAGCCTTCACGATACTGTATGTACCAATCAACGTACTGACTCATCAACTCAATCAGATGACCGATTTGCTCCTAAGGTACCTCGTTCCAGGCTACCTCTACATCATGAAATGCCCTTATACAGGTAGTATTTGGTAATGAGGTAATTTTATTTCTTCCACACCAAATGGCTGAAATATAGCAAGATCTTAGTGCCCAATGCAAAAAGCTGTCGTTCATTTGTTCAACGTAGTCATAAATAACTCTACTTACCTGTGGTCGCGCTTTGTTTTGTTGAAAAAGTGAACCGGGTAAGGTTTTGAGACAGGGTAAAACTTGTGGTTCCACTTCCTTCGTATACCGTTGGGTGGTCATATTACCTCTGATGAAGAACAAAGCTTTTGACCACCATGCAAATCCACGTTGCGAAGGGATAACATATTGCCATTCTTGGTTCCAATGTGCTTCTTCTCTGCATCACTTACGCCAAACCTCAATGGTGATGAGCAGCAGCAGATAAGGACGGTATGAATACAATACTATAGGACTTTCATGTTCCGTAAACCATTGGCATTGATTTACAAACACTTTTTGAACCAACAGTCGAAAACGACGATTTTTGGCCTTCTTAGATTCATCGCTGACATCCTGTACCTATCATATCTTTCTTCGCCATGTTCTTCCTGTTTGTTCTGGTAGCAATACATCTATATAATAAACCGTCCTCAGGCAAATGAGTGACTGGTCATCTATCAAACTCGCTACGTTGATGAAAATTGACGCAACTTATCGCACTAATCATACTGACAAATCAAAGAAGCTTTTAGAAATGTGGCTGCATATGTTAAATAAAAATTGCCAGTGCATCGATAATTCTGATGAAAACTGAGCGATTTTTGTTTTATTAAAAGGAAATAAATAAAACAAACACTATTGCATGTTCATATTGCTATGTGAGTCAGCATGCATACTATATTTTCGTCGTTACAGCCTAACGACTATCACTTCACAACCAGGAAACTGCGTAACCTAAAATCCAGGGATCTGCTAAAGCGACATAATCTGTACGACAGTGTCGTGTAACGGATTCATGTGAGCGCAAGAAGTCACATATATTCCGACTGCACATATAAATGTAGATTTTGTGCTCTGATTGTTAGTCACAGTTCAAATCTTGTAGGTTCGATAGCCTTTGAATGGCGCACGCAAAAAACAAGGCAGCCGTGACTGCCAAAGCGTGCTTTGTTTGAACTGCAATCAATCTGCGAGTGATATGGTGGCATCAGATTACACGAAATTCGCACCTCATAGCTCTGGAATAATGACCGAAGCAAATCGGAAAACGAGATCCGATTTTGTACACAAATTTGCCATTAGCCGGTTGGTTCACGGCCGTTTCGGTACCTTGACTCGCAGGAGTGTAAGTCAATTTTTTCCCATAGCATGTCTAAGATGCTCTGGCTTGTGCGATTGAAATCGAGAGTGAAGAATCTGAGACTTGTAAATTACGCCACTCTGTAGAGTTTTTTTTGTGCTGCTCTGTCGTTTGCCGAAAAGGATCTTGTGACATTGATATGTGGAATACACGGAAGATTAAACCAGTCCAAATCCAGCTAAATGAGAGTGCATACTCCGCCATTCCTGTATCTCATCATGTTGATCTTCCATTATGTACTCGTAAAACCTGAAATGGTCAATGTTTTTAATAGTAGTTAGCGTATATTGTAAACTGAGCTTGCACAATAATTCATTCAATTGTCTCTTTAGGACTGGTCTATGTGGGGGATCATTGTTCTACGAGATAACGCACATTATTTGCGCGTTCAGAAACGCCAGTTTTCAAAATACGCCTCATATCCAGTATGTTCAAATTACATTAAATTTAAAAACTGAGAGTTTCTGAAGTGTTAGACGATCATTTTTGTTATCTTGTTTTAAGGAGAAAACACAAGTTTACTGTTGATGGCCATTCTAACTCAGGAATTGATTCATTTTTTCTGAAACGTTTTGCCAACGCTACCATTTCAAAAGGTCTCCTTTAGAACTATTCCTCACACGTTTGTTTAATGATGTTTAATAATTAGTGAGTAGCTTCACGGAAACATTTTTCTTTAACTGAAATTATTTTTATTCGCAAATGTTAAGCCGTATTTTACCACTCTAACAAATGACCATTTTCTTCAGTTTATAGCTAACCGATTTGTTTACATATATCAATTCGCAAACCGCAGGTTAGGCTAAAAAAAAGCCACCTGCGCTTAACTACCCAATCGAATTCCTAAGCTTTTTTTACCTGGCTATTTCTTAGAAAACGTAATCAGCCAGTCAGAATGATGAGCCGTAATAGCAAAAAATTAATGAAGCGGTCTTTACACCTTGCCAATCTGTCAAGTTATTATCAGCTAATATTTTTTTATTACACAACTCCACGTCTCCAGCGTTGTAATTAGTCTAGGGCAATTCTTTTTTTTATTTTGTTACAAGTTGAATAGTTGCCTTAGTGTACAGTTGCATAGTAATTTATCTTCTACTATCTTTTTAAGATACTTTAACAGTATATTGAAAAAAAATGTAGGTGAAGTTTGACTAGTCAGAATCATATACAGGTAGTCATTTACCGAAACAAAAATAGGCTATGCGAATTCTTCATTGATGTGTTGTGGACGTCTTTTGCTAAAAAATACATATATTAGTTATAAACAGCTGGTATTTTCACTCTCAGGTTAGCACTATTTCTTAACACAACTGCATCGATGTCAAGGTTGAAGTTTAGGGTGATCTTCATCTCCACGTGATAAAGTAATCATGCGTACCCAGAATAATTTTTAATTTCTACCTCTTGCAAGAATTACCTTTCTCAAAATGTCGCAACCTATAATGTCAAATTGGATAAATTTTTATTTTTTCTTTGTGTTTGCTTTTGTACGGAAGACTACATATTGCGCTCCTCTAACATAAAAACAGCTCAATTTAATCCATTTTGAATACCTATACTTATTTGTGCACCATTATGGTGGTTCTTTGCTTTGCGTAACCAATCTTTATATACCTCATTTAGATGTCTTTGGAATCAAATAATAGTCTACAGTCAACAACTGCAAGTGTAGCATACTTCTTATAATCGTTCATTGACAAGTTTATAATCGCATGGAACAAATCATAATTGCCGTATGTTCGTAATCGATAGCTGCGATATATTTGATGTAGTTGGCGAAAAAAATTATTTTTCAAGTGCAAATGGGAAACATTCCAACATTTCGGTCCCCGTTATGTGCATGTGGGATGTTGAATTCAAAACGTTAGTTGCAAACGGGTGCGGGGTGGTGTAGCGCTGGGTCAGGGACGCTAACGATAGTTGAACATTTTTAAAGTATCGATACTTTGAGGTAGAAGCGTCGATATTTGACATCGATTCCCAGCCATATCGATACTTTGGCTATGGTATCGAAAAGGCGGTATACTAAAGATATCGAACAACCGATTCAGTTGCGTCGCTATTTCTACGAGCGAATTCAAGTTCTTGCGGATTTCCGATAAGTAACACCGCATGACAATGTGTTTTTTTGTTTACTGGATAAACGCTAGCTTTTATTTAGACTTCAATTTTTTTTAATTAACAAATAAGAACCATTTAATTTAATGTCATGAGTATAAAGTTACCGCATAATAGATAATCGTAATTGAAAAATGCCGTTTCTGATACATTCAAATTTAAAAAAATCCGAAAAGCTGGGCTATAGGTAGCACGGTTTCAATAACATATTGCACTTTTAAATCGAATATTACATTATGTTCCATTTAAATTAACAAAATAGGTTATGGTCAACGGTAATAACAAGAGATCTTGATAAATAGTCGACTATTTACACGGTCATCAATTTTTCGAGATCAAGTTGAGTTTGATAGGATTATTTCCTGAATCACATTTTAAAATATGAAATCAAAAAACATAAACCGAATCGACTAGATCCCTGTCTCTGACATTTTTTATTTATTTGACATAAAAAGGACATAATAGTGTACTTGATTTCAGGTACCTATTAAAATAGTGGATTCTGGTATTCGATAAGTAATAGTCGCTGATATCAACGTCTGATTAGTTATTTTCAATCATAACTACGAATGTGATTTGCCAAAATTTAATTTAACAGATGAAGGACATAATCTCTTATCAATTGTACACCACGCATACTCAAATTTATTTTTAGATGATAGACCAAACAATTTTGTATAAAACATTTTATCCAGACGGTGTGGCCCAACACCCAACATTCGAGCACATAGATATCACTTGTGTTTACAACAAAAGCGATTTTCAGCAAAATTGTTGTTAAATGGTATTTATAGTCGTTCCAGCAAATTGTTATTAAAATATTTTAATTAAAATCATTTTTCAAGGAAGTAGATTCGATGACCTAGATTAAAATATAACGTTTTATTAGTGTTCCAAGAGTTCCCTCTTTAAACCAATATAGCAGGTGTTATAGGTTATACCTAAAACCATCTCTCAAAAGCGTACCCGCCTACATGGGTTTAAAAAAGCAAAATCATCAAACATTCCGTAACAGTTAATTTATATCTTTATTACTGTCGCATTATACAGCCAAAATGGATAACACAGACATACAAGCGTTCGTAGGTTTTCATAGATCCATAAAAGTGAAAAATTCATTTTATATCCAGTTTTTACGTTCGTCGTCCGCATTTTTAAAATACGAGACTCGTCTCGACATCAAAAAACTATAAATTACGTCCCATTCAAGTCGAAAGCGCATCGCCCGGTGGTTTACTGCAACCACATAATTCTGCTGCGCTTTAAAAAATTCCACAATTCCCGGTTTAACAGCCGCGTGCAACTGGTTTATTATGATGTATTAATATAATAAACGTCTGCACTGGTGCCGGTTTTCAGTATTATTTATTCGAGTTTTCTTCTATTGCAGTGATATTAGCAGTACGTGATTCCTCCTGCCCCAGAATATGCAACTTACAAGGATACGGCGATCCTGTTTGTGGCACCGATGGAGTTATCTATCCGAACATCTGTGAGCTGAAGAAGAAGACGTGTGGGAAAGGTAAGAACATCTGAAAGCTTTCCAAAGGTATCACATTTGAACTGATATTTTGTGTGTATGATATAGGTAGGTACTACTTCAAAACAAAATAAGTATTTAATGAATCAAGATTCAGTTCTAAAGAAACAATTTTTTTAATGGTTTGCAGGTGATATAATTCGTATAAATACCAGGTGTTTCAATCAAAACGAGCCACCCTCAATAATTCCAATGATAAACAAGTTCGAGGAAAATTGTCAGAAAAACCCTCTACCCCTGGCAGCTCGCGCCCTTAATTTTTGAATAGGGAAGAGGGGTCAAGCAATACTTCATTTTGAAGGTATTTCAAAGCCTTTTTAAATTAAATAATTAAATTTTTAAAGTGGTACACATGAACCGCTACACAAACGATCAGAGGCGGCTCAAATGCTCATCTGCAGATGTCTAGTAAACTATTGGCACACGAATTCTTTGACGAATTGCATCAATGATGCTACTTGCGTTTCAAAAATCTTCGAGTTCAGTTTGTACCAGAAGGAAAAATCTGGGGGTTTAAGATCTATAGATCTTGCTGGTCATTTAATAGGTCTTCTCCATTCATTCAATACCTCGGAAAATTTTCATCAAGGAAATGCCTGATAGGGGCAATATAATTAAGAGGTACTCCGTCCTGCGGAAAAACTAATTCATTAAAATTGAGTTTATTATCTTTTTCCATGGTCGCAATGATATGTGGTTAAATTAGTGTTTCTACCATTGCTAGATAAAGCTGACCGTTGAGATTTACCTCAATGAAGAAAAGACCTACGATATGATCACCTTATATCGCAGTCCACACGTCACGTTTTTTTCGTATCCGAGTGTGAACTTCAGTATCTGGAGTTATCCAATTAACACGGGCGTTTAAGAAAAATGTAGACTCGTCTGAGAAACAAATATAGTAAGGATACCTGGATTATTGTTGATACTTTTAAAAGAATTCCAGTGGTCTATCAAATTCGTCTTCACTTAATTTCGTGCGCGAGGTAAATTTCGACAGAATGAAACTTATGTAGAAGGAATCCTGAAAACCGATGACATGCTGACTACAGAAACTTGTGATACCATTTGAACAGATTGCGTACTTTCAGTGAGAGCCGACATGACCCAAAACGGCAACAACGGTAGCTCCATCAGCAACAACTCGGACGAGTGTACATTTTCGATCCTGAAAAATTTTCCCATAGGTTTCAAGGCGTATTTGTGGTGAGCAAGCTTATCTGGTTGCAATTTACTGAAGTTGCGAACAGCGGCTCTAGCACAGTCATTATTGTTGTAAAATCTTCTTCTGCACTTCAAGGGTTAGGATCCTCAGCTGGTTTCGTCCCCACGTTTACCCATCCTTCTGAGCCTACCTAACTCTCTTATGCCTATGGGTCTGTAGTGTACTGCTTGTTTCACCAACCTATCATCGTTCATTCTTTCTACATGCTGCCTCCATTTTAATGAGTACTGATGTATTATGTTGCTTATTGAGAACATGTTCAATTCAGCCATTATTTCTTCATTTCTTATTTGGTCGTTTAGTGTGCAACCTTTTGTTCTTAAAAATTTCAACAACCCGCAAGCGTTGCTTGTCTTGCTTTCGTAATCCCAAATTTCCGTTGTACTGCAATTGCTTCGAATGCCGGGTATCATTGCCGACTAGTCCGGGAAGCCATAGAGATTGAGAAACACAAGGACAACTTTAACCGGCAAAAGGAAACTCTTAAACTAAGCAAAGCCTGGCTACCAGCACTTTATAATACCAAAATTGCCAAGTACCGAACAGGCACTGATAAGGGACCACCGCGGCATCAATACGGTTTACGCGCCAGATCCTAGTAAGCAACACGACGTCAGTTTGACAATTTGCCGCAGAAGTTGAACCAAGACAGAAGCACTTACAGGCCTCTGAGGATGCCGGTCACTCGAACCGGTGAAACGTCATGGATAACACCCAACCGACGACGGCTAGAAAGCCCGATAACACTGTTTTCTACAATTTCATTCTTGTTTTATTACTTATTTTGTTTTGCAGTGCTCTTTGTATGATGCCACACATCATTTGGTATTTATGTATTTTGTTTATTGTATCTTCATCATTTTTGGAGGTAGAATATTAAAATGTGACACCTGTTCTATGAGCACTTCGTTTAGTATACGGGTTGTTTTTTTATAAAAGCCATATCTTCCGTCTTTTTTCTGATATTTTTAGATTATACTTCTTATAATATTTTATAAAAGTGTTAAACTGCGTTTTGTAGGTCGTCTTACTGACTTTTTCAAAAGTATTTAGTCATCATTTACACAATTATTATTAGCAGGTGCCATTCTTATCCCGGGTTAGTTTCTTGTTTCCATTCTCACATGGCATCGTCACTGTATATGTTGAATAGGGTTGGTGACAGACTGCACCCTTGTCTAACTCCTCTTTTGATTGTTATTGGGTCTATTCTGTCTTCTTCTTCTATTAAGTGTCTTGAGTAACCTCGTTGATCCATAATTTTCCAAGGAGTGGTTCTGTTTACCCGATCGAAAGCTTTTTCGTAGACAATGAAGGCAATACGAGTTTCTAGATTATACTCTCTACGTATCTCTATCAGTTGTAGGACTATGGTGATATTGCCGTTGCAGAATCTTCCTTTACGAAAACATTCCCGTTCTTCTAGTAGTAAGTGTATCAATAATTGTTTTAGCGTATTATTTATAAATTAAGCATACAATCTGTATATACCGTTTAATAGACATACCCCTGTAGTGTCCACAGTTGTTTTGATCTCCCTTTTTATATAGTGATATTACTTATGCCGCCTTCAATTCTTCCGGTACTTTTTTCTGTTTCCGACATTTGCTCAGTAAATAAGTGTAGTATTGTCAGTTCTAATATAGCCCACCATATTTCATTAGTTCTATAGGTTTATAGTGTCAGTTCAAACTGCTTTTTGGTTTTTCATTTGTTCTAAAGCTTGTTTTAATTCATCTAACGAGATCTCATCTCCTGCGTTTGGGACTTCTTCACAACTGGAGTCTATTATTAAGTTGGGCTTTGGTGTTCATGTTCATGTCTTTCGTGTTCTTTTTCTTGTTCTGCCCAATGCCTATATATAGTTCTGGATAATGTTCGATGCATGTATGCCTGTCTGTTATTGTCGCATGATCTTGTAAGTTACCATAAATTAAATAGGCTGGATCATTCCCCGTCTGTTAAATGAGTTTTGCTCAAAATACCGTTATCTTTTGCAGCTGCAACCGGGTAGGACGTTTACTACTAGCTAGTCTCATTGCTGCTCCTTACACTTACACCAACTTGCCTTGTAAGAATCAAATCATATTTCAAGTGTAAAGAGCTCTAAATGACCTATTTCAGAACGAATCAATTTGCATACATCCGCCATCTTTTCGCTTTACGTATCATTGAACGTTCTCCTTCTTCCCTTTTAATTATTTTTTTTAGGATATGTAAGACAGTAGACTGCTGAATACACAATCTCCTCGCTCTATCTATTTGCCTATTTACTGCTACGCGTACACAATTTGAAGGTATACAACTCTTCTGCGACGCCCCAATGTATATTTCACATTTATACTCGTATTTTTTAAGAAAGTGCCCGCAGGGTAATTTTATGTGAATTACAATGGCGCGATTGACTGTTTAAGTGTAAATATGTGCAGTTATTTAATTTATACAGACGTAAAACCTAAAAAATAATATATGACTAGAATTTTACGTATGAAATAAAAATTGAGGTTTCCTTAAAAAAATAAGTTCCGTTGGCCACACCGTTTAGATGAAAGTTTAGTTTTAAGAAATTGCAAGTAAACTAAAAGACTTTACTGATTCTATTCTAATCTTTTTTGAGTTCACTATATTAGAGAGACTTGCGTTTATGTCACTATAATGATGAAAAACTGAGGACGAATAACACTAGAATATAAACTTGCAGGAATATAGTAGCATATTAAGAGAACCTTACACCTTTAGAGGTAGATAGGTTTCTGATAATGAAAAACTAGGTTTCCGGGATCTGCTCCGCGTTGTCAAATGTTGATCCTCCACTGGACCGTTGAACTGACGACGTTTCGGCACGGTCTCACGTGCCATCTTCAGGTCTTCTCTGCTGCTGCTGCTGCTGCTGCTGCTGCTGTTCTGCTCCGCGTTACACGGCTACAACTGATAATATATATATATTAAGAGAACCTGGCCACCAAGTATTACTGAAACCTTATAAGACATTTGCGCGACAAAAAGGCTTATTTAGTCACACAAAGTTTAAAATGAAAGAAAATTCGAGAAACATAAAATAGGAATAAGTGAAAGTGTACTAAAAGTTTCGTGTTATTAAGAAGCGCCATGAACTCTTTCGATATAGCTTCATCAACTGTAGCAGAGTAGTACGATGCCCACGTACGATCTTATCACTTCAAGAACATCTACCACACTATTTAGATTCATGTGTGGTTCGTAGATAGAGCCGTTATACTGAAATGGCTTTTTTAAATTGAGGTACCTACATAATAGCGTGATAATTACCAACCAGAGAAAGAATAGGCTATCAGCTTGCATGTGGCATGAGCCGCTTAAAGACGAAAGAAAATCGAGTAATCCATCATAATTATTTGTAAAAGTAACCGACTTATACGGAATTGGCAGTAATTATTGGCTTTTTAATTAAAGACCTCACAAGGTGCAGGTGCATTCTCTTCATACTTAACGGTATGCTTCAAAAGAGACTACGATGTATTCTTGTATAGTTTATTGCATATTCATTTTGCTTTCGACTTCCTTATGCGAATAGCACCTAATTTTTATTGTCGACTCGAAAGCTGGAAGGTTCCTTCCATATATAAGATTACTTTAGTATAGTTTGTAAAATAATATGCACTCGCGTGCATCGACCACACTCATTCAGACACTTAATCGACCCTTATCCATATTCGCATTTCGATAAGTATAATGCTATTTAAAAATTAAAGTCAGCGAAACTGCAAAACCTATTATATCCACTTTATACATAGTAAACTTTAAGGACAAGTTTCGTAATCATCCTTGTGTCATTGATTTGCAATACATTCTGCATTTTTTATTTATAATTTCAAAACACGTAGTTAGACATAACACTCTATTGTATTACTGCTGTGTATTACATTTATCTTTTAAAAATAAAGAAATAAAATATTACGTATGCATAATACAAATACTTTTCTTTGAAGTTATTGTTACCTGAAAGTAAGGACATTGTGAATCGAAATCAAATATCTGGGTCGATCAAAATGCGCGCAAACAGCAGTGCGACTATTGATAAATTTAATTTTAATAGCTAGTACGTAAACTTGTGGAGACTTGTGGATAAGTGTGGTCGAAAGCATTTCTTTTTTGGTCGCAAATTAACAAAAATCAGTTTACATCTTAATCAATGCAGTTCCTATTACTGGTCTTGTAAAAATTTTGAGCGTATAAATGTGCATTGGTTCTGATATCTACCTATTTTAAGCAATTACCAAATCGTACAGATTTGCAAAGAAATATGAAGCAGATCCTAACGAATAGTCTATCCATTTCACAATTTATACTTTGCATATTGCTTGTGTCAGTATTGTGTTTTCGTGTCGCTGTGCACCCTCTCAGTTGGAGCCGATATGGAGCTGGACTACAATTATGTCATACCAGATGGAAAACTAACAATTTCAGTATTTAAGCGATTCATTTTATTTATATATATTCATTTCCCATAGTGTATGTTTGACAACTAAAGTAATATACTGTATTAAAAATGTTGCTTTGGTAATTCCATTTTTTGAATTTTTATACTAATTCCTGACATATGTTTGGGTGTCTGCAAGTGGGCATAAGACCCAAAAGCTTCCTCTGGAAGCAGAACGAATAAGACACTAAGACAGCTTGTTACTAAATTCTGGAGATTGTAGTCTACAGGAACCTGGTAGCTTTCGTCAAAAGGAATGTAAAATTCTTATTTGCTACATGATAAATCGCCTTTCTCATTATATGGTTTTCCTTGCCAAGCTCTACAGACATGGATAATCGTCTCAAATAAAAGCAATTAATTACTACATGTACATGTAGATTGTTTTGCTTTTATCACGATAAATAATATACAATTTTTTTTCGGACATCCCTTTATTTAATTTTTTCTACCTTCTATGCTTTCGGCTTCTTGTGATGAGATTATTTGACATTAACGCACACTGTATATAACACTCCAATTAAAAAATGGCTAGCACTCAAAAATTGATTTTTGCTTTCAGGTATAAAATTATCATCAGATCCCAATCTCTGCCAAAGATCATCAGGTTCAAAATGTGAACACAGATGCGGTACAGAAAAAGATCCAGTCTGCGGTACAGATGGAAGAACCTACCTCAACAGATGCATGCTGCAAGTGGAAATGTGCAGGTAAAATTGAAAGATCCTTAGATTTGCCACGTTTTTGTGAACTTTGTTTGTTTGTAGAGTGGGCATAGCGTTATCACACCTTGGATCGTGTAATAACATCAGTGCACACAGGGAGAACTGCCCTGTGGACTGCAAGCAAGCTCCTCAAGATGGTCCCATTTGTGGGAGTGATGGAAATGTGTATAAGAGTACTTGTCAGATGAAGTTACTGACCTGTGGGTAAGAACAACGTAGATTTTCGATAATTTCTAATAATCTGAGCATACAGTATGTTTATCATGCAAAAATTCAACGACAGTTTGTACATACCTATATAGAATAGTAAGTGCGGTAAAAACCGTTAATTAAAAAATGTTAATGTGAAACAAGAATAATAAGGTTGGTATTGCAATTCTGAAGAGAGAACAGTAAATAAAGAAGTAGAGCAGCAAAGCTTATAAATACAGACTGTTCTTCTCTTCTACTAGACGAGAGCTTGTGTTCAACAAAGCAAAGATTTTTTCCCATGGAGCATATTCGAAGATCTAGCTAAAATGCCTAGAATCTGTTTTAGTACAAAACCATTCGATACCATCCTTGTGGAGTTGCGTAACTATTGAGTTTCAGTGTATATCCCCAAAATTTTATAAATAAATCATTTGACAAATCTGACAACTTATTTTGTAGAATATGCAAATAAATTTATCCCAGTAACTTTCTTGGAGGAGTAATAGAACCAGAAGTAAAATTACCAATTATTCCAGCCCACACATTATTTTGAAATCGTAATGAAATAATTGTTTAACCTTGGTTACCAAATTTAGGAACTCCTGGCAATATACAATAACCGGTATACAGGGTCTGCCACCTAAAACTCCCCAGGGTCGTATTTTCAATATTTTTTTAGGTACAACCTTAAGTTATGTGTCAAATTGTAGGTTTAAAAATAGCATTGTGAGTCTCCAAAAATTTTTTTGCAACTATGATATTTTGCAAATAAAGTTAATTTTTATAACATTATATTTATGTTTTTATTATACATCGCAGGGTATTGTTTTCTAGCATCTCTCGCTTTAGAAACAAATTTTGTACTTCGTTTATTTTAAAGTTACTCTAAATTTTGGGGTTTTGTGTACAGCGATGGGTCTGTAGGTATATGTACCGTAATAAGCTGTTAAACTAACACTTAAAAAATTGTGAACAGCCCTGTTAACAAAATGTAGCGGCGACTAGTTTTTCTCGTTTTCATTAAGAAGTCAAAATTACGCATACATTATAATGACACAAACTGAAGAAGACAAAAGTCGGTATCCAACTATGAAGAAATATTTATTATACCGGATAAAGTAATAATATATTTATAAAAATTTACTTTATTTGCAAAATATCATAATCGGCAATAAAATTTTGGACACTCACTATGTTATTTTTAAAAAGTTTCAAAAGACCTACAATTGACACATAATTAAAAAAATAATGAAAATACGAGCCTGGGCAGTTTTAGGTGGCGGACCCTGTATATTCTGTCATGATGAATATTAGAAAAATATTTCTAAATTGTTTGACAGGAAATCTTTGAACGCTAATACAGTTTGTATGTCTGATCATGTGACATGTGATAAGTTTTACCAGAAAAGAAAAAGTTCAGTTTACGAAGACGAAATATATTTCATCACTGTCTGAATCAAAGATTCAATAACAACAATAATAATACATAAAAACCAAAATTTATTTAAGAATTTTCTGCTCTGGGAGTGTTTATAATAACTTTTCTAAGAAGAAACGCTATCACTAATCCAGAAACTAAAATTGTGTTTTTAGCGTTTTCCAAAGACGTTATTTTCCGCTGTTGTCCATCTGATGATATCTACTTGATGTCAACTGTTCAACGAATTGGGCTCGTTAGATCGGTCCTGGCCTATACAGGGTGTCTCTAAATTCGATGTCATAATTTATAGTGCGTATTCCTGACGTGAAATCATGACGAAAAGTCTACATAAAMATGTKTCCGAAAATGCTTCATTTTTGATATACAGAGTGTTGAAGTTAAAAACAAGATTTCGATTTCTTTTATTTTTTACAGAACGGTTTTTTGAATCTTTACGAATTTTGGGAGAATGTTATAATAGATCACGGCTAATAATCTGGCATAAACCATTTTTTGATATGTGTAACAGAGGCGGCGTAGGGGGAGGGGCAGAAGGGTTTTCTCTTTGAAAAAAAGTTGTGTGTGAGATGTCAAAAAGCTCGTCACTATTTTCAGAAAGTGCAACAAATAAGGTACAAAAAAGGTCCTCTTATTGCATTTCGCTAGAACAAACCGCTTTCGAAAAAATCGACAAAACCTGAATTCCTACAGGTTGGCGTAAATAGACCAAAAATTAACTTTTTTTATTTTCCAAAGAAATTAACGTTTATATGGCAACAATTTTTTTGAATTAATCGCACTATATCATGATAAATGGTCAGACACAATGATTACCATCATATCTAAACAGTGGCGGTAATTTGGAGGGGGCAAGAAGTCTTTTTTATAAAAGGATTGTTTCCACATTTTAAAACCGTTACAATAATTATAAAGACCAGTAAAATATAAAAAAGAAAAATTAAATTAATTAATTAATTAAATTAAACTAATTATTTTTTAAAGCTAGATATGCAACTTGCATTTGGCGTTATTAAAAATCTTTAAAAAATGCAATTTCTTAATTTTACAACAATAGATTGTCTTAGCAGTATAAAATGTAAATTTTTCTTCTTTTAATATTTTTAACTGATCCTCATAATTTTTGAAACAATTTAAAAATGTGGAAACAATCTTTTTATAAAAAAAGACTTCTTGCTCCCCCTCCCCAAATTGCCGTCGCTGTTTAGATATGGAGGTAATCCTTATATCTGAACATTTGCAATGATATAGTTCAATTACTTTTAAAAAGTTATTACCATATAAACGTTAATTTCTTTGGAAAATAAAAAAAAGTTAATTTTTGGTCTATTTGCGCCAACCTGTAGGAATTCATATTTTCTCGATTTTCTCGAAAACGGTTCGTTCTAGCGAAATGCAATAAGAGATCCTTTTTTGTACCTTATTTGTTGCTCTTTCTGAAAATAGTAACGAGCTTTTTGACATTTCACACACAACTTTTTTTAAAGAGAAAATCCCTCGGCCCCTCCCCCTACGCCGCCTCTGTTAAAGATATGAAAAAATCTTTTATGCCGGATTATTAGCCATGATCTATTATAACAATCTGCCAAAATCCGTGAAGTTTCAAAAAACCGTTCTCTAAAAAATAAAAAAATTCGAAAATTTTTGTTTAACTTTAACACTCTGTATATCAAAAATGAAGCATTTTCGGACACATGTTTGTATAGACTTTTCGTCATAAATTCACGTCAGGAACACGCAATAGAAATTATGACATCTAATTTAGAGACACCCTGTATAGATGATCAACATATACTTTTTTCGTTTTATATAAAAAAAACATATCTTCTATACTAAAAGTGAAATTAAATACCTTCCGACGTTACTAGGAAAATGCGTTAGTCTCTTTCCCGAAAAAGGCTTTTTTCAGCTTGTTTAAAAGATTGTAAGGCTAATCGAAACGTCAGATTCAATATTTTTGTCTATTTGTTTCTTACAAAAAACAATTCAAGATATTCTCAAGAAAGTGCATTTCTGTATTTATAACGTTAATTGTGCTAAATAGCCATTTGTAGATAAGGAGGGTGCATTTACATATAGTATAGAAACACTTTACCCTTATATACCATATATATTTGCTGCTCTATTTTCTTCCTTTCCATTTTTACGATCCTTGATATTACTGTTATTTGCTAGTATATCTCTAAGTCCACTGACCATTATGGAAATAAGAATACCCAATAACACTTTTTTAATTGAATAAATGTTTATATACTTGTATGCGTTTATTAAGACGAAAATTAGTCGGTTTCTCAGACTTGCACCGGCTTCTGTGTTATCGTGTTTTTTTTTCATTTAGCGAAATAGGCGAAATTACATTTTCTGGTTGTCTGCAGTAACATTTCTAAGAGCTTCTTCGATTTGCTAATATGTCTAGGGCGAGAAAACTTGAAATTTTTTATTAGCTTTACGAATAGTGGGTTTTGAAGATCCCGGTTTATTCTTTAGGTATATTATTGCTAGAACGAATTCTCTATACTCGGTTGTTATTGTCAGGCCGAACATGAAGAACAAGAGCCACATGTCGTCGACAATGCAACTTAGAAGGCAAAATCGTCGTCTTAGACACATGGTTCTAAAGGGGCGTTCACAGAACAGTAATTAACAGAATATGGAAGGTATTTTGTTTTCATATCCTCCCCTTCGGGTGTTCCGGTGCAATCGGCCTAAAGACAGCAGTAGTGCAGAGAGCGCTCAGAGCAAGCATACTGTTGTTTTATTGACGAATCTAGATTATGTCTGGGTGCGCATAATGGTTGAACAAGTGTAGGAGAAAACGACATGGTATTAGACATGATCTTCAATTTTAGGCAGGAAGGCGTGCGCGCAAATGAGTACTGGTGTGAAAGGTTGTGGCTCGTGGTAGTAGACTAGCAGATCACATTTGGTCTTCATCAGAAACAACACAACCGCCCAACGTTTTATTAACCACACGTTAAAATACGACTCTCCCCAATCTACTTTTTTAACATGCACGACCAGATGTAGCCCATTAATTTGAACTACTCTAACAAGATCTACCTATATTTCACCCATAGAACACATCTAGGACGTGTGAATAGAAGGCAGCAAAATTTATCACATCCTCCACAGACTCGAGCGACATATCATGACAAGTAGCTTGAACTGAGAAATGAGGTTATACCTCATCGGATTCAGTCGATGGCAAAACGTATTAATGGGTGCATAGGTACAGCAACCTATTCATGATCCATTCTCGTCTGTCCTTTCGTGATTTACTTACTTTACGTCACTAACTATATACATCAAAAATTATATAAGCAGAACAACTATTACTCGGTGTTCTTATTTTTACGAATATGTAAGTCAGTATTTGTTTTTTTAACCTTGCTTCTTAATAGCGCATCTTTACGAAAATGAGCATCCTGAAGTCGCATGTCGTTTATTTACAGACAGGGTGTCGTAAGAACCAACAAGAAGTACTGTCAAACTACGAGGCATTGCAGAGAATCGTGCTGGAGAAACGCTAGGCCCACGTGTGGTTCTGATGGAAAAATATACGCCAACGTATGCAAAATGAAGTCGAAGAATTGCGGGTAACGTATTGTATGCATATCTTAAAGCAATTTGCATGTAAACGGTAGAACTGATATTACGCTGACAAATATTAATCTTACGTATTGTATTCTTATTCTCCTCAACATTGAATATACTAGAATTACATTAGACTATTAGAATTCATTTTTCTAGTAGAGTATTTGCAATAACAATAACAGACACATTACAGCCTTTTTCTATTTTAGAAAACATGTATTTGAAGTACCAATGGCGTTTTGTGCCAGCCAAGAAAGGACGTCACACAGTGCAGCTTGCCCACTAGGCTGTGGAAATGAAATCGACAAACCAACGTGTGGTTCAGACGGCAACATATACGCTAACGAATGCGAAATGAAACTTCTAAATTGCGGGTAAACAATTTTCATGATTCGTAGGTCTATTTACAAACCATAATTATGTAGTCAAAATCTCAGCTAATTTTTCACGGTATGTTCTATTTCATTATCTTCTTAGTTACGGATTCTTACTTTTAGGAGCAATAACAGAAGGTTAACGAAAGTAGACTTTGAGAAGTGCAGAAACAAACTGGCGAAATGCACTAAAATCAAGTGTTCCAAAGAAGTAGACCCAGTATGTGGAACAGACGCAAAAACGTATACTAACCAATGCCAACTGAGCCTAGCTACTTGCATGAAGGGTGTGCAATTTGCTCACTTGGGTAACTGTACAGCTCTAAAGGAACAGTCCCCGTGTCCATCAAGCTGCGAGTCTTATTCAGAACAGCCCGTTTGTGGATCTGATGGAAATGTTTATAGGTAAGATATGATTTTTTATTTATTCAGATTTCAAATAAGTAGCCAGAAATATTTGGTAATTCATACCAGACAATAAAAAATTACATAATAAAACTTAGATCCATCTGCGACTTGAAGAAGGAAACCTGCGGCCAGCTTGTGGTGGAAGTACCACTGCATCACTGCAGAACTACAGCACTTTGTAACCAGAAATGTGATGATCAAAGAGAATTCGTATGCGGTTCTGATAATAAAATATACAGGAGCGAATGTGAGATGAAAAGGGATAATTGTGGGTGAGTAAATGTAGTACTATAATTTAAACTAACATATAGGATAAAATTGTATAGTCATTAGCATTTGGCAATTCCGAAAACTTAAAGTTTCTTTAAAATAGGAAGTACATACTTTACTATAAAGGATTAAAATTTGCAACTACATGATATTATTTAAAAGCTGTATTTCTATATTAAAGGTATTATATGTTTCTAATTCACGCTCCTTTAGTGATAAATGTGATTTATTGCGTGTTTGGATCAAATAAAAGCTGATTATGTTATAGTCTCTTTATTTTCTAGCCAAGCTTTCGGAACCGTTTGGTTCCTTCTTCAGGGCTTCTAAAATACAATATAACTTTACAAACATGAAGCAAAATATAAAATGATAAAACTCACCAAATGCGAGAATGTTAATAAAAATGTCCACAATCAACAATTGTAATATAAAAATTCATAGGGTATATAATAAACGTATAAATATAGATAAAATTGTGCAATAATTTTTTTTACCAGGCTGTCATAAAATTAATTTTGACATAATATTTAAAACAAGGAAAACGTATCTTGATACTTTACAATTTAGAACTGTATGAGATGCATTCAAAATGGTATAACACCTTAATCAATGGTTTCAAAAGGACTGTTTTTTTTGTTCGGGTACGTTAACAGATATGTATCAATTGCACTTAAATTTTGAGTATCACTTTTTATATATATTCGTTCTTTCTGATAATAACATTCATTGATTAACAAATAAAAATTCTAATTTAAATTCAATAAATAATTTGAAACATGCAGTTATTCCTAATATTTATGGCTTAAGCAATAAAATTATAAATGATTTAAAAGATAAACATACTAAACTTACTGTTAGATATGTAAAAACTGTGGGCAATCTGTACACAAAATTAAAAACTAGAACTCCTATACCACTCTATTCAAATGTAATCTATAAATTAAATTGTAAAAATTGCTCTAAAACATATGTAGGTCAAACTTCTCAATGGTTAAAATCAAGAGTTTCTTTACATAAAAGTGACATAAAATATGGTTTAACAAGATGTGCTTTAGCAAATCATGTGTTTAATTTTTCACATAGCATTGACTTTAATAACATAAAAATTTTACCAACAGAATCAATTTATAAAAAAGGCTAATAAAAGAAATGATAAATATTAATAAGCAGAAAGAACGAATAAATATAAAAAGTGATACTCAAAATTTAAGTGCAATTTATACATATCTGTTAACGTACCCGAACAAAAAAGATAGCCCTTTTGAAACCATTGATTAATGTGTTATACCATTTTGAATGCATCTCATACAGTTCTAAATTGTAAAATATCAAGATACGTTTTCCTTGTTTTAAATATTATGTCAAAATTAATTTTATGACAGCGAGGTAAAAAAAAATATTATTGCACAATTTTATCTATATTTATACGTTTATTATATACCCTATGAATTTGTATATTACAATTGTTGATTGCGGCCATTTTTATTAACATTCTCGCATTTGGTGAGTTTTATAATTTTATAGATGTTTATTTCGTTGAGTCCTTTTGATTATTATATATTTATATATTTTTTTTCGAAAAAGATCGAAATAAAATATCGAAACGTCATACAAACACAAGGTTTTTAAATTTTAGATAATTAGGAGCCTAAACCTACAAAAATAAACATTTATAATTTTACATTTTGCTTCATGTTTGTATTGTTATATTGTATTTTAGAAGCCCTGAAGGAGGAACCAAACGGTTCTGAAAGCTTGGCTAGAAAATAAAGAGACTATAACATAACCAGCTTTTATTTGATCCAAACCCGCAATAAATCACATTAAAGGTATTATATCGGAATGCTGGATGACTTTATTTTGACATTTGTCTTCTAAAAAATTGAATGTAACGAACGTTGGTGAGGGGAAGGGCAGGGGAGAGGGAGCAAAAATAGATGGTGCCGCGAAACAAAAAAAAACAATTTAAATGGTCAAGGTGAAATGGAAACTGCAATCAACAAAAAAAATTATAACGAACACGATAATAGGTAGGTGCTATTCAGGGGCGTCTCGACCCGAGGGTGCAAGGGGTGCAACTATGCTTGCAATATAGCTCATTCTTTACATGACACACTGCATATACTAAATGAATAATTACATTTTATATAATTGTAGCTAACAAATCAACTTTATTAATAGATACTATGGCTGTGACAAAATTATGCTCGCACACGGGCGGCTGATACCTTAGAAAGGGCCGGGTTGCTGTCTAAAAGCCTAGATTTAATTCAAAACGCTTAAAAAGGTTAGGCGCTTATGACTGAGCAATGTTTAACTCACCAACAATAACTTGCTTGCCACACGGTCCTTTACATATCGACTGCTTTTTTTCATCACAGTATTTCATGCTCCTGGTTGCTGGGTTTGTTTGAACGTTAATTTGTTATGACTTCATAAATATAGGTACGTCATGGTAAAAACGGTATAAACTATTACTTAGCGTGTCTGCATGTCTCAAAGGGCATAGACAAGAGCTTTTTTGTGCAAGTATCTTTTTTTAGCGTTTCATCAGGTACCATCTTGCAGAATAAAATAAAATATCTTATCAGCTTTATGGTGGTAAACTTATATGATTAGGAGTTTCACTTCCTTTATACTTCACTACAAACCCAAGCTAGCTTTCCGAACTGGTGTCCACATCTGTCCTCATAACTCATAAGTAATAAATTACTCTTACAGCCAGTGGCGACATCGTCATTCGATACTAACAGCCCTAACAATAAAAATAAGAAGGCAGGAACTACTTGTTCTAATTTGTGAGACGGTTAAATTATTATTCACCACAAAAATACACGACGCTCACTATATTAAATTACCAAATTAAAATCAAAAACTTAATTATATGCAATTTCTGCATTTATTTTTTATGTTCGAAGTTGAAAAGCGTTTTTTCACGCAAGTAATATGAACTTTATATTAAAAAAAAGAATGTACTCAACAAGTGTACATATTTCATTGAGAATAAATATTGTATTTCTTCAGTAAAAAGGACAGTGGTTTTATAATAACAGTATGGTCATACGCGTGGCGGGCGCCATGTTTCCTCCAGATTTGGTTGTAAACATGTTTATGCCAATATTTGTAGGGCCGTGGTTGACAAACAAAAATAGATAAAATTAAAATTCACATTTTTGTGTTAAAGGTTGCGAGGTTTATTATTTTTTTGAGCTGTAGGAATGAAACTTGGTTTGTGGGTGCAGTTTATATATGATATATGATCCTGCTTTGGAAAATCGATCGGGAAAACTTCCCAAATTCACACAACTAAAGTTTGAAATTAGATTTACATGCCGTTTTGAATACCTATCGATAGTTCTTGATAAATTAATTTTAATCTTTCATATTTTTCGTGCACGCCCCAATTTGACCGAGTGTAAAATTTACATTTGCTAATTTCGATATATAAAAAGTGTAAATATTACGGAGGGTAAATTTCCAGGTTTTACAGAAAATATTATTTTTATTATTATCATAAACAAACTACATCTACCTACCAAGTTTCGTGCCGATAGCTCAAATAACAAAGAAAATAACTGATAAAAATCCGGGACACAACAGTAAAAATAACAAGTCTCCGTCTTCTTTTGTTCACGCGACCAATACAATCGTTGGCCCTCGTATGGCCACACTCTACACTGTTATTGTAAAGCCACTGTATAATAAAAATAGACGGCAATGCAATCTGTCAGTCAGCAATAACTTTATCAACACGATGATAAATCCACCTACCTGCCTTAACGGGATCTACTTCATAAAGAAAGTGAGCTGCATTCTATATTTCTTATTATATTTTTATTGTCATTATGTGTATCTCAACTTTCAGATTCGGAACACATTAGAAACTTTCGATAGACATTTCACTCATTATTAACCTTCAGCTTGTTACGATTATTAGCCTCCCAAAAACTTATTTTTAGGGGCCATAATTATTCAAATGTACAGCTAGGGTCGAGACGCTTTTCGTAATGTACACTCATCATCACAAAAAACGGAGTGTTCTATATATAAATTGCTGCTGCTGTTTGGGATAATTCTAGAACTGAGATATAAGAAACAATGGAACAAAAAATATCTAAAAACTGGTCCTGACACTTGCACCTCAGCTCTCGAGCCGTCCGTACGATATTTGTTCACGAAGTTTTAATGTTGTTTTCGGGGATAATAAATATTTAGTTATTACGCGAGTTTTATTATTCGGCCATCCGATACATAATACAGAGCAAGTGCATTTTTGTTTAAACTTAAAACTGTAGCTATTTGTGATATTTTATCGTAACAACATCTTAAACACGAACGAAACAAGTCCTAAGATAGGTATCTAAAAATAAAATTGAACCTTCACCTGAAAATTTACGAATCTTAAAAATTAAAAGCTCAAATTAAACATAAATTTAAAGGTTGCCATGGGCGTAAGCAGGTACAATGAACTGACAAACATGACTTTTTTGTCCGAATTATTGCTTGCATTCTCCTTGGCATTCTTAAAATTAATTCACGAATCTTCTTATGAGGAATAAGTTTACATTCCTCTAAAAGAGCTTGCTGCAAGTGATTTTTGGTTAAAGGAGCAAGAACACAACTTCGCATTCTTTGCACAAGCATCTGGATTTACTGATGCCTAGTTGATACCAGGAATCATTTACATCACTTAAGAACTGCTGACTGATTCTCGCTGTATGAGGTCTGCCACTGTCATGTAATAAAAAAAGGCATCTCCAACAAACTTGGCATAAGGTACAACAAAATCTTAAAGAACTTCCTCGTTATAACTGGTAGCCGTTAAAGAGCCTCTTGGGGCGATGTATAGCTCTGTATATACAGGGTGATTTTTTGAAAACTTCACACCTTAAATAACTTTAAATATAGCAAAAATTTAAAAATTTGCAAAAACAGGTAAACTTTTGTTTGCAGGGGGACAACTTTTAGATAGGTTTTTAATGGATAGCGCTTACTCTCTGAGCAGGGTAGACACCCCTTTAAAAATTTTAAATGGAACTATCCATCTTGTGATACATCATTTGAAAGCTTATTTCACAAAGAGTCTGGCCATGTAATTAGTTTTACCACGTTTAACTTATTGACGGGGTAATAGATTAACAGTGCCTACGAAACAGGTTGCTTATTAAATTGAATATTTTGGACTCTTTTCAACAAAATGTATTTTATTTTAGAGCGGAAATAAAATTTGTCCTTACGAGAACCCAAAATTTAAACAAACAACTTGTAAAAAATATGACACTTAAAAGAAACTCCCAGAATACTGAAAATTTTCTTTTAACATTATTATTAACATATTTCCTTCAGGGTCACGTTGGTTTTCTAATTGCTCTGTGATTAAAGGATCAATAACGTTATCAAGTAATTCTAAATACATTCCCCCCATATAGCGACCCATCAATGAAAATTGGACCTACAATTGCGTTACCAAGTATTCCAGCCCAGACGTTCAGCTTCTGAGGAGCTTGTGCATGACCTTCTCGAAAAATATAAGGATTTTCGTCACTCAAGTACCTGACGTTATGTTTATTTACAGAGCCGTAAAAATGTGCATTCATCACTGAAGCAGATATTTTTTATTAGATTTTGATTTACTATAATCTTTTCTGTCATAATTTCGCAAAATTGCAGTCTTCTATCGAAGTCATCTTCGCCGAGTTCCTGGAGAGTTTTCATCTTATAGGGATGGAATTTGTGCAGTTTTGTAACTTTCCTTACAGATGAATAAGAAAGTCCAGTGGCTGTAGAAATGTTACGCAAAGAGCTAGTTGGATCCATTGCAAAATGACCAAGTACTTCAAGTTGGGCCATTTCATCAACGACTCTATTCCCTGCCCTTTTTTTGTTTACTACAGATTCAGTGTCTTGAAATTTCTGCACGAGATCCAGAATGTACCTAGCGTCAACATTTTTATCGGGGTGCCGTTCGTTAAACACCCTTGCTGACGCACGAGCACAGCTATGCTCAGTACCGTAAATAAAAATTATTTCTACCCTTTCGACAGTTGAATAAACCATTATCACTTGGACTCTCATTTTAAAATTTTACGCGATTTATAAAAAGGAATGTGAGCAAAAAGATGGTCGTGCCAAAGAAGTAGCCAAAAAGTTGAAACAAAAAATTGGAAACACAAAGTAGATAATTATTTAGCCAATTCAGTATAAACTGTCGAATTGCAATATCAAGTAATGTCGAAAGAAAATTTTAAGTATTTTTGGCATTTTGCTTAGGTGTAACAATTATTTTTAACAAGTTTTTTTAGGCTTAAGTAAGGACAATTTTTATTGTAACTGCAAGACAATAAATTTTGTTAAAAAAAGTCCAAAATATTCCATTTTATAAGCCACTTGCTACAATGCACTTTTTGACCCACTACCCCGTCGATGGGTAAAAAATAGTAAAACTAATTACATGGCAAGACTCCTTGTGTAATAAGCTTTTAATTGATGTATTGTAAGATGGGTAGTTTCATTTAAAATTTTTGAAGGGGTATCTACCCCGCTAAGAAGGTAAGCGCTATCCATTAAAAACTTATCTCAAAAGTTGTCCCCTGCAAACAAAAGTTTACCTATTTTTGCAAAATTTTTAATTTTTCCTCTATTTAAAGTTATTTAAAGTGTGAAGTTTTCAAAAAATCACCCTGAATATATATGCGTCCAGAGAAACTCCTGTCCGCACCATAACTGCGACCCATGTATTCTCATCAAAGTCCTCGTAACTCTTGGCAAACTAAAGTGGCGTATAATGATGAAGTTGATTTCTGATTTCAACAGCTATGGAACGACGTTCTCATAAACTTTGTAAAACGATAAAGCTTAGAAATCATTTGATTAAGTTCAAAATAATTTCAGAACTTCAATCTGGATTTCGCAAAAGACACAGTTGTGCGACGTCTCTTCTTAAAATTGTAGATAATATTATATCAGCTTTGGATTTTGACACATTGCAGCACAGATAATTGCTATCAATTTTACACTATGTCGGCATTGGAAGGGATGCGTTAAAATTGTTTGAGAGCTATTTTACTAACAGGTATCAATGCATTCAGATTGGGCAAAGAGTGTCTGGATGGAGTCCCGTGGTTAGTGATGTTCCCCAGGGTTCAATTTTGGTGCCTTTGCTGTTTTCTGTTTACTCATCTGTTTTATTAAAGCATATTCACTTTTGTAGCTATTACTGATATGCAGATGATACGCAATTATACTATTCGTTAAAACTTTTTTGTTCTGCAGCTTCCAATCATTCATTGCTAATTAATTCAACGAAAACTAAAGCCGTATTATTTGGAAGGACATCTGATATGGCTACTAGACATCAAATATGTAATGAAATTATATTGACTGTCATTGACCAGGGTATTGATTTTGTTGAATCTGTTAGAAATTTGGGTTTAATTATGGATTTTAGATTAAGATTTTGTGAACACATTGACGAATGCATTCGGAAGTCCTATATGAATCTCAGGAAAATATTCAGCATTAGAAAATTTATAAATATAAAAACTAAGGGTGAGGCTCTAGTTCTCTCAAATTTTAACTTTGCGGGAATAGTTTAGACTTTAAAAGAACTAATAAAATTCAAGTAGTTCAAAATTCTTGTTTGAGGCTTATTTTTGTTCTCAAGAAAAATGCACATGTCACACAAGATCGTAATTCTATTTCTTGGTTGAGTCTGAAAAATAGAAGATACCTTCGTGCTGCTTGTCAGTTCCATAAAATCTTAGTAAACAAATCACCTCCATATCTTTATAACAAAATAAGGTATAGAACAGACGTTCATAATATTAATGTACGGAAAAAAGATGAATTAACAATACCTCGTCATAATTCTGAATTGTTTAAAAGAGGATACTCGTACAACATTATCAACATATATAAAACTACATAAAAAAATGCCTTACTCGAGCTTCAAGTTTACTATCCGTAAAGCGCTACTTCGACATACCATAGATGCTAATGCATTTCGTATTTAGCTCGTTAGATCTTGCACTTTGATTTGATTAATTACCTTTATTCTGCGGCTAAGTGGAGGAACAGTAACCCATCGGGGCGCCCTGGTGGATTCTGAACTTCGCCGTTTAACCGCCAGTTGTATATTTTTTTTGTTACCTTATACTCTTATATATTATGTTTTATACTCCTACTGTACTGCAGCATACACTGAGTCAATAAAGTCGTATTATTATTATTATATTATTATTATCGTCTCGGGCGTTAGTTTTGCATTGGGGACCAGTTCCAGATCTTGTGGTGTAAGTTCCAGTTACCGATGGCCGGTACTATTCTTGCTACTGGATACTTGATATCTTTGGACAACATGTTCACTTCTTCCGTCTTGAAGCAACGCAACAATAGCTGACGCTGTTTCAGGATTTACAATAATAAGTTGTCCGTTTAAGTCATCGTGAACCAACGTAACAACCTTAAAATGTTTATGAGGCACTTTGTTCAACTTGCCAAACAAGAATAATAAAAGAACATAAATAGCAACCTTTGAATTTAAAAATTGCTTCAAGTTTTTAGTTTCGTACAAAACAGTCTGTTTCTTCAAAATAAACTAGTATGACTTAATACATGTTGTTTTGTTCGCTTTTAAAATATTGCAGAATTGCAATAATAAAGCGAATTAACCATCATAGAGTGTTGCAATTTTAAGGTTAAAAAAATTCAAGTTCTGCCGGTGAGTGAATCAGTGTTAGCATCCTTGAATATCTCATTTATTCCATTTCTACTTATCAAGAAACTAAGAATTTTCTTATGTTTGATTCCATAAATTAGCTACCCATCAGTTAATAAAAAACATAATTCCAAAATGACAGTTAATAAAAAATATTACTATGAAAGATAGATATACGAATTTGTGAAAAACGCTTTACTTTTGATAGCCTTTTATTGTGAAGCAATAACAAATAAGGCATAAGAATTAAATAAGTGTATATACTAATATGCTGCCGGAAAATAAATGTGACTCTTTATGAGACCGTAACGCCTAGCCTGCTTACCAATAAATTATATCTTCCTGTTCTAAAAAGTAGCTAAAGATCTCAGTACAATGTACAACAATAACGTTAATATTTTTTCTTACGGAAAAAAACTCGTTTTCTAGGTACGACTATTAACTAATTATCTTAATTAAAATGTTTATTTTAGGATAATATTGGTAATATAGCTAATATGCATCATTTGTTTTCAGCAAACACATTTATGTTGTGCCGATGAAGCGATGCCTGTCTGGGTTCATGTTCAGAGGCTGCCAAAAAATATGCCCGACGTACTACGATCCAGTATGTGGTACTGACAATATGACGTACAGTAATACATGTTTCCTAGAAATTGAGACCTGCAGAACGAGATACCAAGTCACAATGAAGCACATGGGAACCTGCGCCGAACCAATAAACGAGATTCCCAAAAATTATTTGTACTGATCTTGTTCATAGTCTTAATTGTATGAAGTAGCTTAATATTAGCTTGTGAGTTTTATACCTTCATCTACATCGGACATGCAGTTTCCTAATACATACTTTGTAAAAAATAGCGGTAAACTTACATTGTAAAACCTAAAATTGTGCCAATGTATCGTCTAATGGGTTTGTCTTAGAAATCTCATAGCTGTACCGTGTATAATTTATTTTGCCTGTTTTGATAGTAATGGAGCTGTGTATTTTCTATGTATTTATTTTTAAATACAATTAATTTATTACACAGTTGGGTATTATAACTTTTTTTAAATTACGTAAAATGAATCTTGAAGTGCATATATATCGTACGCCATGTTAAAAAAAAAACAACAAAATATTTGTAGGTAGAGAATTTCAGGTCTGAAATTCGAATCTTAGGAGTCACCGCCAAAACGCTTCTATCCAAGGTTATTCAACTCGTGACGTCAAGTGTCATGTAAACATTACCGAGGAGCGTGCTGTTTAATGGTATCGTATGAGTCTTGTATTGGAAAAGCTTTTGTGTGGTGTTTATTGTAAGAGGCCGCACCAAAAAGTGATTTGTGTAGTTTTACAAGCATCTATTATGTATGGAAAACAAAGCAAGTGTCGTTTTGTACAAGGTTATAAAAGTACTTCGGTCAGTACAGCCAACAATTTTTTTTAACCGTTCCTCGAGATTATCAACGTATGGAAAAGTTGTTTAAGGCCCCTAGACGTGATATGCCGAAATCGCAGTTTGTTTTTCTGTGGTGAAGATCATCTTAATTCTTACTGTAAGTTTTATTCTTTTTGGGGTTATAAGTGTTTACCATTCAGTTTCCATTTTGTTATAGCTTGAAGGGAATATGAAAAATTATATGCGTTTTAAGTTGATAGAGGGAAATGGTATAATAAAGAACGACATTGTTTCCCATATATTCGACTGTTAGCCAGACCGGAAACGAGCCGCAAGAGCCCCGAAAATAAATAGCAATTTATATTTATTCTGGCCTCTAAAATAAATGTCAAGTTTAGGGTACATTCTTAATTCTTACATTTTTATGTTTACAAATAGTGTGTTTCCAACAACCCACTGTGATCAAATTATCAATGCTACGTTAATTTGATAAAAAGTTCACTTATGTTGTTGCTTTTACGTTCCTCATCTCCGCCGCGTGGAACCGCTCGTCGCTGTACACAAATTCCATAACAATGAACATGCCTTCAGAAGTCATAACTCATAAATATTTCACTTTTTCTTCGCTTGTCACTAAATGAACGCAAACAGCAAACTGATAAATTGACGGGCCGAGGCTGACGCGTAACGCGCTGACCCCAGATGTAAACAAGCGGCCATTTACAGGACACCTGACGTCACGGCCAATGTGTTCGCCTTTTGGCGGTCCCTTTAAATATTCACATTTTTAGTATTAAAAATACACCTTACGATCAATTTTTTCGAATTTATAAGCTGTCACAGCTGTTTTGTGCATTAGAGGCTACCTATTAATATGCAATTTAAATACATTTAAATACATGGGAAATACCCAATTCGAACTTTTTAATCCGTTATCGTTATCCTATTATAGGCAGAAAAAGCTGAAAAGCAAATGATGAAATGAAATCGAGTGACTCAGTTTGACTAAAGTGCCGCAATTATTCGCCATTTTAGTGCAAAAATATGGATAATATGAATCGCGATGCTGTAAATAAATTTAGTGACTGTTTTTTGACTATGTATATGGCGTCACCTACCGCTGTGTCCAATAACTTGGATCTCATTGCTTTACAGAATTCCCTACCGACGACCGAGGTTTGCCCATGTCAATGTCATATGTCATTATTTTTATACTTGACGTTAACATTCAGTTTTAACCTCAAAGTTTTGTAATCGACCATCAACCTTCATCAAGAAGGAACACCTTATAGCATTCCTGTTTCATTTACTGAAAATGTTGAAATACTTTGCAACAAGATGCGTTAGAAGTCTGTTTACAGCTTCCGAGCACGTAATAACCTATCGTAGTTTATCTACAACAAATGCAGTATGTAGACAAGTTGAAGACCGAAAAGAAATGTTGAAATCGTTACCCACCCCAGATGAAGGAACTGCTGGAGAAAATGCATATGACATTGATACTATGGGGTATGCTACGACAGCGTTGAGTGCTTATATAAATTAACGGTAACAATATTTTCAGTAAAAGTATGTTTCCTGATGGAGACATTTCGAATAGACTGTTTAATGGCATAGCATTTAAAGACCTACCAATATTTAATATACGAGTAACACCAAATAATACAATATTGAGTATGACAGATGCAAAAGGTATACAGCAATAGTCAAGTTGTGGAATGTATATTGTTATACCTAATGTTGCTCTTACAGGGACTGTAAAGTTATTAAGATCATGTGGTGTAGAGGGCTTTAAGAATACTAGGAAGGGAACTAATATAGCAGCACAAGCCACAGCAATAACAATAGGCACGGTATGTAACTGCACCATGTAATAGTTAAAGTCTACTTGCAGATTCCTGTTCCAGAAAGCATTAGAGAAGGGTTTAAAAACAGTCCGTGTAAGAGTTAGAGGTTTAGGTCCAGGAAGAATGGTATAAATTATATGATATTTATTTTGCTAATTTATTTATTATTTCATTTATAGTCTGCTATCAAAGGGCTCCAAATGTCTGGCCTTGAAATTGTGTCCATCACTGATAATACTAGAGTATCGTGGAACCCACCAAGACCTAGAAAACCAAAGAAGTTGTAAATAAAWCTTTATTTGTTAATAGTTGGAATAATTGTCATTATACTTTTACTTACTGCCCATCCTTATTAAACTTTTTTCCTTTTTTTTTTGTTTTGGGTAACATCGTTTAACAAAATACAGTAATGAAGCATTACCACTCTACTGAAACAATTGCAGACCACCACATTTAGTGTATATATCTACTATCGTGGCAATACTGATAGCATCCATTTTTTATTTAATTTTTACGCTTTTTAATAATACAAAATCACATTTTATTAAATGTGAAAATAAGTTCTTTTAAAGTACATATTATATTAAATAAATAGTGTTTTATAAACAATAAAGTAAAAACTCAAACTAAACCATTAATAATTAATATATTTACATGTGCTTTCATCAAAAATAAATTCTCAGAGTTTTGGTTCGAACTGTTAATAATTGGAATATAATAATAAAAATGGAATAAAGGAAAATAACTTGGTAAGGAGACCGAATTGCACTAAAAATATTTTGGCTTATTTTGAACAAAGCAAGCTACCTAATTTCAACATATGGCCCATTCGTTATGAGGAAACCCTGTTTATTATTCAGGAACTGGCTTATTTCAAAAGAATGTTGGACCAGGCAGGCAGGTTTTTTGTATTCAAAATACTTTCCGGTATATATTTAATACTTATACTCAATACTCGAATATCAATATCTAACAGTTTGTATTCAAGCAGGTCCTTAGAATATGCTATCATTATCATCTACAGGTTATTTGAAATTAAATTGGATATCAATCAATATTTTATACATATACACGAAATTGCAAAATATGTTAGAGTAATTAATTACAATTACATGCTTCCAAGTAATTGCAAATAATCAATTTGGAGAGGATAAGGTAAAAAGGTGGAAAAAGCACAATATGTTACTCGTACCCTTGCTCATAGCTAGTTATTTTGATAATAAAACATTATAATTATTATAACAAAACAAAATTCAAAAACATTAATCGTGTCAGGACTAATTATGCAAACTTACAATTTTAACTAGTAACTAATAATCTAACTCACCTATATTACTTATAAATTTTATTAATGTAGATTACAAACCACTGTTATGTCTTAAAACAACATTTTCTCAAATTGTTCATCTGACCAATTATTTCGTCTAGATTTCAAAATTTGACCACTGGAACTAAACATTTACTCAACAGGAGCAGATGAGAGTGATATGACATATTTTTTTTAAATCTCACATATTTCAGGATAGTTTTTACAGCTAGTAATTTTTTACTTTCAGATATTTAAGCTAAAAATTCTTTATGTCAAACATTTTTGCTGACATCTTCCGGCTGTAGAAAATCTATATAATCAAAAATTTGACAATATATATTCTACAGGTGAATCGCAAGAACTTTGGTTATTATTATATTTGAAGGCAAAAAGTGTTCTTGGACGTTACATAAGATGAGTTCTCTAACTACGACATAATTTCCTTTATTTTTGTCAGAATGAATCCAGTTAAGTATAATAAACTGTCGTAAGGAACAAGTTGCCTAAATGTATGGTCTTCTGAATAAGTGATTGAAATCTATAATATATGAGAAGCATTGTAAATATTTGTTATAATTAAATCCCAAAGTTTGGCACAAAATTTCAAATTTTCAATTTTCTGTTCACTACCTTTGGATTCATTTGAAAATGGTTGGCAAAGCATATCCCAGATATAATTAACGGTTCTTTTTCCTGAGGAGTACCGACAGCAGTAGCCTATGGTTTCATAACTACAAAATATTCTTGCAGGAAATCTAATTTAGTCAATTTAAATTTTGATTGTACCGCCAATCGAATACTAATGTTTTTTTTTGTGAGGATAGTTGAAATAGTCAAAATGTGAATTCCATCTTGTGGAGTATGGTACCTTCAATTTCTTAGCGCAAACATGTTCTACTTCATCGAAGCATTAGCCGATCTACTGATACTAATCCAAATAAATTAAGTTTTGTTAAAACACTGTAATGAATTTTATGTAAAATTGTTTTGCTTGCAAAAATGGCCTTTTTAATATCTACCTGCCAACTGGTTTGCAGTCGGATTTAAACTTTCTGCAGATTGAAAAGATTAAAAATATGTATGTTGAATGTAATTGTATTTGTAATTCAATTACAAATGAATTACAATTGCAGGTCCAAGTAATTAATTACTGCTTCAATTACAACGAAAGTAATTAAATTACTTTATCAAGAAATTGTAATTAATTAAGAACAGATTATAAATGGTTATACTTTGCCATCAGCTACAGTAGGTATAAGTATTATAAGTACCAGTACAATGTATAAATTGGTTCAACATGACTGAATCACAAAAAATTGTTAGATTACTAGTTTTCCAGGTCAATAAACATATGGAACAAATAAAGTACAAATAGTTAAAATATCAAGGGGCATTTTGTCGAATGCCAGCAAAATTTGGTTAGAGCTGTGAAACCTATCAAAGTTTAATGTCATACGGTAAGAGCGGGTCCTTCAGGTAAAATTAGTGCAATTTAGGCCAAATTGTAGTATGTATAATAGGCACCATTTTGTTTCTTTAAAAATTACTGGCATCTGCTGATGCTTCCTTTAATTTGCTTTTTAATGAATTTAAAAAAACCTACTATAGAGCAGTGTTATATAATACTTATTTTACGTTAAGTACATGTAGAGGATGTAATAATAATAATAATAGTAATAATAATATAATGCCTTAATTCAATCACCTCGCCTCATTTACACGTTACACTACTGCTTTTCTATATATACCTCTTAAATTATATTTTGTTAAGAAATAAATAAATATTATAAAACAGTTACTTTTAAAAAGTGTACTTCTCTATTCAGCATCATTTTATAGAGAATACCTACAGTAAAATTATAGATGAGGTACCATAACAGTAATTAACTGCTAACACAATAAACAAAATAACTGCAGATGGTTCCTGTATTTTACTTGAACATGAAAGTAATTATCTGTCTAGTGTATCGGAAAACAAAATTTTTGATTTTAATGATGAGCTCTGCCTCTCTTTATATGTCCTCAAAAACTCGATAAAAAGTATTAACAAACAAAATTACACCAAGTTGGTAGGTACAATCACAGTACAATTACCCTTGGTTAGAATGCTTAAAAAACATTTCCATGACAATTGCTTGTCAATTCCACTTTGTACAACCGGGTCCCCAGCGTCACAATACAAACGAATAGACTATCAAATTATCAAATAACCCTTACTTGATTAGGAGTACCTATTTTATGATCATTTTATTTTTCAGCACGCAGGAATAAATTTAAATCGATTTTTCCCTGAAACGCCTCATGTTAACGACACATAACAATTATAAATTTTTCAAAGTAAATTCACAAATTTTTAAGAAAACGTCAAAATGTCGTATAATGATTTATTGTACAAACTGATATTACAAAATGAAAATAATATTGGATAGTGTCCTAGGCACCTTCTATGATTTATTCAAATTGTAAATATCTTACCTTATTTGAAAATATTAGATATAGGTCCTTACCTCTGCACCAAATTTGAATAAAGTAACTTGAAACGCAAAAGAGCTGTGGAAAAAAATGGAATAAAGAAAAATAACTTTGTAAGACTATCTATAACTTTGTAGTTAAGGAGACAAAATTGCACTAATGGCGTAGTTTGACCCATGGAAGTTACTGTTGAAGTATAGCCCATTCGTTACTGGACTTCCTATATAATCAGTATAATCATTACTATTTGGTACAATAGGTATGAGAAAACTATCAATTAATTAGTTTATTCGATGTTTGCTAGGTACTAACATTTCGGAATATTTTGATCCATTTTTGTAATATCACATAAGAGCAGAATCAGAAACTTTATGGCAAGAAATTACACATATGCCTAGGTACAAACGAAATTTACCATATTTCATAAAATGCTACAAATTTAACTTAAACAAATAGATACCTAATCAAGTTCAGGATCTTTGTTTATCAAAATTTAACAAGCGGCCGTTGCCTAGCAACGTCATGAATAAGGTGTGTTGCTATAGCAACGACCGTGGGTTAAACTTGGACCAAATTTGATCCAGTTTTGTGCGCCCGGGCTTAAATATATAAGGCCGGTTTCTCTTGTTTATTTTAAGCTAAAATCAACTCTGTTTTTAAAATCTCGACCAATCACATACGCCGATTTACGGTGTTGTCATGGTTACTGGGTTGATTTTAGCTAATATCAACTTTGACAAGTAGAATAGGAACCGAAACACATTCTTTTAGGAAGGTAGGTACCTATTTTCTTAAAGTAAAACGATTTGTCTATCAACATATTGATTGCGATAAGAATACAGATAATTATAGGTATAGGTATCTCTTCATCACTTTTATCAGACTTTTATTGACAACGTACCTATGCGAGATTTGTCAAATTCAAATTCTCCTAAATTTTCACCTGTATCCATACCTTTCCACAGTGGCAACATGGTGTGCGGGGAGTATGGAAATCACAATCAATTAGAAAAGGATGACCTGCTTACACACCGGTTACCAGCTTCACTTTGCCATATTTACACTTTTTCCGAGCTACCCGGAAGAAGTTGGACGTATAACCTCGTATAACACCAAATTCCTATTTATACTCTTACCTTATGTGAATGGCACTAACTACTTTCATAAGCTTAAAAACAATGTATATTAAAATTCCTGTTTATAAACTCGTAATGAGAATATAAACTGATCGAAAGCACGCGGGTATTTAGGCAATGTCGCAATATCGAAGGGTAAAATGGCGGACTGTCAATTTGTTAATTAGGGTGTATTATTCGCGTGTATACTAGTGGTGTTGGAATTTGTAAAATTCTATGAATGAGTGAGGGAACCGGCAACTGTAATCAAAAGCATGGCCTCTAATGTAAGTATTTTTTGACATTAACAGAGGAAATTGTATTATACGAATGTTATTGGTTGATATTTACCTTCATACCTAGGTGTCTGCGAATTTGTAGGAAAATCAGTTTATTGTTGATGTAATTTCCTTTCATTCCATTGTTTTTACGAGCAAAGTTACCATAACAGTATATAATAACTTAAATAATTCTATTTTAATCGTATCATCTAAAAAAGTGTCGCTGGGGATATTATATACAGGTATACACCCCAAAAACTTGTTCAACACCAATATAATAATTCTTTACTCAGTTTTTAAATTTCATCATAAAGGTCTTCTTGCAATAAACTGGTACAACTATTGTATTTTCAATATTATAGTTCTTGTTAACTTTTCCAGCAGCCGTCATAAATATTCATTATCGGTTTATCAGTTTCACAGTACTCAGTTATGTAAACAATTGACATAGGTAGGTTTTTTGTTTCAAATGTTGATAATGCTACGATATTGTAATGTTTATATGTTCAATTCCGGATGTTTGTATTTCTAACCTATAAGTAAACAGGTTAGGTTAAAATTAAATTAAAATAAATCATAACATACCTTCAGAAACAAGAATATTTTTTCCTTAACATTACCCATGAACTATACACCTATTGATATTAGATTGTGATTACCTGACAAGGGCAACCTACCGATGGTACTCCTTGTTTATATTTTGGTTTTTAAACACCCTACCTATCTCTATTTTTCGGTTTTTTATTGTTTGCATTTCCGTTCATGAATAATTTTGTTCCCTTTTATAATTTGCTAGGACTTAAACTTTCGACATAAGTAAGTGTTTTTCTCTATTCTTGGCTGGTGTGAAACAATGTTGATAGTAACTTAATTTTTGTATTACTTCCAGGATTTTTTTGCTAAGTTTTCATTAACATACCTACAAGGTACCTATACACATTTTTGTTTACATTGAAATAAGTAAAATTTACTTAATATTTTTTATTAACAGACAAATTAATGTCTGTCCTGTGAAAAACACCTATTTCTGTTTTACCTATTACAGTAGCTTAAATCCATCAGATAAATGAAGATTTTCTTTAATTTCATTTGAATTTGAGAAGTAAGTATTGCAAATCTTGATTTTAGATTTTCTTGTGTCATTGAAGTCAGGTTAGCCTATTTTTCTTAAAAACGTAGCGTTGTTCATCAGTTTAGGTACTGATCAGTATTGCTTCATTCGCTATCTTGTGGTGAACAGATCACCTTTTAACTTCCTAATTTGACATTGGCGACCTTATTTTTGCAAATCCTGTATGAGGTGTCTATTAAATGGTTAATTTGTTTTCTTTGCCAGTAATTATTCGTTAGATAGGTGCTACTTATCTGAATTTTAACGTTTTTAAACTTAAAGAACATTTATTTGTTCAACTTGTATCAACTCATGCTATGAAAGCTTTGATTCTTGTCGATATTCGTGTACACAAAATGCTGCAGTTCTGTTGAGATAATAAAGATATTTAAGCATTACTTTTAGGCTCACTAGTTGTACTTCATTAAAATTTTGAAGTTTTATTACTACCTACACACATAAGTAGCATAACTTGTGTTGTACTTACCTGGAATGAAGTGTAGGGGACGATTAATCACTTCATTGGCCAGCATTCTTTAAGTTAAGTTTAAGTTGTAGCGGTTTTAGTCAGTTTGAAATTCACTTTCCATTTATGCACTATTCCGAAAGCAGTCTGTTTTCATATTTTTAAGAAATGTTTTTTTAATCATTGAGAAAGTATGTATTGTATTTTTGACAAATTAGCATTACTGAACATTAGGATGTTATGAGTAGCAGTTAAACGACGTTTATCTTTATACTTCAAGTATTACTAAATGACAGTAATTGTTAAGAGCTTTTCGCGATAGTTTACGTTCACATTTAAAAAGTTGCTGTCAGCCTTCTTTAATTGTTAAGGTAAAAATATTTCTGGAATTAAATTATTGCTTTTCCATTTTTTGTTTGTTTTATTATTTTGTAAAACACTGAAGAATACTCCACTTATTAAAGTTTAGGATACACAGGATATATCTTTTATTCATTGATCATATATAAAAAGCGTCATTTCAAAACTGAGTTAAGTGCAGATTTAAAAAACGAGATATGACTTCATGGTTGTTAATTAAAAATCGTCTAAGCTCGGAGATTTTATATAGCGAATTAACCATTTTATTTCAAAATTGCTACGATTTATTCCAAACTTGACCGAGTCTACTATACGCATACGGGCATACGCAAACTGATTATTGTCTTATTTTGTGGAGCATTAATAATAGAATGGAAGACTAATACAGTAAAGCGTAAGTGCCCGTCAGAAAAAATCTCAAATGTGCTGATAAATCCAATTGGAAAAACAAAACAATCGTTAAACATTAATGACGCTGGGGAGAAGAGGCCTGTGATTTTCTGTATACTGCTAATCAGTCACAGACGATTTTTAGTTTTTTTTTCAGTAAATTGCAGACGTTCTAAAGTACGACAAGGTTTTAAAGTTTGGACAGACGTCGACGAATTATAGACCTATTATTTTAAGTTACGAGATTTTGTTCTTTCCGGGAACTAAAAGTGCAAAATTGTTTAAAAATAAGAGAATAAGGATAACACCCTGCGTTATGTGTGAACGGAAAACTAGACGGGGGGTTGCGTTTGCCTTGAGTATTGTATTTTCTAGACAAAGCAAAGGTGAACAAAGATATGTTATACACACAATACGTTTAAATGAATGAAAACTGCAATGTAAGCCTTCTGCACACCTTTAGCCAACATATCGAGCTTTTCATCAGACAGAAAAAAAATAATACACAAATACATCTATATTTTGAAATCTTTTAGGAAGAACGTGTATAGTAGAACCAGCGAATGTTGCTACATTGCTCATCGATTGTTGTCATCCTGAAGGCCTTATTTAGACTGGATCACCCTTGGTCTCCGCTTAGAAGATGCCATGGTACAACATTCGCTGGTTCAACTATACCTATTATCGTAAGAAGTCGCAGATCACTCCAGTAAAAGCTACATTGAGGATTCTTGTTCACATGCAGTTTTGAAACGTCTCGAACTGCATCGGTGAAAATCACGAAAGTATTCAAAATAAACAAAAATGCTCTTATCTGATTGGCTGGTGAAGCTTGAAGATTGTATTTCAAGAACTTGATCGCAGTGAACGCGATGACGTTGCAGAGGGAACGAATGAAAAGAATGTACCATTTCTTTAGATGATTGTAAAAATCAGTCCATTATACGAAAGTTTTGTTTTTATTTCAAATGCAAGCCAAATCAATGGATTGAGCTTAAGTTTGCTAGGAAGATAAGATAAAAACGTTGTATTTTTATTTATTTTTTATTGTGTATCTTGAAAATTATATTCACCAATAAAGTTTTATTAAAAAAACTACAGAAACTGCGCAAATTGACATTTTGCTGTAGTAGAAAATACGTTTCTTCCTCGTTTTCATTATTTCGGAATTACGCTCTTTAATTACAGCACATTATGAAACCTATAACGTAATTAAGAGTGTGGCTACTATTTTTTAGAATTCAATTAAGTTAGTGCCTTTTAAGTCATTACTGTATTACTAAATTTTTCTTTGCATAACTATACAGAATTCTTAAGATTTCTTGGAGTTACCTTGTATCTCCCGGGATTAGCAAACAGTTGTAATTGTTATCGCTATTCGTAATATATACTTACGTTGTGCAGAGCTACTGGTTCCATAACGGCATATTTTGCTCAAGCGAGACATATAACTGTATCATTATTACATGTCACTAATCAATTATTATTATATTTCCATGTAGCTATGAATGGCATTTTATTGTAGTAGCTTTCATATTTTTTACTTCCACATCCAACGGATGGGAAGTATTGTATCGCGAAAAAAATTTTCAAAAATTTTTATTTGCTCATTGGTCGAAAACGCAAAAAAACAAAATTTGAGCCAAAACAAATTTCTTGTCTTGTGTGTCTGTGGTTTTGTTTGTATACACGATAACTTTCGAAATACTTAACATATGAACTTGAAATTTGGCAAACGTATAAATCTCTACTACCCAAAGCGACCTATTGTTTGTGAGGTAAGTACGGTATCGGGAAGGGGGCAAAATTGGGGGGTAACTACCCTTTTTGCAAATTTTTATTTTTTTTATATTTTTTTCGTTTTAGTATGTGATTAGTAGTATAACTGCGAGTATTATTCACTCTTATAAATTTTCGGTGCAGCAAACTGTTTAGAAGATATTAGCAAAAAAGCGTCACTTAAAGAAAACGGTTTTCCTAAATATCTCCGAATATACTTAATATATTCAAAAAGTGAAAATGCGATCAGATAGGAAATAAAATTTCTCACAAAAAGTGTCTTAGAAAATTTATTCAAAATTTTGACATTTTTGAAATATTTCCAAAAAACCAATTTTGGTCCCTGCTCGTACGATTTTTTTTTTAATTTTGATATTATACATAAAATCAAATTTCTGATCAGAAAGCACTCTTGTAATTTTTTTGTTAAGTTAATAGTTTTTGAGTTATTTGGAAAAAAACGATTTTAAAATTTATATATTTTTGCTAATATCACGAGGACTTTGTCTGAGAAAAAATGTGTAGAGAGACAAACAAAATCTGATTACTAATCGTATAGCATAAGACAATTGGATGTGGAAGTATTGATTCAATTTGCAGCGGTTTTCTGAAACTATTTTAATAGCTGCATGCTCATTATTTAACATGTCATGTCGAATAAATTTCCTTCTAAATAGCACCACCATTCGGGCTCAGTATCAAGTGACCTCTGAATGACGTCAGACGCCGCCACCCATTGACATTCGCGTGACAGCTCGCCTTTTATCAAACAGGAAGTGGCATTCTTACATAGTACTTCGGCGACGGCTTCGCACCTGCGAGGAAGCGTTTAATTCGTTTCCGATATACTAATTAGCAACTCCGTGGGTTTTAAATGTGGTCTAATTAGGATGCATTATAATGGTGATACTGCGACCATTACTGGGACCGCCAACACTATTAACCGTTTAAAAAAATATATATTCGCTGTCGGACTGCCAATTAGCAAGGCCGGGAACAATAAAAATGCACTTCCTTTGAATTGACAAACAGCAGGGTTGCCAGACTTTTGGACTGAAAAAGTAAACAAAACATGGAGTTGCCTCCCACCCTGAAACTTTGCGTTTGATTTACTATTTCTGTATCAATGTCATATAAATGGTTATATCCACATAGGTAGTATTTGGCAATAGCACCAATACGAGGACAATTTATATATTATTGACATAAAAGTAAACTATCTGGAAGTGTGAAATTATTTATTTTTCACCTGAGACGTTAACGTAGTGATGATCCCACGTTTCATCCGCTTTAACGAATCTTGCTAGGAATTTTTTAGGATCTCTATTTGGGACCTAATTCTTCACGTAAACTGGTACTAACGCTGCTTAAAAAAGCCGCAAGTCTAAGGTTACTTTTTTAGAGACTAATGAAACTTCAGCCTATGTGTTTTTAAAATGTTTACACGTTTGATACTGTGATATAATATGTCAGGATATGAATTTAGACGCTTAATCATCGCTTACTAAATATTTGTATATAAAATATATTTGTTGCGATAAGGGGAACCCAGCGCCTGTGGATTAGGCAACCAGACTGATGTTCGCGCAGTTGCCAGTACGCTCTTGATGCTTTTGAGCTACACGGGGAGATGGCGTTGGAAACGTTCGAGCATATTTCGTCGATCGGACGAATAGGGCGCGGAGGTAGTCCGATTTTAAAAACCGGCGAAGTAAACGAACAAACCGAACCAAGGCGATATAACTAGGAATGCGCATTTTGGCCAATATACCGATAAAAACTATCGATTGATCGAATACCGATTTGTCTAATATCGATATATCAGTAATTCGATTTATCGATATTATCGGATTATTGATAATTCGAATTATCGATTCCGTCGACTTATTGATATAGTCGTTAATTTAAATTCTTAATAAGTCAAATATTCGATGTTATCGATAATTCGGATAATCCATAAGTCGGCTGATGTAAAGAGTAAAGTACCTTAAACCAATACTTTTCTTTCGAGAAAAAAAACACTCGCTATATTCAAACATTGACAAAAAAACATTACTTAATTTGACGTTTAGACCGATTCTACGCATCTCAAAAATGTTTGAAAAAAACAAATTCGTTGGAATATGCGAAATTTCGAACATAATATCATGGAAACTGGGAGGGCTGTGCTGTAACCATAAACTATAACCAGTCGTGTCTAATATTTGAGATACATCTCTAAATATAACTATCGATGATTCCTAAAAAAATTATCAAGAATTCGAGTTAAATTTATTTTATCCACAATTGGGATTTATCGAATTTAATTCGAATTATCGGCAATATGTAATATCAACTTCAATTATCGATAAATCAAATTATCGATAATTCAAAATTTCGATAATTCGAATAATCGATATATGGAATATTATCGATATTATTTTTATATAACTGTTTTAGAATGACTGTAGTGAAGTGTGGTTGTTGAATAGTGGTTAATGGAATTAGTAGTGGATTGTAATAATGATGCTTGCATTTAGTGTAGTTTAATACTAGTGGGTAAATAAAGGAAGTTAAGCCAGAAATCAGCATTTTCAAACCCGTATACGTAACAATGTGGTTATAATAATTTTTTGACAARGTTTTTAAATACTGGCAAMATTGGCTTAATACACTAGTTCGTCTACGTCTACACTMGTATTGACTGAGCCGTAACCGATACTTCCATAGTGAATTATTACCTACACATCGCCAAGCTTGCAGATGCAGTAGGCATACCTGTTACCTGACAGCATGCAAATGGCAGGTTCTGTGTTTACGCAACGTTCACCTATAGGAAGCTGTCAATTTTGCAACAAAGCTGTTTTTTTTTCTTTCTGTACGTAACTGTAGCTGAAGAATGTTGCCCTGCATTGAGCAGGTCGTTTCACACACACAAGAATAGTTTTATTTGTATTCAGTATTAATAGTTATAACACCTTTCGAGAATACGATAACAATTGAATGTGCAAATGCAGGTGTTGCTGATGATACAATGTTGACTTCCTGCAGAAGATAACATGTAAATAATGTATAGTGTATGTGGGTGCATCACTTTCACATAAAACAATAAAAATTAAATCCGGCTTTTAGTAGTAAGTAAATGTTGAGGTTTATAAATAAGATACTAATTATTTTTATTAACTAGGCAAATTAAAAAAAAACGACAAAGGGGTTACAGTTTTACAATTGCAAATGTCTCTACCATACACAAATGACAAATGCAATGTCTATTTGAAAGTACAAGCGATAAGAAAATTTTTAACGTTGTGCACAAAGTATAACAATTTTTTCAGTATATAAGCAAAACCAGTTCTATGCCGTGCTGTCTACACTAGACCTAAACTGCACTGATGAGCTGTAATGACAGCGAAAAAGATCTATCTGCAGTTGGTTGAGGTGTAGACAGCACAGGATAGACATGCATTTTAAAATAATTTACTATTTACATTAGTAATAGAATTCTTTAATGGTATTTGTGACAAAATAAAAATCACTTTATTGGTTGTCTCGTCATGTTATAATATTTGCGTTCGCTTTCCTGGGTACTGCAATAACTAACCTGCACATGTATGCAATTTACCATTATTTCCATTACCAGAAAGAATACAACTATTTAGTAAAGGAAAATAGTGTTATATTCGAAGAAAAAAGAAGAGAATATAGAATAGCAACTTCATAACAGAAACATGTTACGGAAACTGGAAATAGCAAAATTGAAAATTAATTCACTGAGTATTTATGTAAAACGTAAACAAGAGGAACCACTTAAAAAATTGGTCTGATAACAATAGGTATCTGACAGTGAGATTTGCCTTTAATTAGAGAAACTTTAACACATTTGGAATTGGATAATGTGTTTTCGCAAAAAACCGCTGTCACTATTAAAGAGTGACTAAAAATTATTAATCTGGCATTTCAATTACACCTGTAATCTTTGTCAAAGAAGAGAACCTCCAAAAATTGTCGGACACAAGTTCAAACAAAATTTTGAAAGTACATAAACAAATCACCTTGATGAACTTGTATCAGACAATTTTTGGAGGTTCTCTTCTTTAACAAAAACTAGAGATGTAACCGAAACGTCATATTAATAGTTTTTGTCAGTATATGAAAGTTACTGCATTTTTCCCCGAAAACATATTTGATATAATGGACGCTGAAAGCATTCACCCTCATATACATTGTTGATGTTGGTTAGGTTTCGTTACATTTACATGCATTTTTAAGAATTTATACGTTACGTAAAAGTTTGAGTTTGTTTTCAGTGGGCGTCTTACAAAACTCTAGTTATGGTTCTTGTTAAAAATTTCAACATGTGTACATACTATCTTTTATCAACAATATTTAACATTGTTTGTTTTGTTTATTTTGTCTGAATTATCATTATTGTGTATAGCAATACACACATATTGTTTTTGTATGTATACCTGTTATCGTATCATAGAAGATAGATACATGGCGTGTTGGGACTGTGTTTTAGGTACATGTATTTGTATGTACATATCCAGGTGTATATGGAAAGCACAATTTCAACATTGTGAATTTTGGGTACTTTACAATTTAATAATACCAAATTCTTTGTTGTTCTATATTATTTTATTTTGTGTTATATCATATGTAAATAAAGCTGGCAGTTTTTTTATAGGTTGTCGTTAATTAAAAAAGTACTGAAGTCTCCTTTTGTAGACTGAATCGTTTCTATTCTCGTATACATCTTGCAAATTTGTTCTAGTCTCTTTACTGTCATTATGAAAAAATGTTTTCTGAGCCTGCTTAATATTTTAATTGCTTCATTTAGTTTTGTATTTATAACACGGTAATATCATAAACATCTTTTCTTCTAATTAAGTAAAATAAGGCATTTTACATTTATATACATATTTGAATTGATTCAAAATTATTACTTGCTTTTTTACTTCTTAATTTTATTTAAAATCTTGTGCGTAGCTATGATACGAGTCCGTTTTTATTTTAATGCACTTAGTTCCGATATAGACTTATTTGTTGTAGGTACCTCACCTATTATTAGGTATCCAGCCTATCCGTATATTTTTCGAAATACAGGTGTTTTAATACAAAAGGAAGACTATAGGTAGCATTAGAGAGAAAAGAAAGCTACAAATTGTTATAGAAATTCATGTATATTAACATTTCTGGGCCAATACCTTGTATTTGCAATATCCATAGTTGTAGTTTTCAGTAGAGTAGAACCGATGAAACCTGAACTATTCTCGTTATTAAATTGTTTATGTTAATAGGTAGTATCATACTGTATGCAAGCCTTTCTTAGGCTTAACCTATCCAAATTTGTCATATACAATCTACTCAGGATCAAAAAATCACGTTAAATGACACCCACGAAGCAATATTAAATTTTGTATGAAAAATGGGTACTTTGATCCTAGGGACAGCACCCCAGTAATCCCATCTCAAAAAAGTTGTTTAGAGAAGAAGACTATAAGCTTTCACTTCGTGAAAACTCGAGGTCAGTCCTATGTTTAGGAGCCGAGAACTTACTATCCACGGACAGACGACAAATCGACGCTAAAAAAACCAAAAGGATAAGAAGTAGGAGGGTGGTCGATAGCTCTGGAAGCTAAGATACCAACCCCGCGGCAGCTATTTTGAAAATAAGCATAGTTCTTTTACTTTTGGTGAAGTGATGAAATTTATTGTTAAGTTTTGTCTCAATATAGGAAAAGCTCCTTGTAAACATAGCCRTCATGTGCGAAGGTACACCAGAAGAAATCCTCACGTTGMTAGAGCGCAATTTATTACAGGGAACTAATTTTATAAACACAAAATTGTATGCGTGATAGAAATCCTCCATTGGCACCCAATTTAGTATCTTGCGGTAATCAATAATTACAGTCAAACTTACAAAGTCCGAGTATAAATCCACACATACATTCTGCACATTAAGACCATTATTAGGATATCACTCCTGCTAATAACAGGCCTATACACGACATTAACATAGGCAAGCTTAGGGAACTCACAACTCACAAGCATACGCCTTAAATTTATTAGATAAATAATCTTTATACATCTGTAGCGACTTTAAAGCACTGTAGCAGGAAGCAACAAGGGACGCGCAATATAACCTTATACGAATTGGAAGACTATAGTTTCCTGTCAAACCTATATTGTGAATGATTTTCTGCTACTTCTAACATAGTAAACTTATTGTACTCCACTGCAGCGAACTGTATGAAAATTTATCAGTAATGAAAAACTGCCGGACATGCGCAATAATTTTAAAAAGATCATATATAACTATTTTGAAGGTTACATAATATTAAATGCCTTTAGTATTTTTCCTCCAGTGGATATAACCATTTCTGGATTTTTCTGTTTTGAATTGTATTGAATTGTTCTGTACCTTTTTTAATATTTCTGTATAATAAGATTTGCAGAAATTGTATTGCAAATAAATATTTTTCAAAGCTCAGTAACTTTTACCTGTAACTTTAAAATCAAAAGTATTTCTGCTCTGAGGAACATACAAAACTACTTTGTTGAAGATAGCACTCCACCGAAATATTTATTTATGTCACTGATAACCTTGTTCAAATTTTTGGTCAGTATTGCTTGAAAGCGTATTCGAAATTGGTACCGTTTTTCGTTCCAACAAAAATAACGTGTTTTTTTCGGTTTACTTCCAAATGACTAGTTTTTCTATTTTTAAAGTAGTTTTATTTGTGTAAAACATTGTGTTCAATGTACGCGGATATATATATTTTTTTTCTTTCTTTTGTAATCAATGAGAAGCTAATCACTTTAGCGTTATCAATAACTACGCAACATACTCCCAAAAAATGACAAACTGATGATGAAGAGGACAAGAGCGAGCTGCAGACCGCAACCTACTGAAGTCGCGGTAATACTTGTTGTTATTACATTTGCCTTGGAATATGTGAAAAAACCGATATTTTTTTGGGCTCAGTTCTGGTTTTCGCTCAAAAGAAATAACGTGTTTTTTCACGTTTTCGGTATAGTTCCATTTCGAAGCCCTGGTACTGTATATATTCTTATGAAAATTATTAATTCATTACACAGTACTGTTAATTTCATGCGACTACGGTTGACTTTTGTAAAAGCGTTGAAAGAAAAAAAAATAAAATCTTTTCATTCAGCGATAAGAGATCTSGCATTTGMGCTCTATCAGAATAGATGCATTCTGAATAGAGTATTGAAGAAAAACCTTAGAAAAACTCCAATCAGATCTCGATTGTGTTGAGCCAATCAACACCTTCATCAATACGATGGATAGACGCAAAACCACCAGGCCATGCTGTACCATATGTTCAATTGTTTGGAGGGGGTCTTCACATTCACAAGAAGGGTTGATAGATGGATCCCATTTATTAAAAAAAAATTGCATTTCCCATGACCAGTGCGAAGGCGATGCAGAGTAATCCAAAGACTTTCTCGGGAGATCAGTTCCTGTCACCTTTTCTGTAGGATCATCTATAAATAAGCTGTTGATTGAATATATCATGTTTCTTAAGTTGCCAAACAGAACGCCATCCATCTTCAATGGTATAAGGAGCACGAAGGAAATCTTCTGTCCACAAAGGTTTTCTAGAAGTTAGCCGACTTGTAAGTAGCTCTTGGAGATCTCGGAAATTCAGAAACTCATTAGGAGCTGATATTTTTTGCCAAGCTTTATATATAGCAAACTGTCTGCAAATCTCCGGAGGAGCAGTGTTTGAAAGAATCGAAATCCAAAGTAATGGAATTGACTTAATTGTTCCAATGATTAGTCGCATTGCAGTATTTAGTTAAGTGTCAATTTTTCCTGTGTGATTACTATTTTTCCAGACAGAACAGCAGTACTCAGCAGTGCTATAAAGCAAGGCAGTTGCAGAAGTACGGAGTACGGAGCAAGCTTATGCAGGATGTTATTTCTAGTCTGTAATTTTTTACTGATGTTTTCTAGACGTTTCTTGTGCGTTAGAGAGATATCTAGGGTCACTCCAAGGTATTTTGGCTGACAATTATGTTATTTGACATAACATGAAATTGTTTTGTCTTTTGGTGATTGTTGAGATGAAAACAAGAGCCAGGCTTGAAATACATAGCAATTTATAATCTCGATGTCTCTTGAAAGGTTTTGTTCAAGTACAGAAAAGTCTTTACTTTGCAAAGTCAATGCCATATCGTCTGCATACACAAATTTTCTCTATTGAGTTACTGGAAGGTCACTTATGTAGAGGTTGTAAAGAATAGGCGACAGAAACCATCCTTGTGGAAGACCATTATTCAAAATCCTGAATTTGCTACTTTTTTCTCCCAAAAACGTTCTGAATTGACATTGACGTTGTTCGATAAGCTTTACAGTCTTCCACATTTCAGAGTATTAAATAGTTTGAGGATCAACCCATCTATCCACACAGTATCATAGGCCGCGGATAAGTCTATGAACACTACTCCAGTTTTCAATCGTTTCTGGAAACCAACTTCACCATATGTTGTTAGAGCCAAGGCTTGGTCATTAGCAACCTCTGTCCTTCCTAAAACCTGCTTGTTCCTTCGGAACTGAGTCTTCAATAATAGGTCCTATTCTCTGGTAGAGTAATTTCTCTAGTAACTTATAGCAGACACTCAGGAGGGCAGTGGGTCAGTAACTTCCTGCTTCATTTGCAGGTTTCCCAGGCTTTAAGACAGCAATCACCTTTGTTTTCTGAAACAAATTTGGAAGAGTACATGTAATAAAATATTATTATAGAACAATAGCAACCATTTTAAAGCATTCGGCCCTAAGTTTTTCAAGAATTCTGGGTAAATACCGTCAAAACCCACAGCCTTGCGGGCTTTCAGACCACAAATAGGTTGCCGAAGTTCTTCCAATGAAAATAATTGTGACAACTCTACCGAACTGGTACTAACAACTCAGCACGTATTTCATGTCTTGCTCTTGTTAGTTCAATTGCGACAAACACGCCCCCAAACAAAATTACGTAAACGAAACAGCCGCAGATTTGATTGTCAGTTTAATAGCTTCTCTTTGAAGCCTGGCTTGCGTTTATAACCTACCTCAACATCTTTAATTAACGAAGTGCCAAATGGGACAATCGAGGGAAAACCACCAAACAAGTAATCACCTCTGTTTTCCGGGGTTAGGGCCCTAACGATTAGGGTTGATAATAGTCGGGCGCAAGCGCTCTTTACCATACACACGTAACTTTGCCATTCTGTAATCAGTCTGCCGGCGGGCGTCAACAATTGTGGTGTTACGTGCACGGCCTTCCAAGAGTGTTTTAAATATACGCCTCCTACAAATCGGAAATTTCGGTCGGCCCTCCAAATTCAAGGCCCCGCACCACCAAAAATATCGCGAACCGCATTTCGGGTGTTTTTTCGCCGATGATGTGATCTGAAGCTCTGCCGGGGTCATTAGGAGGCAATTAGAATGTTTGGTGAGGTGTAGCACTACCATGATGGTTGAGAAAGTGGAGGGATTCCTCATGTTTAGAAAACCAGTGTACAGGACCTTCCAGTATTTAGAAACGTGAGTGCTTTGCTGTCGTTATTGACAATTTGCAACTTTATGCGTTTGCTTACTCATAATGTTATCAATTAAAAGAGGCAACATTAGATTGCAGTGTCATTTTTGTTGTTAGGAAAATTGATGCCGTTGGTCGCCGATAAAATTATCGTGTGGATGTGCATTTCCATTTAATCGGGGAATGTCGCTAGCTTAGTGGTCATTCACTTGATTACACGGTTAATTTTGTCGGTTGCCCTCAAATACGGAACAGAATATGCTGTAACAGGTTGGATAGATCATGCATAACAACTGCATCTCATGAATAAAGATGCCGCAACCGCATTGCATTATATCGACCAAACACAACAAAGTATCGCTTGCGTTTTTGTTCAGTCACTGAAGTAGTTAAGTTTTTTTGCACATTATCATGAGATAACAGCAATAAAACCTACTTAATAAGAAATTGTAGTTTTTCTTAATAAAAATAAACATCTTAGCTTATATGCAAATTTCGGCTGGTACATATTTCTTAGTTCATTTCCTAGAAATATTGCAGTACCTACAGTGATATATAATTTGTTGTATTTTTTCTGTTTATAAGGAATTTTAAAGAACGTTTTCGTTTTTGCTTCTTCTATGTATAGGCCATGTTAGGGGCGTTGTGAACGCTGATAGCAGCTGTTTAATTGAATTAAATCCATAATTTGAACATAGTTTTTATTACTGCTATTTGTCCTGATTTTTGTATGGTGTTTTAAATTAATTAGTTATTTACTTCGCTGCTTTAGTATTCTTATTTATTCATTTTCTGAGCCCCAGGGCTGTTTTTACCCATAACCAATTTATTTTTTTCTTATCATACGTTAATGGTATACTTATGCTTTTTATAAGATAATTCTCCACATACTCGTAAATTCTAACAAGGTGATTGTTCTATAATTTTCGCAGTATTTGTTATCCTTTTTGTGCTTGTGGTAGATCACCGCTACCATACTCATCTCGAAACCATATATAGAAGGGCGGTAACGACGATGTTTGAAAAGCGTCAAGTTATAGATACAGCGAACAAGTGCGAGCTAAATGCCCTTAAGTGATTGTAGTGGGCTGAAGAAGTAACATAATTCATTGTAAATCAGTATTTAGTGTGGAGATTTGGCAAGATCTCCGCATTTTTCGTACGCGTACATGTAACAGTATGTGATTTTCTGTACTGCTACAAATTTCTCTTCTTCCAGTAATTTTTTTCGACTTCTCTCCTAATTGTTTTCATTTACAACATCCCTCTACGCTTGCTGCATTCAATTCCCCACCTAATCAAATCCGCCTTTACTTTTTTATCTTATCTCTGTTCTTTTCGACCCTTTAGGATTTTCTCATATATCTTCCACATTTATTGTTCCCATTTTATTAACTACGTGGGGTTTTATTTATATTTATTTTTTTAAGTGCAATATGTTTATCCATCACTACTGCAAAAATACCTCGAGAAATACATAACGACAACTTGTTGGTTTCTAGTTTTTTGGCTATTTTTAATGGGAGGAAAACAGAATCATTCCGACTTATCACTAGGATGCAGGACGCGCGCTTTGTATGTTTAATGCTGTGGTTACAGTAGGTAATAGAATCCAGCATTTACCATCATCTTATCTTAAACTTCGACAAAATACTCAAGCTTCAGCAAAATAAGTTTGACGTACCTCTACCACATAGTTTTCGTACTAGCCACTCGGTCGTTCGTTTCCTGTATATCGACAACGGTCATATTTGGCAGTTGCTGTTTTATTGTTGAATTCCACGTATTAGCACATGCTCGGGCATATTAAACGCTAAGGGATCTTCTATATATGCACGTCTTGTAACCGACGCTTATTTAATACGTGTACAATGACAAAACTGTTACTTCCACTTCGGTAAAATTGTGCTAAAAGATTTCGAAATGCCAAGAGCAGTTTTACATGTAAAAATAAGACAAATTGTATTAAACCTCTGTAGTACAAATATTTATGGAACCGTTTTACGCAGACGAAGTTTTATTTAATGTTGTGGTAACGTAAGGGTATTTATTTCTTCGTTACTGTTAATCGGGCAGCGTTTTGGAATATTTTAATCAAGCCTATTTGATACTTCTCGGGAACTCAAGATGTTTTTTTATCATAATCTGTGCGTATTGCTACAGTTTCTAATAACACGTTTCGTAGCCTGTGGGCATATTTAATAACCACTTTTATTTATGGTAAGGTCTAATCACTTATTAAATAACATTTAATAACAAACGACTAGCAATAATTATTAGATAAAAAACACTTACTTAGTTCGCTAACAACAAACTAGACTACTCCTGGATATAAATCACGCAATGTCAATAGTGTTATGTATACTTTTTACAGACAAGTAAAATACGACTTTACTACCGACTCTCTGACTAAAACAGTATAATCAGTACATTGTAGTATAATATATTTTTCTGTGTCATGGGTAGCTTTTATTGTGTAGCTATTTGAAGTATTGTGGTAATATCAATTATGTATCAAAAACAAAGAGAGATATGAGCAATACAAAACAAAATTTAGGCAATCCCAACCAGTTGCAACACCTATCCAAAACGTGCATGCTGATAACAATAATTCTGTTTACTTTGTTACAACAAAAGTAAATCAGTTTGAACTCCTTAATTGTTTTCGGGTTATTTTGGCTGTGCAATAAATTATCATTTGTTATTCCTCCTGGGGTTACGCCCTTTATAGGAATGTTAAAGTAATAATACTCTAGTAAGTGCATAAAGCAGTACAGTTAAATGGATGTAAAAGTATCGATCACAAATATTATACACCAAAACCAGTTATCAGTTTGTTATTAACAGCAATAAAACAGTGACGTATGTTATTACTTACTCAGTAAATTTTTATTATTTTTCTTGTTATTAAGCGCTCTCTTTTATAAACGAGATGTTCTAACAATCGTACTACTATATGTATTTTTGTGGGTACGACGTATGACGAATGGTAATTTTTTTGAAGCAAGGCGTTTAGATGTAGAAAATTATTAAGAAAGACGTTTATTTAGCTTATTGCTAGACATTTGCAGGAATATATATCGGTTTGCAAGATACTGGATCTTTTATAGGCCAGAACTGCAGAACCTGGGAAACAAATTGTTATCGTTGCACGAAGGCTCAGTACACGAAAGATTGCAGCTGCGATGAACATTGGTGAAGAAAACAAGTTGTATCATTGTTATATACTTACAGCTGGTACAGGCACTATAACCAAATGATTTTCCTGCTCGTCTCAAATAGTGGAGGGGTTTTCCGAAAAGGAATTACTCAAATTCTTCAACATACTGTTCATTTTACAGACGAGTCAGTAAAAGATTTGCTTATAATTTTACGTGTTAGTATCTGATTTGTGTATGATGGGCCATGGCTTATGTGGACGTTTCTTGGTAGCACTCTAGATAAGACGAGGACGAACATACTGCCCAGGGAGAGGGTTTCCACAAAAATGTTTTGAATTGTGTTTTTTTCGGCCTCTTAAGAGTCTAATCTATACCACCTCAAACTTGGAGAAAACCCTGCCTACGTAGCATTTGTTGTTTAAATGTTTAATTTTTTGAGTGATGGCGTTTCAATAAATAAGTATGTTCATTACAGTTTTTTGCTTGAAAGTTAAGTTGATAAACTGGGAAATCCATTTTTATTTGGTTCAATTTGGTAAACTTATTATGCCTTCTTATTCCTTGCTTGGTTGTAGATCTAACAAATATGATATAGTTTTCACATATTTTCATTATTACAAGATTAGATTTTTAATTTGTCTAATTTTCAACCCCTATAACTTTATAAAAGATAATTCTACGTTAAATTTGACGAAACACAGTGCTGCCTCAATTTCTTTCCAAGAATAAGATACTTAAGATATTTAACATAAAGTTGGCTCCTTATCAAGGGAATGGTGTTAACAAGTCGCTGTTATTTAATCGTGGATGACGCTTACTTTTTGTAGACCGAGTTTAGGTTTTAGTCTCTCTATTCAATTTACAATGTAAGTCATTCAGACTCTTTAAGCATTAAAAATATCGACAACGTTAAGACCATCTACACCTCCGAACTAATAAGCGACGTAGGATAATTTTAAGTAGCATATTGTTTTCATTTGATATCTAAAATTATTTTGTTTAAAGTGGTTTTTGGATTGGCTTGCGGGCTTCATTTCTTTATTCAGGAAAAATGGATGCTCTTATATCGTTGGGGCTTTCAAAGGATATCGCGCTTATAGCGCTCACTTAATGTGATTAATGCCATATTCCCACCATTAAGAATTGTTCAATAGCACCCTCTCTCATTAAATCAGTACGATTCATCAATTTTCCAAATATGACGCAAACATTACCAACACGTTTTGCGTCCAAACACACGTTTATCTTGCTCAATATTGAACAGGGCCGGCCAAATTTAATATGCACCCCTGTCGATTACTATAACCCATATTTTTCAAAATCGTCCACAAAGGTGGTGCCCCCAGTAGAACCGGTCCGCAGTGTGCGCTCCCAGGGTGACTAAGTCTAATTACTACGTTACTGGAGGGACAGCAGCCCCCTTGAAGGTGATTCATGCAAAACATTTTTTCTAGATCATACCCCGTGGCGAATTCGGGGCAGATCGAGGGCCGAAAGTGTTGTATATCAGGTTACCTGGGGTGTGGAAAGTCGATTGAAATATTGGGTTACTGGGTAAACGCCGTGGACGGGGTATGTGAAGTGGAAAATATGCCGAAGGAAATTGGGAGACACGCCCCTATAGTTAACTGAAATGAGATACCGTTTAGTTAATATTTATGGGGACGTCAAAGTGCAAGAAAATCGTCAATCAGTTCACTATTTTCTTTTGTAAAATGTGTATTGATTAATTACCGTTGCAACAGTTTTTTTTATTTTGTTTGATAAAGGCAAATTTCTCTGAAATATGTAAGAACTTTCAGCCGCCCCCTAAGTGGGTAAAATGCAGCCTAAGGAACTGTTACGCTAAGTTAAAAGTTTTTTAATTGGCCAATCCCATACGTGAGGCCGTAGGGTTTAGTACAATGTAGTGTTGGTTACTGGATTACGTAAATGATACGATTTTATTATTTAAAAATAAAAGAATATATGCCTGTTATTTTTTGCAGTGTTTTGATAGATTTCCCATATTTAGAGTATGCCACCCTGGACACAAAATAATTACGGATACACAATTATCTAAAAATTCTAAAGGAAACTGGGGGTTCAAAAGAGAACTATTTATCACTAAGACAAAATGTGAAAGAATGTAGAACGTTTCACAATACAATTCAGAATTTAAAAACTAAAGCAAAGGCTCAAAATTACATTCATTGATTGATTTTGATAAAGATTAAAAAATCTCTGAGTAAATGATTTCTACATTCAATTTTTTCAAACACCAAGTTACTGTAAGGTCTAGTTTCAATAATTTTCTTGTACGTGCTACTGTCTCCATTGCAATTCATAATATTGCATTTTATCCCAAATTTTTTAATACTTTTGGTTGAAAACCCTCTAATAAATTTCAGAGTCCATACTATTTGAGGAACCTGTATGTATGGTTTTTTGAATACGCGTGGTTTGCATGGTTCCCCCGGCAACAGTAAGCGCAAAATATTTTTTAAATCATATAGGGCTTCTTACTTATTCTCGGTCTCTTCCATGGTTTCAGATGTTTTTTCCCATTCATTCGCCATGCTACAATGGACACGATTATATGTTTCCGAAGACATACATACAAGATAGTAATTCTTTTTAAATTATAGAAGTCTCAACCGTAATTCGGCTAATTCCAAAATAGCATTGCGTCTGAACTTTACATTTCATATTATGTGCCTATGCGAATGCAAATAATCCGGATGCTGGCAAGTACTGGTGTACTTAACATTTTTCTCAAATACATAATTACTTCCGATAAGAATAGTTTAGAGTTACCACCTAGTGCGGTTTAAGCGTCAGATATCACCTTGAGCAAATAGAATTCACATTTCATAAAGTATGACAGTATCAGATTTCGGCTTTCGACAACTGCAACAGGAAAGGAATATCCATCGTTTATTCGAAAAAAAAAACTTAAAAATAATTTTATCAATTTTTTTTAACTTTTTCCTGAACATATTGGCTCCGACCACTTAGTATGGAAAAAAATTATCTTTTTAATGGTATATTTTACGCCTATGTTTAGTACTTTCTGAGATACAGCTGCATAACTGCATAACACCATAAGTAAGACGAAGAGACCGAAGCGTCTTAAAGCAGGCAACTCCTTTAATGTTTCTCGTTCCATGTTTCTAAAAGCAGCCGACATAGTTCCTTACACAGGTTCTTCATTTTCCACGCTACGTACATATTCAATCCAGATTTATTCGTTCTCAAAATAATTTTCAGTTTGAATTTAAGACCAGAGTGATTTTTTAAAAATACCATTAGTTTTATCTCTTCTGTAGTGAAAGCCTACTCGTATGGTGATTAAAAACTGAACTGGAACTAGAAATTCGTAATATTTTTATAACCTAGTAGTCCACTCCACAAGGTATAGATAGCTAAAGCTACCCTTTTGGAATTTGTCAGTAAAAAAAAATCTCTTAACTTTACGGTAGCAGTTGCTACTTATTCGACCACATTTTTAGACGCTCATTAATGACGATATGCAATGATATTCTGCAGTGTACACTTTCGGAGGCATCCTAGAATTTAGATATTTTCACAGTTTAAGCGTCGCGAATCTTAAATATGAGACTTCTAGGAGTTTATAAAAATTTGTTTTATCTTAATTACAATACAATACTGTGTAATTTAAAAGTAAATAATAAATTTAGGTAATGACAATTTCTCTTGCTGACGACACAAAAAAAACATCACTTTCTGTAAAACTGGCTTGTTAATGTAGGTATAGCATAAGAGCAATAAACTTGCAGCTCCTTTATACATATCGAGTATATACCTAATTGAGTTCTTAAATAAACTTAATTTCTTGATACATATTTGAAAGTGCTCGTATGTCTTCAGAAATGTTTCAGATGATACTGAAATATATGACCCTATTTCGATAGGTATTTGAATCCATAAGCACAAAACCTATATCAGCAGGTTTTGTCCTAAGGAGATCAACTGCAACGAATTTAGCTTGTTTTTTGGCAGTAGGTCTTTGAGTTTCTTTAAGTGGATATAATGTATGCTTACTTTAGTAAAGCGTTTGATACAGTTAGCCACGATAACTTCATTCATAAGTTGGGTGCTTTCGGTTTTTGCTCATACTATCAGTCATATTTCAGTGAAATTTGCTATTCTAATTACACTTCACCTGATACCTTTTTGCTGCACATCTGCTGTACTGCAAGGTACCAATTGCTGTTTGTGCTATTTAACATTACTAATGTTTACGCCGACGATTATTGTCTGGTTTTGGAGGATCTAATGCGTAATGAGTATTGAGTATACTCGTAACCGTCTATAATTAAATATATCGAAGTATGCTATTACTGCAACTTTTTTATATTATAGAAATTGTCTAGGGTACTCAGACACTGAAATCTAATCTTTAATTTGCTCCCAAATCAGATGCACTGCACTTAGCTGGTTTCTTCTTTTCTAGGTTCACATGAATCTATTCAGCATAAGAGTTCAAAATTATTGGATTTCTTCGAGCATAAAGTGTGTTGGATAAGAAATCTTGCTCGTATATCGAAGGCGTTATACATAAATATAGTTTTTTCAACAATATTGTTCGCAACAGACTTCGATTCTGATATTTCTTTTTGTAGGATTTTTTGTGTCTTCTAGATTAAATGAACGCAAGCAAGTTAATTCGGTACCAGTTTATCTTATGTATTTGCCAAATTGTGTTTATTCTCATCAAGATACAGTTCAGTAAGTGCGCTTGGAAAAAAATAATACTGTACCGCTGTAAGGAGTTACAATACAGTGTAGTTTTAATTGTATGTGTAATTATAAAATTGTTTTTAATAACAAAAGTATTTATTTGAGTTAATTATCGACATTCTCGTGTACTGATAATTCATTTGAAAATAGAATTTACTGTTGCAGAAAACATCCAATAAACGTATGTTTATATTGATATAAAGAAAAATTTCTCTTACAACAAAATAATTCGCTTTTTCTAATCTTTAATTCAACACTATCCTTTCGGTAAGGATTATGACTTTCCATCTTTTAATAGCTGTTAACAAGATATGTCTCACTATAAAGAGTGAGGTGCCAATTTGTTTATTATAGTTTTATAAATTAAATATTATCTGGACTACGGTAAATTAAGGTTCATGGTAAACCATTGCTGTCTGTACCTCATCCTCATCGTTTCATAAATAGCGACGCCTTCACCAAATCGTTTTCTTTTGTCGTAAAGTGACATTTCTCGTTTACTGCGAACAGAAGGTTCCAATATTTAAACGAAACCGTTAAAGGCTCTGGTCCATGTGCCGGTTATGTGAAACGTCAGCTAAGCCGGTTATAAGGAACAGATTTAACCCCCTCGTTTACATTATTTATTGCGTGCGAACAACATTCTGTCAACGGCCGCGACATTTTTTGGGGTCCCTCTGGCGGTTTCTATTTTGGGGGTGCAGATATAATAACTCTGGCTTAACGGGGGTATCCTTATTTATTTTAGGTTTTCTGAAGCTACAAGTTCAAACTATTGTCGACATGATACGGCATAAGAGAAAAATTGTTATATGTTATGACCAACAAATTTCTGTTATCTCAATCTACAAATATCTATTCTTATTTCTAGTTCGTATATGTTGTTGTCAAAAAAGCTAAAATAATTTTCTCTTCATACTTATAAGGGTATGAGCGTAAGAGCATATGAGTGTAAAATAAGATAATGTGTAAAAAATTCTAAATGCGTGTATATTAAGCAGGTTTCAAATCATCTCTGTTATTTAACACGCATGAATCAAAAGTCCTCTTCTAAATGAAATCCTTAAATATCTTATATAAAGCCGGATGAAGCGCGGACGGTAAACCAATTTAGGCAGATTATAAGCGTTACCTAAAGAAAACGGGTTTTCCTAAATATCTCCGAATATATTTAATATATTCAAAAAATGAAAATACCGTCAGATAGGAAATAAAATTTCTCACAAAAAGTGTCTTAAAAATTTATTCAAAATTTTGACATTTTCGAAATATAATCTATTTTGGACCCATCTCGTACGATTTTTTTAAATTTTGGTATTATGTAGAAAATCAAATTTTCTGTACCGAAAGCACTTTTGTAATTTTTTTGTTAAGTTAATAATTTTCGATCTATTTGAAAAAAACTATTTTTGCTAATATCACGAGGACTGTTTGTCTTAGAAAAAATGTGTAGAGAGAAAATATGCTCAAAACATGATTACTAATCGTATAGTATAAGAAATAAAAACATAAATGTCATTTTGACAATTGTATGTGGAAGTATTGATTCAATTTGCAGCGGTTTTTTTTAAATGCGGTATTACTTTCAGTATTAAGTCTGAGTTTGAAAAAAAGAGCAGCCGTAAATATGAACGAGACAGTGCAACGAACCAATTAAGTAATTAAATACTTAAGTGTGTTGTACTTTTGAATATTTAGAAAAATTCCAGGCAAACTATAATGTCACATTTATTTTGCTATGATTAGAGTGTTCACTTTCTGTTTAATGTTTTGTTACTACAATTCTAGAGATTTGAGTCGTATCGTAAACGTCCATGCCAAATTAAAATAATAACTCCCTGCTTTATTATATAATAAAAAATAGGAGCTAAAGTATTTAAATAAGTATGCATCTAACATCATTGTTCTCTTTGTTTTAGTATTTTATATTATTTATTACTAGATAGGTGTTTAATAAATCCTTTTGTTGAGCGTATTTCCTAAATGGAACTAAATGTCAAATAACTGCTTTCATGCGAGTGTTATATACATTACTTATAACATTAATCAGCTTCTTAGCTGTTTTGATTACCTGTATACCATAATATTGTTTTTGCTTTACATTGCCCGGCCAATAATCCGGATCAAACGCGTTGCCATACCTATCATATATAACTAATTGCCGTTTCACTTAAAAAGTTCATGCTCTACATTGACCCAATAATGTTTGTGTTGATTTGCAATTAATAATAGTTGAGAGTCGGTGCGTCTGGTTCTGCCGTTGCTTGAATTCTTGCTTTGTAATTTGAGTGAATTGTGACGGAATTTCAGACGTAGATCGCCTTAACAAGTAACGAAGTATGCTATGCATTGCACTCACGTACACCTCTAGTATGGGATCTCGTGGAAGATGGAACGCTTCCTTTGGGAAATGATAGTATTTAGGTCAGAATCTCTTAAATTGCATTTTCCTTATATGGCAGTGCGACACGGAAAGCCTCTCTTGCTGATTGGTTTTTTCATCATTCATTACTTTGCATTGCAGTTACCAACTACATTTTTTGGGCCTGAATGTATTTCACTTGCGTAAAAGCCAAAATCTGTGACATTTATGTAGAGACGAAGAGTTGTCCAAGCAAGTAGGCTATAGTTTTACTCCGAGATGTGACACTTGCTTACAACCAACGGAAAGAGGAGAAGGATGAGGAGGAATTAAACCATATTTTGAAATGAAACCCTATAATAATGGATTTTACCTGTGTATGTGTAACTGCGTTGAGAATGAAGTGCAACTGAATGGAGATAATTGCAGATGAATTATGAGATTGGATTCGCGAAATATAATAATTAAATCTAATATGCACGACTATTTTTTCGTAAGTACGATAAACCAAAAAGTAAAACATACAAAAGGCACTGCGTTATCGGGTAAAATACATCAAAATTGCAGTTTATCATATTCATACCTTTGTAAAATGTTTTATTTTCAGTTAGTGTATGATAACGTAAATTGTCTAAACATTTTATTTTAAATAATTATTTACTGATGACACTCTTGGGCGAATTTTATGCGATTACCATATATGGGATAAATGTCAAGCATCAAAGGTTGTGTTGAAACTTTCTAACGAACCCCTGAATATACTCTTCTTTTACACCATTATTGATAGCTATCTTTTAAATGATGCTTCTAGCTGTTGCCCGCGGTTTTCCTCGCGTAGAATGAAAACTAACTGAAATTGCATACGAAGTTTCACCCTCCACACCTTTATTGGTGGAATTTCCAAAACAATTTAATAAGTGTGTATTATTACAATAGCGTCTCAATACGTAATTCATGTTAACCACGTCGAAAATAAATCAACTTCAAAAAGTAAAAAAAAAAAACGCTGAAACCAATACTTTCGTTCGTACGATCATCATGCTTTTAATTTCAATTAATTTCAAAAATGACAGAACTCCCATACAAACTTTCATCCCCTAATTGGTCAACGCTGGACTAAGAATAAAAAAACAATTTAGGTACGACATAAATCTTCATTTTGAACATTTGTTTTTTTAACTATTCATTCATAATTTATGTGAAAATTGCTTAATATATTTTACTAATTTTTTAATCACACACTTACCGAGAATAATGCCGTTTGTAAAGGTATGGATGAATTAAATAATAATTTTGGGTTATTTAACCTTATAATGCAGCGAATTGGGTATATTTTACTGCTTGTTTATTGTATCTATGAAGAAATAGTCTTTTTAGACTTGATTATTATATTCCGTCAACCAAATCTGAAAATTTATGTAAACTTATTTGAATGCAGTTGTATCTCTTTCTCAATACAAGCACTCCTACATATTTAAGTATATTGACATAAAATCCTTTATTAGGGTTTCATTTCATAGCATGTTTTCATTTTTCCTGTTTTCCTTCTATGTTGTACGCAAATGCCACAGATTTTGGTTTGTAGGCAGGTGTCACGTACGCAAGTGACACGACATTGTTTAAATTCAGTGTATTTTGATTTTTTGTTTCAACAGTAATTCATATGACTTATTTATGTTTGCTAGAATGTCTCATACTTGAGTGTTGTTGTTTGATAGCGTAAAATTATGGATGCGTGAATATGCTTATGAAAGAGATAATAATTTTATCGGAATACTTTAAACATGAGTTTTACGCAGATGTAAGTTTTATGTATATTAGTAATCATGATTGTTGTATTGCTTGATCTGATGATTTCATGCCTATGATAACTTTGACATTCTTATAATACAATTTTGGAGAAAAAAGTTATCAATAATATGGGTGAAAATAAATATCAGGTTATACTTTAGAAAGCATAAAAAATGCAATTTTGTTTATTAACTCAATACAGCAATAAATATATATAACTTGGCTCGGGAAGAATTTTGTTAGTGGATTTTGAGTAATCAAGATCAATGGGACAAACTTTTGTTTACTGAAGCATGTTTCAACAGAGTTGGAATAACAAATAAACGAAGTTGCAAAACCTTTTTTCAATTAATGTTTATTGCGGTATTGTAGAAAACCATTTCATGGAACCAGTTGTTCTTGAAAACCGTTTGACAGGGAAAATATACCTAAACTTTTTGCAGTAAGCCCTGCTAGAATGATTGGAAGAACCCTCACTGCATGCCTGGAGCTTCCATCATGATGCTGCCGAGCAGTTGCATTACTGTCTGAGCGGTTTATAGATCGATGCATAGGTTGATGCTTGAACTGCGAGATCACCTGATCTTACTCCACTTGAATGCCGCCCTATGATGACACAAGCAACGTGTTTATTCGGTAGTGCCACAAGCTAGGGAAAAATTAATCGAAATCATGACATAAAAGTCGCAAATGAAATAAAATATAACCTAGAAACCCTCTTTATTCGACGGTCTCGGTGATCATGTTGAGTCGTTTTTACAGTAGAACAAAATAAAAATTTTCGTTGAAATGTTTAAAGTTCAACAATAAGGTTTGATTTTTGGGTAATTGATGTTATCTTTATCTTTTATCTTTTTTCGTTTTACTTGTGAATAAATAACTTAATTATGGCTGCCTCCAAGGCCATTTATATTATTTTTTTACTATCGCGCGAAACAGCAATGCATTATGCGATTTTTCACGTCTAGCCTAAAATTAGGGTAGCAGGGCTGCAACTCCCAAAATGATTTACAGACGAGTCGGAAATTCAGTCTGTGGAACTCGAGACAGTTTCAATAATTCATGAGGGCGCTTAGCAATTTTTCCCGCAATAATCCGAACCTAGACACCGATATTGATTTTGTTAGGGGTGTGGTGACGCTGTTTTCCATCTCTTTTAACCCCCCACATTGCTCCATTTCCACTTCCTTGGCAACTGAGAGCTCCGTTTAAATTTGCATTAACTTGTTGTTTGTGTAATTATCGCGTGGCTTGATCTCTTTGTTTTCAAAACAGGGATGATGTTGGGACATTAGGACGCCTTAGATCTAGCTACGGGGGGGTTAGAAGACAATCGGAGGGTTTGACCGAGCATATGGAACTGTCATACTATTTGAGGGGATCAAAGGACCTTGCGATAAAGTCGTTGAATACGGCTGGGTTGTGTTGACAAACAATTCCTGGTAACGATGTAGGTTTCGTAGAAACGTGTAATACTGATTTATCGGTTATGTTTACAAAACTTGACCCTTAAGTCGGGTTCGAGATAAATACTAATACGCTGAGATTTTTATATCTATGGCACAAATGGGTCTGTTATCGTGTATCAAGGAATTAATGCATAAATAGTTTATCTCATTCAAGAGAGTTTGCAATCGTAACGCTTATCGTTTGTTAATTCCAAGGCCAGCACTGCGTGCGAGTTCGCGACTAAATTTCATTTTATTAAAGTCATCGTCAGTTTTTTAAACATGTCACATTTCATCTTTGAGTTTTTGACATTGTACATTTAGAAAACACCGAAGCATTAGAGAAAAAATGCAACAGCATTTCGTGATGGAACTCTAAGGAGACAGTGCTCTGTTAACGCCAGTAAATTTTCTGTATACAGAATGCGTGCTTTACTTAAGTGTAGTTTTGTAATATCTAAGACTAAATTTTAAACTCTAGCGGCACTTCATAATAGGTTATAGGTACATATGTACAAGTAGACTGGAGTGAAATACTTCAGGATGAAATTGATCATCTGATTGAATCGATGAGCACATGCTTTGGTAAGTGCATACAGCACCGTGTAGCCTCCACCTATTAATTTTTTTATATTTATACTTTAATAATAATAATAATAATAATAATAATAATAATAATAAATGGATTTTATTGAAACAAGAGCAGATACTGAGAGTAATACATCATGAGCAACAGAGGCAAAGTCTAGCAGAAGCTATTTTACTTAACCTTAAAAAAGAAAATTAAACTATATTATATTAGCACAGCAATAAATAAAATTCCAATAAATCAAGCACAGGCTCAACGAATATAACAAAGTAAATACATAAAAAATGTTCAAAAGCGATATCGGACAACCTATTTGCTGAAAAGCAGTCAACGAACCTCATTGAGTCCGAACGAGTTAAGAGATTAATGGCAATCATGAAATCTGACGGTCGAAAAAAAAACTGTCTTAGTTTAAATTTAAATTTGTTAATATTTAGTTTTTTTAAACTCACCCGGAAGGGAATTATTCAGCCTTACAGCATTGTATGTGAAGCAGCGAACGAACATAGCAGAGCTATGGCGAGGCAACAAAAGTTTAGCTTTATTTCGTGTATCACTTGAATGCGTAGATGAATGAGGGACAAACTTAGACCTCAAATTTTTACATGCATGGGCAGAATTTAGTAAAGCATGGACGAAACAACCCAAGTGATAATTCCAGCGGGAATCCATGCGTAATCAGTTCAAAGAGATACATGGTCCCCGCGTTGCAAGCCAAAAACCAAGCGACATCATGCATTCTGAACCTTTTGAACCCTGTTTCTATCAACAGCTTAAGGTTAGAAAATGATTTTTGTAATAACTTAGTTACATGCAGCTTAAATCGGAACTGCGTGTCCATAATGAGACCCAAATTTCTACTATGATTAACAAAATTTAACATTGAACCATCTATATAAACATTGAAAGACTGTTTAAGAAATATTATATTATGTTTATTACCAAAGACCATCAGCTGCGATTTGGACGAATTTAATTCAAGGCCGTGTTCAGCAGACAATTTTCTTAATGTTTCAAGTTTTTCATTCAGAATTTTGGCAGCCCTTGCGAAATCATGGTTATCGAAACTAAAATACTTTTTTACTCTACATTTAAGAACTGAGTTCACTATATCAGACGTATAGATTATGAAAAGCAGAGGTCCTAATATGGAGCCTTGGGGAACACCAGATCTAACCGACAATTCAGAGGAGACACTATCTTTATATTTTACCACTTGAGTTCTATCGCTCAAATAAGATCTAATAAACTGTACCGACAAATTGCTGAAACCGTAAAACTTTAGTTTGGCGCATAACAGACCATAATTAATGGTATCGAACGCTTTTGAAAAATCGAGCAAAACCAAAGCACTGACTAAACCTTTATCATAGGCTGAAATGAGATCATCCATGTCTGAAGCTAGTGCAGTAGAAGAGCTCCGACCATGTCTGAGTCCGCACTGAGCATCGGGAATGATGTTATTATCGACTGCTCTTTAACAGTTTACTTTACTTCTTCTTGCCTGTTTTATTAATTATCTGTAATGCATTTCAATTTTTTCTTAAGCTGTACTCAAAAAAAAAACAAATATTTTTATTTTATGCTTTAGTATAATGTTAATAGTTCATATTCGTCAAGTCGGTCATTCCACATCGTATGTCAGCTGTCCAGTATGTCTAGTCATGTACTTCTGATCAACGCAATTTGGATGCATAGGCCATATTTATAAAGAAATCTGATGGGATTACGTAATTACGAGAATGATGCTATACTAATGAATTATTATACTGAAATCCCCTAATATGTGAAGCTAGCGGACTAATGTTGGTTTAATTAATGTGAATATTTCACCAACGTATTTGACGTGATATGGAAGAAAGTAATGCATTTAGTAACCTTTGTGAATCATTCTTTCGTAGCTGCGTGCAGAATAACAACGTGAATACGAAATTGTTAAGTTGCTATACATGGTAAGATCAGTTAGAGACGATGCGAAGTGAAGTACCTAAAGAGTTTGACAATTTTTTGTTTTGTGAAGGTCGTTTAGTAAGGAACGATAATACACTTTAAACCTAACTCCTGGAGCTTGCTTATCTCTATTGTCTACTCTTCAAAATGTAACTTACAAAATATGCATAAGTAAAGATTAGCTTAAACTTAAATGCAGTAGAAAAGTGAAAAACAGCTAATTGCTGCCATTTATTTAGGAATATTATTTCCAATGTAGGAAATAACAGAAATAATCCGGAAACTTTTTTAATCAGGTAACTTTCGTTTATTTAACTGTATTGTTTGAAACAAGCTCCTGATATCTCAGTTGCTTGAGGCGTACCGCATTTTATGGTTTTCATTATTATTGCTCACTTTTCAATCTCAGAATAAAAACATACGTACCTAATAATAATAAAACGTGCCTTCGAACCTATGGGAACAATGAAAGTACGTCGCCAGTAGAGCATATCCTAGTAGGCAGTGCAGCAGACTCCAACCAGTGGAATCGCCTACAACGAAAAAAGCGTTCTCCCATGATCGACTCCAACTCAATAACGAATATTAATATTACCTCACGGTACGATCTATAGGAGAACGAAAACGATATCTGAAAACGTGCACAAACCGACATCTGGTAGTCCCGATTCTGGTCCACGCGTTCCAACCTACTGACGTTAGTGCACGGCGATCTGCAGCAACTTTGATGTCCTGTAACTTTTGAAGCGGGAGGCTGCACCCCGTAGGGCTCCTGATTGGAGGTCAGTGGGTCATGAGCTACTACCATACCAAGTTTGGTCGTGATCCGATCAATTCCGTTTCATCCGTACAGTTCTCCTTTTTTCACGTGCCTCGCGGTACGATCAATGGGAGAACGAGAACTTAAGTACCAGATGGATAAAATAAGTGCGCATCATATAACTACATAGTTGCTAACGCAGTAAACGAAAAAGATCATCAAAAGGAGATGTAGTCATCTAGATGAAAGAGATAGACCACATGCTAAAAACGCTGGAATATAAAAGACAAGCTAAAAATAGGGAGACCCTGCTATATATACATCAAAAACAACTGTAAAAAATGGTAATTTAAAAGTGAGAAATAATCTCTGAACAATGAGTAGAGTGTAAGAAATAAAAATTAATTAATAAACTATTCCCTGAATTTATACGACATATAAGCAACAAGTGATTCTCACATAAACACATAACACATCATAAAGAGCATCCACACGATACATGCAACTCGCCTGCTTCATACCTCAAAGCATGCTTCTCAGCAACCCAGCGTATACGTTGCAGGTCCGGCGGTACATCTGGAAATGGCAAAAATGCTGACCGTACGCTGATTCAGTCAATCAATCAACCAACCAACCAGACGTTTTGAGCGTATTTGAGTCGTAATATTCCGAATCAGCCTTTTTTTTACTACTTGTGCTATTTTGGAGAGACGAAATTTATTTAAACAATATTAATATTCACAAGTAGCATTAACAATTTCGCGAGCAAACTACTACTGTTACTACCTATATAATAAATGGATAGCCAAAAGTGTTTTGAATTATAATGGGTTAAAATACCGTAAAAAATTGTTGTACATAGCAATATTGAACTAAATGTGCGGTATATTGGCGGAGTAGGTAATGTATAATGGATAAAGTTCATTGTTCGATCATAAAATAAATAGGATTTATCCAAAATCTGGGATTTTATTTTTATTATGCTGAACTGGATTTTTACAATCACTTATAACCACCATAAATCAAATCATCAGTTCATCACTGGCGATAATATTTAAGTCGCATATCTTTTGACGGAGCAAATTGTTTGTGAACCACGGATACGGTCATAATGTATTTACTCGTTCGATGAGTTGCCTTGTTTTATAACTAGGTATCAGATTTCTCTAATGCATTTTTCTTCCAGGACCCTTCCCATCCAGTCTTGATGTAAACCAAACCCCACAACACTTTAAAGTAACGACGCTTTTTAAGACGGCGTTAAAAAACTCAAGTAATAAAATATCTCGCTTTTTTTTCTTACGCATTGAGTGTGTAGCTTAAAGAAGCACGGTGAACAGCTGCTCTGCTATAAAACATAAATAGCCCTTTGGTACATCGCGCGCTGTTACTCGTTGTTTTAATAAAGATCTTTATCTAATCCAGCACGGATAAAGCCCAACTGACGTTACCAACTGGATGTGGTGCCCACTGGAGTATACAAAGAATGAATAGCTTCTCTGCGCTTTGTGCAAGCTACAGCTGATAGCGGCGATCCAGGTCTTTTTTCATTGAACGTGTTTGTATTATTTTATTTGAGGGATTCATCCTTTGTTAAGGTAGTTAAATAAACGCTCGTTATATACAAGAAAGTCTAAAAAACTACATGAGAAAATAGAAAATGTGTCAAATGGGGTCGATAAAATAAAGAATAGTACAAGATTGACATTTGCATAAATGTGTTGTAAAATAAAAATAAAACAATTGTTACTAAAGTAGTTTTGAAATACAAAAATAATAGAAAATCGCAAATATCACCTGAAGTACTACATATACATTTTTTATACCTTAACAGAACCTTAATAAGGCCACTTTTTAATGTATTCAAATAGAGTTGTCTCTATTTAATAATAACTTTCGTTCTTAGGTGGGACACACTGTATAATTTTCGTCAGGAAATCTTTGAGGCATGCTGGTCGTTCGACAATCAATGCAGACTAGTTCAGATGTTAATTTAAAACGAGAAACAATGGCGTTGACAATTATTCATTCAACAGCGTGTAGGTTTCTATTTTATCTAAACAATGGCTTTTGTTGTGCCATTGCATGTTTCGTTACGCTGCTATTATGTTTCAATAAAAGGAATACAAGCTGAAGACAAATTGAGACATCGCAAACGGGACTTATTAACCTTCTAATTTTGAGTGCCAATACGTGAAACGAATAAGTATTTGCATAGGTATAACGAACATGGATGTTGATGATTCATGTTCGATGCATCATATCTGAATAACCTATAGGTACTTAACAACTGAACTACGAGTACAAAGTTGATTAAATTATAATTCTTCTGTGGCTGTTATTACTTAACAGCTAGTTAAGATAAAGAAATAAGTGCGATATTTTATTTTTTCTGACAAATTGAGGAAATAATTTACCTGCGAGTATATAGTTTTATCATTGTGTAATGATTTATTTTAGTATGTGCGCAAAGAACCGATTTACTGATATTTAATAGTTCTAAAACAAAAGTTTTACTTCTCTGTAGGTAAATGTAAAATATTCCTGGCCGCTATTAAAACTAATTCAAAGGTCTATGTTTATTTAAAGGTACCGCCGGAATTAGATTATTAACACAACAGCAAAAACGACTTAACCATCATTCAATGCACGGGGTTACGACAATAACACACTTCCCAAAAATAAAGGCAATTATATTCGATAATGCTATACATAATTTTATTATGTACCCTTGTAATGCCGCCTTTGTATATGATGATTTACAATGAGGGTTGTTAGTTTTTTACAACGTAACAAAGTGTAGGTCAACTAGCAATTAACAGAATTTATTGAAACGGTCAGAGGAATTCGTAGTACGTTGCTTAGTAGAAAATATACTTGAAATTCGTTATGAATCATGCAACACTATGGAGAAGTTTGACGTTCAATATATGTATTATGTGCCAAATGCTTGGTTACCTATACGACTACGCGAATCGTAGGTAAGAATAACAATTGGTTACATATACTGAACGTGTTACCAAAAACGAACGACAGCCATTTTATCGGTTTTCTGTGCAGCTTATGAGTATCAAAATTGAATTCACGCCATTGAAGCATGAATGGCGTTAGTCAATTTTCCTTATTTTTCTAGCTAGATATATGCTATAGCACGCCGCTGATGATTAGTGTCAGTTCGCAACACTCTGGATTATGTGCAGTCTCTATTTTTTCCTTGTCTAAGGTGTCAATATTATCATGGAAACTTACATAGTTGTTTTTAGTAGTATGCTTAAATAATCTACAGAAAAATCATTTTTGTTACTGACTGAATAACACTGTATCTTAATTTAAAAACTTGCAATGCATATATAAAACCGTTAAAGTAATTAGGTTATTGATTGTTATTTTCTTGAATGATTGACCCATTTTCAATTTTGAAAAGGTAAAGTAAAAAAATTGCTGGATAAATCTAGACCCATATACTAAAACTAATCCCATCACTTCAGAACAAAGCGTTGGCACCATTCAACGTTTGTTTAGATAAATCGCATTTCCTCAGGAAACTATTTTTAGATGATACGAATTCGCGTCCAAGTGTCGAGCTCTCATTTTTAACGCCCCATCTTTTGTTTACTACGAAAAACAGCTAGAGCACTTTGGCTGCGAGTAAACATGTGGAATCCTGTATCATTATTTTTTTCGTTGCACGAGAAAGAACAGCTGAGTTATGGTCGTCATGTGCAGACATATTATATTACAATAAAACGCTTTTTTTACATAATAGATGAATTTGTAAGCGAGCCATTTAGTTCAGTAACCTCGGCGTTGGTTATCATTTTTGTTTCCGTAAATATCTCGACTTGCCAAGAGCAATTAGTCAAGACTCCACACAGCAAGTTAAGCTCGCACGTTTGATGTACAACTGGTCGCTTACGCAAATATTAAAGGTAAATACTAGGCGTTTATCATAACATGTAATTCTTCCCACGTGTGTTTTAACACTTGCGGTTTCGTGTGGGTTACCAGATATGTGTTATTAGAACAAATTTAGTATTTGGTGTAAGAATTTACAGATTTACCACAAATGTTAATAGCCGAAATTTTTTTATACATGTTTTCACAACTTGTGCAGTTTCAAAGAATTTTTTAATGACATGTACCACGCTTTTTACATACATGAAAGATATGATAATTAAAAAGATTATGAGTGTAGGAAAGACCTAATATCTAAAAGTGGACCGAATTCCTCGACCTTATTCCTCTTATATTATTTATATTATATTATTTTGCATTAGTTGTAGAACTACGAATACCCTTTAAACGTACATACATACAGGGTGTACGTAAAAGACTTTTAAAGGGGGCATATTAAAATTTGACCGGGTGCTTTCTAAGGGAACTAAATCCTAGAAATGGCGACCAAGAGAGCTTTTCTTCGGTATCTAATTGATATACTAAAATTTGCATGAGATGTAATTGTTTGGCACCACTAGGTATATCTGGGCAGTTCCAAATCTTGAAATACGTGTCCTTCCAGTATTAACAAATAAAAAAACTATTATTGCCTTGCAAAGTACTTCTGAACCAATATGTACATAAAAGAAATAAAACGTATTTAACGTCCCGTAAATCACTCTCTCCCTATGTCCTAAGCTCCAAATTGAGAACTTTTTGAAATATAAATTGAATAATTCCCAAATAAAAATAATTGCACATGTTGCTAATCGATTAAAATTAGTGGTTTTTTGAAAATATTGTTAATTTGTAATAAAGAATAATTTTTTTAATATTTTTTTACACATGTCCATTAAAAGAGAATGATTTCCTTACGCCTTTACTAACAGATTATTTATGAACGTACTTCTAATAACGCATCAACTCTCCCATTTGTTAAGGATAGATGGCAGTACTGTTAACTTTTAAAAAGGGCGAAATCAAAGTTTTAATTAATATTTTATTAGGTGTTCAGTTTATGTTTCTCACCGTCATTACCTCACGCCCTAGAAAAAGAAGAGTAACTATACGTAATCACAAAGTCCATGAGTTTTTTTGGCAAGTAAACTTACACAAAAATACAAATTCAAGGAAAGGTTTTGTTGCGACTTGTTTCTTATGTTTCATTTCTTCATTTTCCCACCGTCATTCCCTCGTCTGATAGGGTCAGCTTGGCTTATTTGTTTCTTTACTTTAGGTAAATTTAGTAACATAAGTACTATGAAATTCATAAACAGTACTTACTAATTTATTTCAGTATTGTTTTGAATTTATTAAGACCAAATTGCGGGATTTTCCCACAGCAACCCATCTACTGCTGCCACAAGAAATTATATACCTGCAGTAATTAGGGAAAAGCGTAAAATTTTGCTTTAAAATAACGAAAGATTTCCTGAACTGTGCACCAACCGGAAGTTTGAATTAAAAAATTGCTTAAGCCGTGAAACGAAAAATCCCTGCAGTGCGCTTGGCAGATTACGTCAAAAATCAGTTTATTTTCAGTTTCAGAGGGTGGCGTTAATTCCTTGAGTCATAATAGGTAAAGACTGAAGTCAGTCTCACCCATTTCGACATTTTGATCACCGTTTTTAGGGAGCTCTCACTCACCATAATGAGCAAGCATATTATGCCCAACGAACTATTTTTCTATTTTGACCGGATGAAATCATTAAAGGCTCTTTCCTGTTACCTCATATAAGATTACTTATCGTTATTCACCGATTGCATTGGGATAAGCGGGTGCGTGATATTTCATCATGGTAGCCATATAATTGTTACCATTCATGCTTTCTGTAGTGAAATATTCCTCAACAATATGGTCGCAAATTAGACAAACGAAGTTGTACATATTCACTCTCATTTATGTAAATGTGTAATTATCATAGTTTGAAGCCTTATAAAATGCCGCACGCAGGAAATTAACATGTGGAATAACAGCTGTCTCCCGGTCTTCCATTGAAGGTTGTTACAATTTTAATTTTAGCTGAATTCGTGACGACTCCACTTAGTTTATTGACAGCGCCTTTGTGGTTTTCTATTTTAATTTGGAACTAAGGTTTCTAATGGTTTAACATACAGTATTTTGCCATGAAATCTTTTTTTATCTTCTTATGCGTAGCAAATAGTTTTATTTTTAAACTGACATTCATGGTCTTATTATTTTTAGATTTGTGCCATTTTCCAATACAATGTTTTGTAAAAAGGAAGTACTTACCTATATTTCTTTGAAATAGAACTTTGAATTTTAGACCAAAGTTTCTCCACCAGCTTCTATTTCTCTCCCACTGCCATCTTCAAACTGCGATCATTATATATTTATTATGTTTATTGTGATTAACAGATTTTAAAGTACCACTTCACAGTTTGTTATTGCAAAATATCAGCCATGTGCTACTTCCCGCTGATTACCAGATTATCTGTTTCATGACTACTCCCATTATGCATTTAGTTAAGACAAACTTTTTTATGACGAACTAAATTCTTTAAACTAGCTATGAACTGAGTTCAACAAAAAATATCACGTAAGGGTAGGAAAGCATTGGGATAGTCACTGTCTAACCACCCCCCGTTCTGAATCAGCTAAGTTTAATCCCGGATAACTTCCACGTGGCTTGCAAATCCCCGTAATGTCAAACTTTGTACGTAGTTCAAGTCCCCGCTTTAAAACCCAAGATGCGACGCCTTTTTCATCGAACCGATGCAAGCTCTTTATATATCTTTGCGCCTCTAATTTCAATTATCGAGCTCTCCGCAACTCTCATTGCTACAGCTGACATCAAAAGCTTCGGATGAAGCGTTTTCGCGTCCTGACGGTCGAGCTGAATTCAATTTCCGCCATGCGGAAGTTAAAGCGGCAGTAGCAAACTGCGATAAGGACCCTGTGTGCATAGTGAGTGCATGCAGTGCGCTTACATCATACGCGTTCTAGCGATAACGTTTGTATACAAACAGGAGTTACTACACCAGATATACACGTATGCTTTGCGGTTAGCGTGCTTCAGTAGCGCATGGGGTGTTGGAGTTATATATCCGACTCGAAGGACCAAAGCTTTTACGTCACATATAACTTTTGCTTCGAAAACTTACGTCCGTAGTAATCAAAATTTAACCAAATATCGCTGCTTTTGAATGATAGGTGGTTTTACTTCATATTTTACAAAACAGTTCTATCTATAATTTATAGATTCATTAAAATAAACAATGTAAAAAAGCAGATTATTTCTGTGCAACACAATAGACTAAAATACAAGGCCTTAAAATAATAATAATAATAATCATATTTAGGTAAAGCCAAAATAAAATATTCCTTGTTTATATAGTAATGCATAATGAGACCGATACCTCACCAAAACCGAAAGAAAAAAAAATTTGCGCGGTGAGTCTTAGTTCCCATTTTTTAGTATTAGGCGTGCCCGACAAATGCGAGGCGCCATTAAGTTCCCAAATCACAATGGAAGGTTCGCTCCGAAGTTCCCATGACCATCGTGACAACCGTATGACGTTATTTTTGAAATCTTTGCGGAAAGTAGCATACACCTATACGTAATAACAGTAAAACTGAGTGAAACACTGCAAACTTCTTGGAATCCTACCACTTCTGTGGGTACTGTGGATAAAACGAGGGTACAATCTTGTAGCAACTCGGCTGGTGTGGAAAGCTGTTACTACTGATTTAACGTCCTTATATAAAGCAACTTGGGAATCAAAAGCGCTCATCTCCGAAACACTTGACTGGCAGCTTCCAAACGGAAGATTTGAACTCACAAATGTATACAACCATTGTAATTACAGCAAACACAATTAATTTATGTTTATAAATTGAGGAGTTTACTGAACTTTMCTRTGAGCTTTTTTTAAATTTGTTGCAAGCTTTTTTCTTTTCTCATTTAACCCAGWCGTTTCCCCTTACCGTAGTAGTAGAAAATCTGAATACGTATTTCGGCGACTAAGCTGCTGTCTTGAATAGAAGTAAAGCAAGCGACTTCTTGAAATCTTTTTCAAGATTTTCTTCAGAATCGAACCACATTCAGCTTTATTCGGTATGGTAGAGCCAAATGGAATAAATTCAATTGTGCTATACTTTGACACCTGTCAATAAAATGTAAAAAACGTCAATTGTTTTGTTACAGTGGATATTTTTAGGCTTCTGGTTCACATAATAGTTTATGTGACGTCTGTTGGTAACGTTACGGACATTTTTTTTTTGTTGGAAGGAACATTCCATTTTAGTTTAGCTCTATATTTGTTATTATAAACTTCTTTCAAAATTGGTGCACATTTTTTTAATTTATTTTAATAGTTTCAATTGAAAACTATAAGCATATTTAATGTAAAAGATGCTTAAAGTGTGCTCCTCTTTGCAATACGCGAATATTGAATAAAAATGCTGCCTGAGGTTATTCAAAGTCTGTGACGTCATGAACCTGATGCATTTGTAATACGTTTTTTTAAGTACCTATCTACAACTTGTGGCATAGTTTTATAAACAGCATTTCTAAGATGCCCACAAAAAGTCGAAGGGATTATTTTCTGGAGATCTTGCAGGGCATTCTAGCGGCCCACACCTTCCCATCCAACGACATGGAAAGAGAAAGCTAACTTACTGAAGGACGTTAACCTGGTAATTTTGTTGGAACCATATGTTTGCAGGTATTTCTGAATTTCTCTCGTTATTAAGTATTTTGGTTGAAATTCTTATTATAAAATAATGGGTCCACGATATCGTGTCCTGTAATACTTGCCCGGACATACATCTTATCGGGTATGCGTCTCTCATCCACATGGGATTTTCGGTGGTCCAATAGCGGCAGTTCTGACGATTAGAAAATTTTCTGTTCCTATGATGTTGTTGTATAATCTTTTAATTATTTTTCACCAAATTCTACACTTTTGTTGAATGTTGTCTTGACTTAGCTTTTGTGTTGGAATTAGCTTATGCTGATGCATTTTATTCTCGTTTGTACACGTGCAATGGAAGACTCTAAAGCGACTTCAGGAGCTGAGGCATTCGGGTTTTTCTCAAGATTATATAGGCGTTACATCTATTTTTGTTCCATCGTCCAAGGTAGCTGTCGTTCTTGTGCCATTTCTCTAAACTGCTTTTCAGTTTTGCTGACGGTTCCTTATTGGGATTACGGTTTTCGTTTCCACTACAATTGAATTTTTCAAAACTCTTATGTCAAGTATTTATTGATTTGTTTTTAAATGGGATAGCTTCTTAAGCAAGAACATAAATTTAGAAAATATTTATCACAAAGTTATGTATGTTTTATGATTAATTTGATTGATCCCGGATATACCGACGCGACGGGCCGGTTATACCTAGCGCATGTTATGGGAATCTGAGCAGTGGAACTAGTGAATGCTTCCCTTAGATGTTTCTCGTGTCTGATGTTGGCTTACCTCGGCTGCATTATTTTTCTTCATCGTATGAGTTAATGAATGAAGGATGTGTAGGAATTAGGGACCTCTTTTTTATTATTTTCTTGTCATTTTTAAGTTGCAAATTTGATTCTTGTGTCCTGTTTAGATTGCTCTTTCGCGATGGTCGACGCTTCTTTGGCTGAATTCATATGTATTTATCCGTTCGTTTCCTGGAGTTGTAGATGTGAAAGTGTTTTAGGGGATATTTCTCGTCTGTGTGCATTGGAGTTTTTCTATTGGAGATTCTTTACCGTAGACACAATTTTTTGTGGCTGGGTTTCTTTCTCTGTCTTCCTCGTTTCTGTACAGTACTATCGCGTTGTCGTCGTCGACTTACTCCCTCTTTCTGTTGTCGATTTCTTCTCCTTCCCTGGAGCCTTTTGTCGTTTAGGACGTTCTTGAACCGTTTCTTCCAAGCTCCTTCCGAACTTGCGTATGTTTTGTCTAATGTGAGTTACAGCTTTCCTTTTCACTTCTTTTGGGTTATCATGTTCTTTTTTGTAATGTTGTCCTTGTATATATGATGAGCCAGTCTGCTTCGAATGCAGGTTCACCTTCACTGTAAATACAGTCATAATAACAATAGTAACATAAAACGCAAGGATGTGCCACTAGAACACATTATGAACTAAAAATCCTAGAATTTAATGTAATTGGTCGATAGCTGTTTCTTGCTTTTGTTACTTTTTCGTGATGATGTTGACGCTTCTATGAGTAATTTCACATGGGTGATTCGACGGGATGTACAATATTATCGCGCTGTGGCAGTACTTACTTATCCTTCTTTCTATTGTTGCCACTTCGTTGGAAGTCTTTTTGTTTGATGTCGTTTAGGAGTGCTGGGATTCGTTAGAGTTGTATTTTAGTGGTAATTTATGAACAGTCTCTACAAACCTTTCACTTGTTTATTAGTTTCTTGGCAGCAAAAGATACTCTACATCAGTAAGTCAGCGCTATCGCTGTAGTTAATTTTCAATAAAAAAAAAAACCACTTGCACTAACAGAAATGGTTATCTGCTGTAAGAAATACTTTTGGTACAATAATTATAGTGTCGATAAAATATCGCAGAAAATTCAGAATAAAGATCATTTGCAAAAAATTCGAAAAACCGCTAAAGCAGGTAAGTTAAGATTTAAAAGATTTATTTTGAGATGCATCAGTCTGTTACTACGACGAAGATACGACGTCATCGAAAGTTTTTTTTAAAATAGAATTCGAGTTCTTATTATCTAAGGAATTCAACCGTTGGACATAGGTACCATTTGGCATTAAAATAATAAAAATGGGCATATTTGGAAACTGGTTATTCAACATATGGATAAATATGAATTTCACGCAAATAAACAAAATACGCCATCAAATGAATTTGGTCTCTACATTTAATGATAATAATATATAAGTTGAATATAACATTCAGTACTAATACACAGCCAACCTTTTAAAATCAATTCATGTATTTTTATACAGTTCAACATAGCATGGAGACTTTAAACTCCGTACCTGAATGCGGTGTAGCCCGTAATAACATTGTCTTCATTAAATCTTCGAAATTTTACAAATAACCCTTATTTTGAATCTTATGTGTTACTTCATCCACACCGGTACGTGTTTCACATTTTAATCTTTTCCTATTCCTAGCGGTTACGATATACGATACAATAGCGTGTTTCGCGATCAGGATTCAACTTGCGAAAAAGTCATCACTCCTCAGACTCGCCTAATGGAAATCCACCCACGATGACAAGTTTTCGCATTTTAATCTGTCGTCTCATAATAATAACAAAAGTTTCAGTCGGTAACGTAAGGTCGCGTCGCCGTTCGTAAGTTTTTCGTAGACAAAGTGATGATCAACATATTCAACAAGTATCGATTGCTGTCAGTGTTCAGAAACCGATTCAGAAGATTCTTAAAGAGATTACGTCCCGTGAAAGTTTTCAGGCGGATTCGCATGATTTTTGCAACCTGCGTCTCGGCATTCTGCAGGTAGGTAGGTGGCAAACACGTTGCAGTTGATCAGTGGCGGCGCAAGTTATCTGTTTAGGAAACTAGATACAAACAATGGCTGGGTAGTGTAGTTCTTAAAACAGTTGCTCAACATTTCCTATTCTTATTGTGCCATTCATTATTATGTTTTTATGTGATATGATCCACAATAGTAACGTTGATTTTATATACTGTAATTGTGTTAACATAATTGAAGAATCCAGTTTATACAAAAAGCGTATTCTCTTGTTTCTCGAGAGGACGTTCGATATTCAACCAAACAACGGTCGAACGAGAACTATTTTCCCTATGATTGATCATCATTTATATTTCTAAACCAGCTTCATCCATTTCTTGCGCTGCACCACGACTTGTGATCAAAAAAATTGCTTTGCAACAAGAGCACGCACTTAAAAAGTTTTCCGAAGTAAGTTATTTATTAACTGAAAGTAATATGCTTCAGAGGTACTTTATTTCTGTTCCAAATAGTAACTATGAACTATTTAATAGTTCATCATAATTATTCTTGTGCCCCAAAATCGAAGCAAAAACATTATATGCACATTTTTGAGCATGGACTTTTTTTAGCCGTTAAGAACCTGAATTCCTCTATCTTTTGAGCTGGTCTTGATATTTTGGTAAATTTCTATAGCGAATTCACAGATATTCCGCCTTTAATGATGTATGTTAGACTTTGTCCACTTATTTATAAAACATTATGGTTATTGTAGCCATAGCAGTTGTATTCAAATTTTACAGGCTAATTTTACAATCTATATAGACTCTAGAGATATAATGACTTCCGAATAACAGGTATAATTATTAAACTACAAAGTAGAATTAATAGTTCTAGTATACTAGCCTGCGACGTACATATATAACTCGTATACTCATACGAGTACAAGCGACGAAAGTAATGCTTTTGTATAAAATTGCATATTGAGTTAAATATGAGCCAATGTGCTGGGATTTTATAATATCGTGAAATAAGTTGCTAACTAACGGCCATGCTAGTGTAACATAATTGATGCCCATAACACCCTTAACCTGAATCAGTCACAGAACCAGATTCGTAAACGAGTAAACTACGTTTAGGTTGTTATATCGACATATTCCTTGTAGTATTCAACAAAGATATAAAATATCCAAGCAGTAATATGCCAATTTGATACATTCATAGTTATTCGTACAGAAAGTAACTTCCGTAAAGGGGACTACATGACTGTGCCATTTTAGTTTGTCGCTGATAGCTGGCATCGCTATATTATTTTACCTATAGTCTAAATCTAAAATTCTGCAGCCTTTAAATACAGCCTTTTAAATAGAAACACGAAATGATGCATTCCTACTACAACGGGCAATAAAAAAAGCAGTAGACAACATCTGTCAAATAGAAATACAACATAGGGCTACAAGAAGACCAGTAATAAGCACAATTAATTCCAATAGTTATACTCCTGCCAAACAGTAGTCATTATTTTTCAGTGGTAATCTTCTCACGAATTACTTCTCTTGAAACTAGAAATATTATTACCTATTTTTTTTTTCAATTAATATTCAGTCAGCATAAATTCTTCATGATGTTATCAACGTGGTATAACCTTTGAGGTTCTGTTTACAATTTTCTTAGCTGTATGAAAGAGCCGTTTTAATTATTAAGACTATTAAAAATAGGTATCGGACCTACAAAAAAGGGAGTCAATATTTTATTGTCATCGAGTTCCAAGCTATGTTTAAAATTTCAAGCCTGTAGCTCATCAGGAAGTTAGTTTAAAATCGATTGCAATATTTGTACAGAACCGAGCGAACAGACACGAAAGCTAGGGGGAGCACGTTATTTTGTACATTTGATTGTTACTAATTATTTAGCGAAATGTATTTTATTTTATTTTGTAAAACATCCTAGTATGGTTCCCAACTGTGTGCTTTCATGAAATCTATTAGCACCTACTTACAGTTTACAAAATCTTCATATACAAAAGCACCGCAATAATGATTTGTTTGGTGTTTAATAATACCGGAAACGTTAGATTCGAACTTTTTCCCTTCTATTTATTCTGCTTGCTTATTGGTTTAACTTCCACAAGCAGAGTTATCTTAGGTGTATAAAATGTAGGGTTAAACAAATACAAAAATTACCTAGATATATCATGCTACCTAATGAGTAACTGGCTATTTAAAAGTAGTGGTACTCTATAAAAACATTTATCGTGAAGCATTTCCTGTACACACCAAGTAGATGCACCTAAATAACATGCAATCGCAATGCAATTCTTACCAACAACCGAATGGCGGTTAGACGACCTGTAGGTGTGACCAGGTTCATTCACTGTGTGTGATAAGGCGATGCGGATGTGTGGTTTAAAACAGCGATGTGTTTTATCGGTTTTTAAAAATTTTTGTGTTACCAAGAAAGGTCATTAGAACGCAACAAGTTTATTCGCGATTTTATCAAATCGAAGTAGTTACTCTTAATTCTAAAATGCTGAAAACTAAAAACTATAAACACGAATATCTTTAATGTGTAGATAATTGTGATGCAGAAGAAAAAGGCGGTTGGACCAGCCCCACATATGGTGCCTTTGTCTTGATCAATTCATAAGCGATCCGCAAAATATTTAGCGCATTTCCGTCTTTGATTGAGCGTGGGTACGACTCGAGGTGAATTGGTAAATGATGCAAAACTACGTCTAATTCTAGTATAGTGAATCACTTTCTACACAGTTATCCACTGATTGATATAGACGTATGTCCGTATCGGAGATAAATCTTTTTCATAAGCATATCAAAAATAGTTTGGTTTCGTTTCAAAAGCATATTTTAATGTGTTTAGGAAAGTTTAACAGCAGTGAAATGATTTCAGACATTCGTACAAAACTTTCTTAATGCTGACTCTAGTGCGATGACTATATTTAATGCAATTGTTTCATGCTATTACTACTCATCCCGTAATTATTTTCTCTATAACCAGAATTGTTTTAAACGTGAGTCGTCATCAGCTGCTATTATATTTGATCAGTCCTGCGACGAAGCAATATTGACAGTTTGTCAGTATGGGTGGTCCCTATTTTACGAGTATACTTTCTAAGTCATTTCCTCTCGAGCATATTTTATACATGATCATTTTGTATCATTTCTATAATAAAGCCATCGAAAGATTTAAAATGAATAAGGTGCAATGTTACATATTAAAAACTGAACATTTAATTAAAAAATTTTGAAGCCATTAAAACTTGAAATGCGTCTTTAGAACTTTTTATTATAGTTTAGTTGTAGTTGTTACGCAAGTTTAGAATGATATTGCAACTGTAAAGTTGAACCTCCTAATCTGAGGTCAATTTCATATTGTAATGATTTTTTTGCAATTTTAAAAACTGTTTTGCTGTTACTGAACAAGCGTATTCATTGGTTGCAATAATTAGATCTCGTCAACATTAAAGGCAGCAGGACAATTTGTCTTTAGTGTAGACCCTAATTTCATTTATCAATACTATAAAAGCAACTTTACCAACGTTTAATTTAGGAGTTTCACTAAATTTAGAGTATGACAGTTTGAATGTTTTAATACAGGGTGCTTTAACAAATGTATGCACACTTTGATGTATCATAGAATATTTATTTTTCGTTCTAACAGATTATTTTTTTAAGCGGAGAGCTTAAAGTCTAATTTGAAAAATAAATGCACTTTTTGATGAAAATGGAACTAATGGTGGCCTTCATTACCAATACATTTCTGAATTCGAATCGCCGCTGATACCTTACATCTTACCGAAGTTGCCAAATCAAATTTTCTTTAATGTCAATATGCACAACTGTGGAAGATAATCCTCACATTACAGTTGAAAAGGCTAATAACTTGCCTGGTGTATATGTATGGCGTGGTTTGCCTGCAAGGGTACTGGGTAATGGATAATGTCACTGGTGAAAAGTACAATGCCACAATTTTGAACATCGATCGTTGTAGTTGTTGTAGCACGGAGAATAAATTTTCTGTGACCTTTCAAAGTTTAGACATATTTTGAAAAACCCTGTACAATGAAATAATCATCATTAAAAGAAATACAAAGCTTAATATCAGTTGCACTTTGTTACGTGTCAAATTGACACTAGAAAAAAAACTAGTATGCATTGCAACTGGCTCTTGGTAACATTTTTGTGGAATTCTTCAGTGGATTGAATTCATTGTTAGCGAACTGGTAACTGTTGGATTGTTGTTGTTAATTTCTCCTACCGGAAACGGGATCGTTTAAGCACCATCATAGGCGTGCGATTGTCGTTGAATTTTGATATTGGATTTTATTTGGAAACCCTTAGCGATTAAGGATTTTGTGGGACGGGTTAGATAAGCCTACGTGCTTGTTCCCGATATTTTTTTTGATCCTCCTATCGACGTCATACTGAATACTGGAAATTGTTACCTGAAAATTTAATAAGGGAAAAGTACTTACCTGTGTCACGCTACGAAGGTGGTTCCTTGTGATTTTCGAACATTCTCTTGGAAGGAGTCCTGATTAGCTGGAGGATTCGTGAGCAAGGATATTTAGTTGCTAAAGATTGCCGTTAGAATTGTTGTGATTTTCTTTTGCTTCTTTATTTTGTGATCATTTAAAAAGATCAATCATTTAATCAATTGAAATTGTACCTAGCTTTGATCACTTGCTATACGTTGAATAGTTGCGTTTTTTTTCTTGTCTCTTTTGTTAAACCTCAATATTTTGTGATAGATTCTTGTTTACGCCGACGGGAGCCCATTTCTGTTTATATGATTACTATACGCGTTGTCCTAATTAGGCTACAGAACGTTCGCGCTGTTACGTCTGGCCAGTACGAGCATCGCAGCGGCACGTCGCGGATAATTCTGAAATTTCTATTAATATTTTCCTTATTAAGCCATCGTTCTTTTTTTTGCCTCCCGAGAGCTAGACAAGTCCATATTAATCAGATAAATAATATTTTGACAAGTAAACTAAGCAACGTGTGCAATTGGATCCCATTTCTTGTAAATTGCAAATACACATCATCTTGTATATTGACTTAGTGGTATCATTAGATACTTTTTTTTTATCTGCGTTGTAAATCTTGTAAAATTGCATTTCATCTAACCTGGTAGGGGTTGAAGCGAGATAGTGTCAAGGCTTGAGAAAGAAAAAATCCATAAACCTACCTGGCGCCCAATTTTAAAAATAATAGAAATAGTTAAGACTCTGAAGGGTAAATTTAATTCTTTTTTTATAAAGATTTAAGTACCCCGACCCTTCTCCACTGAGTGTGGCCGAGCCCAGGTCTCGCGACAAGTAAACGCGTAGCAAATTTTTGGCGTTATTATAACTACGAACTGACCGAAGGGTCGTTATATGTATACATACCATCTACACACATTTCCGGCTCTAGATTTTAATAAAAATGCAAATATTAGACACACGACAACATAATACTATTGATTTTAACAAGGCTGCAACTTTGCATATATATACCTATCAAAAATAAAATTAACTACCAAGTTAGAGAGATTTAGCTCAGAAAGGTTTATCGTTTCGTTAAAATTAAGGTATTATTGCTTTGAAGCGTCAGAGAGATTTTGTGTGTTTGTGATTCGCATGTGGTTTAATAAAACGACTAGTAGGTAATTAATAATATCCATTTTTGGACCAGAAAGAATCGATTGTTAACACACAACTTCCTGTATTGCATGTTATCGCGAATGTTTGAATAAATGAAACTAAAAAAATCTTCATTTTTGTTATCTTGAAAAAGCATCTAAAACAGTTAAGATTCAAATCAATTTTTCTGCATTTTGTAATTATTCTAATTTACAAACTGTATTTAATTAACAATTGGCGGAGGGGTGCAAATGGCAACACTGAAACTCCAATAGAGAACATGATCTCAAAAAAACGTATAGGTGAGGTTAAATTATAGATATACGTTAAACGGATGTAGCAGTTGCGTTTTATTATAATAAAGTCTTCGCAATTAAGGGGTAATCGACTTTTTATCTTAAAATAATGTTTATCTTCTTTCTTTACCAAGCTTTCGATTAATCTGTCTAAAATTCACAATTCAAATAACAGTATACATAAATGGAACGTATTTTGCATGTTTAGTTGGCCCCTTATTATAGACCTCATTTTCAAAGCCCTGCCGAAGATTTGAAATAAAAATCGCAAGCTTGACAAAGAAAGAAGACTAAATATTATTTTAAGATAAGAAGTCGATTACCCCTTAACTGCGAACACTTTGGTATATTTATAATCTCTTTTTAATTTTACCTTTTCTATGGGCAGTCAAAAATACGTATTCTTCGGCCAGTCAAAACATTTCGTGAATCTAGCAGCTTTTGGAATATTTGAGTCGCCTGAAAAATGGTGCAGTGCATGGAACCTTTAGTCTCTGCATTTGGGGATAAAGCTCCATAAAATACAGTTATATATACCTAGTTCCAAGAATTAAAATGTCTGGGCTTTGCTGCATAATCAGTCAAGAAGTGGTCGTCCCTCAATATCTGTTGTAGCGGAAATCATTGATGGTGTACATGGAATGATAAAAAAATCGTCTTGTAGCATAAGACAAAATTCAGGCATATTGCACATTTCCCGGACTTCGAAACATTCTATTCTTTACCTGCACAATTAGCCGTTAGAAAGCCTTGTTTTCGTTGGGTAGCTATAATCTGACTACAGCCCAAAATAATGGGTCTTCTAAACATGTCAACGACATCGTTAATAGCCATAAACCCTGTATATACCTTATGAACGGGAAACCAAGCAACAATCGACAGTTTAGATGTTTTAAAATAAAAATTGGCCAGTAAAAGTTGTTTGATCGCGAAACACTTCTATACAAATGATTGCATGTGCTGAATGGTATACAATTTCCTTGCTAAAAATCATTGATGAGCAGCAATAAAAAAAAACAACCATAAAAGTGAAATTATTCGTTATCACGATAATGCTAAACCCCATACTGTTCGAACTAGAATCGATTTCTTGCAAATTAATGGTATCAAATTAATGACTCGTCCGCATCATAGTCCCGACTTGGCTCCAAGTGACGTTTTTGTATGTTCCTGCTTTTCCAGTCCTAAAACAGTTAATGCATTCAAATACTACATTTTTATAGACACTTTAGCATGAAATAATTGTTTCAACAGTTGATTTCAACGTATCAGAAAAAAATATAGAATGTAAAGGTAAATATTTTGAAAAACAATAAAGCCATTTATTTCTGTAAAAAGTTTGTTCTTCATTGCTATTTCCGAAAAATTTTTCGACTCCACGTACAATGGACAATAGGTCTTAAAACCGGCAAACAGTACTTTTTCGATGCCGGGAGCTTAAAACTTTATATAACACGTGTCATGTTGGACGTTCAGATTATTGTTATCTGACAAATTTAGTCAAAAATCAAAACCACTTCTGATCAAAATCGCAAAATTGTCAAACACAGCACATCTACCACGTGGTCATGCACGGCGAATAGTAGATAGTAGAATATGCATGTTTTCGAGAGTGCTCTATCTGACAAAATTACTGCTAATCCTGTATAACATCTGGTTAAGCCGAAATAAACAATAATATTATTATTTCAAATAAAATGCATTGTACATCATTTTATTTTTGAATCTGTCACTCAGATTTAAATTAGATTTAGATTACCATTTCTTTTGGAATAGGGTTCGGCGAGGGTTCGGTATTTTCTTTTGTTTCCACTGTAAACATTTCTTAATACTATTTTGAAATTAATTTATCAAGGTATCAATTTCTATAAACTTTTTTAATAAATATGGACTCCATATTATTCTGTTATTAGCTTACGGAAAATGATGCTCCGGAATCTGGGTACTATAAATGGTGTCGTCCCACAGTGTTTTTTTATTTTACATTTAAAATGTACATAAAAATTGAAGCACAATGACTTTTTTGCGATTTTTTCCTGTTCTTTGCCGAGAAAAAAAATGTGAAAGTAAGGATTTTTCAATATCCGTTTCAAATGCCTCGATATCCGCCACGGAGATGACGTAAAAGGTTCGCATGCTGACGAAAGCCAGAAATGCTCTAGCGGCATTGCAAGTAATGTTTGTTTACATTTTTTTTGAGGTGCGTTGCGTTGCCAATGTGGGCAAATTTTCGCGATACGTGAGGAATGTACTCGTAAACTGGCATTGTGACATTGATACCTAGGTCAACTTAAGGCGTATTTGTAAAAAATAACTTAAATCATCCTTCAGTCAGTTTATTCTATAATGAACAGTTCAATATAATAAGCGCATTCACTGGCCTTTTGCTGAAATACGAAAGCACTTTAACCCTCTAACCTGCTTTAGAACTAATGTTTTTATTATGAGGAATTAAACGACGCTTGACGCTTGATAATGTTTAGTTTGTATACTTTCGTATGACAACGACATGATAAATTTTGAAAATGCCAGGACGATCTCTCGCCGTAGTTAGGAAGAAAACGAATAACCCTAACAACTCTAGCCATGCGTTTTTGTATACATAGTTTGGTCAAACTTTCGAGTTTCGTATTTGTCAGATCAAGTGGTGGAGCAAGATGTTGTCGAAGTATTTGGGTATCTGTTGTTTTTTTAATATCAGAATGGCTTACTTTAAAAGTCTTTTGTTCCGTGTTGTAAGAATACTACTGCTGATGAGCAGTTACAGGTTATTCCTATGTTTACATTATAATATTGACGTTGACGGTTATACTTATACCTTCGCCCCTCTCTCTCACTCCCATTGCATTATTTGTATTTCTCTGGCTATTTATAAAACTGACAACAGTGAGCACCTTGTTACCTAGGGAGCTGTAACAGTGCGCATGACGGAAATTAGGAACCTTTTACGTAGTTGTTGGCGGATTTAAAAAAATGTTTGAAACAGGGTAATTTTTTCTACCGCCGTTTGTTACGAGTTGAATTAATCTGAAAGCAAAATAGATGCGTGGCACTAGTATTCATGATGTAAGCAATAAAAGGCATAGGTTAAAACTATCAAATTTTAATGTGCGGGATGACCCCATTGTGGATTTCTGAATTAAGCGCTTTTTTACCTATAAGTACGGAAATACATTAAACATATCTCTAGTTCAGTTCACTTCGATTAACCACTATTTAAAACACTGCACTTCACTCACTAACACATGAAGCACTAATACAGCCTTGTTCTTTGACGCTTTTAAAATCAGACTGGTTTGCTATTTGTCGGGAGGCTTCAGGGCTTCGCGATTTATCTAGATTCTAGAACATGTATCTCCGTCGCATTGTTAGAAAACATTCGATTCGATAGATAAAATTTAGTCATACGTCAATTTCAATCGGTTGCCTAATCCATCGGCGCTGGTTTCCTACAGCATAACAATAGCTGCCTTGCATTTGATGTTTTTTAAACTTAGCCTATTTTCTCATTTATTACTTCGAAAGGTACTTATAGGTCAATCACAAAAAGGTATACAAATCGATTGGAACGTTGACATTGCTAATAAGAACAACGGAATATTTGAACTGGAGTTTCAACTCAATGCTACAGTTATAAAGTGTATACACTCTGTTCATAAACCGCCTGAATTGACGTATAGATTTCGATGTAGCTAAATCTGATGTTGCTTCTATGATCCTCGAGAATATCACTTCAGTCAGCCACAAAAGTACTTTTAAAACGTAAAAATATGCTCACTTGTTTCGTTCGGTTATGACGGCAATGTAACCGTTAATTAATATTTTTACAAACTTGACATTTTCATATTCGGTGATGATAAACATAATTTGATGGCAAAATGTTTGACCTGAAACGATAATAGTATACATTGTTTTTTTACACACCATGTAGCGAAAAACAGCAATTTTATTTAATTTTTGAAGAAGATACGTGATTATAAAATTTGCGTGCTACATTTGCCGTATGATGGATGTAGGTGCCACCCTCTTCCGTTTTTGACTTTAACACTGAAGAAATCATAAAATAAGGAACAAGGGTTCTATTAACCTCATCAGTTATCGTTTAATCAGCGCAAATTTTTATGCTGCGATTAGAAGACAGCATATTGATCACCGTGTTCATCTTGGTGAATGGCATTCACACCAAGATTACCTGATTCATAATAAGATCCACCGCCGATCAAATCGCATGGGCGAACGCGAACGAGCAGCTCTCAACCGACCGACCACGTTATGTAAATATAGATATACAACACTTTGTACGAAGAAATTTCACTTTTGTCTGTGCTGCGGCGCGTACACGTTGCGTACAGAGATGCTGCAACACGCATCTTGAAAAAAAAAGACTCCCAAAAAAAGTTGTGCCATACCAGTGACCTTTTCGAGTGATTTTTTGTGTTCAAGAAAAACCGAAGTGAGTGGGTTGTACTCAATCGATTCGGAATACTCGGGAGTGGTCGCATAGGCTTTATGAATTATCTATTCTGTGGTTGTAAGCATTGGCTTTTTATGGTGGTCGGCGGGTAATAATTTTTTGGCTTTACGAGCAGGAAGTCGAAAAGTGCTTTGTTTATGTGTAGATTTGGAGGTCGGCTTCCAGTAATGGATGTGTACTTGAACCAAAAATTTTGTCTAGTCGTAAGTGGCTTTAATGAGGTATTGTTAACCGAATTCCAGAGAAACGACCGATGACACGCGCAAAATAATCGTGATTCTTGTGTAACACTTTTTAAATCTTAAAAGACCTATTGCATCTTGTCGAGATTCAATACTTCAAATAGATACTATAAAACAAAAATCCAAGGCGTATTTTGCAATAATCTGCAATTGTACTGCCATTTATCACACTCGAGGACGATGGCCCAAATTGTCTGGATCAATTCCAGACTTTGAATAATTGTTGCATATATCAATGTCATAAAGCTTTAATGAATTTTATACTGTGAAAGCGGAACTGGCATATCTTGGTTGTAGGCTATTGTGCTCTGTTGCAAACTTCTCGGTTAGTGATTACTTTTTATTTAGTAACTCCAAGATACGAAGAGAAATTTTTTGTTGCAATTTAGATTTTATAAAGCTGTTAACAAATACGTCAAGATATTTAAATATTACGTTGTTTTTGGTTATAATACGAACTCGACTACATGTTGCATTCAAGTGTAGCAGTGTAAATGTCAGGGTATATCAAACAATTTTTTTTAAAGAAGTTAACAAAATTTTAAAAGTAAACTTGTTTTTAATAGATTATTTTATTTGACTTGAAGCAAACAACTTCGGTACAAAGAAGAATGTCATTGTTTCCGAGGTATTGGTATCGAAAAGCTTGAAATTTCTTTGTAGATTTGCTTTGTTTCACTGTATTTGCGAATAGTACTAAAATTATTAGACGTTTGTTCGACAAAAAGCACGAAATACATTTTTTTGTCTGAAAACTTCTCTATTTCAGCTTCTTCTACAGACGTGCCTTTATTTCTGTGTAATAAACAAAAGTTATTAATGCGTTATTCAGTAGTCTTTCTATGGCAGTGCATTTTGCTGTCGTTTGTTGTAGCTTTACCTCACGTCAATGAATGGAGTAAGTTTGCCAAAAGATGACCTCTTTGACATTAGTTAGATTAAAATATCTTACAGGAAGGTCAGATTCAAATTAGTACAATTAAATACAAAATGCTATAGCTCCAACATATTATGACATTCGTCAACATTGTCATTTGTAATATGTAATAGCGGTAATAGTAACACCTATTGTAATAGTTATGATGCAAATATCGAAAAAAACTTTTTTACTCTGACCAGGATTAGTAATGGACTTCTGACGCCATGTCGGAGCGAAAATCTAGAGGAGTTGGTTTAGAATCCTGCGCAGACAAAAAAATCATTTTCTTTATTTATGTCAGAACCACAAAATTTTATCTATTATAATTATCAGTTGTGACTATTACTATGGCATCTGTTTTCAGTTTACTCTCAGATTTTCAAAACTAAACATATTTTTCTTGTGGCACAAACAAGCAAAAAGTGTTCATTCTTTCCGGATACATTTACCACTTCCCCTTGATGCTGATGTCTCATCTTGTGTGCTTAAACAAGTGTAACATAATAATTGCTCAAACAGTAATTTTAAAATTGCTAAATTTTACATCAATGAACGTAAATGCATGTAGAGTTTTAATGACACATGACACTAACCCGTTAAGTAGTCCAGTTGCTTTATTCTTGTCATAAATTTACAGCTCATATCGACACTTTGCATTAACTCGTTAAGATAGTCTAGTAAAGTAATAGGTTTTAATAAAGTGGGCCAAGCCATATCTGACTACTCATATACCACGCCGGTCGCGTGGTAATTTTTTAATCCAGACACACGATATGTGTTCAAAGCCTCGACATTCACTCTTTTTATTGGGTAATGTTTCTTCCTGGTCCCCTAATTTACCGATGTTTTCGAACCAGCGCCAAAAGTATTTTGATAAACTGGAATTTTCGGAATATTTCCTTCTCAAAATAAGTCGCTGCTGTTAGACCCAGCAACGGTTTGACTGATTTACCTGACGCGTTATTTCGAGAAAGTGTACTAAAATTAACTGTGGGCATCTTAGAAAAGACCCCCGTGTGAGATTCTACCAGATTCTAAATTGGTTTTGTCAGGTTTCAGTCACACAGCTTGTCATTTGGGAGCTTTTTCCGAGACGGTTTACATACAGGTTTAACTGTACAATTATAGTGTGCCCAAAATTATCATATGTCTGATTTAAATAGAGAAAGATGATCACGGCGTGCAAGTTATGCAGAATTGCCGCCAGCAATCGAGTAGTAGTACCTAAATCTTATTTCCTCGAGCATATAGTACTTGCCTAATAAAGCAATTAATAAGTGTAACAATTATTTAAATTTCAGCTCTGCATTTAGAAAGTAACTTGTATTGTATATTATTGCGAATCAAATGAATACTTGTTAGAAGCAATTACTTACTTTCTGTCTGTATTAAATGTTTCTTTTTTAAGATTCGAATTGGAAAGTGTAAATTATTATTAACCAAATGCAAAAGGGGTTTGGCTTTATTTAAGTGTAGACGAACTCTATAAAAAAAGAGAAAACTTGAAGACTAGAAGTGTATATGGCATGGTACTAATTTGAAGACATCATAATACGTATTTTGCATTTAGTGCAGTTTATTAAATCTTTATTTGTCATAAAAGCAGTAAGATGTGCCTGGTCAGAACAAAAAACATCTATAATGAAGTAATCATTTTTTCTTTCCACATTTGTTTGAATAGATCGACCATTAATCGTTAACCATTTTCTCACTGTCTGCATTTCAAATTTGGTAAATAGGAGCTGTCTTTTGTCAAAAACATCTTTCAGGTTAATTCAAAACATGATATTTCAACACTTCTTGTTGCTTTCTGTGTGAGAAGTGTACCTCATCTGATTATAAAATAATTTCTCAGTCTTGTATATAAACTTACTCTGAATAAACGTAGTGGGCGTAAATTCTCCATATTTGTAATACAACAGATTTTTCCTTTAGTTATGCTGCGATTCCTTTTAGAACCTGCGGTAGCATCAGCTTACCTTTCTTTATGGTCACGCATATGATAACCTTCAAGTGACTGGGTTATTATAAAAATACGCTTCTTAGTAAACAAAGATAAGACAGCAAGGAATACGTTGTCCCGCGTGTAATTAATTATTTTATTCGTTAAAATGCTTCAACACCGGTGTGTGTCGCAAAAACCGATGGAAACACCTACACGCGGCAATTTTTAAGAATATTAATGGCGTTATGGCAAGCCTCGACTATGCAACAAAAAGGGGACCTATTTAAATAATAATATAATCAAGGAAAAGACACGATAACGCATTTGCGTTTATATTAAGAATCGTCATTTATTAGTTTGACACATGAGGACTGTTAACGATGCCAGTTTGAAAAATTAAAGCAATAAATAAAAATAATATGTTTACAACAACTTTGATGTCTGTAACATTACTAATTAAAAACAAATAAGAACAGAAGTAACTGACTGATATCCTAATGTGCACCGAAATAACAAATTTTAGAACCTGTAATTATTGCTCATCATAAAAGGCCACGTTCTGCTTAATATGATACCGCGTTTAGCTTTTACAGATTTTAAACAGCTTTAACAGGTGTAAAGAATATGTATTTAAAATATTAGTAAGAGCACTTACTTACTAGGATTGATTCACCAGGTATGCAATCTGTTCTTGGACTGTCTGCTTAGTCTTGCAACTATAATTGTCAGGGTGGTCTTACATCCTATGTATAAGGTTATTATTGAGAGGTCTTGTCGAGTGCTGATGATTGCTATACTAAACTGTGGCTTCATTCATCCTGCGCATTTTAATAACAGTGGTGGGTCTCAAAATAATTCCTTTCAATGTTTTTTTGTGGTCGATTAACTTTTATTAGTTTCACAGATATCGTTTGTTGTGGTGTAAACAATTTGTCATTATTAACAGCAGAAGTTTTAAAAAATTATTTTGTTTCGTTAGATTTTTCCAATAAATATCTAGCAGGTGTCATTTATTAATTTAATTGTCATATTAATCGTTCAAGATATTAAAGCAATTCAGTTACTCTTTGCACCACTCATTCAATTAATTGCTATTTATAAATTTTTGTGCGAGTAGATATTTAACATCATTAAACGTACATAATTTAGTAATTATCTAGTTTTAAATACTAAACCGCGTACCCTGGTTATAATGGAAGGTCAAATCCATTTTGACTGTTACATAATAACGTGCATTGTACATGCTTAATACTGGTAGGTTGACATCATCCAATGAAAGCCACTTACGTATACTATTGATTATAACAATTTATTTTATAATAGTGCTTTACACGAGATAAAAATCTGCACAACTGTAATATGCAATTTACTGTGTTAATCTAACATTGCAAAAGTTTTTTATGATTTTTTTAGAAAAAAAAACCATTTAACCTGTAATGGATATATTTATATTTTCATAAAAATTTGTGTGTGTGATGTGATTTGTGAACATTTGTTTAGCGAGAGATCTACCGAGCCTGCATTGAATTATACTTATAATTTTTCATATCCCATATTCCAAGTCATTTTTTTAGATTGCTGTATACTATACAATAAAAAGTCTTGGTTGCATCTTTAGTTATCCCATGTATATACTAATACATAACGAAATTAGAATATCTTAGCTAAAATGAAATTAATAAAAATGTACCTACTGTACCAGACAGTCAACATATCATACATCTGTGCTACCTACTTCACAAATCTGTTATGAAATTGATGATTTTTTTGTTCAGCTTAGATACTCATTACCTAGATACCAGTTGCACTTTTAAGTTGCCAGGGACTGCGCAATGTACATTGATTAATATTAGATTTGCAACAGACTACTATATTGGCAAATTTTGTTTTTATTGATCTTGTGGTTTCTTTTGATTGAATGCCTTCATTTAAAAGAAACATACCTAACTTAATAAGTATCTATATTCTTTAGCAGTATCTGAACAAAATATGTCGTTTTTTTATTATCTCTTTGCTAATAAATAATAGTTATAAGTTTAGTTTTGTCCAAGTTCATCTTATTAATTTCAAATGTAGATAAATTAAGATAGAATCAAAGATATTGTCACTTAATAGCAAAGTGTTTTTTTTTTAATTATGTACTGCACTAAACTAGGGTTTAGGGTTCACCATGATGCAACGCTTTTGAAGTAACTACTCAAAAAATGCAACCTTTATTGTGACTTACCTAACATATGATGAGCATTACTCTTGTAAATATTGGCCATTTGATTTCTAAATGGTGGCAGTAAAGCAAATCAGAGTATCAAATACAGTAAAGTAGAAGATACCTTTTACTTCTCTGTGCCTCGTTCTGAAAAATAAACAAAACAACCAATGATTACTTGGTAAAAATGGAATATTAAATCGTTTTGCCTCAGTATAATATCGCCGAAACATTATTGCCAACAGATCATTGAATTTACGAGACCCACAAATATACGTTTATATAGATATATAGATAGGCTTGCAGGTATACTATACAATAATACATTAGTTTTCTATACAACTGACATTTTTCTGTTCAATATTAGCAAAAACTTAGATAGATGAGAGGGAAAGAGTGAAAATTTAGTTGTACAATATTTATTGCACATCCAAAGCTGCTGGAAGTCGTATCTTATTAGGGACTACAAATTCCAAGCATTACGTCTCATTTCCAGGCATGCACCACAGTGTGTTTACCTTTAACCCGAATTAGGCCTTACATCACATATTAGATAACAACCATGTAAACTGTGTTAAACCGTCCGCAAACGAACATTATCATGCTCGAACTCGTGAAAAAGTCGTGTGCTCTCAGTAGTCCAGCTATGTATACGGCGCAATACATACAGTACAGGAAGAAGGACAAGGGCGTCAAACCAACCATAGAACTGAAGATAAGACCCAGGAGTCTGCTATGTACCGCCAATTCGGAAGACGTATACAGCAAGAGCATTCATAATCAGAGCAACACTTGGAAGTTTCACAGGCCGAGACCCAAGTCTTACAGGTACAGAAGCTAATGCAGTACGTCGTCGTTTTCGTAGTTATGACGAATTTTTGTAGAAGCTTAAATAAGTAACTATCAAATAATAATTTTTGAGTGTGTCAAATAATGTGGATATATATAACGGGTGTCCATAAAAGTTCATAAATTAGTTAGTATAATTTGATGCACATTTGATGTTTGGCTCGTGTGACGTATTCGCCGTTTATTGCACTTATGTAAATAACACCCTATTACTGTTATCTGTGACTAATATGAGCACTGCTGATTTTTTTTGAAAACGCTTACAATCGGGAATGTCATATTAAAAACTGCAACGTCAGTATTAATTGCACACGAAACTCCTTTGATAATCGACACAAGGGAGAATTCAGTTTGCTGCACTGCACTCCAACTTACGTCCATGACGACAAAAAAAATATTACCGGCAGGAGCGCCAGCTTTTAGAAAACCTCGTGGGTGCTCATGCTAACATAATGGTGAAAATCGTATCTATGAATCCGTCCAATAGAGCTCAATAGGTACACATGCAATATGACAGAAATATTTATGATATAAATAGAAAGATATATAAGAGGCAAAATATAAGTACAAAAATGCTAGATTTGCTCTAGTGCCTTTGTTGGTACCAGCATTTTTAAGTTATCAACAAACTTTTTTATGAAAGAAACTGTGTTCAATTCACTACAGAACGAGAGGTAGAATGTGGAGTACTCTTTTTTGAAACCAAAGATATACGAAAAAATTATAAAATAATACTGTATTGGTAATGGAAACCAACCTTATCGGGGAGGTATATAAACTACGTCTCAAATCATTCGACGCAAGTTAAAATAAACTTTGTAAATCAGATGAAACATAGAATTATTAAAATAACATATGCACAATTTATTGAGAAAAATTAAAAAATTTAGAAAATTTACTAATACACAATTCACACCCGAGAGCGTTGATAAATAAAATCTTGTATTCTACTACTGATTTATCAGCACTTCATGTAACGCAAACACAGCTAACGGTAGTATGCAGGGTGACGTGGGGCAGAGGGTAAATCATGATCCTATGGTTGACAAAAACCTACAAACAGTAGATCATAGAATGTATGTATCCCTACCAAACATTACTGGATTGACAACAAAATTAATCAGAACGTTTAAAAAATGAAAACATAAAAATTACAATTGAGAACAAAAAGCATGGCTCAACCCTACTCGCTACACTAAAATCAAAAATACCTACAAAATATCATGCAAATGTTCTATAATATATGTTTGGAATGTGAGGATTGTGAAGGCAAGTACACATAGGACAGGTATCACAATGGATGGTTAATAGATTGGCCGTCTACAAAAGTGATATAACTAAACAAAGGGATAGATGCTCACTTACTGAACACATGTACATCATATTAAGTATTAAGGATAAATAAAGTAATGCAAACAAGAGATTAATACTTGAAATGGTTCACATAAATCAAAATTCCAATATAATAAATAAAAAAATCAGATATTAAAAAACTGAGCAACATTTCCACGTACTTGCTTTCACAAGAAATTCTAAAACAAGGCTGGGTGAGCTTGAGTAATCTGACAGCACTGTAGACGCTCTAATTTGATAAATTTGACAAAGAATTCGTTTTTGTATCTGTGATAAGTAAGTTTGAATTTATGGTACATGTGTTGAAGCCTATTTGGTCGTGGGTGCTCCGCACCCACAATTTACTTCTCGTGGGTGCTGGAGCACCCGAGCACCCATGGAGTCGGCGCCCCTGATTTACCGGCTTACTTGACCCGTGTTTTTTATGAACGCCCGTTACAAGTTGCATTACGATTCGAATGTTCGCTGCAATGTTTATATAAATTCAGTAAAATTTGAATTTTTGAATGCAGAGTTTTGTGTTTTGCTATTTTGATTTCAAACTTCTTATATTGATATTAAACTTGCGTTTGTTTGCTTGCACATCGTTTAGTTACTTGTGGATTCGTCTAAAACATTTTTAGTAGCCACATTAAAATTAGCCCATCAGTGCCTGAAAGTCCGAATCATCCGTAGCTGCTGACAGATACTCCATAAACTAACTAGTACAGTACAAACGGATTTGAGGGTGTGAGGGGAACGCAGTTGTAATAAAACACGACTGATTTCATTCATAAAGTACCCAGCGGCGCGCGGTGTTTTATAAGTTTAGGAATATTTTATATCTTCAAATAAACTAATATTATTATGTACCTACTTGCAGACATTCGCGATCACGTTTCTTGTTTGGCTATGGAGCATCTTTCGCCACTCCGCCACTAAATTATGTTCACGGCACCAAAATGTGATTCGTTCAGACTGCACCACCTGCTTTGGAAAAATTTAACCGTTATAATATTCAATAGTAAAAAAAATGTTAAACTAAAATAGAATTAACATATTAAGGAAGTAACCACGTTTAAATGCTATTAGTGATTGTATAAAATGTATTTCCAAATTAAAATTGCTTAATGACCAACACATTTGCTTTTATATACGTAAACTTGGCAATATCGATTTTTTAATCCGAATTCCTTTCGCCGTTACAGATTTACCTCCTGGTAATTGCAATTTGTCTAGCTATAGTCAGTTCTAGTACAATTGAGGAAACATTGGAATATGAATGAACAGTGATCTAACAGTATTGTAGATCCAACAGATTATTAATTTTTTGCACTAGTTAGTACAATCTTTAAATGTATACTCTTGATGAAGGCAATTTAAAACTGTTAAGCCGATGCGACTGTGCATTTGCAATTCGTTATATATCGCATTTTGGGGGGACATTTTGTAAAAATCAGTAGTGAGCGGACTACTACATAAGTTAGTACGGTATGTAAGTACAGAGACCTACATTGCCGAGTGTACAATCATTTTATGAATATCGCTAATGCCTCATTTAGCGGTGGCTTTGCAAACTTTGTACGACGTAGGTAGGTAAAGTCGGTAAATACAACCTAAGCGTTTGAACCCATTGTAAAAGCCAGGCGAAAAAAGTGCCAAATGAACTAAAATTTGAATGATTTATATTTGTCACATTTATTTTACCTCAAATTTAGCTACCTGCTATACCGCTCAGTTAAAGGCGTGTCCACATCAAACGAACGGATATGTCAAAGTTACAACCAGCCGGGTTTTTAATATCTTAATGGAATTGCGGGTTTGTTGGTAGTATGTATGTCTTCATTGTCTTACGGCTGGCTTATTTTGCAGAATACTTGGTAGTATGTATGGTATTGTAGTATGGTAGTATTGTATTATGTATTTCATTACCAAACTAAAGCTTAAAAATCTTTCAAGGCGCCATCTACCAAGAATATTTATTTGTCCAGAATTATCTTAAAAGTTTGAACAAAAATTAAAATAAACAAATTTTAAATAATAAAACTTTACGTACTGCGAAAAAGAAGTGAATATATACATGTCGTTGTCTATATATAATTTTAATATAGTTAATCTTTTCGTGGCCATTTAGGAATGTTTATTATATATATATATATATATATATATATATATATATAAATGATATTTCGCTCTGTCAGACCATGTAATTTTTCAAATAGTACCAATAAAAATTTTACGATATTAAATAATTAGTATATGCTAATGTTACTAGTAAAATTGAATTGAGTGTTTTTATCAGCCCTAACCCCAATCCTTTAAACAAACAGTTAGTAGTAGGACATTTGTTTTAAACAGATCGCGTCTGATCAAGAACTATTATTTATTATAGATTTTAATGCGCACGACCATATATTTATGCATAACTCTGAATAAAATGCTACAACTGAAATTTTTTGTAACATATGCAGTATGTCCTAACCATGCATTTATATATTTCTAGCTTTAGCTAATTTATGGAAGCAAGTTGTAAATATAAACACACATAGTAATTAAACAAACCGATTTTTATAATCCCTTGTATGCAGTACTCTTAGTCCAGCATAGAATTTATCTTCAGGAAGTTGATAAGGTCTATAAAATTAGTTAATCCTAGCAATATATATGGTAATGTCTACATTCCTATACTGGATCAAATCTCTTTCATGAATTAATTATAATTTTAATATATACCGCCTTGAAGTTGCTCTTCAATTTGATGGTCATTGCATCCAATATACTCAAGAAAAGACTCCAATTGCTTTCATTAAAAAAATACTGGTGGCATATACATTTTTTCGCATCCATACCAGGTATACGGTTTATAAAACAAATACATTATTATGCATACACCGTGTACAATAAATTCTTATATTTACTCGACGTGAGTACACCTGGAACCCAGCCTAAGCCGATTAATCAATTTATGTGTTGTCATAATAAAATGTCAATTAAATGCTGCTATAAAAGCAAATAATGCGGAATGGTATAATAACATTAATCATATAAATCACTTTGACTATATTTGTGAGCGACTATCGCTTGTTGCCTTGAAGCGACATGGTAAATAAAAAATATTTACTGGAGAATCGTGTTTCGATTATTCTAGTACCTATTTAGAGTAATAATTGCCTATTACATGAACGGAATTTATAAAAGCTTAATTTATCTTTACATTTACATATCAATCAAAATAATGAACACACCAAGTGTATAAAGTTACAAGGTGTACCCATAAAGACATTTAGCACCAACATTTAGCCGATATTTCCGAAGCTAAAAATAAAATATCTCTGTAACTTATTGTTTTAAGCGTCCAAAGGAAGTAATTTTGTGACTTATTTTGTTTTGCTGCGACATTATTTAAGTGTGTAGGTTCAACAAACTGAATTTTAAAAATACTGTACCTGCAGCCAATACCCTACAAACATGCAGTAAGTATAGATATAAATACATGGCGTGTTAAAAGCGTACGGATTACTGGTTTCATGCTCGAATAACTTTATAGTTATGACGGCTATAATGAGCTTTTTAAGTGCTACAGTTATCGGTTAATACACTATTCGCATTATGAAAAATAACAGGCTTCAAATTGGAGGTGTCAGAAAATCAGTCTGGTATCTTTGACGCATATTAGTATGCCATTATCTCTTTTCATTGTTTTGTGAGTATTAAGAAACTACTGCTTACATTGCAAACAGTTTGGACGTAACGCTTTCATCATTTAACTTATTTAACATTCTTTAGTAATATGGTTATGGTCGTCTTGTATTTTATTCACTATTGTGTTTCTTTGTGTTGTTTTTCTACTTTCAATCTTTTGTCTACGTGCATGAAGTCACTTAACCCAATAAAAAATATTTCAGAAACTACTTAATTAGCATAATGGATGCACGCCCGACCTATACGCACACTTGAAAAGTCATATTCGAACAGAAATAGGAAATCGTGTAGGTAGTATGGATGACATCACCATTGAGCGGCGTTTGATAGCGATCACCTGGGTCCCTGGGTGTATGTATTTTGCACGTTCTCAGTCGTCACCGAGAACAATATGACAGGATATTATTACAACGTGGGCATTGTAATTATTGAAATGCAGGCAACACTCTAAAGTAATGGTTCAAGGATGGGTAAATGGACGCAGTTTACGTTAACGTATTATTTCTGCAGTAAGTACAAAGCATTTCGTAACAACCAATAGGTATTGGATTGTTCCAAAAATACCCAGTGATTGACACTGTTCTTCTCTACTATATGATTAAGTCGGCTTTTGTAGCTTTTTTAATGATGAGTACTTTGTTTGTGCCMGCACAATTGTGATGCTGGGTCCCTTATAGAAGGATGGCTCTTTTTTGAATTGGTACCAAATACCAGCCACATCTTCTCGAAGAAAACAACCAAATTCAGAATTAGTAGGTTCTGCAAGAATTTCAAGTACCGTGCTCAATGGAGATTGTCTTCGAAGAATATTGGTATCTCCATCATCAACAATTTCTGCCCAAACATTGACCTTTTGTGGACTTTGAGCACGCTTTTCCCTCATATCACCCATTGTGGTTTCTCCTTTTTTTCTCGGTTCACCTCACCATTAACATAAACGTTGATTCATCACTGTTAGCGTTCAGTATATCAATCGTTTGCTCTTAAAACTAGAGATTTATCTTATCAGCATCGTCTTCAGTCTACTCCTGGAGGATTATTAGTTTCTAAGGATGCTTTTTTTTACTTTGAGAATTTTTACTACTCATTGAATGCCTCTGTCAATCAATACATGTTCTTCCTGTGTTTTTCTTACTTACAGTTCGTTGTGATAATACCTTAACCTAAGGAAATTCGCGCTCATAATCAGTGTTGTTTAAGATAATTGTGATTGTGATCGCATACTATGAACTTCGCATAATAATGGATGGTGTGGATGTTGAATGGGAAACATCCACCGTTGAACAGAAGATAGAGAGAGAGAGAGAGAGATTGTTTAATACAGTCGAGGAAAGGCTGTATACCCTAGTAGCCTCTCTTTAATAAACTAATATGTTATTGCATAGAACATTGGACGAACCGACGCCAAATCGTTATTTTGTGTGCTACTTTTCCATGCTATAGGTATTATAAAATTCGAGTAAGGGGTACGCAATTATTCTATAACAAATTGCTTTGACATGTTTTTGCTTCTGCAGAGAATAATTGAGTACACATCCGCTCTTTCTTCTGGTAAAAATTAATATATGGATGTTAACTTTTTAACAGTAATCAGTATATCAGGCTTTAGTGGATTTTACACTTACCTATAATGTTTTAAGAAATAAAGTCTTTGGCGAGAATCATTCTCTCCATTCTTTGCTCTAAAAATATAATGTCGGTACATCATCATCATCATGATGAACTCGTCACTCTAGTTCTAATTAGAATTAATTGGATATAATACTTAATATCTAGCTGTCCAGTGATAATACATTTCTTAATAACTGTTAAGAACTGTGTACATACTGCAGCTCTGTTTGCTAAAAGAGGTAATAATCTTGCTATTTCACACATTTCCTGAGATTTCTAAGTTCATTCACTTTCTCAAGAAAACCCAGACATTTAAATGAAGATACCATAAAGATCATAATATAAGTTTTATAAACACGTGCACATTAATACCATGAAATTTTAACTACAAAATTGAAGTCTAATGCTTAGTAATTTTAACCCAGTTAATTATTCTTCATTGACCTAAGATTATGTTTCCTACATTTAACGACGGGCGTTATTTCATTTTTCGTTGTAGAAGCCAGACCATCATTTAAAGCGCTCAAATACAAACATCAGCACAAATGATGTAATCTTGGCTCGCAGCAAAGGTAGTTAATTTTTATACTTGCTAACACGCTAAAACGTACCTGCCGACTTCAAACAAATATCGAATGTGTCTGTCATTCATATTCGCGTTGTTGACCACGCCATGTCGTAGCTGCTGTAAGTGTGTTACTGATAGTGTTTTGGTGCAGTAATGAAATACAGTGAAACACGAGATATTTGTGTCCACTTCAATGGGTTCTGTTGTTGGTATGATTCACGTTAGTTATAAATAGTTGTATTTGGGCGCTGGGAATACTAATTTGAACTAATTTAAGCGCTTAAAACATAAATAATTCCTCACTTAACAGCTTATTAATACATTCGAATTGATAAATTAATCTCGCATGACATAATATAACGCCGACCTTCACATCCTTAAAAAGTCCGACTCGAATACTATTCTTCCGTGTTCAGTAGTAAACGCTTCTTTGTGATAGGATGTTTATTGACAAAGGTGTCGCGTAATTTGATACTCCTTGAGCATTCCGGATCTACTAGAAATGGTCTTTGAAGGGCGCAAGAAAGTCCTTAAAATAATGCCTGTAATAGCGGCGGTGGCATATTTAATTAGAATTGTCCTTGCGTAGAACAGTTATGTTATACACCTGTTGCTGGTGTATGTAAAAATATCGGATTACGAAATATGGTATGCGGTCGGATGTTGTTGTGGCTCGAGCAAGTTATTTCTTTGTTTATGGACAAAAAAAAACTTTGCATTATGCAGTGTTTGCCGAAATGTGGGAATTCGGCAGCTATTCTTTTAACTGTTAAATATTCGGAAAATAGGTGGAAAACTGTAGGAGCTCTGATAAAATCAAATTGGAGTTTACGTTGCTTGGCTATTTTCCAGCCAATTAAATATTTGAATTATTTCAAAAATATCTTACACGTTCTAGCTTCGCAATATCTAAGAGAATGGAAAGCATCCAAGCCAACAAGTCAAAGTTCTTATACATCTTTACCAATATTGCTCTTTTTTGCAAGTATCTGTTTTACTCTGCATATTACTAATACATATATAATATACCATAATACTACATACACACAATACGTTGTAGCTGTGTTAGAACAAGGTGCCAAAGTGTTTGGAGTAGGATGGTCGCCATATTGAAGTTAAATGTATTTTTTTGTTAATATTTCTTGTACAAATAAAAATGTATTAGTCGTGTTGTACGTTATAGGAAAGCTTTTTCTTAAGGATTATCTAATCAACAAATTGAGGGTTTCCGCTAACACCAAAACATTTGCTCAAAAAGTACCTGAATAATTTAAGCGTAAGTGTATTGAGGACTACTGAAATTGGCGAACTTTAGTTTTTTCAAAATATTTTGAAATCCAAAAAATTAGAATGAACGTCAAAATACAAATGAATAACAACTACATGAAGTAGCAGATTGTAACAAAGATAACTACGTCTATTGGGCCAAACTAAAACAACAAATTGACAGTTGTGAATTATCATAGGTGCTGCTTAGAAATAAATCTGAGTCCTATGTATCAAAACTATGTAGTAACCACTATTCTCTAAATAATAAAACACTTGACTAAATTGTCATTTCCTGTTTATATTCGTAAACTGTAAGAAGTATTTATTTAGTAGGCTTCTGTCTTCGGACTACTAAAGCAATTAGGTAATAAGTTATTAGTTCGTGCTATTCTTGCACAAATGGTGTTATTATTAAAGAGTTCAAATAATAATTCATTAACAATTAACATACGAAAGAAGTATATAGCAACTTGTTTGAAGTAAGATAGAAAATACTTAATTTATTTAGCAACTCGGAAAACTAATCATCAATTATTCCAGGGTGTTTTGGTCGTTGATTTTCCCAATGTAAATAAATTTTGTTAAAGTTATTGCAGTTAATGGATGTACTAATAATAAGTTAATGGTCGTTCATCCTTTTTTATAGCTAATACTTAATCTGTTTAAAATGTAGTTGTCTTCTTCAGGTGATTCTGATAATTTTCACTCGCCACCACTCTAAACATTGTTATAAACCTTATGACAAATCTTCTTTGTGACATTCTACTCACGCATTGTTTAATGTGATGCCTACATCAATAATGTGTATGGCATACATCCATCTCGAGTCCTCAAGCAGTGTCTTGTGTAGGTATAGTTTGGAGTTGGCAGTGTTCACAATGTAGCAGTTTCAACAAATGCAGTTCCTTCTACGAAGAAATTTCATTTATAAATGTATCTCGTCCAGGATCTCTAACCTCTTTTGGAAGTTCTTGATTTCCTCCACCTTATTTCTATTGGCTCGTGTCCTGGTGATTATTTATTTATTTATTTTGTGCACCAAAACATACCAAGTATTGAAATATATATAAGTATGGAAATATGTCTTAAAATAAGATTATGTGAGACTGTTACAAACATATAGTTTTATTAAAATGCATGTCTATGCTGTGCTGTCTACACCTCAACCAACTGCAGGTAGTACTATTTCGCTGTCATTGCAGCTCATCAGTGCAGTTTAGGTCTAGTGTAGACAACACGGCATAGAACTGGTTTTGGTTATATACCAAAGCAATGGTATGATGTAAGTAAGAATTTAGATGGCAATGCCATCTGTCAGCATTACACTGACATGATGACAAAACCATCTAGCTGCCATAACGGGAACTACTTCCTAAAGGAAGTGACCTGTAACCGGCTAGGTGGCTTTGTCATCATGTCAGTGTAATACTGACAGATGGCATTGCCATCCTAAATTCTTACTTTCATATGGTTTTATGTTCACTTCAAACTTACGGGTGTATCAAAGGTACAGCCACAAGGGATTTTTATATAAAATTTTGATTTCTTTTTGTTAAAAAAAGCTTTTTTTCAACAATGCAATACTAGTGTTTTTTAATGTACTATTTCAAAATTGTTTGGTTTGTCCAAACTGAATGAGTGGTGTTCAGTTTATTTATCAGACTTTGTTAACACGTACTTACATACAGATCTTTTTCATGTGTAAAACTAATTGCTGCTCAATTAGTATTCACTATATATTACATTAAAATTGACGAAACTAGAAAACTGTTTTTCTTGTATTGACGCCAAACAAATGCACAACAAAGCATTTCTTTATCAGTTACGGACAAACATTCTACATATAGATGGAATATTGCCTATTTAAGGTGTAACCGGTGCAAAATTGATTTACAAACGCTTGTTACGAAATTACTATCCAAGACGCAGTCGTGTTTGTTTTGGTTTGCTGCGATTGCATCACCGCTTGCACTACTCACCTTGAATTCCTGTAGGTGCTAAATTCTGTCAGTTTTGTGCCATTCGCAGCTGAACGCGAAATATGTACTTACGTATAATGTAGAATTACTAATCGATGGGTTAATAAAACTGCAGCTGTGACGTTAACGGTCTTTGTTTAAATTTATCGAATTAAATGGTTCGTGCAGTAAATAGCACGTGTGGTGAGGCAATAGGTTGGAAGGTGCAATAATTACTGAGGTTGATGAAATATCACACCCGTGCATTAAACGTGATTAATTCGGTCGTCAGGACTTAAGCGTTTATGCAAAAGAAACGATAGTGCATAATTAATAGTGCTATTAATTGATTATTTCCTGATTCGATGAACAAGGTAAAGAGTGGCATATTTAGATAAGTAGCAAAACGTTAAAGCGGACCGTAAGAATTTTTCCTCTTTCGAATGCAGTGGAATTTGCATATGTTATAGCTGGCTGCGAAAGCATTTTCCAAGTTGGACTGAACTGAACATAAATATGTAGTAATAATTGCTCCATCTCATGTTTAGTTTTTTCAGTGAACGAGTAGGTATCTTAATTTGTGTTTTAATTAAAAAATGTTAAAACTTCGTTTATTATATACTTGCACATACTTACAATAAAAAAAGGTTAAAATAATTTTATAAAGCGTCGTATCCGCGGAAAGTAATAAGGCTTATATATATGTGTAAATTTACTTAAATTTGAAGAAGGGGGCAAAATTGCGAGACAAATGTTGAAGCTTTACATAATCAACATTTGTAAATACTTATGTACTTGATTATGAGGTAATAGCTCTTTTACTAGTAATAAAACTAGTTCGACACCAAAAACGTTAGGTTATTGACTCATGTAAGAACAATAATGAATAAATATTTATTAATTTTGTTTAAATGAATACTTTAAATTACTGTTTGCGTTCTTCAACACATCTTTTTTGGTTAATTAACTCTACTGAACATTGCTATGAAAAAGCAACTCACTGGAAGGCGGCACACTAAAAGTACAATACTAATTGCGTAACTGTTTTCATTTTGATTTTGTTGATCACAAGGACCTCCATCCATTTGTCTCCAACAACAACTCTGTTATATTTAACAAAAGTTGACAATACTGGTTTACTACAGCAGCAATCCCAAAATATTATTATTGTTTTTTAAATTAGAGCTGCATAGATGTCGGAAAATCATTTAATATAGATTCCTTTTCCAAGCTCATTATTATTAGCTTTAGAACAAAATGTATACCTATCAGTGAAGTAGAACATCAATAAAGCAAATACAGGATGTCAATCCTGATTTCAAGCTATCTATTGACATCAAACTCCGTGGCCGTCCTCTCCAGTAATAGCGAACCCGTCTCTGAACTCCGGGTTCGGGTTCGAATCCCGCATAGGTATGGATATTTGTGAAATGTGAGTGTCCCCAAAAATAAAATTTCTAATGGCATAGTAGGAAAAAGATAACTCAATGACTTGGCTAAGTGCCACATTAGGCAGGGACAATTTAAAAAAAATCAAACACTACTATAGTTTATAAGTAAGAATTTAGGATGGCAATGCCATCTGTCAGCATTACACTGACATGATGACAAAGCCACCTAGCTGCAGACAGCACAGCATAGACATGCATTTTACTACTATATTTTATAGTTTTCATTGAAATTGCCCATAGATAACGTTACTGTGTTGTCAGCAGAGGTAACATTTTGCGTGTGCGGTCTAAACATAATTTGATTTAAATTGATCTGTTTTAAGGTAGTCCATTGTAAGAATATGTGGTATAAGCATTTTAAGAACCAAAGGCGTAAGATAAACTATAATGAGGACTCAATTTTATCCAAAACAATTATTTATAATCACGACTACACAATATTTCAATGTGTATTCAATAATAAAAATACGTTTGGCTATAAGTCAGTGATAGAATAAATAAATGTTCTTATTTAATTTTTCTTATAGTATTTATTTGTAGGTTCTGGCTCCTTATTTTTATAAATTAAAGACACTTTTTCTAATAATATGACGTTTCGACCTATAATTTAGGTCTTTGTCGAATATTTTATTTAGTAGATTGACAAATTATTATGAAAATCAATATGACATTTACAATTTTGATATTAATATAAAATGTACCTTCAAGTTTGTTCCTTTGCTATCATTGTGGATGGTAAATGTGACGGTGAGAGGGTGTGTTTAAATGACGGTGTAGTAGGTATTACTTAGTCCTTGTATGTCAGTCCTGTCGTTTACACATGTGTTTAGGTTTTTTTGAATATGTATCATTTCTAAAAATTGTCTTTTTTGTTTATGTTGTTCCGTAGTAATAATTTTGATATTATCAAAGTCAAAAGTGTGGTCAGTTTGTTCTTGATGTTTTTTTAAAGCTGTGTAGTTGTTATTATTTTTATGTTGTTGTAGTCTGTTTATCTTATTTAAGACAAACACGTAAAGAAAAAAACGCTGCAACAACTACAGATCTCTGAAAACATCGAATTGAACATTGCTATGAAATAGGTATCAATTTTCAATGACACCAAGATTGAATTAGGTTCCACTAATCATATCTTACAGGAAACGGAATGTAGTGAGAGTTCATTTTAAATTAAGAGATATTAAAGATTTGGTAAGTTTGTGTACATGATACCTTAGCACCTCCTAAGTTTATATTTATAACATTATTTACCACAGTTATTTAATTTTATTTTTTTAGAATATAAAAGCAAACTTTTTTGTTAAATATGTTAGCTAGGTATAATCTTATTACTAAAAATGCTTAGGTCCTTAAGATATTAGGTGTGTTACAATAAAACAGCATTATTGATATAAGTTAGTGGGTTGATTGTGTTAAAGCATGCACAAAGAGTTAATCTAACTCTTATACAACTTGTAAAATGATATTACATATAATTCTTTAATGTAGTACCCAATGAGCTAATTATGAAGAATCATACTCTTTAAAAGTCTATATAATATGCATCTTCCTTAATATGGGCCGGAAATATTATGATTTGTAACGGTCATTTAATTTCGTAATGTTCTTTTTTCCTAAGCTCTTCTATTAACAATCTTTTAGGTGATTAAGTTTCACTAACGATGCATTTTTCCAAATATATTTTTGTTGTCATTTTCTTACATTGGTACGTAATGCTAAGACGCTAATTCGGCGGTTTAATTCAAAATAAGTTTATCCGATTGCTGCATCCGGTTCTACATCGAAAATATCTTCACCTTGGTTTCTTGCGCCTGAATGTGGCCTTCTTTTACCTGTCAGGTATCAGTACACTAGTTGACTGAGGGCCTGAGTGAACGCTGAAAAGCGGGGACGTAGTAAAATAAATTTCGGTAAAATTCCTACTACATAAAGCAGGATTTAATATTTTACTACAAATTGTTGTCGTCGACATTTTGGTATTTCATTTCGTGGGTGAGATTTAGTAATATTTCGAGACCCTTAGTCTTCGTCGATAATAACAATCAGCTGACGCTGGATTCGCCCAATTCACTACAGCAGCTATATTTCCTGACTTAACAATCTTCAGTTTAATAAATCCGAGTGTGAAAAGCCCGCCTCCATATAGGGTAAGTGTCGAACCTAGGAATTTCTTTATATCTAACTATCCATTCGTTAGGCTTTTTTTTACTTACCTAGCAAAGAAAATCAAAGAGAAAACAGAGCGAGGTCAACTGGACTTACGCAACGCCCTGTGGAAAATTCAGTGTTTTCCGGGATTGGTCTGGTTGAGCATCCAATCTGAGACGAAGCAGCGGCGATAGATCTGAGTCTGGCTTGACTTACGTAACCATCCAGTGTACATTGAGCTCTGCCCTGAAGGATGTGGTATCTGTCTCTATTTTGGACCTAGGCTGAGTACAAAATTTTCGTTGTGTCGTCTTACCTCACATCATTCATTTGAAGTGATCGCTAAGACTTTTGTGTGTATCGCTATTTTGTATTGATTGACATAGTGGAGATCACGCCGAATCGAGAATTCATTTCGTGTTTTGTAGCATTGCGTACTTACATTGTAAGATAATACGTACCTTTCAGTTACCGGTAAAATTATTTGTAAAAGAATATCGATTGATTCATTACTTACATGATTATTTTGTATTTTCTCATTATACCTTGTAACGTAGTTTTCTTGTATAGTTTGTACTAATTGATAACACTTTAACTTTATTTCGAAGCCTTGTGCTATTGGTTTTCCAACGATTGTAAATATGAATGCGCACTCATATGTTTGGAAATTGCAGTAAACACTGGGATCCACTTGATTTAGTACGTCCGGCTTTATATCTAATAAATTTAAATTCTACAAATTCATTCTAATTTAATTTCAATCAAGGTGTGTCACTAATTTTTACTTCTGTAATAAACGTTTAGTAATAGTTTTTTTTTTGTTATTTCCGCAAACCTACTGTCACTGTTATTTTGATAATTTTTTTGTCAGTGATTTATCGAATAACTTTGTTGGGCTTATAATTATCTGGCGCCTTGGCTCTCTTTTTAATTTTGAAATTAGCTGTGAAGTTTGAACCCAGCCCACTCCTACAGCTAGTGGTATTTGCCCATTGCGTGAGCAGTATACAACTGTATAATTATTTTGCAGTTCAATAATAATTTTTGTTTCCTTTTCCGTTTTTATAATACTTATGTTTTTGTATTACGTGATAACTGGTACCTAATATTTCTTTTAAATGATAACTAACTATTTTGTTTTGTTACAGTGATGTATCACCTGCAACCCCCGTAGCCCAAGGGTCACCTATAAGGTGTTCCCAACCAAGAACCAACATGGAGAGTCCAAAGAAATCACCACAAAACAGCCCCATATCAGCGGACAAAGCTACCATTAAGGTAAGATGTAATGTTCTAATTAAATGCTGTTAAGTTACGAATACGTTTAGGGAAGTGTATTTAAGACATAGCTGAGGAAGAATTTTTTGGAAAAATGTTCCTTTTGACTAAGACTTCTTGATTAATTTTCATTAAAAAATGTCAGCTAAAAAAAAACTAGTGTTGCCTAAACCCTGCACCAATTTTTATTAGAAAACAAAGTGATAAGGTGCTTCCCTCATTAATTAAAGTACATAGATCTTGATTGCAGCAAGGTGCAATTGGTTAATAAAAAAAATACCCTTGGCCTCCATCTTTAAAGACTCCATACATTTGTCCCCAAGAACTTTTTTCTATTTTAACCAAAACCAAAATCTTCAAAAGTTATTCAGAAACGCTTTGTATTACCTATTGTATTTTCTTGATGAAATCTATTCGTATCAATGAAAAATTGTAAAATTCAAGTTAATTTACCATTACTAAGTGAAAAGCAAGTACACATTTAAAAAAGATGAAATACTAGTTTGTAAAATTCAACTGCAATATAACTGTGTAAATGTATTAAACAAGGGTCGTATACTGCAGTAAATGGATCATATGTTTTTATTGTTAAAATAATAGCCCTTTATTGATCATACCTAATATTCTTAATCAAGATATGAAAATCAAATTATACAGAAAATACCGAACGTACTTTCTTATTAGCAGTGATTCAGAAATTATGTCTTGATATTTTATTGGAAAAATAAGTAATGCATTGAGTTCATATATACAGTCTCTAATCCGTGTGTTGTATATGATGATAGGTACTACAATGAAACTGTTTCAAAGAGTGTGTAGTTGAAGTAAAAATGAAATAACAATAAAGTGTTCCTGAATTTTATCAGATATTTGGGGAATATTTTGTACTGATTTTTACAGTAAAACAATGAGCTTACAAACGACAACTACTTTATGTACTTGTAGCATAATCCCTTATCCATACTGTAGTGAAAATAGTTATAGGGAAATAATCTAAAAATTAATTTGTGTTCATTGAATGTATTGTATTCCCGCAATATTACATAAAACTACTTTAATTTTGCTTTGCCTTTTTCTATATTTAATTATTACAAATACATATTATATATGTTTAGTTATTCACTAAACTGAATTTTCTGTTTAAGAAGAAAATCATTAGGTATTTAGACATGAATATGAATCTTTGGATACTGTAGATACATAAAATTTAAACATTTGTTTTATAACTGCTAACAGGTGCCACTAATTTTCACCTTATTAGTATTGTAATTATGTTCCAGTTTGTAAACTGAACTGTCAACGTATATTTTTAGATTTGTTTTATGCTTACAATTAGTGCTAAAGATATCATAATACTTTGTTATAAATGTAAAATTGGTAACCTTGCTACTGTTTTTTAAAAAGATATAGGATGAATGAAAAACTAGCTATAGATAAAATGAAAGAACTTCACCTGTAAATTGCAGCCATTACCTATTACATAACATTTTAAGAGTGCATTTAGTGAAAATCTATAAATTGCTATATTTTTATGAAATAGACATGTATTCTTCTGAAGTTATTATACTTGATTTAATTTATTTAGATTCACTAAAATTATTATACATATTTATTTTTTTACAGATATATTTTCCTAATGGTACTTTTAATGTTGTCCGATATGGTGATGCCATAGACATCAAAGGTATAATATCAACAGTAACAGCACGTCTAGCATCAAGTGGTGAACGGTACTACAAAGGAGTGTATGCTGTAAAGCTTTGTAGGCCATCTACAGGCGAGTCACACTGGCTACATCAAGACATGACTATGGGAAAGGTCCAAGAAAAATACCTCAAGACACATCCAATAACTGAATGGAGATTTGAACTAAAAATGAGATTTTTTCCCATTAGTATAATAGATCTGTATGAAAGAGACAAAGTAACTTTCTTCTTCTTCTTTGATCAGGTTAGCACTTGATATTCTTTAATGGAATATATTTGCACCCTATACAAATACTTTTTTTACAGGTCCGGTCTGAGTACCTTACTGACAGCAATGTTTATGTAGACTCTGAAACGGCAGTTCAACTCTGCTGCCTAGAGATACGTAGATATTTCAAAGACCTCCCTCAAAATGCTCTAGATAAAAAATCCAACTTTGAGTACCTAGAACGAGAGGTGGGCATGCAACGCTTCATTCCTCAAAAAATACTCGACACCTTGAAAGCCAAGACACTCCGAAAAAACATCCACGCCAGTTTCAAAAAGTACGCAGGCCTGAATGAAATCGAGTGCATGGTGCAGTTCCTCGAAATACTCAAACAGTATTACAAGTACGATGAAGAAAGGTTTAGGGTGGATTTGGGAAGCATATGGTCCGTCCCTGTGGAATTAGTAATTGGTCCAGAGCACGGTATCTCACACACAGCCACTCAGGCATTGAAAACGACGAAGATAGCCGACTTCGAACAAATTCAGGCCATACAAACCCTAGTCAGTGATTGTGATGAACATAGTAAAGCGACATTGCAGCTGAAGGTTGCTGGAGCGCAAGAGATACTTTTTATAACGTGTCCGTCTTTGGAAGTAGCTGAGAGCCTGTCGCATCTGATCGATGGATATTATAGGCTTTATACAGGGAGTGATACTTCCATTTGGAATGGCAAAGGTAATTGTTAATTCATTTATATTAACAAAACTCTTAAAGGTTGTTTTTCAAAGCCAAAACGAAAAATTTTAGAAAGGTGCTGCACCTTGTATTCGAAAGTGTATACTTGCCTTGCTTTTTTAGTTAGTCCAAAGTTTAGAACCCTGGAAGAATAAAGCTTGTTTTGCCATATTGGATTAAACAGCTCGTTAACAATGTCCGATACATTAATAAACATCCCTCTGAGAAATGTAGAGTATGATATTCTGTCCATATTTAATTTCATACTTTTTTTCCTCAGATTAATAGTTAATTTTTTGGTGTCTTTATTTTCTTAATTGAATTTTTCACTTCTTTCTTTTTAACTATTTCGACATTACTATAGAGGCAGAATAATATGGTACTTTTTTATCTATCCCACATAATCCCTGAACTTGCATCATTCCATCTAAGATAATTATTATTTTAATCTTTTGCAGCATCTCGTATTCATACATGTGAACGGTAGTTATCCTGTCCATCGAGTCGTTTGAAATAAAAACCAATGATTTCCATTGCAAATTGTTTCAATACTTGTCCTAGTAAATAGTAAAAAAATAAAATAGTAAAAAAGAGCACATTTTAACAAAGCACTGGAAGCTGATGTTACCCAGATTAAATTATTATTAAATTTAAAAAAATAAATAAAGTGTCATAGCAGATATTGTACTTTTACACAAATTCATTGATTGTGATGCCATCACATCTTGTTTTTTTTTGGTAAAGTCAAAATAAATTTTTTAAACCTGCTTGAGTAGATTAAGACCCTGAATGAATTGATTCAAAATTTAAAGTTAAAGATGCTGATATTAAAGATATTGTCCATGCAAGAGAACGGTTTACTGTTTAACTAATGGTAACATCACCCTGAATGATCTGTTATCATTTCATTCAATTGGTCAAAAAAATATATAATATGCAACGGCTACATATCACTGAACTGAATACTTCAAAATCAGTTGATTCTGAGCAATCAGGGATATTGATAAATTTGAGGAACTCCAAAAGATTAAAACATTATCTTACATTAATTGATAAATGCTTTGTGACACCTACCCGGCTACCAAGTTGAAAAAAAATATACCTTATTGCTCTGCCTCTACGGTGGTATTGAAATAATAAAAAAGAAAGATTAATAATCGATTAACAGTGAAAGATTCTATTTATGTATTAAATATTCCCCAAAATTGATGAAAACGTTCATTTTCTCTGACACTATTAATCCGCAGGAAAAAAGAATGAAATGAAAATTTTGATAATTGCACACTATATCCTTCATAATGATCTTAGTCAGCATATCTCACGTAAGTAATAAGATAATCATAAAAAAGCTCAGTTTAGCCAATTATAAACTTTCCTATTGCTTTAGTAAGCTAAAAGCACCCACTGACAGGGCTAAAGGGATAAATTATTTGTATAGAGAGGTTGTTGCTTGTAATTAAGTTGATAAGTATAGATGGTTGTAGGTACGATGGCAAATTATTAGAGAAAAAAATTTGGTCTCGAATGCTGGCTAGAAAAAGATTTAATCTAATTAATAATTTGACTTCATACTTAAAACCATCCATTCATATTAAACGGATAAGGTTAGTTCTTTATAGTTTCTTTCTAGTTAATATCCTTAGCAGGCTTACAATGAATTCATTCTCTCCATACTGCTTCAGTTTAATATGTTAGAAATGTATATTTAACATTTCGGCATATTATTCCTACATTCATAAAAAAACTTCTCAAAAAGTTAGAGATGTTGTATTAGGTTCTCAATTCGTTTTATCATTACATTTAGTTATGTGAACTATTAAGTTACTGCTTATGAGAGCGTGTTTATTCTTCTCGGGAAACTATATAATACTATAAAATGTTTTGGTTATCAAAAAAATTATATGGAATATAATACATTATTTAAAAGAACATTTTAAAATTAGTTTTGAGTTGCACATAAAATATGCATGGTAGCCCAAAATATTTATGAGTTTATGGCCTATATATTTTTTTAAAATTTGATTCTTTAATTGTCATTGCACTTTATATTTTAAGCTGACATAATATATTACTTGCTGTGAAATACACATGTTTATTATAAGTAATTACAATAAAATGCAATAAATACATTTCTGTTATTAGTTTTTACATCATTGGATTTAGTATAATCAACCATATTATGAAGATTTTTTTTGTAATGGGTATACAGAAAAGGACCTAGTATAACTTACTGCATAAAAAATGTTCCACGTCAACTTTGAGACAGAAAATATTTTTGTGATGATATTCTTAATTATCTTTTATTGTCAATTTAGATATATGCATTAGTTTATTTGTGAGGATTTTATATGATGCTGCAAATACATTGATACTTAAATTCCCACAATAATGACATAGGTTGTCTACACATGAAATATTTAGATAAAATTTGATAAGCTGGGTGATAAGAGTAAGGTATTACAAATAACTTGATGACGTCTATCAGTTTTCTAGTTGTTTCAAATTTATATGACTGATTGTGTGAGTGTTAAATGCTTTAAATTGTTCTAACCTAAAATGGTAATAACATCTAAACATATTACTATAACCATAATATTGACATTCTACGTGCTAGGGAATTAATTGATCAGGAAAGATGTTTACAAAATGGAAACTGTCACATGCATCTGATGCTGAAGATCGAATAAAAAATATCTTAAGTAGACCATTGCCTGATGTGCTCCCAGAACAAAAGAAGTACAATGTCAACATTCGTAAGTTTTTCATTGTTCTTCCATGGCTGGTAAATGTGGATTATAGTTGAAATTTTGAATTTGTACTTATACTTTTAGTGAAGCCTTCATGAATATCAGAGTAAAGATCAGTAAAAGAAATTGCATTTTTGCCCATTTTGGGAAGTCTTCTTGAAATTGGAATCATTCTGTCTCATATAACTTTTTTTGCTACACGATTTCCTAGTATTAATCAAACACTTAATAGTTCATAAAGCAAATTTAATAACTGTATTATTACTTGATTGCATTGATTGAATATTGCTATCTCTCCAAAATGTGTGTAACTTTCTTTTCCTTCTTTTTTGCAAGCTACAATTTGGAAACAGTTTCCTTGTCCTTGTAAGGGTATGTATATAATCTGAATGTGCAACGTAACATCCTTAAAGTAATTTACGAAACATTCACTGTCACCATTTTTATTCCAGATACACCCCAAACAAAGCTCAAGTCAGGGAGAAAGTCTCATACTGACAATCCCCATGGTACCATGCTTTCAGAGGATTATGCTGAAATTGTAGATGAAGAGGGTGACTACTCCACTCCAGCAGGTAAGTTTACCATTGAAGCTATCACATGCAAGTATTGATTATTTTACAAAAATATAATATTTGACTCTGTATTGCTAGATGGAAGATTAACTAAATTGCCCTGTTTCTAGGTCATTTCACCTCACCAGCATACTGTGTGTTTTATCATTCATTTCATTTCATTTTTGTGTGCAGCTTATCATTGGGAAAATCTTTGGACACCCGCTACGATTTTTTTAAATTACATACACATAATCACAGATTGCGATGCTTCAATAGCTGTGCTCAGTTTAATCAAAACAACTGTGTTCAGGTACCTGCCTACCAGATGATCAAGTAGGTAATTTGTTTAGAATTATTTTAGTATTTTTGCTATTTTGATTGAATGGCATCTGGAAACTACTGCCAAAAAGGCAAAATGTCACATTTTCACTGCTGCTGAATACCAAAGAATTTAAGCCTCATATTGCTTGGAAATAAATTGTATCAAATCACATTTTTTTCCAAATTCTTTTGTTTGTCTCTGAAGCTATAGAAGACAGTTATATCAGAAGTCTGGATGTTACTAAAAAAATGTAAAGATATCTTTACTTTCTTGCTATAGCAGCCCACCAAATAAAAACCTGGTTGGAAAGCTGACGTTCTAGGCTATCGTTTGACACCAGAATAGTTTGGTACATTGTGTGTTGAGATTATTGAAAGTACTTTTATACCTGTAGAGTAACACAGCTGGCTGAATTACTTAACTAAATATGATAGAGAAGAATGTAGTATTAAATGCTAAAAAATATAAAAAAACAATCGTATGTGTCATCATCTGCTTTTTCGAATATAGTTCAGTGGTATAAATCGATCAAGACTAACTTAATTCGTTTTCGTTATACATTTTTTCTCACCTTTAACTATTAAAAAATGTAACCTAATCTGTTTGTTAGAATAACCTCAAGGTTTGTTAAAGTAGTTGTATTAAAGTACTATTTCTATGTCCTTATTTAAATCTTTCTCCCCTTTACCTTTCTTAAGGTGTCAAACAAGAAACAAAAATGCTTTTTCAGTTTCTATTTTTGAAATACCTTTAATTGACTATTTTTGTTTATTTATTGTTAAGTTAAAAAAGGGTGAATGCATGATGATTTGAAGTAGGTAACATCATATGTTGAAAGTTGCTTAAAATTATGAAATATAACAAAAGATTAATTTAATATAGGGACTGTTTTACATTTTTCTATAAATAAGGGCGAGGGAGAATTCGTCTGTCATATCTGAGAAAACATTAATTTAGAACTGAGGAAAATCAATTCAAAAGTATTAAAACAGTTTTTCGATAGATACTATAGTGATTGCGATACTAGCATCAATCTGTACATCAACAATTAATCAAGTTGGCCAAAATCTGTTTGTGCCATTGAACTATGTTTAAAAAAACAGTACCACATACCCTAATTTGTTATTTTCAATGGAACACTGTATATATTATTGCATTTTTTAGATTCCTTTTTAAATTGAGGGGCCCTTAATTAACTATACATGATGATTTTGGCATTAATTGCAGTTATTTAAAAAATTTGATATTTGCAGCCCGATCAAATGAAATTTATCTGGATAAGTGAAAAATAATTGTTAGAAAAATCAGTGTATCAAGGCAATCATTTCTGAACTACAGATTTTTTGAACATTAATGTTTCAATTTTGAAAAATTAAATCAAATCTCTTGATTTTTTAGGATAGAACGCTATATGTATTTTCTTACACCATTAGACGGTAAACTTTTTTCTTTTTCCATTTAAAACAGTAGGCTTAGGTACTGTCTGCGGTAAACTGAACACATCTACTATTCATTATTTTGACATTTTCAAAATAAAAAATCACAACAAAGTTAGGTGGTAATCAGATGACAAATTTTTTAATGTCATCTTTTATTATTTTTATACTATTTTTCTCTACAAATTTTCGGTAGAAAAAATCTTGTATACAATTCGTTACGAACCCTTTTCTTTTAGGCGCTTCGGTGTCGATGTCATTTCGTAACTTATTACATAAATAGCTATTTTATCGTTTTGAAATGAAATATGTTATATATCTGTTTTCAAAATTTTAAAGATTGACACAATGTACAAGCGATATGAAAAAGAAATAAAAAAAAAAATTCATGATAGCTGCACTACTTAGCAACTAATACAACATGTAATTTATTATTTTGAGGTAAATAACTGAAATATAAATCATTCTTGAAACTATTTAGTTCAGTTGTGATGTTTAAATCAAACTGGCACCTAGTTATCTTACACTTAATTATGTACATAATCCAAATTTTAGTTATTGTATATAGGTGTTCATATATTAAGTTATAATTTTATTATTTGCAGTGAAAAATTACGAGCTGGATCGAAATCAAATTGAATTAGGTGATATCTTGGGAGAGGGACAATTTGGTGATGTCCATAAAGGCACCTACAGATCAAAAGACAGTACCCTGGTACCAGTTGCTGTGAAAACATGCAAAGGAGATGCAGATCTCGCCACCACTGAAAAATTTTTGGAAGAAGCATGTAAGTAACCATATATTTATGACAGCTGCACTAATAGTGATTGTATTGTTTTTAATAAGTATTATTTATACATCATATTCTAAGATTATTTGTTAATTGACTTATTCTAACTTGAAAGTTTGTGCATAAGGGTATCAAACATTTGTACAGACAGACCAAAATAAATAAGAAAGTTCTAATAAACATGGGTCCGCAAAGTAACAGTTTCATAGATATGGAAGGTTATTTGTTCTGTTACCCCAATTTTTTATTCTGCAAAAAGTTGTATTTCTTATCTTAGTTGGCTGGTGTTGAGTGAAATAAACATTTGACTGTTGTTGGAGCACAAGTTTTTACGTTTGTTATGGCTGTTTTCTTTAACGCAAAATTAACTGATGACATTGCCACTGAAGCGTGATGTTTTTATGGTAAAGCTTAACCAAATTGCCAGATTCCTTCACATCATATGTTTGGAAGAATTAATCAAAGATTGCGTGTTACCAGTTCATTCAGCAAATAGGGCTGTTTATCTCGAAAACCATGTCGTTATCTACTCCTAGATCAGTAAAAGAAATTTCTTGTACGGATAGAGCATAATCTGAGCATTTGTATGCTGAGAATATCAGCAGAGGCAGGAATTAGTGCTCCTATTAACCCCTACTAACCACCGTATCAAAATCGAGGCAAATTCGAGCATTGTGGAAACTTATTGGCTGTAGAAGATTAAATTATACATGAAAAAATGACGTGTACAGAGATTGAAACTTGTGATTGCACATGTGAAATATTCAGAGGGAATGATTAAGGGAACCCGAATGAAGCTCCTTGTCCAAAAACTGATGGTCCAGATGAGATTACATTCGTCACAGCCTTTTAAAAGTGGGGAAAAAATCATGTTGCAATACTTGAGGGCAATTTGGTATCCTGACCTTCCTGATTCATAATATAATCGTTTTTGTGCGGTATTTTCATAATCTGACCCTTCAAAATATTTTTTCTATATTTAAAACGGTTAAATTGTGACAAATACATGGAATATAGTATACAGATAATAACAAATTTGATCAAAATTTGTAGAACTATTTTTTTAACTTTAAATAAATGTCAGTTTTTCCAAAAATATATCAAATAATGTGGACAGGCTTAAGTTAGATCCATAAGTTTGTTAATAAAATCAGCTTCAAACTTCAAAAGGAAACAGAATATGTAATAATATACAGGGTGTTTCATTTAAAGTAAAGAAGTAGATGTCAACTTCTGAGTACGCCAATGTAGAAAATAATTTTAAATGAAGCATTATTGCATTTGCTGAAACTTTTATTTGAAACACTTTTTCGTATCTAAGACACAAACCATAATCTTCCATTCACACACTTATGAGACACCCGGCATACACAGCGTTCGGGTGGTACTTTGTTCCATGTTAGTACATGGAAATCATTAGATTATATTTTTCCCGGCATCCTTGATTTATTTCCTTTAAAATAAAAAAAAATTGACCTTGCTTGAGAATGCCAAAATGTTCTTTTGTCACAGGGTTGTGACTCATACTCCCTTATGTCACGCTCATATCATCAGTTTTTTTTAATTTACTCTTTTGAGTATGTAATCAACCCGCAGTACCCTAATCTGACACACCCGAGTATTTGCAACTACATGTTTTTTTTTACAATTTTGATTGAGTACTCAGTGTGCACGACTTTTCATGAAGGACTGAGATATGGCGGGAGTACTCAATACGCTAAACTGACACACTCGAGTATGCTGGAAAAATTGTCTCTTTGGCTCCCATACTATCTGGTTTGGAATCTTCTGTACAGGCAGCTGCTTTATTCATACCATGTGATTATGAGTTCTACAGGCCTTAAATGTATAGTGATCTCGTACAATCCTACATTTCCGCAAGGAACAATAACAAACGAATACATAGTGCATTGTTTACAAGGCACCAGCAATTAGTAAGCAAGTCGGCATAAATATTTATATGTTATTGTTCCGCATACATTGGCATTCAGGCCCATGTCAATGAGTTATTAAATATATAAGGTTAGCATAATCATGATTTAGATAGTTTAGATAGCAGTCTGTAAATAATCTCTGTGATATCAAGATGTAGTGCTTAAATATAAAACTGTTGACAACCAACTTGGCGTTCCTGGTTAAGCAAACCATCTGATGGGCCAAAACACTTCAAATCGACGTGCTCATCCAGCACGTTTGTTTTTTTATGCCACTAGTTTAATTACCAATATTTTTTACTGTGGAAGATTCTAAAATAGAATTGTGAATTTTCACAATGCGCATGTTAGGGTGGACGAAAAACCCTAGGCTCTAATGAAATCTGGATGTCAGACATGTATTGATGAGATGAGTATTGTAGGCGACAGGTTCCTAGATCTGTTCTACCAAACCAATTAACAGGTTCTGCAGAACACAATATGTGATTGTTTCGATGGCATTTCTTTTGAACCAAAAGCAGCAAATGCGGTTACAGCATGATAGTGCTCCAGCTTATTTTTCGATTGTCAGTAGAAAGCATTTACACCCAAATTTTCCAAGTATGTGGGTGGCAAGGGGCTGACCTGAATTATGCCATGCAAGATCGCCTGATTTAAACTCTCTAAATTTACTTTTTTTTTTATATTTGTAATAAATCAATAATAATAAAGATTTGGCTTATATTTATTAAACTTTCTGTTCGTTTTGGTCCATACTATTACCATTACCCCTTAAAATCTTGAATCTCTACAATTAAAATTACTTGACTTGTCTAAAAATCTTTAAAACATTGCTTTTAGATGAAAATACTTAGGCAATTTTTTACTATTTATTGTTGTTTCCTTGTAGATATTATGCAAAAATTCGACCACCAGCACATAATAAAACTGATCGGTGTGTGTTCTGAGTCTCCTGTCTGGATTGTGATGGAACTGGCTAAACTGGGGGAACTACGTGCATATCTGCAGAATAATAAAAGTCATTTAGATTTGTGTTCGCTTCTACTGTATGCATTCCAGCTTTCGACGGCTTTAAGTTATTTAGAATCTAAGAAATATGTACATAGAGACATAGCAGCTAGAAACGTATTGGTTAGTTCACACACTTGCGTGAAGCTCGCCGACTTTGGGCTGTCCAGATGGATGGGCGACGACCAAAGCTACTATAAGGCTTCCAAAGGAAAGTTACCAATCAAGTGGATGAGTCCTGAAAGTATTAATTTTAGGAGGTTTACTACGGCTAGTGATGTATGGATGTTCGGTGAGTTTTTCAGTATTCAGGATAGCGCCTGCTCTAGTGGTTACATCGACTCAGACAACAGAACATATTGCCACCCCTTAAGAATGTATATCTTACCGCTAAAGTTTAAGAACCGTTAATTTGCACATTACCTGCCTACTCTGCAGATCAATCTTTTCGCACTTTTCTGTCCTGAATTCCATTTACAGCTGTATTTCTCACAGTTAATTGTGAAATTTTGGTCATTCTACTGGTTTTTGCAATTGCCTCACTTTCTCCCTCTGCATTTTTTAATGAAATGATTATAATTCTGTTTAATGAGATTTGACTCTTCGGGTACGTCATTTTCAAAATTATTGTCATAAACATCTTCTACCATTTTGACTTCTTCAACAACCTCAACGTTAATTTCATGTTCTTATGAGTGGGAAACATCCACCCCATTCCACGGTCTCCACATTTTTATAATAAGTAAATGCTATAATAAAAAACGGGAAAATACAAGAATTTGGCTGGTTGACACACAAGAAGAAAATGATCGTTTCTAAATTTTACACAGCGCAAGAACGGATTAAATAGGTTCACAGATAAATATTTTAGAGAAATTCTGCCGGTGCATTTTCAGGAATTAAATTAAGCTTTTTGTTCACAGAATATTTCTGATCAGTTTTTAACATAATGTATTGGAGATATTCGACCTTTTTTTGCCTAATGAATACTCTTATTCCAAAAAAGTTTTCCATGGATGTATTGACACCTTCCTCAAGGTTGCTACAAAATGATTACAATGTAATTTGTGCGTTTGTTTTTTATAAAATTAACTTACAATATGCAAGACTGGATAGCTTCAACTTCAAACTAACATAAGTGATTAAATTTGTTTTTCCTCAAATAAGAATACAAAATACAATGAAACAATAAAATGAAACTACATGGCTCAGCAAACATCAACTTTTTTAAAAGAGATACATTATACTTAATTTTTTTCAAGATTATGATATAATACAATTTTATATAATTTATAATTTAAAAAATACTTTAATATTACTGTACCAATATTATATATTTGTTAAGTTTATTTGTTGTAATTTATTAAGTATAAATTACATTCAAATTTTGTATATCAGTTTTTTTTTGCACTATTATTGCACCTATTAATATCTCATTTCTAAAATTAATATTTTGCTTAAATTGCATTTTATTGTTATTATATTTATACTTTCAAAATCAATTTTGTGTTTGGGAGTTACCTAGGACATAAACGTATATCACTTTTATGGTTTTATGTAACCCCACCCCAGTTTTTAATGTTGGCAAGTTTGACCTTTGTAAGTGCCTTAACAAGGTGTACATTTTATTTTGTAAATTACATCAGTTTATTTAATAATGACGTCTTATCTTTTAATTTTGTACAGGGTTTCTATAAATGATTCATGCATCCCGGGCCCTTATGGAAATTATCGATTAAATGAATTTGCCGCCTCTCAGGAAAGTGACGTATATTTTTTATCTGTTGATTTTTGAATTATTTGATACATTTTAATATTAGAAAACACCCGGGAGTTTGTATTTTCAACATATTCTGTAGTATTATACACAGTGAAAGTTATTTACTGCCTGAATTGACTTTTTATGAACGTATATGATATTTTTAATGGGTTTTACAGGCATATGAAGAAATGAAAAAGTATTGCCAGCCTTGACCGAGATTTGAACTCGGGCCTTTTGAACACTAGTAGTAGCAGCATTACATAACTTTGATGAATATATGCCGCTTTGACCTCGATTCTGAATAGGGCCTTGGTAGCTCAGTGGGTAGAGCTTTTGACTAGTGTTCAAAAGGCCCGAGTTCAAATTTCGGTCAAGGCTGGCAATACTTTTTCATTTCTTCATATGCCTGTAAAACCCATTAAAAATATCATATATTCTGTAGTGTTTTGTGGGATAATTAACTTTAAGATTGCAGAAAGCTCACATTTCATAGCTGTGGGGTAACATTGATCTACAACCTCCAGTACTATCACCATGCATATTGTAGCTTGGCAGCAGTTACAAAAAGGCGGCACAAAGAATTCAAAAATGAACACTGCCTGCGTTGTATGAATCATTGATAGAAACCCTGTATATAGTGATCCTACTAACTTAGTACTCTTTTCTGCAATATTGATGTTATAACCTTTTAATTTTATGAACCTATCTGTTAAATTCTTGTAATGTGGTAACGCTACAAATCTTTTTGGTTCACTATTTTCTTGAAAGTTATTTGTTGTGTCAAATGCCTTACTTTGCACTCTTGAATTCTTATTATAAAGTAATTAGTTGAAAGTTTTTCTGGGTAGGCATTTTCTATACGTAAAGTTACTATAATTTTTAAATTTTTGTATCTAGAGTTTCTATTCTATTTTTCATTTGAATTATAAAAATTATTTTAATTTTGCTGGAATCGTTTGATCAGTAATGCAAGTATCTGCCTGTAGATATGGGTTTTCTGTATCAATCTAATTTTGTGGCGTTTTTTCATCTCTACATACTCTAGAATTTAAAAAAGGAACTGATCTATCATTTTCTGTCTCCATCATTAAACACTTGCATTATCTCCTCAGTACCATCAGATGGAATAACTAATATTTAATCATTGACAATTTTTCTAATTCACTTATATTAAACGATAAGTTTGGTATCACTTCATTCGCTTCATAACTTTGTTAAAATAGCTGATATTTTTATTACATTTTAATTGTATTTTGTATTCTTATTTGAGGAAAAATAAATTTAATCACATATATCGGCTTGAAGTTGAGGCTATCCAGTCTCGCATATTGTAAGTTAATTTTATTTTAAAAAATGCATAAATTACATTGTAACCATTTGGTAGTAACTCTCAAGAAGGTGTGAATAAATACACCGAAAGCTTGATTTGGAATACTGAGTATTCATTAAGTAAGAAAAGGTTGAACATCACCATTACAACATTATATTATAATCTAATAAGACTGTCTCGTCAAGTAACTGTGATAAAAGCGACATATGCTTAGTATTGACCTAAGCATAATCTTTTAACTCTACATATAATCTTTTAATTGTTAAATTCAAATTTGATAAATACAAAGTGAAATTTTATGTACTAAAAATTTTTAGCTAATGATAAAATTGATATGTCAAATTTTCTATTATAGGGTATTTAATAGAATTACTAAATTTTTGTGTCCCAGGCAAATGTCCTAGTTGCCCACCCCTAGAGCGCACCCTGTTCAGGATTTCCAAATAATGTAACATTATCATTACCTTTTGCAGGTGTATGCATGTGGGAGATTCTTATGTTAGGTGTGAAACCCTTCCAAGGGGTTAAAAACAATGATGTAATAGGCAAAATAGAAAATGGGGAAAGGCTAGCTTTGCCCCCCAACTGTCCACCAAGGCTGTATTCACTTATGTCACAATGTTGGAGTTATGAACCAAGCAAAAGACCTAGCTTTAAGGAAATCAGAGAAATATTGCAGTAATTTGTTCTAATAGAAGGTATGATTGTTAAACTTCACATGTGCATTGTTGTAGTGAAATATTGTTGGAAGAAAAGTCTGCCATGCAAGAAACGATGAGGAGAGAGAATAGACGAGTGGCTGCAATGTCATGGGGACCAAGCGATGATGCTCAGCCACCACCAAAACCATTGCGTTATCCAAAATTAGGTGAGTTCCTTTCAATAATGTTAGTCAAACTTCTTCAATATCTATAAAAGGAATTAATATTTTTTTTTAAATAAAATTGGAGTTAAAAAATAGAATGATAATTTATAAAATACTGATGTAACTTTCATTTTTAGCAAGGTTTTCAAAAGCACAAATATATTTCAAATTTCTTTTGTCTTATTTTATGAAGGTATAAAGAGTTGTTTATCGAGAAATAATTTTTTCCTTATAAAATTTTATACAGCTTATCTTACTGTTTTTGCTACTGAAGCACTTCATATTTTTTTTATTGTGTGTTAAAGATACAGAAAACACACAGATAAGGTCTTCCTTAAAGTAGAATACAATAATTTAAACAAAAGACTATCTAAGTTGCAAATTCTTAAACCGGATATTCATAAATTTTTAGTGATACACTTTATTTGGCAATTCTAAATAGCAGCAAGTTTATTTGATACACATTCTTTAAAATAGGTGGTTTTTATTTAGTATTGTTAGCTGAATATTCACTTTTGGAGCTGTGCAGTGTACACTGTTGCAATTTCTAAACCGCAACTTAACCTAAATTTTTCTTTTTCTTTCAAAACTATTTCTGCCAGATAAACGATTTTTGTAATCCGCTTTTCAAGTATCATTGCTGCCATTTCAGAAATTACCGAAAATGGTGATAGCAGCATTTAAAAAGGTTACAAGTAATAAAATCAAACTTGATGTTTTTATTCAGTGTTATAAAGTTTAATTGTCTATTCTTATCTACTTTTCTTTCTTATTTTACGTTTTGTCATTCAGGTGCATTGGTTAAACATACAAGAAGTTATAAAACGAAATAACAAGATTATTAATCATTTAGTTATTTTCCGGTTTTTCATGTTTTATTATGTAACGTGAACAAATCTCATTCACCTCTTTATTGATTTGTGCAATTTGTTCTGCATAAAGTGAAAAATCATTTTCATTGATTTATAACATCTTGTTTGTTTAAACAAATAGCATAAGCTTAAAAATTAAAAGGAAATGTATAAAACATCCTATTTAATTTGTTATAAAAATGTACGCTACAGAAAATGTATTGAAAATATAATTTGCATGTGTATGTTATTTGTGAAAGTTGAAAAATAATCGCCATGACATCGAAAGAAATTGCCAAACTTAGCTTTAAAATTACCACTATTTTCCTCAATTTTGAGAAAAAGCACCAGTGTTTTTTTTACTCTTTGTGGTCTCTCACATTTAATTTTAATCAAGTTTGATGGTTCTTGAAAAACTGAATATAAAAATCCATTTATTCTGCTGTAATTCTTTTGGAATAAAAACTTTGTGATGACTTACAAATAAGACCTTCAACAATTTATCAGACTTGACATTTTATATCTTTCTTGTTTAATGTGTTTTATGACCAAAAATCTTATACAAAAATTATAGGTTAACTTTAATAACCTGCAAGGCGATTTAAAGTTGAAATTCATGGTCTGGGTATTAAAAAAGTCATTAACAGAAAACTTATTTGGAGAAATCTGAAAAAAATTTTAATGCAGAAATATAGCTATATAAATGGCCATATCTTATACTTTGTTGGGGCGTAATGTGATTTAATTTAAATAATTATATTTATAACATTGAATTTGCAATAATTGAAAACAAAAAATGTTTCATTTCTTTCAAAAAACTGTAGGTGAAGTTTAATCGAAAATCTGCTTATTTAATAAAAGAACATATACTTTTAAAATATTTCAAAGTTATTAATTTTCATTGTTACAACAAAAGTTTGGAAATTGCAACCGACTTCCTTCTCCTTTTGAAAAAATTCATGCACTGATAACTCTAAATTGCACCTTTTAGTTGTCAAGTGCTTGTAACCAGGTAACAAACAGGTTTAGAACTGCTGGTTTGAAATGAACCGGAACGCTTATCTCGAAACCCAGCCCCTAACAAGTAACTGCAAAAATTACCATTATTTATATGTGAACTAAGGCTCAGTTTTGTTTTGCTACTACTTTTCTGCTTATCTAAGAATGTGTATCGCATATTTTACATGTTCATATTAAGAGGCTGCCCCCCCCCCCTTTTATTGCTTAATCTCTTAAAGTCAAGTGAAAATACTGTAACAGAAAGTAGCATAGTATCATATTCAGTTCTGATCTTGTATGAATTGTTGTCTAAGTTTTTAAGAATATAATTCATTAAGGGGGCTTATTCCTTTTCGTAACGGTAAATTTAAGGGTGTTCATGACGTAGAGAAAAATAACTTTCGAACATAGCGTAAAAATTAAATGGGATATCATTTGTCTGAATGGTGGGCAGAGAATGATTGACAGGACCATAAAATGTAAATAGACTGTTGGGTTTGGATTTTGATGCAGAAAGACAGCTTTTAGGCTCGCCTCTCACAGAGTTTGCAGAACAAATCATAATTCTTCAAATTTAGTATTCTTCCAATAAGTATCACTGTTATTATATGAAAAAAAAATTTTGATACTTTTTTGTTTTACATTATTGTATCAAATCAACTGCTATATTAGTAAAGAGAAATCGAATAAATATGACAAAGTACAATCCATGATCAGTTTGTCATATTTAGAGTAAAACTATGGAATAAATAATTTATTAAAATGAAAATATTTGGTTTAGAAAAAAATAGCCGAACAAGTTAATTTTTTCTTTAAAAAGTACTATTCTCAACTAAATTTAAAATCTTTACATTTTTTGGTTTTTTTAATAATAACCATCGAACCATTTTTAATGGAAACCCTTAAATGTTTTTAACCATTTCGATAAATGTTTTCGTTATCGAAATTTAAAAGACACAAGTATATTGAATTTTACATAACAATTGAATAAAATTCGCTTAGATAAGTAAACAACGCATGTACGAGTACTAAGTACTAACCATTGACATATTATTGACACCTCGATGTTACTAACAAAAAGGAAATATACATTATTTTTAACAAAAAAAGTGCAGCTTTATGTTGTTTTTCGACTACTTAAATAAAATTTACATTATTTATTTATTAATAATATCTACTTCTACCATACCGTTGTATGCAAAATTTTTGCAATAATGTATTGGAACTGAAGGGCATAAATTGTTGTAGTTTTCATAACATAACTTTTTATTCCGCAGCTAGCTTTATGAAAATTTATTGAATCGTTCAGTATAGAATAAGTACATCAAATATTTCGTTTTTTTTCATATGATCAAATTTGTACAATTAAATTCTCAGCACAGTTGGAAAGTTTACTAACTAGGCATGCACACTATTAACTAAACTGATGGTTTTAGAAAATTTCTGTGGATTCGACGCATGATATAAGGGCACTTGGTAGCAGTCAAGAAATAATCAAAATTTAATATTAAAAATATTCATTAATGCCATATACAAATTTAAATTGTTTCTCATAAAGCATGTTACAGGTAATACATACAATAAACCAGTAGGAAAACGAATAAAATCTTTAGTTTTTTTTTCGTTGAAAGACAACTGAACTGTTTTCTGGAAAAGAGAGCTCCCTATAACCTATTGTTTTGACAATTCAAGGAAAGACGAAAGGATTTGGTTTTACCCAGGAACGATAAGAAACATAAATTGACGATCCACTAAAGATTTGCAAATTAGGGTACTATACTTGTATTTCGATTCTCAAGAAAATGGGGGATCGTGTAACACCATAAAGTTTGTCAACAAAGTGTATTTTTGGTAAACTGTTTTCAAACATATTGTAAAACCATGAAAACAATCTCGACCATAAAGTACTACTTTTTAACAAAATGTTTATGCTAGTAATTGGCCTTATAACAAAACATGAAATGTTAAATGTTTTACGAGTAGTTTACAGAAAATATAGCAAGTGTATTACAATTTTCACCAATTTTATTTTGCTACCATAATGGCACAAGGTTGTAGGTGAACTTTGAATTATTGAAATTATAAACTCAAATTATTTTATTTTTCATTACTTAAGCATGAAACATACGTTGTATGTGTTATTTACAAAAATATCTGAAATACAAAAAAAATGTATATGCGACCTTCTGCCAATATGGTAGCGATTTTATCTACCGTAATATCACAAGCTTTTGGTAAATTTTCGACTTTTTATATTGTTACTACAATTATTTGAGAGTATGCGACTGTCAATTATATTAAGAGATGAAATTAGTTTAAATAATTTGACAAGAGTCCCTGTATTTTAGCATGAAAGCCTTTGCTAAAAATTGTTAATGACATTTTCATCGACTCAAATTTTAGAACATTCCCAGTTAATAAAAATTAGGACAATACTTATAATAATAGCTAATTCATCAAATCAACGAAAAATATTTTCGGGCATTATTGTTTAAGAATCCTTTTAATTCTATTTACAATGCTACCATAAATTTACCCGCCTGCAAATGATTGAAAGGAAAGGCAACCGCCGGCGTTGGCCTGAGACTCTTCGGACGACAAAAAGAAGAACACACTATTGAAGGACGGCTATAGACGTTTTGTTTTGAAATATAAAAAGTTTAACTAGTGTAATTAATTTATTTTTTAATCAAATTCAAGTTTTCAATTTTTTTACTTCTTCTTTTTACTTCTTTTTCTTGTTACTTACTCTATCGGGATCTAGTTTAAAAAAATTAAATTTTTTTTTTTTATAATATTTAATTAATAAACTCTGATAAAAAAGTTAAAATTTAAATTTTTGAAACGAGAGACTGCAACAAAATAAAATTCTGATTCAGGTGGTAAAAACCCCATTCAAATATATGAAGGGGTTTCAGAGTAATTCTTATTAAAAGTTAATATTGATTCTCCCTATCTCTGAAAACGGCATGAGCCCCCTTAAGTAATATATTATCTAGCACCCTACAATGCAAATTTTTTTGTATTGATGCATTTCAATATATTTCAGGTACAGATTCATCGTCCATGGTATCCCTCGACTCATCGGTGGTAGGACCGCAAACCTATATCGTGGCACAGAATCCAGAGGTCCTAGCTCACTTAATAAAGGAAAATGAAAACCGTGGCTTCTCACCGGCGGCCTACACAGCACCAGCTTCGGTATTTAACACAATAGCCGTAGATTTTGAAAAAAATGATGTCGAACCGGTCCTTAAAACCTGTCCGATGCCAGTGCAAACCCTCCAGAAATTAGACCCCGAAGTGAGCGATGCTCCACCAAAGAGCACCTTAGAAAGGACTCCATCTAGAACGAGCGTGGGAAGTGGTACACCCAGGCTCGGTTCGTTGGAGAGAGAAAAGAGCGGCAGTTCTTCAAAGATGAACAGCCTCGAAAGAAACACTCGTTTAATTAACAGTTCCCACAGTAGCCTAGAAAAAAGTGGAGTTTTTAGTCCCAAATTGGGGTCTTTAGAGCGTAAGTCTAGGACGGGCTCACCTAAAGCTGCTTTGGGGTCGTTGGAGCGCAACATGCACATGTCCTTGCCTTACGATCCCAGTTCCATCCCTGATTATCATCCCGAACCGACAATTTACCAGTTTGGTACWGAGAAAACTAAAGACATGCAACAATATGGAACAGAAGAGTGCATTTATGATTTTGGCGGTGCTGATGTCAAAAGCTGTGCACACAAACAGCAGTATTTTGTGCAGAGGCCGCAGCAAGAAAAAACGCAGGTTTGGGGATAGGGCATGTTTTGCCTTTTAGGTTTTTGGGTTGAATTTGTTTTAACAACAGTTTGTGTTTGTTGTTTTCATAATGGCATGGATTTCTGCATGTAGTGGCACGGCAAGTTTTTGTTTGTGTTCATATTATTGCATCGTTTTTAGTTTTCTTTGTTTCTTTTTTTTTATATTGGACTAACTAGATTTGTTTGTAAGGAATACATGTCTAACATGTATAAGTACTTTTTACTGGATGTGTAATGTGTTTCGTTCAAGTGCATAATGGTATGGCTAGATTACTAATTGAGTTTGTTTTTGCAAAATTACTTGCATTGTTATAATTATCATAAAATTAATGATGAGCTTTTTATTAGCAGAAAAGTAAATTTTTGATATTAGAAATTGAAAAAGGCTTTATAGCTTTTTTCATATTATGCTTGTATAAAGGATATCTGAAAATTTCAATTGAATTCTACATTAAAAAGCTATAAGAAAGCTACAGTATGCTTATTCAATATCATTAACACCCATTATAACAAATTATATAATGGACTTACTAATATTTAAATGAAATCTGATGAAAATTAAAAACTAATTGTGAGTTGATGCGAAAAATTTTTTTTTTTTTTTAGAGGTAGGTGTTTCTTTTTAATTCTATTCTTTTGATATTATCATGAAATCATAATGGGTTATATCAAGTTTCAAGTGTTACTTTTCCTGTAAAACAAGTCCAGAGATACATAGCGTTATGTGTTCTACTTATGACTGTTGTTAAGACTTAACAAGCAAGTTTCATAGGTTTTAAACTGTCACTTCCAGAAATTTTGCAGTTTATGGATGTGAGCTGCCTAGGTCCCTTTACAGATATCTGAATCCATCTGCAAATTTATACAAGCTACTTATTAGAACATCCAGTGTAACATACAATATTGTTAGTTATAATATAATAAAATATGCAGTGGCAGCCTTTTAATCCAGCAGATGGTGTAACACCGACCTATTTGATGTAGTATATAGTTATAAACAAGATATATTTGCCGACATAATATAAGCAATATTTAATTTAAAATTTTCCCATATATAGCATTTTTTTTAATTGGGCTTTCTTCAAACTCAACTTAAATTTTATAATTTTTTTGTACATGTAGAGAGATTCCCATTAAGTTATCATTGCTGACATAGAATCATGACGAACTTTGTTTACATTCACGATCTGGATATGGTTATTGTAGGTGAAATAACAATGATGGAGCTAATGCAAATATTCCTCCAATGCACCTCAAGAGTGCCTGCATTCTAACTGTCAGCATGCTTCTGTGAGCTGACTCAATTTATGGAGTTTTGCATGTGGGATTTTAGAGCATTGATTAGTCCAGCTCCACACGCTGTGTTGGTAGTTCCAAATTCAACAAGTGACAATTTCTAGGTGGCTCTATAATTTAGTTCGTAAACCTTACTATAATAGCAGAAAGCACCCACACCCAGTGAATATATGTAAAAGTGTAATGCAATTATTATTTCTAATTTTAAAAACAAGAAAGAAGCTTTATGACATTTCACTAGTGGTGCAATTGTTCCACAAGAGGAACTGCCACTGGCAACTCATATTACAGAGAATACAAATATATTTGTGTGAAATGCAAAATTTATATCTGTTATTATTCCGCAAATTTCTTGATGATGTCTCTTTGCTACAAATCTAAATATATACTAGTATTTCCAGGTCTGCAAAGCTAATAAACAAACTGTAATGAGTGACATTTTAATAGAGAAAAAAATCCATTAGAAAAGTATAATATTTTTTTTACTTTTACATTTAAGTCTGTAGTAGCAGCACAAGTAATGTACATTGCGTGTTAATCCAATTTTTTTTATCTATTTGATGAGTGTAATCAAACAACATTAAAATTGCAGCCAACTTCTTCACAGTCCATATATGGTGATCAACTGCTAGAAAACCCAAAGTACCGAAATGATCTGACTGGACAGTTTAACCACCAAATACTGGAGCAGAAACTACGGCAACAACAAAAAGAATCTGAAGAGGATTCGAAATGGTTGGCAGAATCTGAAACTAATCTGGTATGTACCAAAAACCTTTGAAATTTTGCACGAAATCATTGGAACGGAATTGAAAAGAGCAAAAATGTTTTATAAATTTTGAGTTATAAGAGAGAAGATTAACTGAAAGTAAAATTTAATAATAAATTGAAAATGCATAATGAAATGTTTTTGAGAGAATCTTTCCACATACATTATGTTGTTTTATTAAGTTGCACACTTTATCAATGTACAGTATATTTACAAGAAAAAAAAATTTTAGTTTGATTATACCAAAACTGCAAATGAAAGCAGCAAATCTGTAATTAAAACTTCATTATTCTGGCTTAATGGAAAGAAACTTAATTTTTTTTATTTTGCACGTCATAATAAATTTTCTCTCCTTTATAAATCCTGTCCCATTGGAGATTTAATTTTTTTGACAAAGATGTCACTTGGCAAAAGAGTTTATGTAAGTTAAACAATAAAATTGTTTGTGAAAAGCATAATTTTAATAAATGGAAACTTGAATTAACAACTTCAAGGTAAAAAATACAATGTTATTTTTAACAAGAACAACCATGGTTCAGTTATTTAGTCAGGCTAACCATATATAATTTGCTTTAAATGCCACACAAATAAAAATCCAAAATTATTAAATCGGGACTCTTGGCATGGCAAAATACTGGACGTTCGTTCCGATCGCTTTTCCCTATATTTAATAATTAACCAGTTAGTAACAGTACGAAATTAATTAGACCTATTCAGTAACTTACCAAATCTAATAGGACCGACTTTGACGTCCCCGCTCCTAAATCAGCATTCTGTAACTCATATTGGAGTCGGACCAAATTGGAAACTAATCCCGATTTGAAGCGCATGGAAAAAACCGACAACGGTGTATGTTTACGGAAATACTGACCTTATTAATTAACCAGACAGTCCACCGGTCTATTCCCTCTAACTGTCTTCCCCAAATATTCATTTTCTTCATTTTTCACACAAATGTGAAAAAATCAAGTAAATAACAAATAGTAAAGAGATCTAGATGGGCAAAAAGTCTATTTCTCTTCTTTCTGTTAAAGCTGATAGTAGCTAAAATCAACGCAGTAATGACACCTAAAAGTAAGGTTTGTGATTAGAAAGGACACAAAATGAAGAGCTTTCTCTTGTAAAATAATGCCTTCTAGACAATAACAAAATTGTAATATTAAACCTTTACCTAACTGAAAAGAATATCTTGTAATATCTTAGTTTTAAAATTTTGTGGTTTATTTAAATTTAAAAATTGTTTTTTAATAAATTTGTTTAATAGTTCTACTTTTCTACTCTGTCCACTTTAATTACAAACTGGTGTTAAGTGTAAAAAATTTAAAGGTTTATATATCATTATGTTTCATAAAAAGGTTTATATTAGTTTTCATTTTTCAAGGAAAAAAAAGAAAGATGTTATCAACACAAAAAATATGAACTAAGAAATCAAAATTCTAATGTTAAGTAAGCACTCATTTTCTGCTTATCTGCTTTTATTCTAATTAACGTTATTATTATTTGTGGGGTAATACTGTTTTACCCCATCAAAATGAAAAATAAACTAATTTGTCTTTAATATGATAATTTTTATTATTAACATAAATTTCCAGAGAATGCATCACCTTGGTTTATTACGTCCATATTCAAGTGTATTGAATTTGAAACTGTCTTTTATTTTCGGCTACCAGTATCTAGAACATACAAAGAAAAATATTACAGGTTAGCAAAAACAGGGAAGTTGTATCAGCTGCGATCTGACCATGTGCGAAATCATTCCAAGTGCTAGGCTTGTCGAAAACGAACAAGTAATTCCGATAATCAGAATTAGAAGAGTTACTGAATACGGATTTCGACAATTTCGATTTCGGATGGTCCATTTCAATCCGATTTGAAGCATTTCCATTCGATTTGGGGTTACAATCGTCCTGTTTGAAAAACTTTGTATGCCGGTAATTAAGTTCTTAATCATCAAGTCCATCAAGAAAAATTTCTAACTTATCTAAATATGTATGCCGATTAACGTTTTTATAAAAAAAATATGGACCTATTATCCCGCTATAAAACACTGGCCACATTTTAGAATTCTGTAATGTGGATTAACTACGTTCCAATATCTTACATGCTGTGGATTGCTAGAAAATATTTCATGGGAAAACATTCTACGACAAAGGTTTTAGTCTTGATATTTGATCTTTCATCCACAAACAGAAACTTAATTGTTTCTCATCATTCCCTGGTTTCAGTGTATAATTAAATTTTGGTTTGTATGTGCTAATTTTCTTCTCCTTCAAAATTCTTTGAGTGAAACTTACTAGTGTCCAGTTGGACTGACCTCCTCATTAGTGAGGTTTATTGGGAATTCTCCACAGATTTCAACACAAAAAAAAATATTAGGTCTCATTCTTCTCTGTTTCTTTAAATGCGAGAAACTTGAATATTTGAAAATTTCCTTGAATATAAAATTGACAGGAAGGAACATATTATTTGATTTGTGGGTCCAGAATGGAGGTTGCATATGGCCAACTACTGTATCCGCTTTGGCAGTGGTGTAGGGCATTATGTTTGAAACAATGAATTATTGTATAAAATATATCTACTATACCTTAAATTAATAAAGAATTGTCAGTCAATCAGAGTACTGCAGTGAAAACCGAAGTTGATTATCTAGATGTGTTTTAGGTAAAAAAACTAGGTCAGGTCAGGTCACATATGTATTATATTATATTATGTATACATATAATATACATATTTTTATGTGTTGTACCCTTTGAATATAAAACTGACATCTAAGCTGATGACAATAGCAGCTACAAACAATTAAAATAATGGGGGTTCAAGATGGCCGTTTCCACCCCCCTTTATAATATGTACATAAAAATGTGCAACGCTCTTTCTTGTCAGTTCTATATTCAAAGGAAATTTATCATTGAACTTTTCAATAATAGAATGATAACTTTGCTCAATCTACTCCAGTATKTTGTAAACAGCTTGCGACAATAAACTGTGATAGAGTTGTCCAAACAAAGCAAGCTGATATGATAAAAACTTTAAAAGTTAAAAGTCCAAAATCAAGAGAGAAATGAACTTTTTTTTCCACTAAGCCCAAATAATAAAGTTTTAATTATGATTTGCTGGTTTCAGAACAAGCAAAAAATGTTTTGCCTTTACAGTTTTGGTGTAAGATCAAAGATAAAATGTTTTCTTTTTGTAATCCCAAACCGGTGACATAACAAAACTGCCTTTTAAAATTATTACATAATAACCTATTTATTGATTTAAAATTTTTGTTCATTCCAGAAGAAGAGGTTGAGCATTATCACTACTTCAACAGACTCCGATGCTGGTTACGCCCATTCCCAGTCTCTGAGCTCTCTACCCACTAGTCCACTGTCATCCGTGAACCACACAAATTCGTCATCGTACCAGCTGTCGTCAAGTCTAGCTAGCATGTCGCTCAGCGGTAACGGCCTACAAAGCAGTACAGGTTCGCAGAACAGTAGCAAGAGTCATTCACCAGCGGGCTCCCTTACTAGTACGTTAACGCTGACTAGCAAGTTAGATAGAAGTGCAACACCAAATAGTGGAGGATCAGACAGTGGAGAGAGCAGGGAACCAGATAAAGGAAAGGTAAAAGAGACATAATAAATCTTACTTAGCAGTTCCCTATATCTCTTCATAAATGTTTTTTTTTGTATTTACGAGGAAGAGGCTTATGAATACCTTAAAAATGTAAAACAAAATTCATTTCTTGACATAAACTCTATTATGTTGTATGCACTTTCTCCACAGTTTTGGAAGTATTTCAATACTCAAAGAAAAAGATTACTTTGGGCGTTTGAAATTTTTCACTTCTTTAAGTTGGCCAAAGACATGATAATCACTCGAGGGAGGTCAGGGGAATAAGGATATGAATGTTATACACTCAAACTTCCGATCTTAGATGTTACATGTGTGATAGGTGTCCATGCGTTGTTTTGTTGCAAAAGAATAACCTTACTTACAGTTCCTCGCCTTTTGGTACTGATAACTGGCTTGAGAATAATAATAGAATAATAGTGATCCCAGTAAGCATGTAGTCATTCACAATTATCCCATTTGCGTCACAAAAAAGAATCACATAATCTTTCCTGCTGAGAGCTATGTTTTTTGGGTTTGGCAATGTAGGGTGGTCCCATTCTTTGCTTGTTCCCTTGGTTTTAGGTTGATATTAGTGCACCCACAACTCATCTCCAGTCACCACCATTGTCAGAAATGCATCTCATACTGCTTTATATCAACACAAAAGTTCTTCATGTGCATCAGTGTGATATTGTTTCATTTCTGGAGTCAATTGCTTTGGCATCCTTGTTGCTGACACTTGTGGAAATTGAGGATATCATGCATAATGTGGCCTACATAACCACGACTCATTTTTTAAACTGCAGCGATTCCATCCAGGATAATATGAGCCTTTTATATCTCAAAAATAGCATATATGCCAACTTTTAACACAAGGTTCTATTTCGTGCATTTTTAGGTCATTTTTAAGGTTTTCATATGACTCTGCTGTGTATTATTAATGTCGCAATTAACACATTCACGTTGCAAAACTTATCTATCGAGTGAGTATTAGACAATATACAAGGGGGTGCCTATCAAATAAAACCAAACTTTTTTTAACGTACTTATTTAATTTTTTGTTTGCAAACCTTTAATCGACTTCTAAGTATTTTTCGTTGGAGGTAATAAAATGAGGCTTGCAAGGGAAGTGAAGAATAACATATTATTTCCATGAATTCACTGCCACTAGCAGTTAGCAGATAATTTCTACATATGCACTAATTAATTTTTCATTTTTCTGTAATTTCACAAACTGTTGAACATCTTCATCATTTAATCCAGATTTTCTCACTTGCAGTTTAAAATGGAATGTCAGTTGTATTGAAAAATCAAAGCTAATATGTAATTCCTTGTGATGTCATATTTTAATCCTTTTCAGATCACATTCTTTAAATTGAAAATTATGTAATATAATACGAAGTTTTCGTTCTATTTGGTCTCTTGTAGCATCTCAAAATATAAAAACCTCATTTCAAGTACCACTACTACTACTACTATTACTACAGATACAAAACAAAAATGATAAACCAGCTTGAATAATTAACCAAATCGGATTTCAAATTGCACTTCTTTTATTAGAAAGTTGGGGAATGTTTCATTGTTTTCTTTTCAGTTGAATAGTAAAATCATGGATCAAAAGATGTATTTATAGCACATTTAGTGAGACATTATTAGCAAATTTGAAAATCTGTTGTCTTTTTACAGCTTTCGCACCAATTAACCACAGCTGACCTAGACCGCACAGATGACAAGGTATATGACTGCACGACCCAGGTTGTTAAGGCAGTTATGTCATTGTCACAAGGAGTACAGCAATCTCATGCCGACCAATATTTGGATTTGGTTAGAAAAGTGGGAATCGAACTACGTAACTTATTAGCAAGCGTTGACGAACTTGTAACCGTATTTCCAAGCTCAGCACATCGAGAGGTTGAAATGGCACACAAAGTTCTTGCGAAGGACATGGCAGATCTAGTCAGCGCTATGAAGTTGGCCCAAGAATACAGCCATACCACCTTGGATAATGAGTATAGAAAGTTAGTATTTCTTAACAATTAAGTACCTATGTCGAAAATTGTAGCATGTTGGTGGTTATCATAAATGAAATTAAATCGTTCAATATAAATTAAATTTCTTATACACAAAGTCCAGCAAAATAAAAATGCTATTACAATTTTCTTAATTGTATTTTTACTTCCTTCAATTACAAAATAGCATTAAAAGGTAATTGTGGTAACTAAACTAAATATGAAAATTAGGAAAGAAGCAAAATTAAAAAAAAAATACTGATTATAATTTCTCCAGCCAAGTCTTACAGTTATTTGTCACATCCTGCTGCATTGCCAGTGGAATTTGAACTATTTCCATTTGGATCAATTTTTCCAGCACTTCAATTGTTTCTGGTTGGTTATCTTCATATTTTACTGTTTAAGTAACTGTACAAGGGACTGTTGCTTGTTAAGCCCTAATCTTAGTGACTCATTATAGAATAAACTGACTGAAGGATGATTTAAGTTATTTACACAAATACGCCTTAATTTGACTTAGGTATCAATGTCACAATGCCAGTTTACGAGTACTATCCTCACGGTATCGTGAAAATTTGCTCACATTGGCAACGCGACGCAGCTCAAAAAAATGTAAACAAATTATTATTGGTGTTTTTCACTTTCGTCACCTTGAGAACCTTTTACGTCATCTCCGTGGCGGAATATCGAGGCATTTGAAACGGATATTGAAAATCTATACTTTCACATTTTTTTTCTCGGTAAACAAGAACCGGAAAATCGCAAAAAAATGTCTTTGTGCTTAAATTTTTATGTACATTTTAAATGTAAAATTGTGGGACAACCCCATTCATCATATTTGGTATTTAAGTACATAATTAAACTTAAACTAAACTTCAGGATTCTATGCAGTATAATGAAGGCTTCATGGCACTCATTAAATGTCAGCAAAGTACAGATTTTTAAAAAATTTTGTTCAAACATTTGAATAACCATTACCAGTAGCATATTGTACAGTGTTCATTCCTAATTAAATATTTAGTATTAATTAATTTGTTCAGCTTTCCTTTCTATCCATCAAAGATGTTGTTATTGTGATATACAGCACTTAGTACTTTATTTTTAGGGGTATGTTGGGAGCGGCCCATGTCTTAGCAATGGACTCTAAAAATTTGCTGGATGTTGTCGATGCGATCAGAATTCGGCATCCCCACCTATGTCGTCATCTATGGAGGGATTCGAATCCACAACCTGAGCAACGAGATGTGGAGAAACCGGAATATACGCAGAGTTTTGCCACACTACCGGCCCCTGTCACATGTACGTTTGTTCGTTCTAGTCCTAACAGCATTCAGTGCACCACTAGCAGTTCTAATGTTAACAATGCAAGTGACGAAATCGCTAACAGTTAACCTGATTTTTTTAATCTTTATTTTGATTTCTGTTTATTTTCTTTTTTTAGCTACTTTTGGCCTCGGATAGCCATCCTAAAGTGGAGCTACGTTACTTTAATAGCTGCTGTGGTATCATTTGTACATATATTGTAAGTCTTTTGGCTTTATTTGTATACATTATTGCTCAGATTATTGTAAGAATGTTGAGTTTTTGTGATTGTACAAACGTCGACTATTGTCAGGTAATCGATTAAGTAAAAGAACTACTGCAAAGTAATAGATGCTTTTTTTACAATTTGTGTTCATCTTTATCACATACAGGGTAGCAACACAGTCTCCTTTACCTAACAACTTACCACTGCTGTACTAATTTATTTTGTTTTAAGCCGATAATTTTGTAGAAGTAATGTTATGTTTTCATTTCAAAATGACCTATCCTATCTAGTTCGAGAAATTTAACTTTCATGTGGGTTATTACAGTATTGCCGATTAGTACAATGAATTTTAAAAATTATGAAATAATTAAAAAAATATTACTAAATTTTCATCTTGCTTGCGGCTAAAAAAGTAATAACATACCTATTTATATTTTTTTATACATACTAATATCCATACACAAAGCCAGAAGAAAGCCGTTGAGATCCATTAAGGAGGTTGTGTTGTTATCCTGTAGTACAGTTTGGGAGCAACAGGAATTTCTGTTAACTACTATTGTCGTTATTTTATAATTTTGTATTATGATTTATTTTTGTTTACAAAGACTGTATTGTGTAGCTTAAGATATTTAAAAGTATTTTTACAGCTTGCGAATGAAAAATAAAATACTTCATTTGTATTGAGAGAAAAAGTTTTTTTATATTATTTGTTATAATTGATGCATTTGATCAGTGTGAAAATAAAAATTAAACAAACAGTATTGCATTTTCTTTACCTGCCTGTTCTTGTTTCTTCTGGTATCATCATCATTCAAATATATGAGTTAAGTAAAGTAGCATTGCAAGTTTGCTATCTGTTTCGGTTGGTCCTTTTGAGATGGAGTTTTTATAAACATGGCTCAATATTATCAGCTGAAATAAGATTTAAAAAAGCATCTGTAAAATATACCATAATAGCTACAGAGATAACTTCTTAAATTTTTCTAATTCATTTTTTCCTGGAACATAAGTTTTAGAGTTGGTTGTTCGAATAGGTAAGTATGAAAGTCACAACAAAATATTGACGTCAGTTCGACTTGGAGAATGGAGTTCATACAATAACTCGAATGTTTTAATAATTCTAATTTACTGTTATTTAGATATAATCTAAATACCTTTCGAAAGGCAAACGCATCAACTAAAAGTCTGCACTTTCATGATAATGTTGTATACACATTGACTATTTCTTCTGATATTTCTAACAATTAACATCCTGTGAATGCAATACTGAATTTGAAACTGTAACGTAATAAAAAAATTACGTGCTAGTCATTACATAACACTGCGTGTAATAGCGAGTTTACTAATCAAGTACACAGTGCGTAATGAGCAATTTACTAATAAAGGAGTAGAAAAAAATAATTACGCTTTATTTACGGGCAGGTCCATTTGCAGCCTTATTAGATCAAATAGTGACGGACTGTCAAAAGCACGAAGTTAAAATTAGGGTTACTATATGTATAAAAGGGTGGCCAAATGTTTTATAATCACAGGCAACTTTTTGTATAAAATTTAGTTGAGGGCTTACCAACATCTTTTGAGAAATTAAATAAATAAAACAGTACTTATTTAATATAACGTCGACTATACTCATCTTACTAAATGTTGTTAATTTTCAAAATTTAAATGTTTAAAGATTTGCGAACTGTTCTTGTAAGGCTTTTTTGTCAACCATAATTAAATGTTCCCTGACATTTAAAAACCTACCTACCTACACCTATAAAAATCTTAGAGATTGAAGTGTTCCGCAGCTAGAAAAGTTTACAGTCTATGTTAATGAAAACTTCATTTTGTATTAAATGCTATTATAAATTGAGTTGGTAAAAGGCTGTGGTTTTAGACACTAAAGTGAACAGGCACAGTTGTTTTTCAAGAATAACCTGAATTAATTGATAATATTAAATTTATCATGACTGTAGACAACTTTTGCGTAAACAGAATGGGCAACTGCTGAAATGATTAACCAATAAAAAGCCATTTTGTCCACAATATATTAATAATACAGCTAGATGTTTATTTTCAGAGTACAAGTCCACAATTTCTCAGGTTTATAAGATGAATATTTTTACTTGAATATTCCTAACTTTTTTGACAAAAAAAAACTCTGTGATAGTAACCTGGACGAATATTTTGTTAGATAATAATTATACCAGGAATATCCTGAGAAATTCCAGTGCAAAATATAGTGTTAAAACAATTTTATTTTGCATTGTTTGAGATCCCCTACCTCTCTAGTTAATAGAATAGTTTTTACAGGTTTTGAAATATACATTCATTGATATGATGGTTGATGGGCTACCCAAAATGACTGCAGGCTAGCAGTAGCCTGTGGACCCCCTTTGGTCACTCCTCTATACAGCAATAGAAAGAGAAAACAATTAACTTACAAACAGAGTACCTATATTATTAAATCAATGTTGCTTAGTTTGCTTAAATAGATTTGACAAATATGATTTCTGGATAGTACCCAGAGGTAGTACCACCCCAGTGGATACTTTATGGCAGCCCTTTCTTAGATTACCAAAAATCAAAAAAGGTTTAGATAAAATACCAAAAAGAAAAACCAGGTACCAATTTCACAGAAAAATGTTTATTTAATTATTGATATACAAATAAAACTAACAGTCTTAAAGAATACATAAACCAAAGCAACTAGAAACTACTTGAGGAACATTATTTAAGTACCAAAAACATCAGAATCTATTTAGCAACACACACAACATGATTTCTTCTTTCCCTATTTCTTCTTGTCGGCTTTCTCAACTTGCTTTCCTTTAGCTGGGGCACCAGTTTGTTGAATCGGAATGGAACGCTGTTCTATTGCAGCCACATCAGTACGAGGAGCTGTGATGGTCAGAACACCATCAGAAGAAAGACTGGATTTAACTTGACCGATGTCATGGCCCTTGGGTAACTGGTACTTCCTCACAAAATGACGAGAAACGTAACCATGTTCATCTTGCTTCTCTTCGTGTTTCCCTTCAATCTCGATGGTGTTATCTCCAGTTGTCTTCACGGTGATTTCATTCGGTGAAAAGTGCTGCACATCTAAATTCACTTGGAATTTGTCCTTATCAAAGCTAACTGTAGAACCGGCATCCTGTTCTGCTGCTGCAGACAACCAATTACGGTAATAGCCCCCCGGATGTCCTAGGAACTGCCTAAATTCCCTGGGGACTACAGCTCGGAACATGTCCTCGGGATCCAGCCCCATACCAAACTGCTGGTTAAGAATCCTCGACGGACGCCAGGAGTAGTCAAAAGGATCAACCCACGGCAATAGAGACATGTTTATCCGCACAGATGTATCTTCAATACAAGGAGACACTGGTTGACACAATAGCAACGCAAGGAGAACGTTTAGAATCGACTTCAAGTCGCTTAAAACACTACGCTCAAGATTCGCTATCGCACTATTTAATTCAAACTGTCAAATCGCCCGCGAACGCCGCTATTTATACCCCTCGACAGCGCACTCTAGAATATTACGGAAATTTCTAGAGCTATACGTTCATGGAATATCATCACTTGCAGAGTACTTTTTACAATTTTATTGTTTAACTAGCATTTATTTTACATATAAATACGAGTCGGTCATATTTCATAAACGATTATGTTTTACACTAGATACAATAGGCGGTTTTGTTATTATTAAAATATTTTATATTAACTTTGGCAAGTGGGTAGATCCGATGAACGAAAATTATAGAAATCTGTTGTACTTTTCCGGCACGTTCTAGTAATTTCCTGTGTGGCGCGAAAATGGAATGATCTAGATCATCACATAAATTGTAGAGGTATGTGATAATTATTACTGCATTATCTTGTATGGGATGTAATTTTAGCACTAATGCATTCGAAATATGGATAGGTACATACCTACAATACATAAATGTGCATGTTCGATTATTGTCAGGTAATACCTACCTACATGTGACTACAAACACAAAGGGTGGCTTTTAAGTGATAAAATCTGTCTTTTATCCATATTAATTGCTACGTTGCTTCATATTCATACGCTTTTTCATTCTTACAATGGGCTTTGTAAGGGAAAGACTGGTTTATTATGGCAAAAATACAAATTTGCACGGTTTGGGCTACGTTGCTGACCAAAATCGCCATCCTTTAATTAGGTATTATCAAAGCTACCGATCATTTTTAGTAACTAGCAATTTTTCATTTTAGATTATTTTGGATGCTGGTATTTCTGCTGTCATTTTGTGGAATGACCATTATTTTTATGGGGTCATATAGTTCGTTTCAGAATAATGCAATTAGTTTTGTAACCGAAACTACCTATTTGGACTGGAGCACTACATTTCCAGCAATTTCAATCTGCGAGATTACTGGCAGTGAAATTGAGTTATCAACGTAAACTTTACGTTTTCAGATCTAGATATATGAAAATACAATAATTTTCCATTGCAGAGCAAGTGTTGAGGAACGTTCTCTTGTACAACAGTTCATAGGAGACTTGATATTTTTTACGGGCAGTTGCTACACTTGTAACCATAACTGCAAATCTTGTGAGACAATAGATTTTGGGTTAATGGTAAAATTGGTAATATAAATGACTTTTGATACAGTAGTATACAATTTAAGCAGTGCATTTTATAGTTTCGAAAACCCTGTGAAAAATTAATGAAAACTTGTAAATGGAATGACTACGTGTTTGATTGCTGTGATGAGTTTTTGCCGCTAGAAACAGAATATGGCACCTGCTTCTCCTTGAATTCACTACACACTCAGTGAGTTTTTCTATAGCTAAAAATCAATGGAAAAAGTAATCTTTATATGATACGACCGTTGATACACCATGTTGAGAAGGTCGACTTTGGACAAGTTTTACACAAAATGATAAACGATGAAAATGGATACCTAATATACAGGAACATACAAAAAGCTGGGGGTGCAACAGAATCGTTATGGCTCACCGGGAATTTTCTTAGGTTTCGAGATTGAATTTTATCACGTACGTCTCTGATTTTTCGCGTGTCTCTGGAATACGTTGTTTATAATAGTGCCCTACAGCACATATAAAAAGCTGGTGATGTAACAAAATCTTTACGGCCCAAGGGGAATTTTCTTAGATTTCGAGATTCACTTTTATCACGTACGTCTCTGGAACATGTTATTTATATTAATGTCGTATAGCACATAAAAAGAAGCTGATGGTGTAACAAAATCGTTGAGCACAGTGAATTTTCATAAGTTTCCACACGTACGCCTCTGAGATTTGAGTGTTTAATACAAAAGTTGCCAAGCCATACCGGAAACACCCCGAGGATATATTATTGCATTTTCGCATTCATCATTGAATTCTAGGGTCACTTTGTTTAATATACACCATTTTAAGAATCATTGAAACTAAGATAGGTACTTATAAGAAGACTGCGGTTCCAATTTCTATATCTCGTAGGTGAAGGTAACAACGTTTACTACTTTTAAATAAAAATACGTCGTTTGCAACATATCGTTCAAACTGTGATAAGTCGATGGCAGCAATAAGGCATGGAGAAATGGAATTCGACAATTGAGGTTTCTGTAACTTTTTTTTTAGACAAAACGGTACGTCTCAGACTACACATTTTGCTAATAAGGTTACCTTTAATTTTTAGTTCTAACCAACAAAGTTAACATGTGCTTTCGGCATAAGTGGTAGTGACAGAAATTTAAAAATGATTTAAATCGAATGTATCCCTCTAAAACAATGACAGTTTGATCTTTGAACTTTCATAGATGAATGCGACATATTCTAGTACCTACGTTCGATTCTGTTAAATAGCACAGATCGTATATATTGGTTACATTTTTTAGAGCACATAAAATGTCCAGTTCAGTGGCGTAGCCAAGGAGAGGAGGCAGAGGGGCTATTGCCCCTCCCCTAGAACTAAGTTATTTTGATAATGGAATAACAGTTTTTTTACATTTAACAGTACAAATTTGTTGCAAACTATTGGTTTGTTGTGTAATAAACATTTTAGCAAWTTAAWCATTAGAATTTTAAGTCACACCCCTTCTGTTTTTTTCTTATTTGTACTTAACATTTTTCTTGTGTTTGGAGCTTTCCCCCCAAGTTAATTTTCTGGTTACGCCACTGGCCCAGTTCATATACTGCCACGTTGAATCGTACGGTTCCAAATTGCTATGAAAAATTAATTTGAAATGATGCAAGGGTTCTAGTTCAAACACCGGGTAGGCCTGAACCCCTGAACAGTGATGGGCGTTTATGCGTAAATTATAATTTTCTACATTACCCGCATAGAAAATGTAGATAAAGCATTTTGGCGTAGATTTTGAGTAGAAAATATGAGACAAGTATATTATGGCTATTGTATATTAAGTGTATTGTGCAAATTATTTTGTTCCACTTTTCCTGTTTTATGGGTCAATTCTTAAAAATTTTTAAAGCACTGCAGTTTTTTAATATTTATATTATAAATTTGCATAACTTATTTTAGTAAGTCATCAGAATACCCAAACGGTTTTCTTACTTCTTTGGGACAAAACATGCATTTCGAAGTCCTTTCTTCTACGAGTATATTAGGTATAATAGGTAGCATATGAAATAGCCCGTCTTCTTCCGTTTATAGACAAGAAACATCATAGTTTACAGTCATTTAAGAACCCATTGACCGATTGAGTGCTCCAAAGCACGCATGTGCCTTCTGGCCCTAACAACTGTATGCCGAAACAAGTTATTGTTGTTTAACGTGCTTCTAGTTATTTTAATTACAACAAAGTAGTATTTTGTTTAGTTAGGAAGCAACAAAAATAATAATATGCAAAATAATACTGTCATTTGAGGCATTTGGAGCTGTTAAAAGTACTAAATATTACTAGTTTGGTGTTTATCTACATAATGTTATTTTCTACAGTAGACTTTTAAAGTAGAATATTACATAGTTTACGCGTAGATAATGGTGTAGTCTACATGGAGTATTCTACGCGCCCATCACTGCCCCTGAACGGTTCTCTGTTTTCAAGCTGTCGAAGCCTCCGTGTTATCAATGACGAATGAGTCTATCTCCGCAAATGGATGTATTTCGGGACTAACCTGCAGATCGAGCGGTCGCAGCATATCTTTACTGTCAACAGCTAGAAAAAACATGTGGATGTGCTTGGCTAGCAACAATTTTCAGCCATGATTGTTCAAGGCGAGTTACCAAAATTGAAAGATTCGAATGAAATTGTGGTAGGTATTATGGACCTGTATATGTCGATCAATGGCTTCTTCAGGATGTAGAAGTATATCTTCTGCTTCCATACCATACCAGTTCGATTTTGAGTTGTATATTTGTCTTACAATTAAATTGTATTCGTATTAAAAAACGAAAGACTTTTGCTTTGCGCCAACTAAATAAAATTTACTTGATTTACACAATTTTTTTAATTTGCGGTTAATTTACTTCATTGAACCAAGTGTTGCAATATTTATGACGGTTATATGTAATAGGAAGACAAAGTCTGCTTTGAATATGGAATCTAATAGAAAAACTGGTCCTGGTCAATTAGTCATAGAGACAATAGATGATGTTAGGGTAAGATGGGACACAGTTCACAGAACCACATTCGTTGTTGAACTTTTCCTTTCAGCTATACATCCATCCCGAGGAAGACGTACCTTTTATAAACTCAGATCCCGATCTACGCAAGGACGTAATGTTAGGGGAGACCTACAATATTACTTTTAGTGTAAGTTTAAATATCTGCAATATTTGACATGTTGTTTTCCGGGCTGGTTCCCACGTTGGTTATTTGACCTTGACGTTTCGACACTCATGTCGGTGTCTTCCTCAGAAGTTTCAGAGCTATTTCTGAGGAAGACACCGCCATGAGTGTCGAAACGTCAAGGTCAAATAACCAACGTGGGAACCAGCTCGGAAAACAACATGCCATCAACAACAACCACGGAAGCCTTCAAATCAAAATCTACAATATTTTGATATCCCCTCCTTTTCACTACTCTTAAAGCGTAAAACTGATGTGCTTATACCATAAATTATAAGAAACTTCTGAGGAAGCTGACAGGATGATCAGCGAAAGTGTAAATCAACTACCACGGCAACGCATGGAAAAGCCTCTTTTGTTGTAACCGCTTTATAAATTAGTCTATGTCAAATTTACTTGTATATTTGTCTGCTATATATAAATTTACAGGTCACAGAAATAGAAAATGACGAGAATGTGAAATATCTTCCAGTGGAGAAACGTGGCTGTAGATTTCCTTGGGAAGTACCTGATGGCTTAAGGGTACACACATATTATAGCTATTCTACATGTGTGGTACAGTGTCACGCAGATTATCATATTAAGCTGTGTAATTGTACTCACCATTTAATGCCTGTGTACAGTAAGTGCCATTTATCAGTCAAGCAATGTCTTGCTGAAAGGTATGATTTTAGATAAAGAGAGCTACTGTAACATCCAAGGCCTGCAGTGTCTTACGGATAAGTTTGGTAAGTCATAAGAAGAAAGATTAAAAAAATATATATTATTTGAAAACTGTATAAGTAGCACATCTTCCAAATCCTATATATAGATTAAAATAAAATTATCACCTTAATTGTCTACTGGACAAATTGAAAGTTTGATAAATCCTTAGTAAAAATTAACAAAAATTATATACTACTCTAAGAATTAATTCCAGTACTTCTACAGGGTTTTGGTTTGCTTGGGGTAGCATCGGCAAAACACTTTCAACTATAACTATAGCAACAAGGACTTTATGCAATTTGCAAATAGTAGGGTGTCCATAAGTTCGTGGCCACTTGCGACAAATTTATTTTATTGTAACATAAAATTAAGTAACAGTTATTCTTCAAAGTAAACGCCATTGATTTCTACTGCTTTCGTTCATCTTTGTGCCAATTGCTCGATTCCAAGGTGATACCACTCAGTCGGTTTGGAGGCGAAAAACTCTCGACACCCTCTTTCGACATCCTTCAGAGTATCACAGGTCCTGCCTCGGAGAAAATGAGCCATCGACCAAAACAGGTGATAGTCATAGTCGGGTGGCGCAAGATCAGTGCTGTATGCAGGATGTTGAAGAACTTCAATTCCGGGCAGCTCCCGTGGGATTTTCCAGCAGATGTCGTTGCGACGTTGCTCCTGAGCCGGAGTCAATTCATGTGGAACTTCTCGGCAGTGCCGATGAAGGTGGCGATCCATGGTGGACTGGGAGGGGTCGAGCTCTGCCGACAATCTACCGGTACTGGTTTGTGGTTGCTGCACCACCAGCTCCCGCAGGGAGTCATTGTTTACGGTCGATGGGCGGCCTGACCTGGGCTGATCTGCAAGGCTAGTTTCACCGTTGTTAAAGCGCTTGACCGCTGCGGTTTTCTGACCATTCGCACGCCTTCCACGTTGCAAATTTCGGCCGCTGCAGCCCCCGCACTCAGCCCTTTTTTCCAGTAGTGATACAGAAGTACACGAATCGTAAATCTTTCGTGTGTAATTTGAGACCTTAAAAATAAAATTTTTCAATCTCACTTACAAAAACCAATACATCATTTTAAAGAGGAATAAAAATATTACACAATAATACCAAACATTAATCGATTTGAGTTAAACGTCATAATGAAATTTATTTTTGAAAATTTTAGCTTCAAGTGGCCATGAACTTATGGGACACTATGTGTTAAACGGGCCTATGACTGCTTATCTTAAGAGTACATCGATCACTTGATTCGGTATATGCCTTGCAGATTTAGAGCTGTAATAATCTAAAACCTTGCTGGCCGTATCTTTAATACACCCGTAAAAGGCTAAACTTGGAGCGGCGAGAAGAGCGACGATTAAAGCGAAAAGCAAAGCATCGAAATCAAACTAATAAGTTCTTGTGAGAACAGCCATAGTGAAACGAACAGCATCGAGTTAATAGGCGCTGTCATATAATAAGTATGTTGTGGACATGTCTATCTTAAATACGTGCTAAAGTAGACTGCACTCTTTGAATAGCGTCTTTTAACTTTCAGAAAGTGTTTAGCCTGTGTCGTATATTTTAGTGGTCAAAGACAAACTCTTTTATCTTAATAGTACAAAACAAGGTGTTTTTACAACAGGATTTTCCATCTTCTATTTGCGCCCGTATTAATAGAGCATTTCGTTCGTACTTCACCTTGTTTCATAACACGTACGATATCAAGAAAAGGTGCTATTCATAACAAAATTAATCAAAACCTATATACTTTATAACGCTAACTACCTACGCTTAGGCTTACCTTTTTGAATTCATTTCAAAATTAACCTTGACCTAGTGGATGGGGTAGAGGTTACAGTTAAAGCTAATTAAAAAAAAGGGCGCCACCGAGTTTAAAAGACTAACTGAGATTAAATTGGAAAATCTCAAAAAATCAACTTAATATATACTTAATTTAATTAAGGCGACAATAAAAATTAACATGTAAATCAACTTTAATCTAATTATCCATCTACGTCATAATGCTGTTGTTATTACCACTAGCTTTACAAATACTTATCACTATATGTACAGTTCTCAATAAATTAAAATATAAACCAAATAACTTAACAATTCTCTAGGAGTTCCTGCTCGATCCAGCAATCAAACTACCTCCGATGACACAGCAATCAAACCCAAAGCAAAATACTCTGTCCAACAGGGTTCCTATATCAATGAACCATTTCAAATTCAACAATAGCAGCAAAGCCAAGTCCAATTTAATAAATTTTGACTTTCTACCGAAATATCACTCGATGTCAAAACAGGACCATACACGTTTTATGTTTATGACAAAAAAGAAAAAAATACGCTGTTAACGAATGAAATCTAAACGACGATACGCGTCTTGTAAACTTGACTGTTACACATCACCTTTTCCCACCATAAAAATATTGGAATGTAATGACAATATTTTTCGAAGACTAGATTCTTGTCAATCTATTTAGTCCTCATGATCACACAAGTCCAACTACATCATACAGTTTGAGGTCTTCCACGTGTCAAAAAGGTTAGTGACGACACAACCCGCGTGACGGTACACAAGATATACTTAGGTGACTGGCTGACTGGATAACACATAGTTCTTCCATAATTGAACTCCTACTTCATTTTTCGGTGGGTCACTTCCTTAAATTATAAATTGTTGTTTCACTTTGTTATTATGTTGATCATAATAATACATAAATCTACAGCGACTGCTACTTTTCGTAAAATATTCGCACTAGTACTACATAAGCTTTATTTTTTCTGATTTTTTCCAGAAACTGTCAACAGGCTGCACGCTAAAGGATCCGAAAAGCCAGGGTTAACTTGTGAATGTGTGCCTTCATGTGTCGAACCTGAATATAAAATCGTAGAAGACAGTAAAGGGTTAGTTTTCATCGGGCGTGATGTGACACATTTATTATATCCTCTTACTTTCTAGAGTGCAAGCTGTGAATAGCGAAATCGTAATTCAGATGGCAGCGCTACCAACCTCTAGATTTAAAAGGACAGTGGTGAGAACAACGCTGGATTTAGTTGGTAAGTGCTTGAACGGAAATTAGAAGTGTTTTACAAACGAATTGTGAAGTTTCAGTAGGTGGTACTGCTGGATTGTTTACTGGTGCATCCCTGCTGAGTATAATAGAAACACTCTATCTGTTGTTGCACAGGAGAAATGCTCAAAATGCACAGGCAACTCGCTGATTCATGTAATAATAATCAATCAATAAGAGTAATCTAAAAATAAATATATATAATTTGTTACAGTTCTTTAACATTATATGTATATATTACATGTACAAAGGATTGCAATACTGTTTAAAAAAATACACACACAAACTTAACTGTCACTGTCACTGATAAAACTTCACTTAAACAATAAATATTTACAAGCACGTCCACGGCTCTTCTGATCATAAACCTGTAACAAAACATACCAGAGTTACTTACAACAACAATATATTAATGATTTCTTAAAAATAAATAAACGTGAAAGTAAGAATTTAGGGTGGCAATGCCATCTGTCAGCATTACACTGACATGATGTCAAAGCCACCTAGCTGCCATAACGGGTACTACTTCCTAAAGGAAGTGACCTGTAGCCTGACAAATTGGCATGCAACTGCATACTGCACTGATGAGCTGTAATGACAGCGAAATAGTACTATCTGCAGTTGGTTGAGGTGTAGACAGCACAGCATAGACATGCATTTTAATGTATGTTGGTTCTTGCCCGTTAGCAAAAAGTGCCGTGGGGGCCTGTTGTCAAATTGAAGTATGCAGTTGCATGCCAATTTGTCAGGCTACAGGTCACTTCCTCTAGGAAGTAGTACCCGTTATGGCAGCTAGGTGGCTTTGTCATCATGTCAGTGTAATACTGACAGATGGCATTGCCACCCTAAATTCTTACTTTCATCATACCATTGCTTTGGTATATAAGCAAAACCAGTTCTATGCCGTGCTGTCTACACTAGCTCTAAACTGGACTGATGAGCTGTAATGACAGCAAAATAGTAGTGGGTGTGCTTATTATAAAAAAAGTAATAAAAATTTTAAGGTTGTGTTTCGAGTAGGTAATAGTATTAGGTCTCCATTCGGTATACTGTGGTACACGGTTACTCAAAAGAACGGAATAATCGCTTTATTTCTGTAAACGCAAAATGTACTTAACGATTTTTTTGTATAGTGTTTTTCATTTTAGCCCGTTTTTTGTTTTTGTATGTCAACGCATGTCAACTAAGCGATTTTATGAGGATTTGTATTGCTCTTTTTATGGTTAACTCTGTGTTTGATATAGTGATTAAAGCTTTCACGACCGGAGTCCTTACTGGAAGCTGGCCGTGGCGATTTCTTTCTCGCTGCTGTGGTCAGCATCTTCAGGTTTGAGTATACCGTGGACGTAATTGTCTTCGAGCGAATACAAACTGTATCTTGGGCGTCCGCCGCTAGGTACATATGAGTCGTCCTGAGTTGGCGGAACCACGTCATTGGGCCGCATCTGCCGCTAAGTACTAACTGCGTCACTGGACCGCGCAGATCATATGGTCGGTATCCATCATCCATTTGGCGTTTTTTTTTCAGCATAATTGGTGTGCGTGCCCTGTTTGCTCCTTGCTGCTGAAATTTTCTTGGTATTTATAGATCTCAATAGCTTAATGTTGTAGGCGAGTATAGTAGTGTTTGGCAGTCAATATTATATCCCTGTTGAAGAGCACGCTCTGTAACAACATATCTCTCAGTCTGTTAAAGGCGGCCGCATCTCTCATGTTCTTTTATCCTTGTAGCAGCACTTCTTTTGGTGGCCCCAATGTATATTTTCCCGCAACTGCAAGGTATATTGTATACTCCTCCTGAAGAGAATCTGGCTTATCCTTAATAGAAATGAAAATAGGCTGTAGCTTTCTTGTAGGTTTATAGATCGTTGTGATGGTCATGCTTTGCAGTACCGATACGATCGGTGACGTTCCCGATGTAAGGTAGATAGGCCCTTTGTACTGGCGCTTGTTGCTGGGCAGATTTCTACAACCCAGGTCGTTGTTGAATAGCTCGTTTTACCTCCCTCACCGAGTACACGGCCTAGGTGGCACAATTACGTTTACGTTATGTTTACAATTACCCTCAACCGGGCTTTGATGACGCCCCGGTTCTGCCTAGGATGATGGTTGGAATTGTTGTTGAGGTAACGGTCCATGTGGATAGGTTTGCTTTAAATATGATGTCCTAGCTATTGATTTGTTCGAACTTTTCCATCAAAAGGTTGGCCATAATAGCTGTATGAATTGATAACAAAATTTTAATGAAAAATCGTGTTTTCAAATAAACGACAACAAACCTTATTAAATCACGTTCTGCAGATTTTTATTCATTTGATGATAATTTGTATATTCGTAATACTTTATTCAACTAAATAAATTTGACGTTTGATTCTGTCTTCCAGCTTTTGCAAATTTAGTGGTTCTTCTTTCTATACCAGAATTTTTAAATGAACTAAGATGAAAAAATCCAATGAACTTAAATCAGTCGATCTAGTAGGGCACTCAATAGCTCTCCGAAGTCCTATCCACCGAGCTGCTAGGAAGCTATCCAGGCAAACATCAACTTCAAAATGTGATGGAGCGCCGTCTGGCAAATCCTCGCCGATCTTAATTATTTATTATCACCCAATAGGTTTAGGTAGATATCTTGTTACATTTTTGTTTATGGCAGCTATGGATCCATAATGTTTTGCCCAATAATATCAGCCCACACATGTTTAAAAATTTTCACTAGACTAGTAGCGGCAATTACAAATCCATCTAGGCAAAAAGTGGCTTCGTCAAAAAAATAAAATGCTGTTTGCAAATTTGGATTATCATCGCACATCGTACAGGACAATATTTAGCTTGTGAAGAAGGTGTACATTGTAGGATTTGTGTTTTTTTTTTTTAATATTTGAACAACAATATTAATATCCAAATCAAGTTGCGTGATGAATTATCTATAACGCTAACTCAAAAACTTGATCTTTATTTGTAGACGGTTTCGGACGTCAGGACCTTGGGATGTATTTTATATGTACAAATTCATTATTTTTTTAACTAATTTGGACACTATGGATTGAACATTAGGATTTATCTCCTGATGAACGTTATTAAATGAATCACGAACACCATGGTGTGAACATTGTCCATCTCCATAACCATCCATAATTACGATTCCACTTTGTTCAGTTTCACTCAGATCACTATTTTTGCAAAATTAAAATGGAACTGCTTAAATTAATTCTTTAGCTTATTAAAAGATAGTTTCAAATTGGTATGACAAAAAAGAAAAACCGTAGATCACGTTACTTTTTTGTAGATCAAATGAATAAAAACAAATATTGACACCCGCAGCACATACTTTGATAAAGCTTTTCGTTTTTCACAAATAAAATTCAAGGATAAAAAAGCAATACAATCCGAAAAAATTGCTTCGCTTCCATTAAAAAAAAAGAAAATACGCTACCATAGAATTGCACTGATGTACAAAACCAAAAAGTGGGCTACAAAATAAAACATAATTAGTAAAAAAGCTTTTCTTAAGAACATTTTGCTGTAAATATTATATTACAGAAATAAACAGGTCATTTTGTACTTTTGACTAACCGTGTGTAACAGAAGGCCAAGTGGTCCAACAGCATTACTTACTTATTTTAGAGATGGCAACGATATATCATCGTTTGCCTTTTCAATACGATACATCGCTGCATTACTTGCGGCGGGGATTCCAAAGTGATTTTTTTGTGTTTTTATTCTGTAAAGTGCACACTGTCAGCGGTACCAACCTTTATCTAAGCTACATAAAAGTGAGTATTCGCAGCCGCTATCTTTGACCCAAAGTAACAGTTCTAATAAGAATATGAATGTGTTGAAGGTAATGTGCTTTCTATAGATTTTTTACTATAAAAAAGTCATAAATCTTGTATTTAAACAAAAGCTCCGCCTTATGCAATAATTTCCGTGAAGGTGGATTCATCCTAGGAGGTGGATTTTGCACATTAAATAATGTTGGAACTGCATTTGGCTTTAGTTTTTGCCATCCATCCTGCCGATTGTTTTCATACCGATACTATTTAAAATTATTCTAATAGCATAAAACACATATTTAGTTTTTGTTGTGAACTATGAAATAATAAATTTCTACAAATTTAATATGAATATAATTCATTCCTGGAATTCTGCTTGTCACGTCGTATATTTTGCTACAAGCTACATTACTATTCTTGCAGGGTTTGAAGTAGCAAAAATTCTAATATTTTTTGTTATTTTGGAGTAATTTACAGCTCAACAGGAAGGGATAATTCCTATTGTTAGAAAATAGGTTAACGCCTCTACACACTACACTTTTAACTTTTTTAACAATATTACTCCAAAGATACTATTTCTGTACATTGAATTATACGAGTGTCAAAGGAAAGATGGGTCAAATATGGCTGCTGCAAATACTTACGTTTATAGAGGTCTATCTGCGGTGTATAAGTACTTCGTAAACCACCGAAGAGATGACAGATTTCAGTGCATGTCAAACATTTTTAGGAAGAAACGTTCCCGCTCGTTAATGTAAATTGTTTTATAAATTCAAAAGTTAATGATATATGTTACCGCATATTCTTACTTGTTTACCTTTAAACTATTACAACATATTTTCTGAGTTTTTTTTTTATTTTTAACTTAAATAGATGTATCGGCATTGWCTACAATCGATGTTTGCTTATGCGATATTTTATATCGATAGTATCGGATTCTGTTTTTTGCAATTTTGATAAATAAAAGTGAGAAGAAATGTTTCAAGTGCGATCTAGGGATCCTCGGCATATTGGGCGGACCAGAACTGCGCTAACTACTTATGGTCCAGGGCAGGGTCCTAGCGATCGCCTCAGACAAGCTCTCGGTAAAAATCGGTAACATCTGTCCTGGATAACCACAAAAATCAAGTTTCGTGCTTGTTTGGATTAATCGGGTAGGAATACCGAATGAATTGACAATTGACCACCGTAGAGACTCCGCTAGATCGCGCTACGAACATTTTCGGCACTCTTACTAGAAGAGCCCAAACAAAGCCAAAGTCGTGAGAGTGTATTTCAAGAAATGGGAGATTTCCATGATTTATAGCCAATGCTTCTATGGCGTCTCGGTAAATTCTGAAGTTAGATTTTATAAGAAATATTAGAAGGTCCCTTAGGATAATAATGTTGCAATTTCAAACATACCCATTGTTTCCTGTTGTATTTCAACTTTGTACGTAGGGTTGTCGTACGCCGACTGGCTGACTCGCGTTGGTGGCGTTATGGCAGCTTTGTTCTGACTGTGTCGCCGAACCAGAATCAGCAGCAGTATCAGCGTGCTGAGTATGGCGATGGCGGCTAGGATTGCCACGATGACTAGAGGGCCGTAGTAATCGCCCCGGTGGTCTGGATATTCACTTGAGGCCAATTTGTCTAGAAAAGAGAAAGTTTTTTTTACTAATTACTAATTGCACTTTATACATCAAATGCAATAATTAAATTAAAGGAAATTACGCATAAGACGTTCAGAAGTAAGTTAAATGCTTCCTAAGGTACTTTAATACTTACAGCTACGTACTGGAAAAACTTGAATGGTGCTTACGAATTTTCGCAGCAATACCTCTTTTATGCGACATATTTCCGATAGACTATTGTTTTTTTAATATGGAATGGGGTGTTCCTCATGTTAAAAAATTGTTTTCACGCTTTTAAAGTTCAATCAATAGCTTATGCTTCATTATTTGCTTTTAAATCACTATGTGCTTTTAAATCACTATTTGCTTCTTTTTCTGAAATAATCATGTAGTACGGTATGCCGGAATGTGCTTAAAGGACATTTAAAACATGAAATTTGAAAGAAGAAACATATGCTATGTTTTATGACTAGAAAGCAGTTTATGACACTGAAATTTGTGTTGGAAAAAGCGATAGCAAGTTATAAATATAAGCAGATCCAGCTTATACAAAACAACTAGGATTAAGATATAAAAATACTCTAACGGAACTGTATTGTGCCAGAAAAGCAACTTTGTTCAGTTAAAAATTAATTTTTTTAAATCAGATGAACATTATGTGCGAATAGGATCAAATACTTATCGGGTATGGAATGAATTCGGGTAAAAGTTAAGAAACCCGCACTTCAAATGGAAAACTATTCATGGTTCTGTATAATAGCTACGTTAATGGAAAGAAAAACTCTTGGATAGTTTATACGTGAATCAAGTGTAATTATTTTAGATAGTGCATCTCATCATTTAGGAATAAGAAACACATAAACAACGTCGAAAAAGCAAGATATATTATTGACTGACTTAATAAAATAAGTGTGTAATTTAATTGAAATAGTTTGAATGTAACCACCTGATGTTTTTATATATTGTAACCTGCACTAATGATGGCCGAAAGGCTTTTTATTTTATACTAATAAAGAAGTGGAATTAGACTTCGGGTGGTTTCATTTAAACTGTTTCAGTAACACCAACTTAGAAATAAAATGTGCGCCAGAACATTCGGTAGAAAGTGCTCACAGAATGTTTCAATTTCCCCAAACCACGATACTTAATAAAGAGACTATCAAATATTGATGAATTGTGAAAAAACGTAAGTCTGTTGTGAAAATGTGTACCAGAAAAAACCAAATAGATAGGCGATCGGTTCCTTTTAGGACTAAAAGATACATTATACGTGGACATACAATTTAGGACCTTACGAAGCATATTTAGTGGTCTATATCTCTTCCGTAACTACTTTTAATGGATCATAATTACGTTTCAGTTTTAAGAAAACTGAATATTTTAATATTATATGAGCTGATCAAATTGTGTACAAATAAAAATCGCTACAAATATATTAGCTGTTATAATCTATCGTGGTCAACAACCATCGAACGTGGTTTTCAATAGTTTATGCTCTGGTCGCTACACCAGGAAGGACATCTTACCATTATTACAAATAAAAATAGAGAACATTAGTTTGTACTAATAACTAAATTAGATGCGTCTATGCCATGTCGCCTGCGTCAAAACAATCTGTGTTATTATGCTAAGAACTACACTCTGCAGAAATCTTCGTCGAGGACCTCTGTCGGTTTTTAAACGCCCACAGCAAAGTGGGCTATCGTTAAGATTAATTCCCCGCAGAGACAAGTGGATAATACCGTAAAATTGCCACTAGATGGCACGGTGTTATCCACATTCTAATTCTCGTATTAGTTAGTTATTATTATTTTATTTATTAGTTTTTATCACGCCGTTAAATTGCGTGTAGGTAAAAAAGCAATTTTAATAGATTTTGGCAATTTGTGTTCAGCTGTTTATATTGCGGAAACTAATGTTTCTCTTGTGCTTGTATATTTGCATATTTGATTATAATTTCACAAAAATTCCTAACTGTTATATTTCTACTACAACCAAACAATCGCTTATTGGGTTGCAAGAATTTTGAATTCGAAGGGATTTTTATTTAACACACATGATAATTAAAATATCTGTAATCCACAACATGTTAAAGTAAATATTGGTCAAAACAGTTTGTAAATCAATCAGTGCGGTTAAAAGTGAATAAAACGTATGTTACTATGTCAGTCTAGTACCCGTCAGATAAATCAATTAAATATCAATATTAAATTCGCAAAACAGATGTCGGCAAACAAACGTTTCGGGGATTATTTTCATTGCGAGAATTAGGATGTGTAATTTTATTATGATTATTCTCATTGTAAAATAATAGCAGATGCCTGTGAAGGTGTACCTTTTGTCTAACACAGTCATGTATTAATCTTTCCAAAATACACTCGAGTCTGCTTTTTTTTATCTGGAAGAAAATGTTTTTGGGGGAAGCCTGATTGTCATGGAGATTACTCTCGATTTTTATATACATGTATGTACCTGTAATTCTCGAGTAACTTCTATGACGATCTAGGCATTATTCCAGAAACATTTTACCTGGTAAAAAATTTTGCTCTTATGCATATTGTATATAATTTACGAATGATGATGCTAGTTAACATAAGGCGATTATAGTAGAGAAAGCAGTAGAGAAGTATCAGATTTATAATAAATTACCCGTTCACCATATTCAGCAAGGACTACCCCATATCTACTGAATTTAAACTTACCTTGCATGGTGGACGCGCCCAAACTGGGCACGGTCTTGGGCTTCGTGACGAAGTCCTGCACGTTGCTGGTCTTTATCTTCCCGTTCGTGAGGTATACCTCCAGCCACAGCCTATACCGCGTGCCGGGCTTCAGATCGACGATCGTCGTCTTCGTAGGCGAATCACGTTTCGGAATCTTGAACTTGCTGTAATCTCCCTTGCCGGAATCGCTTTGGTAGATTGCCCTGTAGATGTTCACGTACTTGTCCTCTGGGTACGGGACTCCGGACCAAGATATATCCACGCTAGTGGGCTTGATCTGGGTTATCTCGAGGGTGACGTTGAATCCATACGTGTCTATCTCGTTGGCCGTGGTGAAGTGAAGCATGTGGCTGGCGTGTAATTCGGTCGCCTGTCCGGGGAATGGGATAAAATAGATTCCGATTTCATACTTCGTGTTGGGCTTCAGGTTCTCCAGAGTGTAAGAAGTTACGGCCCTGTGAATCAACGGAGTAGCCGCGTAAATTTTGCCGTCGATCTCCTTGTACCTCAACTGAACTCCATCGATGAATTGAAGCTCATAATCGGTGAACTTTCTCCAAATTACGTTCACCCAGGTGGCGTTGATGTCTGATATTGCTAGATTTGGTTCTATTGGTATTATTGGAGGTAGGGTTGTCGATGGAACGTCTTTAAGAGTTTTCACGGTATATACTCTGCTAGTCGGAGTGTTGTGAAGGTCACGTAAGGTTACTGTTATTTTTATTTTGTATTCCGTGTCTGGTTTGAGGTCTAACAGGTCGAATTCCAGTTGCGGGGATACGATTAGGTCGTTTGGTGGAGCGAAAACTTGGAGTTCCCAGGTGCTGATGTCATCATCCCTGAGGGAAAGAATGTGTTATATGCATGGTAACGCTTGTTTCACACGATGGTTTATTCTACTTCTTATACCAAATATTCCTAAAATTTTTCGTCAAAACAATTAGCGACTTCCACCTGATGTGACTGTAGGCAAAGATTTGCCAGTTTTTAATAACTTTCTGTTGATAAGTGTTATTTATAGCCAAAAATTACTTTACGTTACTACCTAATTTCCCAAGAACGAAAAGGCCTCGTGAATGAACGAAATATTTGCTTCGTATATGACTAAGCCATCAGTGAAGGTAATTATACTTAGCGATTTCTACATCCACTTTAATAAAGAATACTTGTTATATAAATAATAAATCTTATGTCAGCCATTGCGGAATATGTTTAGCTACAAATTTTCAGATTTGAGGCTGAATGAAGGGCCACTACCCTAACAGCAAAAATCTTTCTCTTTTATATGTTATTTTCATTTATTTTAAACTTTTACGTACTTTGTTCTATATAAACTTCATAATGATAATGATAAACTAAATGCTTTTGAAGGAGCACGGATTGTGAAACATCCTTAAATTGTTTGAATGAATGTTTTCAAAACAAGTAGCCTTTGCTTTGTTTCCCGATGTTTATATAACAACTCGTCGATCCAATTTATTAAAAAAAAGAATACATTTCGTATTAATTTCTATTGCGATTGTCAATTGTAGGCTATAATGATGAGCTGTACTTATGCACCATTAGAGGCCATAACTAGCATATCAGGCAACATAAGTGAGTTCTAAACCAGTCAAATATGAATACATAATGTAACTACCATTGCTACCAACCTACACAAAAGTACCCAGGCTAGAGATTTTGAGTACCAAGAATTTCAGATTGCGAATGCTAAAAAAAAATTGAAATTTCGGTTTATTTTTGCTTTTTTTCCGAATAACTTTTTCTAATATAGCGACGTAGCAAAACATCGATTATGATGAAGAGGTGTAAGTTTTTCACACCTATAAAGTTTTTTGCAATCCCAAATGAAATCTAGCTACGGTGCTATTTCTTCAGAACTTTAAAGCATTACATTTTGCAGCATACTTCTGCTTCTAAAAGAAGATGCTGATACATGTTATAAGAAATTAAAGGAACGCAAATGCATAAAATACCTATATTTGAGTATCTGAGTTCCCACCCAATTGCAAGAAGAAGAAGAAGAATGGAATATATATTTCATAGGTGTAAATAAAAAACTCTGCATAATGTTTAGAAAAGTGCTTTGAAGTAAATATAATGCATTTTAAAACTGACGATCGTTGTTGGGTTACATTGCTTAGAAAATGTTATTCTGACAAAAGAACCTATTTCTTTAACAAGTTAAGCCCCAAACTTTCAACGTTGAAAGCTTGTTACATTAAAGAAAATCTCAATAAGCTGACCTTTACCCAGTGTCACATATAATTTGACCGGGTCAGCAGGTTTATGCATAGATTTAAAAAAATGCAAGTATATTGCTTCTACAATATACAACGGAACAAACAATAATTTGTTGTTAATTTGCCATATACTATCAACATACAAAAAAAACAACATTTAAAGACTGCCTCGCAGCAGCCAAACTGTTTTTTTAAAGAGCTTTGGACAACTCCTTGATTTTCTATTATGTAATTAACCTACGAAGTTTTTGAAAGCAGAAAAGATGCATGCTTTTATGAATTTGCTTAAAAATTAAAAAATCTGTTCCAAATTAATTTCGTCGCCTTTAAAATAATCCCGTTTAATCAACGTTTTTTTCAGCTCTCGAAACAGTCTGTAAAGTGCTTTTCCGGTACGGCTTTCAGTACTTTTATCAATTCGGCTTTTATTTCCTTGATCGAGTCAAAGCTCTATTCAGGTAATAGTCAGAAGACACTTAATGATATGAGTTGAATGTTTGCCGAAATGGTCTCGAATTATCAATGATGTGTGAGCTGGTGCATTATCATGGTATAAAAATTAAGCCCTTTGCGGCGAATAACACCATAAAAATTACGCATAAGACATAAACTTGATTTTTGAGTGACTTTGGCGAGGTCTTTTCGATCTTGGTTCATCTTCTGCACGATATTCACTCTACTGATCGGCTGTTTCTGGGCCACATGCGTAGATCCAATTTCGTCCCCAGTTATGATGCGTTAATATGTTGGTAATCGGTTTACAAATGTCAACGCGACGATTTTTCCTAAAAATTTGAGCGCTTTTGAAAATAAACGAGATTTGACGCACAACAAATCTTTCAAAATGGTATTTACAGTAGCTTTTGAGATGCCAAGGGTACCAACAAAGTCTTTATTATTAATCGATGATTTTCGTGCACAATATCTTTGATTTGATTAGCGTATTGTTTGTTAGTTGACGTCGACGATCGTCCTGAATGCTATTCGTTGCTCAACAAAATCAGATATAGTGAAAATCGATAATAGTATATTAAAAAACTAGTTTTATAAGGCACCATTTTGTCGCACGAATCCAGAGGTTACAAAACGAGCCAAGGCGAGTTTTATAATGGATGAGTGCAACAAAGGGCCTTATGAAATGGGTTTTTTATACTATTTTCCTATTTCGCGTCTTCTACACAAGAAAATGTCATAAAAATCAAAAATTTAGGGAAATTAAACTTGCCACGCTTAAATTGTTTAAGTGACAATTTTGACAAGACCCACGACAGTTACGAGGCGGAGCTTGTTAGCCGTTTTTTAGTGATACCAACACTGGAAAATAAAAAGTTGCATTTCGAAATGGCTCTATTAAGAAACGCAAATTGCATATTGTAATGGCCTCATTATGAACGCGAAAATTTAATTTCGTTTGTTTACAAATACACAAGTAGCTATGCAGTAATTGAATAATATATTGAAATAAAACTGCATAGGTATCAAACACTGTACCTTCTACTGTATTACCTATAAACATGAAATGTTTTGGACACAGTAGTATATGAGGTACTTGGATTATTTAAGCAATATAAGTGACTACTATAGATAAATATTTTTCCTTCAGCTAACTAAATGACAAAATTATCTGATGCAATGCAATCTAAAACCAAGACAATTTCTAAAGCCTTGTACGCAAAATTAAACTCACCTTCTATGAGTATATCGAACTTCAACTCTCGCATGCAGTCCAACGTATATTCTCGGCACTGAAAATGACAACCTGACGGTGTGCGCATCCACTGCCTCTAAGTTGTTGACAATTACTTCCTCCTGAGGTTGATAATCATGTAGATTGGGATATCCACCTGGAAACAGTTGCCCTGGTAGATCTGCAGCAAATAGTTCACAGTTAAAAGGCAATTCAGTTAACAGCTCAAAGAGGGGATTGCAGTGCTCTATAATGGGAAACTTAATGTAAATGTCGTTTGAGGATAGTACTCGTATCCACTTAGAGCTTTTCAAACTAGTATAAAGTAAAGAATAAGAGAGTCGTTTATGAAGTGCAGCTTTACGAGCCCAGGCTCATAATAGTTCGGCCGGCTGGCATTTTCAGTTACATGCTTTAAAAAATTCTGATACCAACACGGACTGTGACAAATTACTGTGAAACTGTTTATACTACATTAAAACACAGACCTTGAACTTACAAAAGCAAACAATTTTATTTCATTTACGTGAATGACAATAATTACATAACAAAAAATGTAATTCAACTAACAGGTCATAATAGTTCGGCCACATCAACTGACGGGTCATAAGAGTTCGGCCAACATTCAATACTGTGTAACACCACCTTTGTTAGCAATAACGGCTTTAATTCTGCTAGGCATTGTAGCCACGAGCCTTGCACATTCCTCTGGTAGCGTTTTGTCCCATATAGCCTGCAAGGTGGCTTTTAATTCGTTGACGGTACGCGCTGGAGTTTTACGAAGCTGTTTCTTCATATTATGCCACAAGGTCTCAATTGGAGATAAATCCGGACTGGAAGAGGTCCATTTTAATACCGGTATTTTATGTTCTTGCAACCATGTTTGAACTATTTTTGCCGTATGACACGGCGCTCCATCTTGCTGGAACATAAATTCGCCTTCGGCCGTTTGACAATTCGGGATGGAGGGTAAAAAATTTTCTTCGAGAATGTCTCTGTATTTCTGCGCGTTAACAGTGCCGTCAATAATACACAGACTACCCACACCCCTAGCAGACATACAACCCCAAACCATCACAGACCCTGGGAACTTAACTTTTTTACCAAACAGTCAATGTGGTATGCTTCTGAAGATGTGCGTAAAATTCTTTTTTTCGCGTGTCACCCACACATACCTCAAATTTGACTTGGTCGGCCAGGTTTGTTTTTTTGATGGACCCCGCCAGTTCTTTTGTATAAATTGATAATGTCTTGCACTGTAGAGCGCGGAAGTGAGTGCGAAGCAGATATTTTACACCCCGAAATGCCCTGGTCGTGGGCTTTACAGATAGAAATACGCAAATCTTCACTAACAGGCATGCCACGAGGCATGTTACTTGAAAACTGTTGCAAAATAAAGTATAAGCTACGCTTGACAGATAGTTGTTGATTTATTCCGTATATGTTTTGTTTTGGCAGGCCGCCTCGTGTTTCCATGGCTAATGGGATACATGGCCGAACTCTTATGACCCGTCAGTTGACGTGGCCGAACTATTATGACCCGTTAGTTGAATTACATTTTTGGTTCTGTAATTATTGCCGTTCACGTAAATGAAATAAAGTTGTTTGCTTTTGTAAGTTCAAGGTATGTGTTTTAATGTAGTATAAACAGTTTTGCAGCAATTTGTCACAGTCTGAGTTGGTATGAGAACTTTTTAAAGCATGTAACTGAACATGCGAGCCGGCCGAACTATTACGAGCCTGGGCTCGTATATAAAATGCAGTTTAAATTTGTCATTCCTTATGAAGATTGATCGCGTCAAGCCAAATCCGCCATTGCCAATAAAAACTGAACTTTCCAACGTCAATATAAAGTAACGATCCTAATTATAAGATTGGTAAATTTACTCGCTTTCCTAATTATTTTAATGTAAGGAGAAATCTTAGGTATTAAATGTGTGATTAGGTAACAGAAAAGTACCTAATAATTAATAATTTTAAGCAGTACCGTGTTAACTGAGTCTGCAAAGAACTATATATTGAAATTACTTTTCTCAAACGTTGTTTTTTAAATTTGTACTACACTTGGACCAAGATTTGCTCAGTGAAAAACTAATTTAATGTTTAGTTTATTCAACAAAATTTGCTGTTCGGTTTGCACCAAATCTGAATAGTATTCTGTTTTATAGAATATGTTAGAATAGGTGATCAGAATTATCTTTCAAATAAGTTTCTGTATGAATTTTGTTTTTTTTTATTATTGGATACGTCGTACTTTTGTAACGCTATTTAATATGGTCATTACTACAAGATGAATATTATTAGATGGGATAAGGATAACTCGCTGTTAAGATCCGCAAGTTCAATGTTCTTACTGCGTACAGCATTCGAACATGGTTAAGTATGCTATTGTCAACATAAAATATGGATATCTGCCTTACTTAAAGAAAGAAACATCACAGAACACTGCAATCTTTATTCTATATTCGGCAAACAAACCTCCTGAATAAGCCGTTGAATTATGTACCGGTGGACTTTGCGGAACAACGAAAACCTGCCCATTCTGTTGGTACTGAACGGGAACATATGCATGCTGTTCAGATTTGTGGATTTCCTGGAGCAGCTGCTCCAAGCTGACACCGGGGGGAAGTGGGATCCCAGAATGTTCGGGAATGACGTAGGGTATAACAGACTGTTGCCTTGTTGGTTGCTGAGGCACCAAAGAATTTTGGTTTATGTACGGCTTTTGCCTGTTGTCGTTAGGAATGTTATGGATTTCCAAAACTGAACCATCTGGATAGTTGGCTAGCTGTGGATGTTGATTGATGATATGTAGTATTTCTTCAGGGGTATGTTTAGTTGGGGTTTGAGATGGTGAGATTGGTTTTGTAGGCTCCATCACAGGAATATTATGTTGTGGAACATAATTTTCTACGGTAGGAGCTATGAAAACATTGGGTTTAGGTTTGGTCTTAGCAATAGCCGGTTTACTTGTTTTGACGGGTTTCGAAGTGTGTGGATTTAGAGGACCTAAGTAAGGAACTTCAGTAGCAGCATTTCCAAGGTTATCATAAGTAACTTCATCAGCTTTAACAGCGTTCTTATTGAGTTTGTCTTTATGATAGAATGGATTTTCGTCCAGGACTATGTGAGGTTTCTTGACAGGTTTCAGTGAGTCGGTGGAAGATTCTGTTTCTGCTAAGTTTTTATCGTCATTGGCATATACAACCAAAGGACCAAAAACTTTCGATGGAGGTTTTGTGGAATGGGAGATGAGGGGGGTAGTTTCTGATGATTCATGCTTATGTTCTTTGTCGTCGTCTTTTGATACGTTGCGTACAGGTCCTGAAATAAAGTTCTTGTCGTTAATCCACTCACGCAATTTTTTAGAGTAAATTTCAAAATCTACTGACCCAAAACCAAAATAACTGCAATGCCATTTATTGAAAAGCACTCAAACACCACAGCACCGACGAATCGAGCTGGATGTGCACTTAGTGATATTGACAAAACATTCAAGAACTGAAAGACATAGAGATTTCTTCATTCTTGAAGATACTTTATAACACACTGCTTAGGCCATGAATGTCAAAAAAGGGAACGAACCTGTTTTATTCAATTTTGCAGGTATAGCTCTTTGAATACTGACCATTTATAAACAAGATGGCATTACATAAAAAAAGTAATTATTTACAGAGTGGATTTGTTAGTTAGTCCTAGTCAAGTATTTACAAATGTTAAGTTCAAGTCCCAATTCGTATGTACAGTAGTAGGTCGTTTACTTCGGATCATTTCGTTTTAAATGGAAAAAATGCTTTGAAATAGTAGTTATCAGATTCTTGTCGTTAAAAAGAGTGATATATCTAAACACATATTTAAAACGAGTGTGAAGAAATCAGAAGATTTTTTATTTTAATTGTAAGACTATGTACTAAGAAATAATAAATAATTATTAAAATTGTTGAAACAAGAATGATGAAATATTAGATACATGCTGCGCATTAATAAGTTAACAGTGATTTCTAAACTTCTCTTTAAGAGTCATTTTCATTGGCCCTATTTTTCCTAAAGTGATCAATTTCATAATAAATTAGCGAATGCACGGAAAGGTGGAACCTTTACTTGAAAGCATATTTAACGCAAACCAAAGAAGAGAAAAGAAATAAATGCATTTTACGCTTACCTTCTGGAAGCTGCGCAGGCTTGCACGTCCAATGCATGCAGCAGTCATCGTCGGGCAAATGGCTCAGCATAGCGTGAGTAGGAGGACAGTGCAAATTTGCTGGCGGCAAAGCAGGAACAGGAGGGCAATTATTCTGGCACTCCACATTGCCCATTTCACAATAACAGCTCTTCTGGCACCCTGTCACGTTTTGCGGTATCTGCTGCCAATTTTGGAAGATCTGGCCCTCGTAATAGCACGAACCATTATTCTTGCATTTGAGTTTTTCTGGACAGCAGTTAGGAGCAACGGGAGTGAAATTGGGTGGAACGGTCTCCCACTCCACGCACTGTGGATCCATAACGTCGACACCAAAATAAGTAGGGCACTGGAGCTTCAGACATTTTACTCCTGTGTCTCTGCAAACACAAAAAGATTCGCACCCGTCGTTGAATTCCTGGCCTACTTTGTAATTTTGTCCCTTGTAGGTACAGGTCGACCCGTCTGATGTTGACGGAGTGCTAAGGGCTTCTATTTCCACAACCTCGTCGGTATCTTCTATTTTAACATATCGTGCATTTGCTTCCAAGTTTCCTAGATACCCACCTGGAAGTAATTTGTATGTTGTCCATTTACGTTTGTCTTCACTCACTTCTACCAGTGGCAGGCTATCATTTGTGTCGTTCCTGCTAAATTTGACTTGTATAGTTGAAATGTTCACATATTTAGCTGATATAAGTTTTGTAGTATTTTTAGTCGCTTCCTCCTGTTCTCGTTCGTGCTCATCTAAAGTTACATCACAGAGGACCGCCTTGCAGCAGGGGTCTTTAAGATCTGGTACCTCCACGCATCTGTCAGAAGTTTTCTTAACTGGTGGACACCTAGATCAACAAGAAATTATCATAAAAGTAAATAACATGCCTATTATGTACAACCTGGGTTTGCACGATATCTTTCCTGCTATTTCACAGTTGCACACTTCTTCGCAGCCTTTTTGGAACTGGTCTCCTCTGTTGTAGGTTTTGTTGTTGTACATGCACATTTCCAGAGGCTCAGTTTCTGAAATAATTTACAGATGTAAATCCTTATGTATAGCAAATTCGAAGATGCTGTCTAATTTATTTGTGTAATGACAAAGTATTTTATGTGTAACTTTTTTTTAGGGGGGGAGGACTTTAAGTTACAAGAGAATCGAATATATTCAAAAATTTCATTGCTATATCCAAACCAAAATCAGAAAATTTTGTTCACTACGTTAGCTCGCTTAGAGTTTTATGGAATTTTTTAGGTCGATTGAAAGAGCACCTCTACAAAAATTTCGAAATTACACTCATTTTATAATTATAAAATTCTTGCAAACGTGTACCCTAATTAAGTTAAAATATCAAATTCCTTGTTCTGATTCAATGAAAGTTCAATGAAGATACAGTGTAGATCTTACTGATACTCACCACTTTAAACTTGAAAATGAGAATGTGTAAAATAAATTAAAAAATGCAGTAAAAGGCTGTACCCTCGATACAACCGTAATTTTAAGGTGGAAACGTCTGATGCATTATAATTATAGTTGTAGAAAAACTTATGCCCTTATTTTTTAATTTAAATATAGTATGAGTTTCGCCTTTTGGCAGGTTGGTGCGTGCATCATAATCTGCTTTTATGCACTGCTCGCGAGCTTTTCACCTTTTGGTAATAGCGCTGAAATTTTGCACCTTTTAGGCATTATTATTAATTGAAAATTAAAATGCAATGAAAATTTGGTAAAGGCAACAAAGCGTTTCTCAAAAATATGTCTTTCATTACACTTGATCGACTATAAGGAAGAAGAAACTGTAAGTAAAGTTAATGTTAGATAACCGCTTCTACCGTGAAGTAATATGCTTCTACCGTTGAGCATTGATTGACGCTTCTAGTAAGGCCCTGTTGGCATCGCTAGATGGCACTGCCTGTCGGTAGTAACTTACAGAAGAAGAAAAAAGTTGAAATAGACATCAGGATTTGTACAATACTTGTTTTGTATGGCAGGTAGCATTCCAGCAAATGAAAATTTCACTAGATGACAGCAATTCCTGTATCGTAGCTAATCAAAGCACTAAATCTGGTTATTGATAAACGTATCTTACAGCTTATGATTGGAATTCTAAACGAAAGTGACCCAGAAAAACAGTATGTGCTAACTTCACGACAGTTAGAGAGAAACTAATGGTGGGACTCATTTTATTAATGTGTCAGAGTTTTTCGTATCATATTAACGTTATCTGAATATTAATAAATTAATAAATAAAGTAATATTCAGAAAACGATATTAAGGTGCAGAAGAAAAGTTATTAGAGTTCCTATCTCATCTATAGCGTCATATATGGTAAAAGTAGGTTGCACGGTGTAATAGTTTTGCAGCAAAAGTCAGAATGAAACAATCTTTACTTAATTTAATTTCAAACAAACAAAAAAGCATTTCAAAAGTATTTCTAATAGTGAACACCGATAAAATACTGGCTCATCAATCTATAATTACGGGTTGGAAAAAAATTAAAGCAGTATTATTATGTGCAGATTATTAAAAATTATTAGTATATTATAATTTTAGATATACATATGTACACAACAATTAACGGCGTACCAGGGTAGTTAAATAATTCGTCCGTAACATATAAACAAACACATCAAACAAAACTTTCGCGTCCATGATAGCCATAGCCTTGACTACTGTTTACTTATAACTTATTTAATGATCTGTCGTTAGCATTCTTGGGACCCAAGATGACTTTTTTAGGATCCAGAATAGTGCAAAATCAGTTTTGAAAATTCCGGATGTATGTAAGCAATTTGTTTTTATAAGCTATGTAGCAAATATCATGGTTTCAGTAGAAAACAGAAGTTTAAGTACATCGTTATCAAAATGTAGAAAATAATTGGGTAGTACAATTGTTTAAACTAGAAAAAATCGATAAAACCCTTGCGGGACATATTTTTTACAAAGAATTATCTTATGCTTTACTAACCTAATTCAAGTATTAAATTAAGAGAAAATTTGAACCCTCGAAAACCTGCTCTTACTAGCGTATGTCTTAAAGCGTAAGTACCTGACGATAATCAAAGGAAACTAGGAAGAAAATTTTCATATATATAAAGAGATGAATCAAAACAAAGGTGAAAAAACTTGGCAAAAGTTAATACAACAGGTATATACACTACATACCAATAGCACACAAATAGCGGTCAATCTGCGTCTATAGTCCAAAGATTATTTCTACAAAATATTTTTGACAAAAATATTAAAAAATAAGAAAAAACCTCAAAACGATTTGTTAGGTGATCATTGCAATATTTGAAAAATTGCTTACGTAATTATAATAAATAAAACATTCCCACTTTTCATCAGAAACAAAATTATCAGCAGTAATACTTGTTTTCTGCTTGTGAACTGTGGTATATTTTGTTATGTCAAAAACGAATCGTCCCGTGTGTACACTTCGAGAAAAACGGTTTTGGAGAAATTAATACTATTAGCCAAATAAGATTTTTCTCTTAGTTACTTACTATTAATTTACAAAGTGTTATTGGTAGTTTTTCTGTTCCTCGAAAATCAACTACTTGCGGGCAAAAAAAAATTTTCTTAGTCTAAGTTATAGGTATCGCTGTCTGAATACTAATAATAATATTCAGACAACGATTATATTAAAGAAAAAAATGTTACCGGTGTCTGCAGCACAAACTAGCGAGAAACAACAGGGATCATCAGTGTCTTTAGCTGTGCACAAAGGGTCATCTATCTTCTTGCCCTTTTTGAAAAGGGGCATTTTGCAACGGTCAACACAGTCCATTTTGCCATCCATGCACGTGCAGATGGAGTCACATCCGCTTTCTAATTTTTCACCGTTTTCATATGTTAATCCTCCTTTCGTGCAGATACCTACAACAATGGTAATTATTAATATAAAATCAGACAGAAAACAGGGGCAGTATTGCAGTGTATGATTTAGTAAAAAAAAACTTAACTACAAAATCTAAGCTCCCACTTCGTTAGAAATACAGTAGAGTAGAAAGGCCGTTTATTTTCAAAGCAATTAACTGGGAAAAAATCGCTTTACTGCAAATTTACACAGTATATCGATATATCTGAAGGAATTACAAGAATTCCTGCTTCTTACAAGATACAGGGTTTCTATAAATGATTCAAGCAACGCGGGCGGCGTTGATTTCTGAATTTTTTGTGCCGCCTTTTTGTAACTGTTGCCAAGGTATAATATGCATGGCGATAGCAAGCGGCGATTGTACTGAAGGTTGCAGATCAGTGTCACCACATAGCTCTGAAATGTGAGCTTTCGGCAACTTTAATGTTAATTATCACACAAAACACTACAGATTATGTTGAAAATACACACTCCCCGACGTTTTCTCATATTAAAGTATATCAAATAATTCAAAAATCGACAGATGAGAGGCGACAAATTGATTTAATCGATAATTTCCATAAGCACCCTGGATGCATGAATCATTTATAGAAACCGTGTATAAAACTATTTAATTGCTGATCTTTTGAGAGTAATAAAAAGCAGTTCTATAGTGTAGTGGGACAATCTTTCGTACTGGTCTGTTGTTAGCACTCTTTGTTAGTCAAAGCTCTACATACTCAACATACAAAGCTATATACATATGCTGCCATACATATCTAACATCCAATACTTTGTGATTGAAAACAGTCCCTAATAGTGTTACGCAACTCGAAGGCCATAGTAAATATTTATATTCCTGAGGTCATTCTGGATTAGAAAGCTCGAACAAGCATATTTATTAAAATAGGTCGTTTTATACATAAGGCTACATTAAAATTTTAAGTAATTGTATCACTAGCATCTAGTAGTATTAGATGAACATCACAATTTATTGTCGATATTTAAATATCTAAACGAAATTTTTATGTAAAAATAGTTCAAAATGGCAACCTCTACTAATAGACTAATGGAAAACATGGAACACATGAGGGTTCTTAAGTTTTTTTTTATTTAATTTGCGGCTCCCATTTTCGTTTCGATTAATTATTCTTCTCTGGTTTGGTGGTTTGTGACTTTACAGAATATCGTCAATTGTGCCCACAAGTGGTAATCGAGTACAATAAGATCAGGTGATCTCGCAGGTCAAGCAAGATGTCCCTGATGTCCACCTACCCACCGATCCATAAACTCATTCAAAAATGTTGTAATTGCACTTCAGCAATGTAGGAGTGGGCCATAATTCTGGAACTACATTTCACGACTAGCATGCAGTGGAAAATCTTGCAATAATTCTGGCAGTCTAACCATATGGTTTCGATACAACACCAACCATCAGTGAAAAAGGGTTTTGGAAATTTCATTCTCCGGTCGTATGATAATTCATTTTTATAGGAGACCTCAATAAGTGTGAATGATGAATTTGCAATTCCATCTCTGTTAAAACATGCATCGTCAGTAAATAAAATCCTGTAACATTTATCTTGATTACGCAAAATTCACCGACAGAATCCTTCCTGAGCCAAGTAATCTTGCGGATGCAAAGACTGGGTAGGTGAGAAGTGGAACGGAAATAAATGAAAATCATGAAAAGTTCTCCATGCAGTTGTTCATGAAGCTTCAAGCCCAGCATAAATTAGATGTATGCTGATGGAGGGACTGATATATAATTGTACTTTTTGTAATACGCTTTGAGAAGACAAATGAATGGTGCTTTGGATGTAGGTACAATGAGCAAAAATGGACTGCCTGTCGAGAAATCTGTTAAGGGTGTACTAAGATGGTTATTATAATAAGTAGTGTGAACTTACAAGTAAAGGCAAGACATTTAAATATTTGTTGATCTATTAATTGTAAATGAATATTTCGATATAAAAGTCAGCCTTGTGATGATCGGTATAATAAACACACATATATGTTTCGACACGAATTTCTATTTATGCATGTAACTTTTTTAACAAAGCTGAATAGCAGCACCAAATAAAGTCATCGGTTGGCATTTTAATATCAACATGTTATAAAAGAAGCTGGTAAAATTAGTGCGATCACTATAAAAAGTTGCAAACGCATCTAAGAAGCAGCAACAACTTGAACACTACTTGTAAGATTTTTTTCACAATACATTCTTTTATTCAAGAAATTAATACAATATTAAATAACAATATGTTGTTAATTAAAACAAGTTATTACTACTTCAACATAAATTAAAAATTATGAAGCCTTTTATATTATTTATAGCAGAAAACAAAATGTATGGATGAAGTACAATTTAAAATTAATAGTAGTATCACGTTATGTTAAAAAAAGTTCGTGTAAGTATTGGCCATTTTCTGGAATACTACAGAGCTCAAAATACTAGCAGTTGAATATTATGCCTTCAAAATATTTTCAAAAACGTTTGTTGTCTATTTTAATTCCTAACGCTTAATATCAAGCGATTTCATTAAAATAAACTGCATACAATCAATAGTGTTTTTACGAATAGCGAGTAGAACTCTAAATTATAATAATAGCATTAACTATGTTGGTGGAACAACTAATTTTACACAAAAAGTTATATTACTAGATCGGTTATTGAAAAAAGGTACATACTATTAATATTTTATGGAATCTCTTTTAATAAGATGCGTTACTAAGATATTTGATATTTTTCAACAGATAACATAACTGATTATATCTGTAACACAAAAGAGTACCTAATATTTAAAAGAATACTTGGTGACGTAAAATATTATATGCCATAGATCAGCAAGAAATAATTTATCAAAATTTGACAAAAAAATATTTGTTAAACCGTTACGTAAAATTTAAACAAATAAGTTGAACAATACTATTCAAGTACGTGATGCTAACAAAATAAATAAAGGGTGTTCTTAATAAAATAGTGCAATAACAAAATGGCCTATAAATATGTGCCTTGTCTCAAATGTCTTACCTAACGTTTTATTGTTCTCCAACAGCTTTGACGTAATGATCTTCCCATCATACCGTTCATCGTCATCGTCATTGTCCATACTGACATCACTAAGATCTCCAAACTGATCATGTGTGCTCGTATTGGACGATAACACATTCTGGTGACCGTGTTCATCTATAGTGAAATTTAAAGCTCTGCCTCTAGGTTCGTCTATGGTTTTATTTGTACTATTTGATAAAGGAACTACTCCTTGCACTTCGATCGTCGTGTTGTCGGTACTTATCCTAATGGTAGCTTCCGTTGCTTCTGACGGAGTCGACGTGGTAAAATTTGCAGCTGAAATGAACAAAAAAATAGTTACGACACGTTTAGAAATTGTGCTAAATGGCTGGGAAATAACGTAAACAAAAATTGTGATGCGTGTCTTGCTACATTATGCTGGTGCCGAAATGTTATTAAGGTTTTTGTTAATTGAATAAATTACGTTTCCTGCCGCTGAAAGTATGGTAACGCCAGTGTGAATGGCCAGAAATTAGGAATGTTACACAACGGGATAAAAATGCGTATAAATTAAACATACTATTGCTATATTACATAAGTAAGTACAAGAACTGCATGGTTACATAAAATAATAATTAAGGAATGTAATGTGTAAAAAGAAAACAAGATGACATCTCACAGTTCAGCTACCTTTGCTTGTAAACCCTACTGAACTAATGCAAGAGATTGGTAACATTAAAAGACGAAAGCAAAATTTTGAGACATTATTTTATAGAATTTAAATTAATTTAAACAATCGGCATGCAGAAAAAATGTCTCTGGGCAGATCTTCTACTATATAAATAAAAGCAATCATCATTACATATCAATTTGTTGTGATTATTTAGAAGCTTTGAATATGACTATGACACCTACTGGAAATTTTCCAGGCGTGTCATACTATCCAAAATCATTCCGCATACGTACAAGAATACAGAAGTGAAAGTAGCAAAGAGATAAGAAGGCATTGTTCTTAGCTCGCCAATTGTCTTCTATGACCTGCATTCATATTTACGAAACTGCCAAACTTTATGCTTCATCGCCATTGGGTTCCAATGGTTCAAGGAGTTTGCAAAGACGATTACAATATGCAACATCTAAATGTGGAATTACAACATGCAGCACTTTGTACAAAAGTTGTTATCTGGCTTAGTGACTCTTGGGTTGAATTACTAACTACGAGATTATTCTTGAATAAACACTAAAATTACATATTCTGGTGTACAACGAGGTCTAAAAGTGTTAAATATCCAGTGGAAAATTTGGTAGTGATACCGACTCCAACATTTTATTATTGTGGTAAATTGATATTAAATATCGCGACTGGTGGTCAAAAAACCGGCAAATATTCACAAGAAGTGGGTACCATGAAGTTCTAATTATCTAAGTCTGTTACGAGTTAAACCGCTAGTACTTCTGAATATTAGATCTGAGATTTGCAATTTAGGTGATAAAGGAGCTTCATCCAAAAACCTCGGTTGTAACTTAAAATAAAGCGGATATTAGATATAATCGTTGCTAAATTGACAAGTCCCAAAAATACCCTAAGCCTGAAGTATAACGACTGACAGAAATAAGAACACTCAGTAATTCTTCAAAAGAAAATATTCTTAATGTGAACTTCCACTTTATTTTTCAATTGTATAGCGCTTTCGGCTAAATGCTAGCCATCGTCAGTACAAACGTTAAAAGGAAACTAACAGTTTGACAAAGTCAAAAATCAGAAACAAGCAAACTTGACTACAAACTGAAATGCAACCCACATGCCAGTAACTCAAACGAAACATTAATTTAGATCAAACAAAGAATTTAGAATAGGACAATTGAAATTACAAAAATCATTTAGAATAGTAAAATTTTGTTCGTTAATAATTTTATAAATCTCTAAAATTTCCAAATAACTTAATTTAGATGATTTAGTACACAAATGTAATGAATTTAGATTGTCTAGCGTGGCAGTGTGTTTATTTACTAATAAATGGTTAGCTAACGAAGAATTTGTTGTAACAATATCTGTATTTTTATACTTTTCAAATTGTTTCAAATGTTCTTTACCTCTAGTTAAAAAGGATCTTCCGGTTTGTCCAATATAAACTGAATTGCAATCATTACAGGAAAAACTATAAACGCCTGAATTATTTAAAACTGAAATTTGGTCTTTATTACGGACAAAACGGGAAAACACACTGCCTACGGTAGAAAAAGCAATATTTATTCCATTAGAAGAAAATAATTCAGATAGGCTAACTGAGACTTGACCAGCAAACTTAAGAGGAAACCAAACCTTAACTTTTTCATCCAAATAAGTGGTACAGAAAGAAAATTTAAATTTTGTCAAATACTTAAAATAAAGTTTTTCTATTAAATAATTAGGAAAATTGTTATTGAAAGCAATTTGTAGTATTACACCCAATTCTTTTTCGAAAGCATTTAATGACAGAGGTAATTTAAAAAGTCGATTAAAAAGTGAATCAAAAACAGCCATTTTGTTTGCATAAGGGTGTAAAGAAAAATAAGAAATAACATTGTCTGTACAAGTAGATTTTCTAAAAATTTCAAAAGAAAGGTAAGAAGAAAATTCGTTACGTGAAATTAATAAATCTAAAAAGGAAATTTGATTATTAATTTCTGTTTCATAGCTGAATTTTATAGAAGTGTGTAAAGAATTTATAAAAGTAAGAAATTTTTAGAAAATCTACTTGTACAGACAATGTTATTTCTTATTTTTCTTTACACCCTTATGCACATAAAATGGCTGTTTTTCATTCACTTTTTAATCGACTTTTTAAATTACCTCTGTCATTAAATGCTTTCGAAAAAGAATTGAGTGTAATACTACAAATTGCTTTCAATAACAATTTTCCTAATTATTTAATAGAAAAACTTTATTTTAAGTATTTGACAAAATTTAAATTTTCTTTCTGTACCACTTATTTGGATGAAAAAGTTAAGGTTTGGTTTCCTCTTAAGTTTGCTGGTCAAGTCTCAGTTAGCCTATCTAAATTATTTTCTTCTAATGTCCTAAGAATTACCTGTTTAAAATCTAACATTATTTTCCAACTTTGATATTCTATTCTGTTTTTAACATTTGCTTCGACGAGTTATGTGTAAAACTATAGTGGAATTATCTAAAACCAGTCCATGAAACTTTTTGCGAATAAATAGGACATCTAAAACAAACCCTTCGGCTGCTCTGTATCAATACTATTTAATCAGGATCTGATACTAACAAATTGAAGAAGTTGTCTTGTTTGTAGCATTCGTATTTATAACAATTTGTATAAAGAAAATTTAATAATTTAGTGTCTGCGTCATTGTTGTATTTGCCATTTTAAGATTAATTATTTAATGCCTACCAATTTCACATACCCGAATGCATCTTCAGTTGTTAAGGAACTACATTAGTTTTGGTCCAAAGAAGGGTTAGGAGCGTCCTAATTTTTAGTATAAATTGGGAATATTTCGGTAACATAAATTTGACTAATTCTTTCAAACACCAAGCCGCTTTATTATAATTAATTGTTTGCTATAAGAGTAATTAACTTTTGAGCTAAGTGTAGACATAATTTAATGAATTCAGATACGGCTTTCGTACTTTGTTAGTTAAAGATAAAACAAATTTATTTCTAGTTACGTTTATTCTACGAAGTCATGCAGTGCAAGATGTTGATCTACAATGTGTTTCTCACACCACACAAAAGATAAAATAGCTAAGCACCGCACGACAGCTTACTTTCTTTTAGAGCTCTGATTGCATTAGTTAATAGACAATAAAAATGATAATACACAGCGGATAAATAAAAGTGATTTAGTAGAAGCTACGCTGATTAATAGCTATGCAGCACTTTTTATATTTTTAAGGCGCAGTTAGCTCTACAGGGCAATCAATAAAAAAGAGGAAATGCCACAAAAATCACCGATGCTGAAACATGATGCCATTTACATTACAATAACCTCAAAAAGACAAGGGCATAATTATTATCTACCCGCGTAACAGGAATGCGAAATATATGTATAACGTTTTGACCCCACAGCATCATTTTGACCGTTGAAAACTATAGAGGTCTTTGTTATTCCAGTTGTTGAGACCAGATGAGGACAAAGAAACCAACGGTGATACCTGGGTCTGTTTAATACTAATGAAGGCGTTATAAAAATTAAGATGCTAGCTTGATATTACTGCAGGATGGTGTTTTGCAGCTTACAGGTGATCGAGTAAGACATGCAAATTATAAAAACAAGTATTCTTGGATTTTAATCCATTGTTCGCAGTTAAAGACGTAGGTGTTACAGATATCGAAAGACTGCACCCATGTAATTGAGCAATCCAGTAGGTTTGGTTCACTTCGTGATATTATGTAATTTAAAAATACCAGCAATGGCATTAGCTTGAAAATGAGTATCATACCTCAACTGGTCTCGATTATGAACTTCCTTGATGACTACGGCAAACTTTTGCAATTGTCAATGAATGATTTGCCGGCTTTATTGTTTACTATTAACAATCACACTGAGGAGTGCATGCCATAGTCGGCTTGGTATTTCACGCACAACCGTACTAGAGGTCAATACACCAAGCAAACATAGCGTACAATACTAGAAAGACCTTTGTTTTCTCGATATTGCCAGATAGTTGAATGGAACAAGGTAAAAAAGCGCCTGCAATCGTCGATTGCAATCTGTTATGTAAGAAAATTGTAAGGAAACTTCAAAGCAAGCGCGCAAAAATGCTGTAAATATATCTATCATTGAGGTTAACGGTTTTTCACTCATAAGTAAAGTAAAGAAATAACTATGTACACTCGTTTAAATGTGAATTAACTAGAATTTTTATTTTATATGTAGTATGTTTATATTAATCTACACTTACTTTACTATTCTACAATTCATTGAATGTTTTACTGTGTACTTCAAAATCGGTCGCAGTGCCTTCGGCAGATTGTAGTGCCCTCTTTTGTTTTCGATCTTTCCTGTTACCAAGCTTTACTTATAACTTTATTATTCTGATAACTACAGTACATTTTCACAAATTCAAATTTCTAATACATATTTTTTTTACCAGAATTGCTGTGTCAAAAGAATTTGCTAAAAGCTTTTCCATATAATGGCGCTTGCATCTGACTTGCATTGTATCAAATTCTAAAATATAATTCCTTCGGATGCTACATAAGAATACAATAGTCATCATCATTATTCCACGAAGGTTACAACAATTTCATGCTCCTGGGAATAACTAATTTGCAAAAATTGGTAGCTTTATTACCATTATCAATTTTATTTTTACACGGAATTTTGAAGTTACAAATAAGTATTATACTTATAACTGATTTATGCCTGTCGATGATTATATTATAAACATGAAACTATTCATTTTATGTCAACAGAGGACATACCATCATCAGTCAAATGTACCTAATAATAATTTTCACTAAATATCGTAAATAATAAGTTTTATTTTTCTCTAGTTTGCGTTGAGAAAATTTATTATGAATGATTTTTTATCTGATCGCAAAAACAAGCAGCCAACCACTCAATAGAAAATTTTATTGCGCAAATCGATTGTAAAGCGCAAAAAACAACATCATCCATTTTTTAAATGTAATTATAAGAGTCGTTTTCAGATTACAGTAGATAAAGTTTACGCGCTAAACTCGGCTGTTTAAACAGATTGTGGCGTCAAGATACACTGAGTTGTTTCTTATTGTCGAAGTGGGAGATTAATAATTGTGAATTGTACAAATCTTGATGTCAGGAATGCTATTAATATAGTAATGTAGTTAATAGATTACTACCTGTTACATGTTATGCAAGTGTCAGGACTTAGTAATGTTTGAGTGCATAAAACAGCTCATGAAATCTTGTCACAGCATGTTCGACAAAATTTGTACTCTCGCCGCGTTAATGCTTGTGAATATTGTGTTCAGGGTGCAGTTGTTTGTTAGTTGTTTAACATTGCCTCTCAAATGCAATTGAGTTAAAATTACTAGGAGCCATTACATCGCTGCGTTAGCTAGCACCACGGAGCCGATTTGCAATTCAGTCGCCTAATCTGACAACACTGATTAGTGTACTTTGACGTCACGGGACTTTTCAGTCTAACGCATAAGGCTTCCACTACCAAATTTTAATGCGATTTATTTCAGAAAAAGAAATCCTGGTTTCTAATAGTGCACATGATTTATTATCTATTAGAAACCATATGTTATAAAACATTGAAAACTGATTCATATTACTCAATGTAGATTTCTTAAATTTGTTCTTTTAAATAATATAAACCCCGCCAAGTTTAATTCATTATATTTTATTATTAGGCTAGGCGCTTTCGGCTAATAAGCCAATGAATCTTAAATTACCTAAAATAACTAAACATGGCTGTCCTATTAGACCTATTGTTCGTTATATAAATTCTCCATGTTATAAATTAGGAAAATGGTTAAATTTAATCCTACGTGAAGTTTTAAATTTTGACAATTGTTTTGCTATTAAGAATACACTAGACTTGACCGATAAACTCAAAAAATTTAAAATATCAACTGATTTTTTTCCTTGTTTCTTTTGACGCGGACAATTTATTTCCTTCGATTTCTCCACAAGACTGTTTAAATATTTTAAGTAATCTACTACTTCACAGTCTACATATAAATAATTTGGTGTCGTTAACAATATTTGTATTAGATCAATTTTTTTTTCTTTTTCTATAACAAATATACTGTTAGCGAACATTTCATGAATAATTTAGAAAAAGAAATATTAAAAAATACTGTTTTCCTACCTCATGTTATTTTTTGATACCTTTATTATGTCGATGATGTTTTATGTATTAACATAATCTACTAAATAATTTCCTTATAATTATAAACTCATTACATAATTCTATAAATTTTGTTATTTAACAAAAGTTGATAATAAGATTTCCCTTTTAGATTTATTAATTTTGCGCAACCAGTCTTCTCCATTTTTTTCTTTTGAAATTTTTTGAAAACCAACTTATAGTCAACATTATCCCTTATTTTTCTGTGCACCCTCATACACATAAATTATCCATATTCATTCCCTTTTTCACAGTTTTTTTTTAATTATTTTCACCTCATGACATAAATATCCCCGTTTTGTCCATAATGAAGATAAAATGTCACTTTAAAATAATCCGGTAGTAGGTATACAGTTTTTCTTGTAATGAGTGTAATTCTGWTTATTTTGTAAAAACGGGAATATCCTTTTTTATTAGAGGCAATGCAATTGCATTGTCCCATTTTCATTTTTTTATTTGAACGCTAATTTTTATGGTGCTTGTTTACATTTTTAGATTCATTTTATTAATTTACCAATGACATAATATTTTCTTACTTTTGTAATTTGGTACTGACGATGACTTATAATGACTTATTAGTTATTAGCCGAAATCACTTTACCTAATAATAAAATATAGTGGATTAAACCTGGCGAGGTTTATATTTTAAAAGAACATATATATTTTAACATTTTAGCTATATGAACAAGTGCAAATTCCCTATTCTCATGCATATCATCATGAATTGTGGTGTGTTGTGTTTTAGCCATGTCTAGGGCCAGCTTTGGTAACTAATTATACATTTTAGATTAACACATTATTATGTTGAAAAATTTGTCACATTAACTCATATAATTGTACACATCTTGCACTAGAGGTAGTTCAAATAATAGATTCTCGTTTTGGTCTACTTATTCCTTTGTATTGTGCGCAATAAACATATTATCTCTGATTTTTCTCTAAAACGACGACCAAATAAGTTTCAACTTCAGACTATATTTTAGATTAATCATACTTTGTGTACGAAATCTGCGCATTCTAAAAGTAAAATAGAAGCCTTGTAAGTGTTTCAACTTAAACAGTCATCGATCCTTTGTAGACAACGCTTGCGTCTGCAAAGAAACCCACGCACGTTCTTAAAGAGCATATACAAAAGCCGATTGTTTTAAACTTTTCTCCAACAAATAAGTTCCCATTGTTTTTTCAGAAGTGCATAACGTACACGGCAGCTCTCTAGTCGGAATAAAAAAAATCCACTTCGGGCAACGACCTTCGTGAGGATATCACTAATGAGGTGACCGAAGCCTACTGATACTTTCTATGCAATTTCACCGCACATAATCGATAACGAGTATTTGGTATGCAAATGCAGCTTGATTTGAAGTGCCCATGTGTCTGATGGTCTGAATTTCTTCGGTAGTTATTAGCTTAGATAGCATTTAAATGATAGAAAGTGTGAGCCGGTACTTTTCAAGCGCACAAATTCGTAGATTATGCAGATAACCGGTATGGTCATTGGCAGAGCAAATCAAGGCGTCGTCGGCTCAAAATGAGATGATTGCTACAGTTACCTAGATAACCTACCTAGATATCATTTGGGTATTTTTAACAATGGGTAATATTGCCCGTTTTGTCAAGTAGAAAGCTGTTTGACAACTTGAATTAATTAGTCGTTTGAAGTATAAGGAAACACTTTAGCCTGTTTTTCTATTTGGTGCATTTTACAACAAATGAAACGTTAGGAGCTTATGTCCCTTACATATTCGCAGTAGTTCATTGATGGTTTTCCTCAGTCTACATCTATTGGACGTTAAGTTCATAGGGCAGGGAAGAAACATACTAGCTTTACTACAAACTTCAAGTATCAATACAACTATTAATTAACTCTATTATATTATAAGAGTTGCTCTTTTTAAGTAAGTTACCAGTCCTACTAATACTGCTGCAGTCACCGCTCATATTAATATTTTGCTTGGGATAAATTTTTGTAACAGCAAAAAGGTTCCAAAGAACATAGCAAAAGGAATGTATACAGAGTATCCGGTTTTCGCATAGTTGAACAAAACAGTATCTTGCTTTAAATGTTGAAGTTAACAAAGCTAAATTTCCTGGATCCCGTTTCGGTGAAGAAATATTTTTATCTAAGCCAACGTAATCATGAAATACAGCAGAAATAAATTGACATGTAGAAATGATCTATATGGTGTCCCAAAAGTGATGGTCCAAACTGAAGCAGGTGGTAGAGTGAGAAATTTCCAAATCACTGTCTTGACACACTAAATCAAGTCTGCCATGAAAACTAAAGATAATCTTTGTAATTTGTTTCATGACTAGTACCACAGGATATAGTATAGTTAGGTTCAACTATAATAATTTTTGGGGCCATTTCCCTTGTAACAAAAAACACGCCTAACTCTTTGCTCACTTTTTTTCATTATTTAAAACACAATTTATGTTTAAGCATATTTATCTTGTAAAAAAGTACATATACCAAACGTGTCCCCTCAGTTTAAAAGCTTCTACTTTTTATTCCAATTGAAATAAGACTAAACTCGTTTTCGTATCTGTTATAGTACTTGCATAATAAGACGAAATAGTATGTAATGCAGGTATACACAATGACTCGGCTCACAAGGTAGGCTTTGGATGTAAGAGTCTCTTTAACAAGATATTGTGGACTGATTTCAAAAATCTCCATAGCTGGTCCCTCGAAAATCCCCATGAAATACGTAATAGTCATCAGTTTGGTGTCAATTTATAGCCAGGAATTGTAGGTGGAAGTCTGATCGGACCACATGAGCTTCCTGAAATACCAAGTGCCGCCCAATACCTACAATTCCTTACCGGAGCAAGTTCCTTCAAATGTTAGGCAGAGAATGCTGCTTGAATTAGATAGAGCTCCGACGCACTATGCGCAAATAGTTTGAGTTTGTAGAGAATGCATATAATGGCAGATGGAGTGGGTGAGAGGCCATGCCCTCCACGTTCCCCGGACCTCAACCCTTTAGACTTTTTCTCGTAGGGTTATTACAAGAATTTGTGTTCCGGGAAAGAGTCTTTAAACGAGCAGCATTTGCGAGATAGGATCCCAGCTGCTACCATTTAAATCAGACATCATCCTGGGACTCTACAAATCTCAGAAGAAGTTTCATTAGACGATGCAGGCTGTGCATTAGAACTGGTGGACAACCATTTGCGCATTTATTGTAAGCGCGTTATTCTGAAGTGATCCGTTACATCCTTGTTAAAATTGTTGTAGTTGATCTTTTATGCCATGCTATGTTTAGGCATTTAACTTTACCGAATTCTTGTTAAATCCCTACTCAATTATCATTTTTTTGTACGTATTTTATTAGAGTTAAAAGAAAACTTTTGTAAAATAATGTGAAGTACTTAGTTCTTGTATTTTTTCTCTGTCTGGGTTTTTGTCAATTGCGTTTGAATTTAATAAATAAAAATTACAAAAATTGAGTGTTTTTCTTTATGAAAGAAGATGATTTACAGAAATATGTACAAGTTGAATACTTACTTGCAGTAACTTACATCATGAAAAAGGGTGAGCTAAAAATTAGGCACATTTTTGTTACAAGGGAAATGGACCCAAAAAATTGTTTTAGTTGAACACTAACTATACTCTGTGGTATATCATGAAACAAATTACAAAGATTATCTTTAGTTTTCATGGCAGACTTGATTTAGTGCGTCAGGACAGTGGTTTTCATAAAATCTACTAAAATATCTGTAACTTTTAAACCATTAACATTTTGATAATAGCATATGTGATTATTTCCAATGGAAATGACCCACTCCATCTGCTTCAGTTCAGACCATCACTTTTGGGACACCCTATATAAATGATAAACAATTTCACGTAATACTCACATGGAAATTGAATATTCTGAATTGATGCTTCAATACAAACTTAACAACTATGTCAAATAAGAAAACGTTTGCCCAGTGGGAAATTCACTAAACCGTTACATGCAAAAGTTAGAAGCGAATATAGTTTTGGATATATGTAGTTAGCATAATTCTCACTTGATGTTACTAACTTTGCTGATGTTTTTTTCAATATGGTCTATCTTCTCAAAGGAAGTTGTCTTTTCTAGTTAATTTTATTCTTACAATGCCTTTATTAAATGTTTTAGCAAGAATTTAACTGGTTTCGATTTTCTTACCCAATATATACCAAACTGCTTCATTTACGTCTTTAAGGACATTTTTCAATAGTACCAGTTACTGCAGGAAATGAATACACCAGGAGTATATAACATTACAAACTGTGACTTATGCAAGCTGGCGCTGGTGTTAAATGACGGAACATCTTTGAGCCTATTTTGCACTAACTGTATAGCTATACTCATATCTAAATCATCATGAATTATTCGACGAATTTTTGCATCTAAAGCACAATTTTCGATTTTTTAAACAATGGTAATTTTGTTCGTGACGTCATTCGAAATGAATTGCGATAAAATTGCTTTTTTGTTTTAAGAAAGACACAAGTGTGCTAACGCAATTTAGACGTGTTGCAACACCTGTGTTTTTGTAAAGGTTAAAAATTCTGGCACTTATCTCGTAATAAACATAGAAAAGGTAGTTCATATTATGCCAAATGGTGTAGTTAGTTTCTATTCTAACATAACATTCCAGTTCTTTTTCCAAAGCGATATATTCACTATGAACAAATCTGGTATTATTTTAATTGTCTGGATACAGAAATCATCCCAGAAAATGCAATCAATATGTAAAACACAATAAAAATTGAATCTAATAGTTKTGCCAAATTACATAAATGGTAGATGTTATTTTTTTACTAGAGTATGGCCGAATACTCGGCTTCGGCTTCGTCTCTCGTTATATTCGGTTAATAACCAGAAGACAACAAGTCAATCGGAATTCGGACTTCTTTTTTCCGTTATGATATGTGCTTTTTGATATTACGACCAAAATCTTCGGCTACCATTTGGGCTTCGGCCGAAGTTTATCGGGGAAAACTGAAGTTCGGCTTTGGCTCAGGCTTCGGCTCAAAAAATGACCGTCGCTCACACTCTAGTTTTTACCCCTTGACTGTTTTTCTCATTGTGAATATAACTTAACTAGTACTAATTTACAAAGAGCACTAATTAATAATTCGCGTTGACTTTCAAGAATAACAAACATGTGAACACCAGCAACTAATTGAATTCAGTTTAGACAAGCTCAACAGAAAACAATCGGCCGACCAATTATTTTCTACTTTCATAAATCATCAGTTAAACTTGGACTTAATTGACCTGATTCCCCAGGAGATGAATAGAAACGCGATGTAACACTTCTGCACAGCGCCCGCCTCGAAATTTAATCTTCGCGAAACGGTCTTGCTAATTTTTTGCGGTTTGCTGTCGGTTCCTGCATTCTGAATGGTTAAGTTGTTCTGGATGGAATGTCGTCCTCACTTGCGATACTGGTTGCTAACGGTCGCGTTGCGTCATCAGGCTTTTTGTATCGAGGGCAACCTTGTTTACAAAGTTCAATGCTAATTAGTCCGAAGCGATATAATGGTAACTCCACCAGATATTGGCGTTATGAGCACCTACACATCGATCCCTTTTTAGGCTTTTCCCAGATCAGTCTTAAAGGTCAATTGTCTTTGGAAGAAATGGTTTAAGTCTGTCAGTTCTGTTTTCAATAAATACATTCTATATTTTAAAGGAAGACGTGGAAATAAGCTTTATTGCATCAGAATTTTCGATATTATTATTGTATATCTCAGCATAATATTAATGGGTTTTTGTAATATTATATAGCTATATTCGTGTATCTCCTAGTTGTTATTTTATATTGCAACAAATTTTTAATGCTCGACCCCTCAACATTATTTTGCACAATTTTGAATTTATAGTTTTATGTTATAAATAATCACTGATTTATCCTTATTATGCTACAGCATAAAGCTAATGCAACGAATTAATATTATGCTGCTACAATATTAAACAATTATTTTTATGCTGCAAGTATTTGGTGCTAAAACTATACTGTTTTCGATTGCTACGCAAAACGAATTTCAATTGTTACAAGACAAGTGTAAGGTATTAAATAGCAAAATATGAAAAAAGGACGTACTAGCGAAAATTTGCAACTTTTACGTTAGACCATATTAATTAATATTTCTATATTTAAATACTAGCGCTAGTCCGTCTAAGAATGCCATTTGTTTAAGTGGCGTTTGTGTTAGTAGTTACAAGCACCTTATATAGCAGCTACTGTCTGTGAATAAGGGTTATGGGCTCGACTAGCTGATTGTAACATATATAAGTCACAACACGATGATTTTTACTGTCAACAGAACATTTTCACCCTTAATACGGACGGTAGGCTATATGGAGACATTTCTTTCCACAGCCATATGAGAGAAAACTTTTTGCTGGGTAGTGTGTTTAACAGATGGACTTGATTTCTGGGAGTTTAGAGTCGCTGGAACTTGCTCAAAACCAAAGCAAGGACAGTTTTTATCTACAGTTCTATAACTGTATATAAATTTTAGTATTCACTTTTACTATATTCTTCTGAAAGCCAAGATTTTGCCCTTATCAATTTACTAATATAAAAAAGGTTCCCGTCTAAATTTGCGAAGTTTTCGTTATGGAAAATAAGTTTTAACTATAAGGTGATTTCACATAACATTAGGCTGGAACTTAAAGACTCATTAACCTAGAATCACTTGGGAAATTGACCTATGCACTGTTCCTATAGCTAATTGGGTATTTGCCATGTATTTATATTTTATTAAATTGCATATTAATAGGTAGCATCTAATCCACAAAACAGCTGTCGCAGCTTATAAATTCGAAAAAATGGATCGTAAGGTGTATTTTTAATATTAAAAATGTGAATATTTAAAGGGACCGCCAAAACGCGAACATATTGGCCGTGACGTCAGGTGGCTTGCCGCTTGTTTACGTCCGGGGTCAGCACGTTATGCGTCAGCATCAGCTACAGAAATCTTATTTATAATATAAGATTTCTGTGGCCTCAGCCCGTCAATTTGTCAGTTTGTTGTTTGCGTTCATTTTGTGACAAGCGTATTAAAATACCCCTAGAAAAAGTGAAATACTTATCAGTTAGGACTTCTAAAGGTATGTTCACTGTTATGAAATTTGTGTACAGCGACGACCGGTTCAACGCGGCGGAGATGAGAAACGTAAAAGCAACAAAGCAACAGCTTAAGTGAACTTTTTATCAAATTAACGTAGCATTGATAATTTGATCACAGTGGGTTGTTGGAAACATACTATTTGTAAACATAAAAATGTAAGAATCAAAAGTGTACCCTAAACTTGACATTTATTTTAGAGGTCAGAATAAATATAAATTGCCATTTATTTTCGGGGCTCTTGCGGCTCGTTTCCGGTCTGGCTAACAGTCGAATATATGGGGAACAAAGTCGTTCTTTATTATAACATTTCCCTCTATCAACTTAAAACGCATATAATTTTTCATATCCTCTTCAAGCTATAACAAAATGGAAACTGAATGGTAAACACTTATAACCCCAAAAAGAATAATATAACTTACAGTAAGAATTAAGATGATCTTCACAACAGAAAAACAAACTTTGCGATTTCGGCATATCACGTCTAGGGGCCTTGAACAACTTTTTCATACGTTGATAATCTCGAGGAACGATTACAAAAATTTTGTTAGCAGTACTGACTGGAGTACCTTTATAACCATGTACAAACCAACACTTGTTTTGTTTTCCATACATAATAGATGCTTGTAAAACTACACAAATCACTTTTTGGTGCGACCTCTTACACCGTCCTTTCAATAAACACCACACAAAAGCTTTTCCAATACAAGAATGATACTACACTATTAAACATCACGCTCCTCAGTAACGTTTACATGACACTTTACGTCACGAGTTGAATAACCTTGCATAGAAGCGTTTTCGCACTTTTCGAATTTCATACCTGAAATTCTCTACCTACGAATATTTTTTTTGTTTTTTTTTAACATGGCGTACGATACATATGCACTTCAAGATTCAATTTACGTAATTTTCAAAAAAAGTGATAATACCCAATTGCGGATATCACTGACTATTCAGACTTGTTGTAAAGAGTACGCCAACGTGGAATTTAAAAGCATTTTAAGTTATTTACTACTACACCAACTATGGTCCCTCTGCTTTCGTGAGAGAGGTGCAAAAACGTACACTGAAATTTTCAGTGATGGTCATGTTTTCTGGTTAACCTGTAATAAATTTAAGGTAAGTGGCAATGAAACCATATCGCTGCATACTGTATACACTTAATCGTCAATAATATTTTGTTGTTTTTTTACACTTACATTATATTAGTATTATTATATTTTTACATGTCCATAGTACTGAAGCTTCTCTTGTTGTTATCTTTTGTAATTTGTTTTTTTTTTTGTTATGATGCATATCTATTGAACTTGATGTATATTATCATTTAGGCCAGAACCTTTAGCTTAGACTGTACTAAATAAATAAATAAATAGAATAATAATGTCGCATTAAATTTTTTTATATCTTTAAGTATACTCATTGATCTAGAGCTCCATTCCAATGAACATTCTACGCTGATAAACAAAATGGTTACTCAATAAATTTACTGAACATTTCTTTACTAATGAAATAGCCAACCTTCTCTTTATTTTATCCGCATAAAGAAATTCCGTAACACGCACACGGAGGTGAATGATATCCGCAACTGCAAACACCAACAAAACCCTTTTTTACGCGGGTCTATCGTAACAAAACCTGAACACACTATGCGGTCAGAAAAGGTTGATAAACTTATCAAAAATTTGTTGTCACGCTATGCCTGACTGGCCCGACAATTTATTTCAACTTGCGCCTCGTAATAGCAGTAACGGTGACGGCAACGCGCTAATGAAACAAGGTGCATAAAAAATGTGCCGGCGGCAGCGGTATTTCAAGTGAATTTTGCAAAAAAGTTCACGCAGAATCGAGTTACTAATTAAGGAGACACTTCTTAGATAGCTAGGGAGTTCAATAAATTTGGGGAAAGTATTTTATATTTGCTTCATGTTACACGTGAACTAACTATACGAAGGGAACTTTCGCAAAAAAGGAAACAAATCCTAAAGAAAGTGTAGCTTAATGTATTTACATATAAACATATTTTAAACTATAACTTTTGTTTACCTATCATTTTTATATTATTTAAATTAAAAAAATTAAATCACACAACCCCGCGAGTTTCATTTCTACTGGGTCCAATAAGTACCTACGACCTGAGTTAAGATGACTGTGTGAGAGCGTAACTGTACTGTAAAGTTCTGTTATAAGATTTCCAATACGTTGTAAAACTTCGAGCTAGAGAAAGTAAAAATTCTGTTATATAGCTTTAGCTACTGCTTATCTGATTACTTCGCCTTCTGTCCAGTAAATGTGGAGGTTACAAGTTATGTCTTCTAAAATGTACAGCTACCACATGTTTCAATTATTGCCCAATCTGATATTGGTTACACTTGGTTGCGCTGCATGTAAAGGATTTTCAAGCTATTTTTACATTTTCAACGTACATAATACCATACTGAACCAGTCTGTTTTCGTAGTTGTTACACAAATAACAGCTTCAATTTTCTCTTTAGCTAAGTCCTTGCGTCGTTTATTCCTTGAATGTTGTCCTGCGTGGTTAATTACACTGAGAATAACTTAATTGTCCGAAAAATTAAAAAAAAAACAAGAATTGTGATATCTGGAGATTTCAGAGGGTAGGAGAAAATTCTGTTTCGGCCTCCCAATTTGTTTTTAAAAAGTTCCTAGTATTTATTAAAATTTTTGTTTTGTCCAAAGCACCGTACAAGATATTTCACTTCATTTACACTAACTCGCAGAGTTATGGGGGTGATGTCACATCAACATTCTTAAATTAAAGATATAGGTACTATAAACATGCCGCAATTTGAAAAACCTGTAAACACTCACGGAAGCTTATGGTGAAGTCACAAGCAAGTTGTAGTGGAGTAGCTCTTAATATGACAGCTAAATTGCGTACTTAAAAAATCAAAGCTAGAAAAGAGACAGAGAACAAACTAAACGGTTTCAAAACAGTTATTTGCCAAAAAGAAAATGCTTTATGTAAGTCCTATCAAAATGACGTACTAGTTGTCAGATGCACATTTGTTAGTATGTGGTATAAGGTAAGCCTTTACAATGAAAACCCTACCATACGAACCATAATCAAAAATAAAAAAAAAATTTGGAAATTATTTGTAGGTAAACTAACCTAACCGTGTTAGTGTTAAATTTTATTAAATTACACAACTGAAAACACAGATAAAAAACTAAAACTAATCGCTTGAAATTAAATATTTTGGAAGAAAAAAATATATTTACGGCAAACAAATTATTTGTTTGTATATGGCGAAGTAAATGATTTGTTTGTTTCAAACCCTCAAAATTCTTGAAGCGGCTAAAATAACATTTATTTAACATAATATATACAAAGCTTTAAATTAACTTTTGAAACTATTGAATCAAGAATAATCATTTCCTTTGTAGAACAAAGTATTTGTTTCACTAAACCATGAAGATGTTTGGAATAAACATATGATTAAATTTGACTGAAACAAATATTTGTTTGGAATCAGAGAAGAGGTAAGTGATTCTCTGCATACCAAATAAATATTTCTTTACAGTAAAGGCATCACTGATTTAGTCCAATGAAACAGCTATTTCCTGGAATCAAACAATTGTTTGATTGAAAAAATTCATATGCTCAATTCATTATCTCTGTTATTGCAGCAAACTGCATGTGAATTTTAATGAAATATATATTTTTTAATTAGATTGTATAAATATTGCATTCAAACAAGCCCTTTAAACATATAAATAAATTATTTTTAAGTTAGAGAAATAAATTTTTATTAACCCACTTCGATATGTCTATGTATTTTATGCAAGTGTATTCCTGTGGCTTCCTGTTTTTTATAGCGAGTATAAGAGTTGTTTCTTGTAATTAAAAATGCAATATGTCACTCTATTCATTTCCGCCAAACTATAATTGGTTTAGTAAAAAAACATCTGATTTAAATCAGCCTAACCTAGACAAGTCCATTGACAAGGTAAATTTTGCTACTTATATGTACGAATATAATGCATACGGAAAGTATGATATTTATTTTAATTTAAAGGACAATCAAAAATCTACTGGTTTCTATAGCGTGATAAATGTGTTCCGTTTTGGTATTACATATATACTGAATAAGTAACGCATTACTTGTAATAGTAGTTTGGTATAAATAGGGCACTGCATTGAGCAGACTTTACTAACATATACCTACTTCAAGATGTAGAGAAACAACGCCGTAATTAACATCTTTACGAATCATATAGATGGTCATTTTGTAACAGAGCTTGCTTTAACGATAATGTGCTTGTTTGAATGCCTTATTTTTCACTTCATATTAAGCAAATACTTTATTTGGGCTTCATACTTACTTTTAAAATCTGTGACCATCTTCCTCTTTTGTTTCACAATTTAATTAAATTACCTTGATACATTCTGTCCAGTGTCCAACCATGGCTAAAGAAGCGGAACCTCAAACTTCCACTTTGCTAGTGGCACGCGCAAATTCAAACAATTATTTCTTTGTATCCAAAAACAGATTGTTACATTAAAGCATCATTTACTCTATTTAAATACATGTTGTTTGCTGTAACAACAGGTGTGTTTGAGTTGAACATTTAAATAGTTGAATAACAAAAAGAAAAACTGATTTAACGAAAGATATATTTATTAGAAACAAGCATTTACTTTTGTTGACATAATTCTTCAAAGCATTTAATTTAAATATTTGAAATTTTAACTCATTGGAATAAATTGTTTGACAGTGAAAATAATATTTTATTCGCTCAAATTAAACAGTGATATTCAACATTCAATATTCAATTGGCAAACTCGAAATGAAAGTCCAAGAGCATTGGTAGAAAACATATGGAACCATAAAGTGGTTTTGAAAAGATATGCAATGTTGGTGATAAATTCCAGCTTCAAATTATTGCTTGCCTTTGTGGTGGATATTTTACTTCTTTTTCGCCTTCTTTAGCAAATTGTATAGTATAACGCTTCGGTAAAGCGTTGCGCACGCAAACCCGTACTTCAAAAACACAACAAACAATTTATCTATACGGCGCTTAATGAATACTTGTGCCGACAGTGGTGGCTGGGAAGCTAGCAAATCTTCACAATAATGGTAATCCACTACAGCAAGAAAACGCGAACGTTATTAGGATCTCCGCATTTCACGTCGATAATAGACAGTAAAGTTCATCACGATGAGTACAATCAGCCTTGAAGTTTAAGTCACGATTACGCAATTTTTAACCACGAAGGATCTCGGCGCCACAACCTGGATGTCTATAAGAAGTGAAGAAGACTGCGGTTCAGTAGTTACGTCATCTATAAGCTCATCGTATTTTTTCAATTTACCTGGACCTTCTCTCAAGAGATAGGCAAACAAAATTAATTTTACATCATTATTGAGTATAATCGATAGCCAGAAACAGGTAAATAGATGGTTACAAAACTACAAGTTGTTTTCATTACTCCAGGTAACGGCAAGTATTAGAAGAGTGCAAGGATGTATATATACACATATAAGAGAAAAGAACACCGAATGTTTATTGCGTATTAATATGGTTAATTGTCCATCTATCACTGTTGGAAACCGCTCCATCCTCCTCCGTTTTGGCAGAAAGAAATTAAAATTTTTGAATTGCAACCTCTCGTTTGCAGTGCTTTGCTGGAACTCTAATGAAAATGCCGCCTTCAATCATTTACAAGTCACACGGTATGTGGTTTTAATATGATTAAAAGGAAACAAGAAAAAGGCCTGGGCAAGGATGATTTAAAGAAGTGGAAAAAGACTAAACAGAGCTTTTAATGAATAAATAACCCTGGAAATGTATTACTAACCAGTGGAACTATATCGCCTGTAAAAGCATCTATATACAAAAATGCTTTACGTAATTGAATTGCAAGGTAATCTAAAATAAGGTTACCCGCACTAGACATTATTTTTCCATCAATAGTAAAATACTGCTTCCTTGTTAATTGTATATACGTAGTATATTCGTAAGTAAGTAAAGTAATTTTATCATGTGATTGAGTGCCAATGCCTAACTGCTATACTAAACAAATCTTTCGAACAGAAGTAAACAAGCCAAGCGCTACATGTTTTTCACGTGTAAATAGTATGCATTATTACTGTATGTTTACAAGATTAGAGGTACGTCAATAATATTGACGTTCCATTTTACCACCTTATATATCTATGGTCAAATACGCGTTTACAAATTATTAGAAGGCGCTCGATCCAATAAAAATAAGGTGGATTGTCAGCCAGACCTTTTATGTAGTTTTTAGATCTGCCAATTTTGGTAAAAGATAGCGCTTCCAAGAAGGTTAGACAAGTTACCTAATATGTATGTAAGCTTAGAAAAATAGATTCAATTGTATAGCCTCTCGAAACCGGTCTATAAATAACTCAATGCTAGTACCTTTTTTAACATTCTTCGTGATAATCACTTCATAGATTGCGTTAATGTCAGTGTATTAACAGGAAATCTTAGTTTAAATTTTAATTTAATATAACTATCCTCCTGGTATGATCCAGATATCCCAAACTGAGTACACACGGGAAATTAGCACGTTTCTTCTCACACATCAATTCGGTTAAAAAATTATTTGACACTGCACTCCAAATCAGAGATGTTTGGAATGCTGATACATATTTAGACTGGCTTTATCTATATTGATAAAATCAGACAGAACTGTAAAGCTACAAATTGTTTGGACCATTCAGGAAGAGGAAGAGGTAGCTAGTAAATACGGCGATAACACAAAGGATAACAGTAATAATAGACAAAGCCTATAAGTTAGAATTACTATGTCTTAAGATTAAAAAGGTATAAGAAATGTATAATTACCATAATTTTATGGTGGAAAATTTAAGTAAGTAAACTAAGGGGAATACCAGCAACCAAAGAGGGGGATAAAAGAAACAATCAAAGGGTACAAATAACAAAAAACAAAGTATCACAGAACAGGTATCTACCGAAAAGAAAATTTAAAGGAAATCTATTATGCACAGCAAAGAGCTTTGCGGAACAATTTTAAGTTAGAGTCATGATATACAGTAAAACAAGTTAAGACCTTGCTAATTTCTGCGCTCCTGAGCGGAAAACTATGTTCAGTATAAAAAATACGAAATAACAGTAAGGAAATTGGTTTTAGAACGCAAAAAGGGCATCGAGAGAAAAGTTTGGTATAAAAAAAGGAGCAAAGCTAAATAGTAAATGGAACTAGTATACATACATGGCAACGCATAGAGAACAGTCAGAAGAAAATAATAGTAAATAATATAATAATAGTAAAATAAATATAGTAATAGTAATAATACTAGAGAGGAAGTATTACAAGTAACAGAAAACATAAAAATTCGATTACAATTTACACAGAATGATTTAGTTTGATGTTTTTATAACTAGCAGAATAATCTGCATGAGGATGTTTGTCTTTATAGGAAAAGAAATGTTTTTAGGTACATAACAGCAGCATATAACTTACACGATAATCTAGAATGACAGAGACACACACTTTCAAAATATATGGGCAGTCAGTATGTGATGTGGGATTGTCAATGGTAACATGATTGATCAAAAATTGTGAAAATATACACTGACAGGACAAATTCACCTAGACTTCTTGAGGAATGAACGACCGATTTATCTAGAAGAGATGCCCTTGAACACTAAGCGCAACATGACATTGCAACAGGATCAGGTACCACCACATAACGCAAGAATTACTACCAATTATTTAAAATAGTTTACCCTGGTAGGTGCATCGCAGTGAAGTGGTTAAGTGCCCTGCCAGATCTCAAGATTTTACACTGGTGCTCTAAATCTTTTGGGCATTTCGAATTCGTGCAGTATTTCGCGCATTATTTGAAAAATTTCTCCTCAATCTTTGCACTCAATGGGGAGATTTATGTTTGAAGCAGAACAGGGATATCGTTGGATAAATGCATAATGAATTAAATTATTACTTTTAAAAATTTTTTTTATAGAAACATTCGCGCTTAACTAACTGAATAAATGTATTACTATCAATTCATCTCATTTTATTATTTTTATAAACTTTTTTGTATGTGTTAATTTTGTTTTTGTACCTTAAAAATCAGGTGAAAATAGGTACATGTCATTCCATTAAAAAGAACAGTTGACTATCAAAATTTCAAAATAATTTAAGGTTTTCGTCTGATAGAGGCACGGTTAGGTCGGTCGTGCAAAGCGTGCTTGCACAAAGGCGGCCACCGCCCATTTAACACCAATTTGACACATGCAAGTGTACACATCCGATCAAAGAAAAAGTTATGTACGTAGATATACAGGATGTGGCATAAATGCAGGTAGTTAGGTATAGTGCGCACCAAGAAAGAAGTCGTACCTTAAGAATATAACATCGTCCACAATATAAACGGTGCGAACTGCATGGTTGGGCCGAGTTAAAAGAATTATTCGCCGCGCTAGCCTGAAATTTTGACTATAAATAATGGAGGGCACACCAATGACTACGTCTGTTTTTTTTTCTTGGCGCACACATTACGTGCCATTTTCGGCTGTCACCGTAGCTTGCTGGTTCAACATGCCTTCGCAGTCCAACTCACTGTTTTGATGTGTAGCGACGAAGTTCATTTCCTTCTATTGGGTGCTTTTAGTAAACAAAATGTATGCTACTGGTCAGTAAATAACCCACAGAAACTCCATCAGCAACCAGTCCACAGCTTCAAAGTTATTGTTTGGGGTACGATAAGTGATTTAGATTCATGGAAATGGGAGTATACGATAAGAATCATCTCAAATCGTTATTGTAGTATGCTGGAGAAATTTTTAGGCCCAAAATTGAAGGAGTTAAACAATCGTGATCGAATAGAATAATGGTTTCAGCAAGATGGTGCTACATTGCACATCTCATGTCGGGTACTTTACTCCGAATTCTTCAAGAAATGTTCCGGGCAAACTTGTCTCTTTACGAGGTGACATTAGGTGCGCTCCGTGTTCACCCGATTTGACTCTTGCGACTTTTTCTGTGGAAATATCTAAAATCACAGGCTTTTAAGCATCTGTCATTTATACCTAAAGGCAGCAGTAAGGCAAATAATCGCTGCAGTTCTGCAAGACGTGGTGCGCTTTCGAAAAATAAACCTTCAAAAATGTATTGACAATAACGCGGCCATGGCATTATTTTTAAAATGTAATGTTTAAAATGGCATAATATGTGTTTTACAAATATACAAAGCTCTTTACTTAGTTTGGTTTGATTTTTATTGACATTCCAACATTTCGACATCGTCCTTTGAAAGTACCTAATTGAACGTTGGGATGAATGAATGGTTTCACATTAGGAGATGTCCACTTTAGGTGCAATGCAGCCATCTCTTCTGGTTTCAACTTTAGTCGAAAAGAAAAATACATCTTCAACCAGGTGCCTACTGATAAGGTAGAAAACGACAAAAAAAATGAGGAATGCTTTGCTGAAATTTGTAAGATTGGATCAAGGTGATCCAATGATGCACGTCTTTTTACACTTTTTAGTGACGTCTCGAATTTCGCGTGAAAACTAATCCAATACAACACAGTTCTTCTAACAATTCTCCAATAATATTAACTGTTCAGTTCTCTTAAATCCGAAGAAAACTTAAAGAAATGAATTTAAAAAAAAGATACATCTTACACTGTATCGCCAATCCTCCGACTTGGCCAGAGAAAACTCAAAACCATTTATGAAAAATGATCGTTGAAAATGGAAATGCATTACTTAAAGGTAACGTCAAACTTTTCACAGATAGCGATGGTACACCGTAATTCATAATGCATATTTGTTAATGGTGAAAAGACTTAAAAACTGAGAAGAGATTTTTTTTATTTTATATTTTGATAATTTTACATATACTTCTGTTTAGTTCTTAGTGAAATGTATAGAGTACAGTACACCATTAACAAAGAATAAACACTTTCTATTCAAACTGATGAAGTAACTATATATATGCATATAATCATATAAACGCATTTTCCTAATATTTTATAAAATTAACAGGAAAAAATAACTTTGTTAACTTTGTATTTAAGAGAATACAAGACTACTTTGACAACAAGTACATGCATGGTTTTACATCAGTTTTACCAATGAACTTTTTTCCACCTGTCGGTAATTTAGTAAACGCACGGGAATTATAGTTTCATTTTGTTTTAGAAGAAAATTTCTTGGATATTGTAACATTAAAACAACTTGCAATATTTAGAAAACGAGGGAAATAAATAATAAAATATAATATTATGGGAATTAAAGGGGTGTCTATAAATAACAGACTGGAAAGCAAGTTAGAGGCAGCAAAAATAAATGATCTGAGATTTGTCGATGTCCATTAATTTCATACCAAAGATTTGTTTAAACGCAACTACTAACTTACACATGGTGATGATAACTGCCAATAATTTATGTGTAACGTCATTAATAATTAGCTGTGACGGTGCACTCAATACATACCTTCGTATTTTAAATGTCTTTCGTCTGGCAGTTAAGAGAAAGGTAATAAATAATCAGTAAATTAACAGTTCTTCACAAAAAAAATAGAAGAAATTCTAACATGCCGTTCTTAGGTACAGGTACAGTTGAACAAGAAGGTACTTTTAAATCCCTATCACACCGTTTTTCCTTCAAATAAACCAATTTTTCATGTGAATGTTCGTAGTTTCAAAATTTCCTTGAACTATCCGATATAACTCAGCTCACTTTTCCTACAAGCGATCAGTTTTCACCAGGTAACCTTACAATCGACCGCAGAGGATCAAATGCAGAAACTAGATATTGTTTAGAAAGCGCCGTAAATCAACCAACTTGATCTACACTCATTTCCACTTTCAACGTTATCACTGCAGCAATTAGCGGATATCTCCTGAACGGTAAACAGGCTAAACGCCTAGAAGGTTCACAGCAGGTTCCTGTTCTGACCGCACGTTGGAGTTTCCATGCCACAGAGTATTCCGAAGGCGAATTACATCTCTTCGTCGCCTTTTTCGTATCGCACACGTGCATATAAGTCGAATTCGTGAATCACAACGCGAATGACATCAGCTTGCAGTTACAATTAACCTACATCGGGTTTCATTGATGACAGGCAGCGGGATTAGCATTTTGTGGAAACGACATGCCTACATTTTTCTGTTAGGTTTTTGTGTTTTGCATTCTAAAATGATGTTAAAAAAACCATCATTATACAATGGTAAGTATTTGGAAAATTAACATAAAAGTATAGTATATGTTCTTATAAGGTAATATGGTTGGAAAAATTATATATTGACAAATCATAGATAATTGTTCAATTTTATTTTCACTATTTAATGATGGTTAATATGATTAATTAAAAATACCTACCTATTGATTGGATTTTAGTGTAAAAATTAAAACCTTATTTGTTATGTTTTGGTAACCTTGACAGTTAGCTTAAAGTACCTAGAGCTACTCTGTGATAAATGAAACAAAAGTAAACGCGTCAATAGTATTTCTTGTAGTTTGAGGGTCTGCATCTTTGATCTGTGCTAAAAAACGTATCTAACCCTTTGTTTATTTTTATTGTACTACGTATGCGGTTTAGCATATTTGCAAATAGATGCTGAGCAGTATCTATACACTCTCGAAGTCCAAAGAGCGAAAATAAATAGTCGACATATTCTATGCATTTTGATATGTAACCGTCACGGTTAAAGTTAATTCTGTACTAAAGATAACAGAAACAAGATATTTAATTTTTCCATTAAAACTGCCTTTATTGAGATGAACACGTCTTACCTTTCGTTTTAGGGCACATTCTGTGCATTACTAATGATGGACAGTGTCATCTAGCGATACAAGCAAAAAATTAGAAGCACTTATCTAATAGCAGCTTATATACAGTTCCCTGTAATCGACTAATACACTTAGCTGAATGAGAGACGTACCTACGTCTGCATGCAAGCGGTGATGGCGGCGAGACTAACTATGTCGAAATATAAACAGACACGACGTAAAAAGTAAATGGTGAAATAAAATGTAAAAAATGCCAACAGAGAATTCCAGTGATGGTTTAATTTAAATGGAATGGAATTTCACCACTGTTTTTTTAATAATAGCCTGCAAATCAAAGCGAAAAAATGATATTGTTTTAGTTGCATTTTTTCAATAAATCGATAAGTGAATGACACTTTTATATGGCGTTCTCTACAGCTACTTAAAAAATTAATTTTGGATTGAGGCGTTAAAAAATTTAACACATTGAAGGTTCTAGGTCATATGGCTTTTTAGTTAATCATGACAACTACAGAATAAAATGTTGAAACAAAACTTTTAAATTATTAAAAGAGGATCTTAAAAGTTTATTTTCTGCTTACATCTTATAGGAAAAATTTAGAAACTTTTAGTGAGTTTTTTCTACATTTATGTCTAAGATTTATTTTTTCGTTTTCAGCCCAGACTATGGGTACCTACTTAATATCACATACTATATACTAATGTTGCAATTCTTAATTTACAAACAATTTGAGATAAAATTACATTATAGTAGTTTGCTGCTTTAATAGCCTAAAATGAAAAAAAAATCTATTGGCTTGGATCATTTTCCGATGTCATACTTTAAAATTTTATATAGGAACTTCGGTCTGCATTTATTCAATTACTTTAAAATATGCTTCGTTGACGTTTTTGATGTAGGCTCAATAAATATACCAACTAAAATCAACAACATTTTCTTTTACAAGCTACAATATAAGTATAACCTTGCATTACACAATGATATTAAAAGAGCATTAGCAATTGGTACCTCTAATCCTTTAAAACGTACTCATATATTATTAAGTAACGATCAGGAACCCATATCGGGAAATTTTACGAATTTTCTAAAATATTGCTGACACAAATACTTAACTTATTATAACTAGTGATCGTTAACCAAATAAATAAATTCAAACAAAAAGATCGCTTAAAATGATTATAATTATTTCTAGAAGTATTTCTTTTAAAAACAATTGCTGTCTAAAAAGACAGTTCTAAAAGATTTTTTAAAATACAAGTTAGTACAAAACAAGTATACCCTGATAGCCTTGATCTAACGTGAAATTAGTTCAACAAAAGCGTTTATACTTAAGTACTTACGTTTGCTTAATTATTAAGCTGATATATTATTCTTTCTTGTCATTTTTTATCCATTTAATATATTTAGTATGTAGACAACAAACTTGTAAATACTTAAAAGCTTTCAGCCAAAAGTTAAACTTGTTTGTAACGCTAGTATATAACAATAAATTGCAGCCTATAATGAATGAAGCAAAAAAAAGCACCTACCAAAAGAAAATTGTTACTATTTGCAACATACCCACTTAAGTAAAAAAATATTTAAGCAAATAATAAATAGTTAAATAATAATAAAAGCAATAATAATAATAATAATAAATAATAAACATATATAAATGCAGCTTCTAGACTGAAGAAAGACAAAAAACGTATAATTAATAAAAAAGATAGGATGGAAGAGATGAAAAATATTGCTTAATTAATTGCATAATGTTTCTATGCAGGTGTCTAGTTTTAGGAAAAAAAAGGTACATGAAAGCAAAATTTAAATTGAACTATCTAGACAAGATTCAAGGCTTCCAAAAAGAATATCTAGTTCGTAACAGTTAAGGACTCACATTTACTTCACCATGAATGACGACGGTTAATAACACCCAGGTAATTCCAAATACTATCAATCAAATTTTCCAGCATATTTGTCTTAACTGACCCAAACAATTATGCAAATTACATTTCAGGTCCCCCGTCATCATCCATGCTTTAATGGCAAGTTGCTTAACTGGTCTTTTGGAAGATATTTTTAAAACGCGAGTTGTGCAACTTCGTGAGGAATGCGATCTGGGAAAATCCAGTAAGAGAGACTTGGAAAATTCCATGGATAACCGTTTAGGAATTATTTTACTTAAGATGATGCTATGTCACTACTTAGATGCCGGGCGTTTCTAACAGGTTCAAACTAACACGATATATTGCTCGTATAAAAAATTTATAAGTAATTAGTATTCGAGTTATCGCCAGCGGAAATCGCACTTGTTAAATTTTAATTATTTTTCTAACGGCTGTATACCAGTTGAATGTAATTTAGTGGCACATATGAAATGTGTGGTGGAAAAGAACAAAGTACTTAAGAGCTTTGTGCTTTTTCTCGATATCTGCGTATAATAGTTATAAGAAGATGCATAAATACAGACACAAATTAAGTCATGGTCTGAAGACTAAATGGATTCCTCCATAAATAAATTTTAAACAAGCCAGAGTTAAAGAGGGAAACGAAAAACGAAGATACTATGTTCTCTCCGGTTTGCTACTGGATGTCCAACGATTATTATTGCAATATTAGTGTATTAAAAAAAGTTTCAACAATGAAAAATATTTTGTTGGTAATATATATAGTGTACGATTTTTAGCATTTTTTTTATTAACTAAACGAACTTTATATTGCGCTAAGGAGAAATTGTTCACTGTTCAACAATACCGTTCATTAAATACGATGCGTTCATAAAAACATGAAAAATTCTTGATTTAATACAGTTTATTATTTGCACTAAAAGATAAATTGTTCAAAATAATCATTTCTTTTTCAATGAATGCAGGTTTTTAATGCAATGAACAGTGGAAAAGCCCAACCAAAAAAGAGGCTAGTGAAAGGTTTGAATGGTAGATCATATAAGATAGGTCATATTAAGCTGTATTTTTTTCAAGATTGGAGGTAAGGCAGTAAGTATTACCACAGTATTAATAAAGTTGTTGTATAATAAGTTGGAACTATATATTTGAAGCACAAAATACTGAACTGGATACATATTCAGTGACTTGATAGCAGAAGAAAGTTCACGTGTATGTACGTAAAAAAGACGGCAAAATGTACTTTATATGGCTTTTAACTATATGCTTGAAAATAAATTTATGGAGAGGTTTCCATCTTATTCTCAACTATTAATTAAATCGTATTTTGCTATTTTGTTAAGATTAATATCACACAGAATGAGAGGCTAAATTCACGCTAAATATTACAACCTAACGACAGCTTTTAAACAGAAAATACCTTAAAGCGTGGTAGAAACCAAGAACTAGAAAAATAGGGTTGTAAAAGAAAAAAGGCCGGAAGGTAATGATGCTGCAATGTTAGAACACTTCTGTTGGAAGATAAAAAATTCTAGATCCAGTGGAGGTAAAGTCTACTAAGAGCTCTTAGACTTGATAACCTAACGGTAGAACAATTTGACTCCACATGAAAAGCGTGCTGGAAATACCGGAAATACCGCAACGTGTTCATCAAATCTGCAAATACAACTAAAGAAATAACATCTGGTTTATAGGCTTGTAGGAAAACATATATTTTTAGTTGTTGTAGTTGCCTTTGGCTGAGAACAGTACTATTTTAAGAGATTGAGATAGACTTTAAAGTATCATTTGAAAACACAAATTGACTGTTAGAAAACTCAAACCAAATATATGATCTTCTAAAAAATGAGCATCGTGACTAAGTTTAGAGTATCAAAAGAGCTTTCACAGATCTTGCAGACTACAGTTTATATTTATACCACTACCATATATTAATGTCATATTTGCATCCGAACGCGTATGCCTACATTCCATCCACGTGTATTTCTTGTTTTTACAGATAAAAGTAATGCTGTCCTCGTTTGGGCATTGCACGGTTATGTTGTGCCCACAACAAATATAGTAAATAAAAACATCACAGAGAAGAAGTCGATAACCAAAATCACCATAAAAGATGCCCAATAATTATTTTGTTGATAACATCTATTTATTCGACTATATTTTTACCAGATTTAATCATGTTGGATTCACTTTAACCTAAACATTTTGTCAGTTCAACTGATTTCGCAAATATGAATGAAATATGTTTTGAAAAAATTGTTTTATGTTTATGCTCAGTGTGATAAAGATATTAAAAGATAATAATTATGGAGATACGGTTAAAAAGAATACAAAACCTTTTTTCAAGTAAGCATACTTACTTTAACAAGGGGCTAGAAGCCAAGGTGTCATCCACTTCAGTCAAGTCAACTTAAACTTCGATTTCTCTCATTCTTTATTTTACCAAGCTGAAGTGACTACAGTGCGTTCAACATAATAAAATAGAATAAATCGTTATGCTAGTAGGTATCGAAAATGTATAAACGATTTTATACCATCCTATAGAAAGTCGAAAAATAATTATTAGATATAGGCTTTGAATATATTGAAAGGATATAGGTACAGGAATCAAACCTTGGTATCATGCCCATAATCATTCTAATTTTAGACAATGCTTGCTTAAAAAATAAGCCAGCTCAATTGATGATGATGACTTTAACTACCCAAATCCTTCTTCAAACAAGGTTATTCCTCTTATACAATGCAAGCAATGTGCTCGAAAAAAAGGGTTGCACTGGAGTGCACCTAAAATTACGAGTAGAATAAAACAAGTAGGAAAAAACACTTGAAGTAAACTATTGATACTTAAAAATTTTCTCAAAGAAAACTACATAAAATATTCAATATATGACATTTACTTCTTTCACCCTACATTCGTAAAAAGAAGCGAAGTGACAAATAATTTTATGTCTTAAACACAACAAATACACGAGGCAGAAATAGTAGAACAAAATCAGAGCGCCACACTATAGCAAGAATTACAGGCGTATCGGAAGAGATAAATAATAACTTCTCGCTCAAAATCCTTGGAATCTTGCATTATTCTATTTAAATGCACCATTAAGTGTGAAACTGTGGTATGTAGAGCATCGCTTATAATATTATCTGCGACCACTATGCTTAACAGACAAGTTCATGGGCGGTATAACTCGATCAACTTTTACTGTTTTTACGATTATTGCTTTACAAATATTTTTTCATGGGAAAGCCGACTGAAATATTCCTGAAACCCACGCACTTTAGGTGACCGCATGATGAACCTAGGTTCATCATTTTTAATAAACGAAATCAGTAATATGTGTGGCCCTGTCTACAATAATTTGCCTACCACTACAAACGCTAATTTACGCATTAAGTAATTGGCGTTGGTAATTATACGGGCAGCTAAGAGAGAAAATGTAGGGCGCTTCGATAAGGATAAATTGAATAATAACATTGAGCATTTCAGTTATTGTTTACGACCACACCTTCAAAATTCAAGCCGGTTTGGCACGAGTTATATTGTGGTCGCCTAACCTTTTCTTCGTTACGCAATACGTACTTGCAGAGAAATGTTCAATAATTTATCGGTATCGTGCTTATTTCTCTTTTGACAGACAAATTGTGAAATTAAAGTAAGATGCGATACTAAACAGTGGCAGACTACTATTTTTTATGAAATCATATATTTATCCCATTATTTTTGTCGTGTTCTGGACACGTATTACACTAGTGTAGTGGTTTACCTCTAAAATATTTTTTGGTAGCTTAATTGAATTCATTTGATTCAATAATAACATGAAACAGATATTAGATATTAAATATGTTTGCGAAAGGGTCGCTGTCACTATAATACATAAAAAAAATATTAATCTGACGTTTCGAATACGCCTGTATTTTTTGTCAAATACGAAAACTTCAAATATTGCCTAACAGGCGAAATCGAAACGTCAGATTAATAATTTTTGTTAATGTTTTATAGTGACAGCAATCCTTCCGAAATGAAATAGGTATTCTTGTGAAACCATAATATGGAAATAATTGTCAATTTGTTAACAGTGATTATAACCTGTACTGAAGCATTCGACGTTGCACTGGTTTCACTACAAAATATAAATGATAGAGTACCATGATAATTAAAGCCTAAAACAATCAGTCTATCGAAATTGACTATTTAGAACTAGGTTTCTCGATCTTTTCAATCCATGTACCCCTTTTTTGCGTCTCATTAACTATGCATGCGTACCTCCAACAAAAACACTTTAGTTTCATTAAAATGTGTTATATTATTTACTGGTTACAGTTTAATTACGAATAGATAATGTAATCATTACTTAAACTTTTGTCACAGTTAGAATCTAGCATGTATCAATATAATTGTGTATATTTCTGTGGTAGCTAATCCCAAGCGGTATGCGTACAATGATACATATGCTAAATAAGGAATCTTACTAGGAAGCAAAACAGTACTGAAATGAAAACTAAAAGAAAGCAAAAAAAAGGGTGACGAGAAACGGAAAAAATTAAAAACAGACCCATATAGCGGCAAAGAAAACATTATTGAATAGAAATTTGGTACATTATGCAATGAGAACTGCTAGTATCAAGTAGACGGAAGCAAATATGACATTTTTCGAAAAGGAAGAAGACAAGTCCAGTAAAGTTTTATGTTCCACTGCCAAAATTACTTAAACTTTCATTACCAAAAATTTTACTCCGAAAAGAACAACGTCAGTTGTAACCTTGGTAACGCAGACTGAAACTAAACCAGTCAATGAAATAGCTTCATTCAAATGTTAAGAGTAGATTATAAAATAAAAAGTCGTACGAAAATAAAATGCTGTATTACGCTAGCTGAATGGTGTCGATAAATACGTGTTTATGGTATAGTCGAACACAAGATTTCTTACATGCACTAGCAAATAAAGGTCCGGTCAACAGTTTACTTTTGCAGCATTTCAAATACATTCTGTAAACAAATCTGTTCAATGTATATTCTATTAACAAAACAAACTGATATTAAATAAAATTAGGTATAATTTAGAAGTGATTAAGCAAGTATAACTAATTACTACATTCATTGCGTTAATTCTGATATGCATGCTATTTTACACCAACAACGTTCGCGAGAATATTTCATGCAATAACGTTATTTTTTATTATTAGGCGCTTCATCCATTCAAGTTTACAGTTAACGTTTTATAATGGACAGCGATTGTTGTTACAACCCACTTGCATGTGATTACCTTTTCGCCTCTGCATTTTGTGCACTTGTCTTCGGGTAGTTGTTGAATTGTTATTATAAGCTCAGTATTGCTAGTAATTGTGCTGTGGGCTGGTCACGAAATAACGGGTTATTGACAGACGCAATGGAAGCATGATATTGTACACGCGGTTTCCTGTAATTTGCAACCGTATTTTTATGATATGTAGTGCACTACTGAAGAGCAACTACCAAAAGTATATATTTCCTTTCAAAGTGAGTGATGGTAGTCCAATGGAAACAAAAATTGCTGCCATGAATCACCAAATCAGATGCAGGTAGTTTACTAATTAGGAAATTAATTCCACGGAGAAAAAAAAAAACTCATGTACAAGAGGACGTATTTGCGATTTACATATTTACGTATTCTTTCAAATCCATAAAAGAAAGTAAGTAGTGTTTAGTATTCAGGTTGTGTAAAGTAAAAGTTTACAGGGGATTCATGGATTGCCAATTATTTAAAGTAAGCTAATGAATTTCTCTCGCTTCTTTCCTTTTTGATATCTAATGAAGGTGTAAACAAAATTTTGTCGAAAGATATAGTCACATAATTTTGTATAAGTTATTCACAGTGTATATGACGATGTCAAAAATCTTAAGCCTATGGTTTCATACGAAATTAGTACAAAATGAAGTGCCTCGAAAGATTTATAATTAATTTACCGTAGCGTCATGGGATAGTAGATGATTAATTTACACCGACAAATTTTTGGAAGGTAAAGACGGTATCGCTGTTCTCACCATTGTTTACTTTCCATGATAATCCTCTCTCAACCGGCATAATAGCTCTCATTTACGTTAATGTACAGTTCTTATTCTAGTATTCACAGCTTCCCTATATATAAGATTCTTATTCACTTACTTTATACTAAACTAATTTCTTCTTTGGTGCGTTATTGTTATGGTTTCTTTACCAAGGGTGAATTAGCTATGGCAGTATTTTTAAATAGTTAAATAATATTTATTATTATATTCGAAGACGTCAAATAGCACATTAAAATGAGCTATCTTGCCCGTTAGGTATAGTTAGATCATGAAGATTTCAGCCTACGTTTATGTTTACTAATTACGAGTTTATTCAGTTACAGCGATATTTTATGACTTTCTATGACAGCCTGGGATAATGCCAAATAAATCTGCCACGTCCATGAATTGTTTCTATTGCACTTGTAGAAAAATTGTTTTAAATTCCCTCGCTTATGTGTCATAAATCTATTTAATATTAATACTATGCATCAGTACTTAATATTCTTGCTTAACATGTTTATTGCCAGCCTACGTATAACAAGAGTATATGTTATAAAAATGGTAAACGGTAAAATGTGAAAACCTTGCATAAATGATTTTGCAGTATTACCTTTTATAGATAAAAGATGATCATAAGACACTTTATAGTAAAATGATTTAAATTTCCACCTCTAATAAGTTGCTAAGTCATTTTGTACATGCTGTTCAACAACTTCGATTTAGACCTCGATTTAGACATTAATGAAAAAGTTATGCCTAAAAGGTATACAACATGTCATTTAACTTACAACAGGCATAAATTTAAAGGTATCTTAATCAAGTCAATATGGGACCAAAATATTTACTATTTGTATGTTTCTGAGACACAGGTGTTAAATATGTATTAACCAGTTTGTATTTTGTAAACAGGTATAACAGCTAATATCAATATTTATGCAAAATTACAGAATTATCAATATAATGGTAGTATAGAAACTGGAGTTGTCCCAATTTTAGTGCATTAAAATTTACATTTTTTACAAAAAAAAATCTCGTCTGTATTCTTATACGGTTTCTAGGAGAAATTCAGAAATCCAATATTCAATAGCTAAAATCTAATGAACACATAGCACGGGAAAAGAGTAACTAATTATGAGTTTTTAACTATATCATGTAATGGAACGTCATATTATCAATATCGAGCCAGCTACAGCTATTCTACTACAGTTAGTGCACATAGTGGAGAGATACGAATTCATATGGGTATTAATTTTGCAAGACAAGATATAAAATGGAGGATCCTATATCTACTCGTGGAATACGAAAATTAAGTTTTGCTACCAATTCTGCACACTCGATGCTATTACGATGTTGAAGGGTTTTTTCTTTTGTTTATGGTATGTGAGATAAGACATCAAAGACGCGTTTTCTATCCTAGTCTGCATGGAAGCGTACTACAAAGTTTTTTAGGCAGCTTAAATTAGTAAGATTTCTAAAATGTCTGGCAATAAATTCTTAAAAACTGAAAACGAGTTGAATGCTATTGCATGGTCGAATAATGTACACCCAAGCCCCCTTTATTGTACATCTAGTGAAAGCATTATTATCGGCTGCGTACCAATATTTGATACAAGGAAGCCTGGGAATGAAATTCATAATTATTCATTTAGAAGTTTTGACGGACAGAGGAATCATATAGGAACGCGATCTATCTGCCTTTACAGGTAAAGACAAATCTTCGGTCTTCTTAACAGACGTAAAGATACTAACACCGTTAGCAAACAAAAGCACACGTAAGAGTATTATTGTGGGTAAGTCGCAAATGAAGGCTAGAAACAAAAGTGACCGAGATTGGAACCTTGGGGTACTCCAGATATTGGTGAAAGCGCTGTTGAGGTACACCTACAATACTGTACCACTTGACTCCTTTTTATAAAATAAGTTTTAAAAAGTTGTAAAAGAGCATCACTTATACCAATTTGATTAAGTTTAGCTAGCAGCACATAGTGATCTAGGTTGGATGAATTTCTAACATTAAACAATAACTTTCGTTTGATATGTTATTACAGCCCTATATTTTTTTTATCATAAAAACAGAATTGCTAGCGCATTGCTTTGGTAATGATTCGTTTTAAATAAACTTGAGAAATATACATTTTTACATGATCTGATAGGTGAGCCGTTAAAAATGATACATTTTATAAAAACCTAACCCCAAATAGAAATTTAGATGGCGATGCCGTCTGTCAGCACTTAGCATTATATGACACGAATGCAAATCTACCTAGCTGCCATTACGGGAACTACTTCCTAAAGGAAATTACCTGTAACATGACAAGTTGGCATGCACCTGCATACATCAACTTGACAGCAGGCCTCCACGGCACTTTTTGCAAGCAGGCAAGAACGGACATACATTAAAATGCATGTATACGCTATGCTGGCTGCACCGCAACCAACTGCAGATAGATCTATTTCGCTATCATTGTAGCTCATCAGTGCAGTTTAGGAGGTCTAGTACAGACAGCAACGCATAATAGAACTGGGTTTGCCTATTTACCAAAGTTTTCGTATGATGTAAGTAGAAATTTATATGGCAATGGCATCTGTCAGCATTACACTGACACGATGACAAAGCCACCTATCTGCCATTATGGGAACTACCAAGCCTTTGGTATATAGGGAAAACCAGTTCTTTGTCATGTTGTCTGCACTAGACCTGAACTGCACTGATGAGCTATAATGATAGCGAAATAGATCTATCTGCAGTTGCTTGCGGCGCAGACAGCATATCATAGACATGCATTTTAACCAAACATCAAAGTTTTTAAGTGACAAAAACATTATAGTAACCATTGTGCAATCACCAATGTGATTACTAGAGAGATTACAATTATGTATTTATGTGCAGTTTACATAACTAAAGTTATAGGAGGAAAACAGAGGTAACTCATAAAATATTAAAACTGTATCTCGGAGAGAGAAATATTTCGAATAAGAACTTTAGATACCCTGAACTAGTACAATTTTTCAAAGCTGCACTATAGAATATTTGTAATTCAACGGAAAAAGCGTGTAGAGTATATTTTTGCAATCCTTACTGTCTTCATGTAATAAGATTCCGCCAAGAAAAATGTAAATTAAAGACCAAACTACAAAAAAAGTCTCAGACATAAAATTTTGATTCAGATGATGCCAATCTTTAATATAATTTTATTTACTATATGTAATTCTTAATAGATGTAAAACAAAATATAGTATTTTTCATCGACTTGGTCGAAGAGACATTAATATCTAGGAATATCTACAATATTAAGGTAACCAAGCCATAGTTTGTTTTTATTAGTTGTTTTTAAATTTTGCCGAGTGCACTTTGGTCTTCGATGCCGTGTAGGATATTTCAGTGCTGCATGTTACTAAGAAATATTATATACAAAACATGAGCGCAACAAATAATTATGTAGACTCTTATCAACAGTAAAAGACTTTCTAGTACTAGAAGTACTATTCAAGACATTTAGAATTATATACGATTTTGAGTATAATACAATGCATCAGATTTTGTTAGTAACTTATTAAGAGGATAAGGGTTATAATAGCTTCCAGAAACTATCGTTGTACTCGCATATTTACCAGCAATGGATGGATTGACTATTGAAAAATAACCTTTTATGGCTCAAAAATGTTGGGATAAACAAACAAGCGATTATCTACCTACCACTGTTCAACGCAGTCGTATTCGCCTCGTTGGTCCCGCAATCGTTCCCTGGGGCACACCGCTCCAACCCCCTGGTCCAGTCCAGCAGGACAACAACACTGATCACAAATAACACGCACTTCGCTGTCATGTTAACTCCCTCACTTCACTACGAACACACAGGATGATCCCTCGGGACGACGTCCGAGCGGTGGAATCTCAGAGCGCGTTTTTCTGTTAGATCACATCACCGTCGAGTTGTTGTGAATGTCTGCGACCGGTCAGCGGACTGCTGGCACGTTTGGCCTCCATAGCTAGGCTCCGCAGCCTACCTTCCAATTAGGTGTACCAACGAAGGAGAGGGCCACGCGCCGTGTCGGAGTTCTTGCTGGCGCTGTTGCCGTCGAAGTATACCTGAGGATTACAATGTACAGAATATAGTTCAGCTCCACTTAGTAACTGAGTACTCAAAAAATTGTGAGAATTTAACTTTTGGGAAAGCAGGCTAATTTTAATGTGAAAAAGTACTCTAACTCTAAAATGGCTTCTGAAATCCAGTTCGTATAACCTGGTTGAACTTGTGGTATCCATTACCTAACCAAGATTGTCCGAGAACAAAACACCAATTAGTAGCAATTCGATATTCTGAAATCTAATCAATATTTTTACATCAAGTGAGTAAGTCTAGAGACTAAAAGTGCTTTCCAAAACAATGACTTAAAACGAACTAGACTTTTGTAGTGTGCCAATTGAAATTATCGTATTTTTCATTATACTTTCTCTTACCTTTTTGTTAAACAGATATCGGATATGATGTACTAATATCGAACTTCATATGCAGTAGGTAATTAATAACACTAAATGGTATTTGAATTGCGCTTCTCTCGTGTGATATTCAACGTGCCACACAAGATTAAAATCATAATGATGATTGGATATAGAGATATAAAAGGAACACAAACTGAACGGAATTAGCCAATATTCAGCAATAAGAATTTTCAAAGCGCAAAATTTCATTCTTACAAAGGAACAATCCTACGGGAATTGATACAAAACAATCCTGATAAAAAGACTCTAGTTTTGCGAGTGATTGATGGATCTACTATCCCATGTTCTGGGGAATGAACGTTTATGATTTATGGTGAGGTTGTCGTTATTCGGCGTAGAAAAATCCACACAGTTACACTCAACGTCCACAAAGTAGTAATAGAGGCAATATTTTATGAAAAACAGCTGAATGTAGCGCATTATCTGCAATTTTTTCAGTAAGAGCTACTACCGAATTTGTCTACTCTGCTTCCTTGTTAGTAGGTGGTAATGTCCTGATTAGAAACACTTGGTTTAACAAGACTTATCCTTAAATATCTGGACATATATATTTCCAGGCAGATGGATTGGTAAAATAGGATTCTTTAAACGTCTAACCGAGTGTAAAGATTTTACTCCTTTGGCGGAAAATTTTGAGCGTAAAATATTAAGGTGGATTGTTTTATTTTCATAATTCTTCTATTTAACATCTTCTAAAAGATATGGAATAAAAGTTTAAAATTAAATAAGCAGTACAAAGTAGGGTTGCGATTTGAAAGAAAAATGCATGAAGTTACATAAAACACTCACTAGAAGTCACGAACTCGTACTACATTATTAATATATTCCATGTAGGCCCAACTAGAAATTAATTTGTGGAATTTCCAAAGCTTTTGTTGCAGCGTATAAGACCTTGGAGTATTTTTTTCAAAATTTTATCAAATTAGGTTGTAGTGGGATAAGCAGTTTTTTTTCAGATAACAGCTGATAGTGTGTTCTACCTAAATGCTTTTCAAATTAAAATTTATGTAATAAACAGATTTAAATTTAAAAATTAAGAAATGGCAAAAATTAGGCTTTCAATTCGCGTATAATTTAATTTTTGCCTTATTGAAGGATGATCCTACAAAAATTCTTTGAAGCTGGATTTGCAACAACATTTACGTATACACCCAAACTGATAATTTGAAATGAAAACTATTTAATTTAATTAATGGGGATCAGGATTTCAAGTGGCTTCTGTTTATACAATGCACTTAAAGCACTAAAACTATTTTATGACTATACCACTAAAGAAGATTCTGCAAAAAGGAATTAAATGATTGCTATTTACGGTATTCCCCGCCCCCAACAATCTAGATGAGATAAAAATTACAAGTGAATGCACAATACATACTTTGAACTTAATAAAGGAAGCGAAGTAGCAATTAAAGATATGACGATGATTATGTAGTGTATTTTTTTATTTTACCAAAAATATCGCCTAAACAAACTTTATGACAAGAAGATTTTTTTTAAAGACTATTTAATATCTTTCAAGATATCCATTAATGGCTATAATTTTCGAACGTCTTTTGAGCTTATTACATAGTCTAGGCTCTAGAGCTTAAAACATAATGTGGCATATTTGTTTCAATTTGTATTATTTTATTAATTAGAGTTTGTTGGTTTGAAAATAATTTTGTTTCCATTCGTCTCTTCACTCCTTTCCATCGATTTTCGATGAGAGTCGGGAGATTGTGTACTGCTGTGCAAGGTAGGCAAAATCTTAGTAGTGTTCAGCTCGCACTTGATTCGATGTAGTGTCATTTCCTATTATGCAAAAAAAGAAAGACATTTTCCATATATCTGTGTAGCGAAACAACTCTTCTAAAGGAAGGCCATCCCTATAAATAATCTCGTATCCCCAAATTTTTACTAAATTTTCAAAATAAAAAAGTATTTTTGTTGATAATACGGTCATAATTAACTTGAAAAAGCTTGTTTGTTGTGATGTTTACCAGGCTTCCGCGCATTTTAAAACTTTCGATTTGTCCGATAGTGTATAAAATGAAATTGCAGGTGATACTTTTTGCAAAAGAACAAGTTTTTTAACGGAAGTATTAAAATTTATTTATTTCATTCAATACCGCGAACTTTGTTACATTTAAGGCCTTTTATATATTTCTACAGTTTTTAATACAGTAAATTGTGAAGACTGGAGAGCTTTACAGCTTTCCAAACGCACTTCATATAGAACGTTTGTTAAGCTTATGACAAAAATCGTGTGCGATTCCCATAGCACGGCAGATGAAGTCATATCAAAAATAAAACCGTCGAATGATGATATCAAAGGCCCAGTTCACTTCTCCGTTGTGTTTTGCCGAGGCCATCTCGACGAAACTGGTTTGCGTAGCGTAGCCATCGTTTGTTGAAACACCTTCTATGTGGGTTACGTTACAGGTATCCCCGCCAAGAAAGGCAGGTAGAATCTCACAATCACCTTTCTCCTCTCCTGCCCCCCCGCACCCGACGCTGCTTTTAATTTGATGCCTTAGAATGTTATTCGGACGAGTGGAATGCACCTGCGACGCTGGGCTTCCTCAAAAAAAGTTCGCCCAGTTTCGGGTCCACATGACCCGTTATTGTTGTGCTTCTTTATTTTGACACAGCATGGACGGAAGATATTGCTTTCAACGTAATTAAGCAAAGGATTGTGCAATATCTTAAGCTATATCATCGCTTTTAGAGTTGAAAAACTATATGGAGGGGAATTATGTTTTGTAGTACACTTGAAATGAGCAAAAAACACATTCTGAAGAGTTCTGAATTCTGAAGGTAGAGTCATGCAATGTCCTGTTTCAATTCAGTTTTCAGATTTCCAGTACTAAGCGACTAGGGTTTTGAAAATATAACTGAATTTATATGTGAACTTGTAGATTATTTTTGCTGCGTTGTGCAACTCTCTTGAATATCGTACTATTCAGAAAATGCTCGTTTTGCAGCATTGAAGCAAAAGTATCGATACTTGCTATCGGTATGGGACTAGGTTATCGACGCTTCACAGTATCGCTACTAAGTATCAGTGTCGGATCTGTCACAATTTTAACGTCAAGACCAATGCGATTGTATAAAGAAGTGATCATATACTCATATTATGCTATAGCATTTACGCGGTATTACAATAAGAATTGAAATTTCAACATGGACCAAGCAAAAAGCTGATGTGTCATCTGTTAAGGATTGATGTGAATTGAATGGAGCTGATGCTGTAGATTCCACTGGACGTAAGTGTGAAGAATTATAGGTACTCCGGACACTTTGTGCAATGACTACCCCTACACCCCATTTTGAGGCTTCATATTCAGGTTTTAAGTAATTCAAACTTCCGTTATCCTTCAAGAAAATGTCATAGTCAAAAATTTATTATAAGAATAGGTCTATAAAATGGTTGTCCTTGCACAATATGCAGGAAGGATTAATATTGGATAAGTATGATGGTCTGATTTTAGCTTAATTGAAATACAATTGCATTAGATTTGTTGGTTGTGATTATTGAGAAGGTGTTTTGTCTAGAGCTTTATCAATTCCCTCTAATAATACTTTTTCAAGAAAATTACATAAAGTTTTAATACTTGGTCATTCTTTCCATTGCAAATTCAAATTATATAATGTAACACGGAAGACCATGAATCAACTGACCCTCCTAATGATAATAAAGCGCGTATGTGAGCTTATATTGAATCAAAAATCTATAGTGATTATAGAGCTTTTGCAATAACATAAAAGTTAATTTCAAACAGTGTAACGGTACAATGTTCTGATTCACCTAAGTGGAGGGAGTAATCTTTTCCGGGCATTCTCACTCGAACATATGTAATACAACGGGCAGCCTTTAATGGTATCGAAAATTTGTTAATTTTTGTAAAAAGTTTGTATGTAGTCTGGTGCTCGGTAAGCATCCTTAACACATTTTTATCAATTCTAATGTTAATTAATTTTATAGCTGTGCCTAAGCCTACCAACATTTTCTGTATAGAAAGAGCGAATAAAGTTGTCCCCCAAACCTTAGCTTGTTTGTGCAACCTATTACAACAGCGCAAGTTTATCGTAGGTACCTTGTCTGCATATTTGTAGTGTTCATAGTTAAAAGACTTCAATACTACCCAAAGGGGTTTGGCCTTAACTGGACCCAACTTTCTATTTTCAATTTTCTACTATCATCCTGAAGTTTGACTGATGTGAGAGATGCAGATGAAAAATCTTATAATAAACAATTATTAGGAGAACTGGTGTGACCTGGGTCGTTTGTGACCCTTGTGTACCACTCTTCTTGGTTTGTAGAATCTTATGCCTTGATTATGTCTTGATTTAAATTTTAAATCAATGAAATGCCTTGCTTTTCTTGTATCCTGCTCGAAGGACCAAAAGTATGTATGAATTTTTCGACGGACCTTGTTGGTCTTAATGATGTGGCAGAGAACGAATAAAATGATGCTTGTGGAATGGAATGTTTATTAGTAATATTGTTTTGTGTTACATAACAACATGATAACATATCAATGAATGATTGATTAAATATGCCTACCTGATTTTCAATTTTAGCAGCTATAATTAAGCGTTAAGCAGGCCACATGTAAGAACAGTAATTAGACTGCTTACGAGACATTGTTGCTTAAAGCCACACTTATCTAGAATTGGTATAGCAAATAACGCTAGGTGGTTTCAAAAGTGCTTGGGGGAGGATGAAACTCCCTACCATATTATATTTGACTGCTCATTACTCATGGAGAAGAGCTAAACGTTAGCTTTGCCGAACCTGATGAGATTGCACAAGCACCCATTGACTGTATCCTCAATTAAAGTAACACCTAAACAGTTTAGAAGCATAATATTTGAAATTATTCGTTTTAACTCCGATACTGGAACATCTGAAAACCCACAAGAGTAAGTTTACGTAAACAATCCATAAATTGCAAGAAAAGCAGGAATAGCTACATATTTCAGAGATATATAAGAACATAAGCGCAGAAAAGTATCTGCGTAGATTCGAGAATTGGTACAAAAAGTACAATTTAAAGTTCAATTCATGAAGAACGATAGCAGCCGGGAACCTATATCGATACCACTCTCTTGTGGATTTTTTTTTATTAAAAGATAGAATGCCGCGTGCTTTATGCGTTTCAGGAAGCATAATTTATTAGTAATTTCATATGCATAAATTGCCCGTATACTTATATATAAGGACAAACACCACCCCATGCCCTGGTGGGGGGCTCGAGCCCGAGACCTCAGGGACCCGAGGCAGATACTCTATCCACTAGGCCACGGAGGATTGGAATACATAATGCGTGTCTTAATTTACGTCATATGTTCTGAATAATGTGTTGCAATAACTTTTGTTGTTGATCAATAAACATTTATCATCCTCGTCTCCTACTACAATATTGATATCCGCCGGGAAGACCTGCATTTCGCAATCCCAAATAACCACCGACGCAGTCATCGGTGAAAGCAAGCTCCGATTTTCAACTGTTTTTAAGGCGATGCCAAGGTTGTACAACCGCCTTTCGAATTCAGGACACTGTTTGCAAAGCGGATTAAGTCCATCTCGACAGAGATCTAATTAAAAAAAATAAGGGGGCTAAAACTTTCTGTTTACCTCCTATCGTGAAAGAAATCATAACAATACAAAAATTTGCCGGTAATCAACGTTCCAAATAAAGCAGACCTTGACTTATTAGCGCAATTTGTGGGTAAAAGCTTCTCAATTAACCGTGGCAATCGAGCCGGAATGAAAACAAAATCGTGTTATGACCGAAAAGGAGCGGAATGCTTTCACCCAGCAGGAACTATCACCTCCTACTAAGAGATGAGTTTGTTCGGTACCTTATGAAACGATGATTTCAAAAGCTACACGCTGATGTCCTCAAAAGAGACGTCAACCGTTCATTCTACATTAACTTCCTGGGTATTAAAAAGGAAATGTAGGCCTAGAAATATTTGTTTGTGAAATTGCCCTTCTAAATAAGAATGTGATTCTATCCCTGATAGTAGTGTTACAGATGAAATTTATAACATCGTGCAATAAGAACTTGTTAAACAAAAAAAATCACAACACTTTATTTTTTATTAAATTCGTTCTAATGAACGATTACGGAAAAATACTTTTAATTAACACGTAGGTATTTAACAGCAACAGGGGTAAAGCTACTGCAAAACCTGGAAAATGTTAACGCCGCGTTTCTTCTAGAGCGATTTCGTTGATTAGTGAGCAAAAAACATCATAAACTAAAGGTCTTATTAGTTAATCGTTAACTTAAATTGCAATTTTTGTTGTACCGGCAGTTTGATATAAATCAAGTTATCTTTTCAAAAGAGGCACGCGAATTATGTATGCTCACGACTTATCAAAGAGTGTACCTTAATGTACAAATGACTCTCTAGAGTTTGCGATAATCACTAGGAGCAGCACAAGAACAGTATATCATGACTTTTACCTTTGAATTAAAATATCATTATTATCTACAGCCAATTTGTAAAAGAAATCTTCTAGTATACTATAAAAAAATATGCTACTCTTCCTCCTGCTTTTCCTCTTTAAGCGCATGTACCCACATTTAAAATCTAATTTTATATATGCAGACAAGAAACGTACAGCTAACGATTTTTTTAGTTTAGCCCAAGTCTAGGAAAATGGAACAGGGTTCAAACATACGCAGTAGGAGAGCATTGAAAAACCATAAACATATATTTCCAAAACAAAATGGTCCAATTAAGAAGCTGGGAAGCATCCAACCAAAAAACTGAGAATAAAATGTGGCAGTACAAGAAAATTTTGATACATTATTAAGGATGTAAGTGCACATGGATATGATTAAAGTATCCGAAAAATGAAACCAAAGAAATAACGTTTAATTATTAAAGTATTATAGGAACTGAGAGAAGCAGAAATTACCAAGAAAGTAGAAAAACAGACAAGTAACATTGGTGATCGAAGCAGTAAACGAGCAGTAGACGGATTAGCAGAACAACATTAAAAAACCAGTAAGGAAGGCGAGAGAGAGAGAGAGGGAGAGGTGCCTTGCAGATCCTTACCGAAAGTGAGATTAATTTAAAAAAAAATTATGCTGTGAGTTATTTTTCTTCAATGTACCATGTAATTTCTTCGTGTTCCTGCGTCTAGTAGTTTAAATTAACAAGAAATGGATAATTGATCGTAGAATATTCAAATATAGCTTAAAATTGTACGTTTAAATTCAACACAACAGGAAATATAGACAGTGTCAATATGTCGGCGTCAAAAATCACAGCCTTCCATTACAGCAACATGTTCTAGTTTTTATATAGTTAATTATTCAAAATCCCTTGCGAAAGTAAGTATGTATAAATATTACTAAGATTTTGGGTGTCTGACTTTTTATTAATAGTATTTGTATGTTTGTTAATTTGATACATTTCCAAAATTAATCTTTTTCTTGTAATTTTTTCTTTTTCCACAATTTTAATTCCTTGCCAATTGATCGAATGTTGATTTTGAATTGCATGTTCTGCTAGATAACAACGATCTCTTTTATTAGTTTTGATGTCACTTTTATGCAGATTTACCCTACTTGATAGCCACTGTGATGTTTGTCTAACATATACATTATTACAATTTTGACGCTGTACACAGTAAACCACATTTGACTGGTATTTTAGTGGAATTTTGTCTTTAAGTTTACTAAAAATGTTTGAACCTTTCTTAATGTTTTTTATGGATATTTTAATCTGTTCAGATTTGAAAGTTCTGATGACTTTAGTTACTAAACCTGTTATATTTGGAAGAGATCCGAAACGGGGAATTCCTTCTATGTTATTTATTGAAGAATCTTTGTTCTCTTGCTGCCCCACATTTTCTTGGTTATTTGTACTATCGTTTGTTACAGAGAAAATAATTTTATTTAATAGAATCTTTGGATATGAGTTTTCCAATAACATAATTTTTAAATTTTTATTTACTAAACTTGGATGTGAAATTTTTAGAATTCTACGTTTCATTTGTTTAACAAATTTTTATTCTAACTGAATGATTTGATAGAAAATTTAGATACCTGCCGGAAGAGGTTGGTTTTTGATACCAGTCTAGAATTAAAATGTTATTTTGTCTTATGACCCTAGTGAAATGGCACAGTGTTATTAACCTCCCTTTCAATTGTGAATCTAATATTTTCATCAAAAGAATAAAATTTCTTCCATGCCGTCCCTTGGAATTATCAGTAGCAAATCGTCTACAAATTTTTTGATGAAAAATAAATTATAAGATACTTTTTGAAATCCCATATGCAATAATTACCGGTTGAATACTACTTCTTGTAGTACTACGTGTACAGGTCTTGCGACAACAAATACGTAAGTATTACATAACTGTTGCGTATCTAACTTTATATTAATAGTATTGTTGGTTCTGGTTATGTAATTCATATCCAGGATCAGCCTTTTGTTAGTATTTAGTTCTACTTCTAAAATTTTGACACCATCCCAGTCTATTGAGTGGTTGTTACTTAGTACATGAGTGGTTAGTGCACACCTGTCTCTTTTTTATTTATGTCACTTTTATGTAATGATATTCTATTTTTAATCCACTGGGATGTTTGTCCTACATAAATGTTTTCGCAAGTACTGCATTTTAAACTGTATACTACGTTGGATTTATATTTAATTCGAGTTTTTGCCTTTAATTTCGTAAACAAATTTGAGATTTTTTTATATTACGTATAGCAATTTTGATATTTTCTTAACTAAAGGTTCTAATAAATTTCGGAGTTAAGCCTGTGATGTTGGGTAGTGATCCATATCTTGGCAAATCTAATGAATTATTTATAATTTAATTATTATCCGTTACATCCCATAGGTCTTTCCTCAATCCCGCCAACATTACGGTCAATATATGCGTTATACCCCCAAAAGGGAGGTTACTAGTGGAGAATAGTATTTTGTTTAAGAGCCTTGGGATATGAATTTTGAATTAATAATTGTTTTAATTTTGGTAATTTTTTATTTAAAAAGAAGGGTGTGATATTTATTTAATTCTGAGTTTCAATTTTTTAATAAAGTTAATTTTTGTTTTAGTGGAATGTTCTGACAAATAATTTATGTACTTTCCAGAGGCCATGGGTTTCTGATACCAGTCTAACACTATGCGACTGTTTTGTCGAATGACCCATGTATACAAGAAAGGTACTCCATCAAGCTCCCTCTCAACGGTGAAGTTTATATGATGGTTGTAAGCATTGAAAATGGATTGGATTTCATCCAGGCCGTTGGTTGGTAATAACAGAATTAAGTCATCACGAATTTTTTTATTAATATTACATCAAAACTAAGTTTAGCTAGACAAGTGTCCAAGAGGTGATCCATCACATATTGTGCTATTATTGGACTAAGAGTAGATCCCATGGCATAATCAAAAACCTGTTTGTAATAAGTATCATTATATACGGAGTAATTGTTATCGAATATAAACTTTAGTATTTTCATAAATAACTATCTTTACGTTTGTCTATGTCACTGATTTTAGGGCATTGAAACTGTGGATCTATTGATTCCCACTTTTCTCCCAAAACTTTTATCGCCAACTAACCAGAAATATTGCCAAAAATATTAGACACATCTAACGATACTATCTCATTATCATTATGGACATTGGAGATTGCAAAAGACTGGGGAGATAAGTAGAAAGATGGAAATCGAGAAGATRGACAGTTTTACACACTTACATAACAAGAGAGGGTAGTATTTGATGAAATAGAGATAAAGTTAATGAAAAGTGATAAAGAAGCAAGAATCTGAACAGGTTTATAGAATCAAAAATAATTTTAAATAAAGCAAAACAAATATTACTACCGAGTAGTGAGTGCCGCAAATATATATAAATTGGAAGAAACGTGGGAAGGAAGGTACAACCGCAAAATACAGGAATGGTATATAAACAGTCAATAACGCAATTTATAAGAGCACAACGAATACGGTGATTTTATAACTACCTCACATACTTTGTAAATATGCAGATATATACCAAATCTGTATTCACAATTTTGCCCGAAAACATCGCCGATAAAATTTTAGAGATTGCCATTTTGATCAATCAAAGCAGCCTAACATGATATGCTCTCTAAATATTCTTTCGATACTGAGTTGATCATTAAACACCTGACATAATACAAGGTGAATTAGGAAATATTAAAAAGGAATAGAAACCCTTTATACGGGGCCCGAAGGTAACTACGTCATGACCCTATGTATTTCTGAATACTCTAAAATAATGGGTTCATTCCAATATATATTTTATGACAAAATAATGGTGCTAGTGTTTAATGGTGATATGGTGTCTTTTTCAACGTTGCGTAAGTCATCAAAATCAAATTCTAATTTAAGATGAGATAACATACAATTTTACCTTTGAGTATAAAAATTTAAATGCGGAATATAAAATTATAAATAATCAAAGATCTACAAAATCTTACCTAATCCTATAATACGCTTATTGTTATTTACTGTATAGAAATACACTTATTATACCACAAAGCCACATTCTAAAGATGTCAGCTTCTGTACGGGTATTCCAAAGACTATTATAAATTCTATTGATATATCAATCTGTGCATGACCGACCTCAGACGTTTCCGTATTTACGACTATTATACGCCTTATAAAGTGACCACTTAAGTAAAACCGCTTCCTGACGATAAAGTGCTTTTTATCCAATGACGTGGAACTCGACTGTTGTAAAACTTTGCTCACATATCGAATAATTTCACGCAGTATTTCAGCTGGTCCGCGTGCCATTACCAAGGCGGCAAACCAACAGCTCCATTTCTATAGACGTAGTCTGTTAATAACTACGTCAATTCAATAAAAAAAAGCTAATAATAAAAATAATAAATTTGGAGAACAGACAAGCAAAAAGGTAAGCTGAATAAAATTTAACGCAAGTTTCAAATTGCCACCAGCTAACTATTTGACTAGCCCGAGCCCCAGCAGACGTGAATAAACGTTTTGAACACCATGTTCAATCACTTTGCAACTAACCTCGCCACTTCACCACGGATTTGTAATTGTAAATTATCCAAATTATCTGGCTTATTAAAACAGATTCTCAGTTTTTAGTAACATTAGAAAAATTTAGGGGATAAGCCAAAAGAACGCGGTGGGCACTCTACCGGTCGTTGACGTCCAGATCCACCCTTAGGGAATACCTCATCAAGGTAGGTTGGTGCCCCGTCTCGATAAAAAAAAATTAATAAATAACTACCAACGGTGGTGTCAGTTTAGATATTAAAAAAATTTAAATAGCGAGTGGTAGTTAGGCGCTTATTGCAAAATTGTCAAATTCATACAGAAAACAAACATAATTGTCAATAAAGGTACGTCACTTAACAGATCCATTTACTAACATTCATTTTTTATCCGTATACAACATATATGTTCAAAAACTGCAGGCGCCGATCCGAATTATCCTTGTTTATAGAGGTGCTATTTTTCTGTTCCAAATAACTTAAAACGGAAAATTGGGCATCATTTGTGATTTGGAGCCAAAAACAGTTTAAATAAATCTTGAACAATCTTTTATGGATCCGCAGTATCAGAAAACTTTTCAACTAATTTGCTGGTGTTGTTTTTTCATGGGTTTTAAGTTTATCACCAAAACCAACCATAATCAAAACTTGAGTTCTTTTTTTTTAGCGAACGTTATAAAATATTTTTCAAATTCCTGAAGCCTACCCGGACAAATATGACTTTTTTCTAATTTCGTAATGTTGTTTGCTCTCTTCAAATATGTTGATATTTTTAACTTTTATCCATAGATATATAATTATGCAAGATTTAATGTTATTGCTGTTGGACAAAGAATCGAAAGGTGTATGGAAAAATAAAGGGGTTGCCATTAAAAAAAATGATATAATAATAATCCAAGAACAGATTACACCAACAAATGTTTATGTAAAAATGGTAAGTTAGAAACAGAAAATGGAGCTGTTTGGCGTTTGTTCCCAAAAACATTATGTAAATTTTGTTTGTTTGCTTTGTTTGTTGTTTATTTGTTTGAAAACATTCACATAATACTTGAAAAAGTTATTGAGATATATAACTAAATAATTAGAAAAATCTTCTTCCCTACACAGGTTTAAATGTATCGTATAAATAGTTTAAACCTCGGTTGAAACTGCCTTAGGTGTCTACCATAACTTAAAAGAATATTTTTGTAACTCAAACTATTGCATAACAGCGTACTAAGCTGCATATTTTGTTATCATTTTAATTTGAGAATGTTAACGGCTACTTCTTAATTAAAGTTGCAAAATTTCGTTGCATTTCTTTCAAAAAATTTACCGACTGAAAACTGTATCATCGTTGCCAACATTTTCGCAAGAAACGGATGGAAATTTTGCGTCAGTCAATTAACCGTGTTATGTAAATAAGTCCTGTTCTCAATTTCTTCATACCATATTGATGAATACATCCAACTGGTTGTACTCACCGACTCAGAGCCGGAATCGCTGCAGGACTTTCACCGACAGGTGCCTTTTCAGTTACTTGCTTAGGAGTTCATCGATGAAGGTCAAAAACTTGAACGTCTTAATTTCTGACTAACCGATTGGTATAAGTAAAAGTAAAAGGTACAGGCAAACGAAAACTTTTACGTTTTACAGGAACCTAATGTTTTAAAACTAGACAGCTTTGTAATATATTTAGATACCTACTTATGACTATATATGGTCCAAACGACTAAAGAAATATGTTCAGACTATCGAGTATCAAGTTGCACAACTGATTTGAGAATCATAATATAGCACCCTGTTCATTTAATTACAGCCAGCAGGCCAAATATAAATAGACATGTTTTGTTTTGTTATGACAAATTTGTACATAAGAATGTAAATTAAGTATATAAATAAAATAAAGTATTACATTGATACCGTGTGCTATAAAATATTATCAAATGTATAATCTTTATACAATTTGATTTGCAGCTCCTGATGATTGCGGATATATATTTTCAACCATTATTTATGGTTAGGGTATTACAGACGAGTATTATTCTATAACTTATATGTATGCATCCATACATACGCGAGATATTGTATAACAGGTTGCCTAGACAACAGAATAAATGCAGTCAATAGAGGTTTATAAATAAATAAATAATCAAACTTGCGCAACTACAGTATGTTAACGATCGAAAAAAGATCGAATATGAAGATATCAACTAAATAGCTTTGGACAAGCATAACCTTAATCTACATACAGTGTGTCGCATTTAAGATGAAGACACCCCCATATTTTAGTTATTTAAAGGAATACAAATCTGAATTTTCGCACAGTAATCAACGGTGACGGGTCATATTTTTTAAGAAATTTAACCAAATTCTGAATTTTAAACTCAGCCTACTACGAATTGATAAATAGAGCCAATTCTCAGTATTTTGTTTCGCGTTAGAGATATCGAAAAAAGTTATTAGAAAAAGTTGTTCAGAATATCTTTTTAGGCTCGCATACCAATTTTCATGACAAAATTCGCGTTTTTAATTTTTTCAATATTTTGGTATTTAAAAATTATTACGTTTCCTTTTTTAATTTTATACTTAGTGTGCCATGGAAAATAATAAAATTGAAAGAAGTGTCAAATACTAGTCAGTTTAGACTTTATTGCGTACATTTCTAGTTATAAAATTAAAAAAAAGAAAACGTAATAATTTTAAGATAACATAATATTGAAAAAACTAAAAATGCGAATTTTGTCATAAAAATTGGTATGCAGGCCTAAAAAAGATGCTGAACAACTTTTTCTAATAACTTGTTTTGATATCTCTGACGCGAAACAAAATATTGAGTCTGTCTATTCGCAGTAGGCCGAGTTTAAAATTCAGAATTCGGTTAAGTATCTTAAAAAATATGGTGGTAAAAAGGGTGGATTTAGACTAAGTTTCCCCATTGAAAATGAGGCAGTTTGTTGGGGTGGGTGTCTGTTTGTCCGCATACAGTCACTTTTTTCTGCATTCCCCAAGTCTACTGGCACGTGATGGTAGGGGTGGATAACTTCATCTGAAGCAATTTGGTTGAGGTGGGTTTGAGTATTGGTGAGTTATGGTGATGCGAACTTGCAATATAAATGTAAGCAAAGCCGTATTATTATGTATATCTGTATAGGCTCACATTTCTCTGCATTCCCCAAGTATATTCGCGTTTGTAGAGGTGGATAACCTATATTTCCCTACTGATAATGCAGCAGTTTGGTTGGAGTGGGTATTAACTATTGCGGAGTTATGGAGGGTGCGAACTTGCACTAGAAAACCCCCTGCGAAACATGGACAAAACTGTCTTGCGACGAAAAAATTGATAATTGACTTTTTAATGAGGTTATAGAACATTCTCGAACATCTATCGCAGAGGAAGAAGTGGAATGTTTGACGTTTCAAGAATGTCATAGAATATTGTGAAAGACGAAGGAAGTGTTGCCGTTTGTCGAAATCGTCTCGCGGCGAGGAACCCAGATATCGATGTAGAGAAGCCCCAAATGGGACACATTACCAAAACTGTCTTGCGATGGGAAAATAAACCTTTCGAGAATGTTATAAAATAATAAAGACAAGGGAATCTTGAAGTGTGGCACCTTACCGAAACTCTTGCAATTGAATAATCGAAAATGGACTTTTCGAGATGGTCCTAGAACATTCTGTACAATTCATCAAAGACGAAAAGACCCCTATGTGTATGGCACATTGCCTCGCGGTGAAAATATCGAAGAAGGTCGTAGAACATTGTAGAACACTTTTTTGCAATTTAAAATCTAAAACCGATGTTTCCAGGAGTCATAGAATATTCTGGAAAATTCGTCGCAGGGGAAGGTGAATGTTTGAGGTTTCGAGAATGTCATAGAATATTCTGGAAACTTCAACAGAAAACGAAACAATCCTCAAGTCTGGCAGTTCTAAAGTTCTAAAAAACGCCTAATTTGTAGGAAGATTATAAACAGTAGTTCTCCAATTCTTACAGTCATGTGTAACAAATGGACCGGTTTAAGCTTTACCCATTTCCCAAGTGATTTTTTCCTAATAGACGAATTAGAAAAATCATGAACTAAAGTATCTAGTATTTGACGATAATATATTACTTATAAAAGACTAATCTCTGAAATTCATTCCAAAATCTAAATATGGTATCCTGTTTCGGCTGGGTCAAACAGTTTTTCCAAAATATTGGATATATGACAAAAAAGGCCGTATACAAAATTAAAATGAACTGATTCTTTTAGTTGCAAAGTGTCTAATAGAGACTTTTAGCTGTTAATGCAGAATATAGTTTTGCACAATATACCAGAGAAGACTATAAAATAAAAGTAATATACATAAATGAGTGAAATGTTTTACATGAGCTGCATACCGTATCAAATAAAACCTGCTGTTTTACAATAAAAATAAATTCCAAAAACTGCTTTGAAGTACTTCGTTATTATTTTAAATGCTGCTACAATTCACGTCCTTTGATTATTAGGTATAATAAACTCGACGCCACAAGTAAATTGACAGAATATTGCCAAGAATTTTTTTGAAATTTTTAATCGTTTTGGGTCAAGGTTTCGGATTATTTTATAAAGTTATGAAACAAAATAGAATAACGTATTACAAACTATAAAGAATTACATTCTTACACTACTTATGATAAATAATAATATTGGTTCTTGCTTAAAGCAAAATCTTAAAATGGTGTCAAAATAAAAAATCTAAGTAATAAAATTATTACTTATATGTATATATTTACGTAAAAATAAAATAAAACAAATAATTTTTTTCTTGCGTACCTTGCACAATATTCTGAGTTGAAGTTAATGGTCATAACCTGATCTGTCCTTTAGAAGAAATAATTTTATAAAAACACTATTTCCCAGCGCATTTTGTATATTCCCTAACTTATAACCCACATAAGAGAACTTATAGAAGATGGATACATGTAATAATAGAAGTTATTTATAATAAAAGAGAAAATCAATTAACATTATACAAGAAAAATGGCACTGTAATCTTTAGGTTTTAGGAATATATAATTATTAATTTTGACGGGAAGTGTTGTCAGACATATAAGTCAAATATAAAGAGAGGTAGGATTTCCTCTGATAAAACATAATTGATAAATGTAACAAAACTGCATCACAGTGTACATAAATAATCTTGCTGGATAGAACGCGATAAATACGGTGAAATATTAATTATTATAAACTAAAACAATCCTAAGAATTTGAAATATACGGAAATGCATGTATTAGGTGTAGTACACAAAACAGGTAATTTGAATATATGCTTAACTCAATTTTGTTTGTATTACGATGCTACATAAGACCATCCCACCCAGTTGGTATTCCCAAAACGAAGCGTGTTATGATAGAGCGCATTGTCAAAATGATAGGTTGTTAACGATAACCATCGCGTAATATGAATACAAAGTATAGACTTAGTTGAATAAGGATGTTTAACATACAATGCACTGGCGCATTATGACATAAATTCGTCGGTGACGCCATGCTTGGAACTGGGCGCATTGCATCTATGAAGGCTACTAGCAACCCTGTATTTGTTCAATTTTTATTGTACTGAATTAAATTGATTTGGTGGCGAAAAAAATTGATTCCCTATATATTAATTAATTTGAAGAAGTGCAGCTTAATATATTGTTCGTTTAAATTTCGTAGTAATTTGAACGAGTTTAAAACTCATAATCCTATAAAATAAGTGTGTAGCAAAATGTAAAATTATTATTACTTACTTATTATTATTTACTTGTGATGCGTTTAAAAACTTAAACTTGTAAAAATAAACTTTCAGGTTGTACAATTTAATAGGAGAGCGTGTACTGTGTAACATGTACAACTTCCTCTACACACCACATCAGCACACATACATTATATACTCTTGCGTTTTCCACTTGTTTTAACAGTCAAGTCAATAAAGTAGGAACAGTATTTATAATGTAAATACATATGCGAGGCGTTCCTCGAAAACAAGGCACCCCCAATAAATTCTATGAAAGACATATTCATGTGATGTGATGATACTTCATTTTAAAACCCCATTTGAAAATGCATAGGAGAAAAACGATCTTGTTTCCGAAAAAAAAAACACTATATAATCAGCAGAGTGATACCACTTACTACTTCATTACTATTTGAATTAAAGCACTACTAAAATTATATAAGTAGTAGAATTAGGCAAATAGACTATATTGTGCGAATGTTGTGAACTTACATTTACTTACATTTGAAGTGTTCAAGTTTGAAATTATCGCCACTAGTGTAAACAACTTAATTCTTTTTTTTACATACAATGTGTAAAAACACGAGACTCTCGAAAACCAACTCTATTAACAATAGTCTACGTTTCCTTTACAATATTTGCTTCTCAGAAGAGCCTATACTTTTCTTAAATGATTATGTTAATGGCATAGCCGCAGATACTGGAACAATGTTAATCCTCACTTGATGCTGGAAGTGCACAGTCAAATATGAAAAAAATCAATATGTGGGCTGGGATCAGTTTTATCTCAGTATGCTAGACACCAATTTATCTTAATACAGCACTGCCATCATGGAAGATTTTATTAAATGTCCAGCAGGGTCTCCAAATTGTGACCTTACTTGAATTTGTCTCCCATAGTAATTATTGTGGGTGGTTTATTTTCATTCAAACACCCACTATTTTTGAGTCAGTACGCGAAAAAAACGACTGCAATATGAGAAATGAAAATTGATCAAGCAGCTGTAGAATACAATCCTATAGTATCAAAAAAATCAGTTAGGGTTAGTATGCGTTCGACTGTGACTATCTACAAAACTTTCATGTATATCCATATTTCATACAAAAACTTGAGACGAAGGGAAGAGGGCTCTAATAACAAATAGACAATAAAGTAACGAGTACAGTATTCCTAAAGAAGAAGTACGCGGCTGATGTGGGATTTACTTTACCGCGTGTATGTGCAGCGTATCGACCTATACCTACACCAGACTTAAATTTTAAAAAAGCATTACATGTAAATACAATTCTGTAGATTTCTTGGTAAACATTTATTATAAACGTCTAGCCTTTTAAAGTTCTGATTGTATTAGGTCTTAAAGTTTAAATAGGTAAAAAGCAAAGTAAGAATAGCTGTTACAGATAGAAAATGTACAAGGTTTAAGGCTAAAAAAGTTGCACTTTGGTTGTCCCTATTTATATGATAACGTTTTTAATTCAACGTCATCCTTTAGATTTGCTAACAATGAAATTATTTTGAGTATTAAATTTATTTTAGTGTTTAGAAACACAAAACAAAATACACGCGACCTCGTTTTGCAGTTTTTCTGTTAGTTCTCTATTTCTTACAGTCACACAAACATGAGTTGGTAAAACAGCAAAGTTCAATTTGCAATTGGTGTAAAAGGATTATTATGAAGCCAGTGCTTGCAGGTATGTGAGCAATGCTCATTTTTTGTGACCAGTTGAATAGAAGATCAGTGATAATAGTGGAGTGTATAATTTTAAAAATTATTTGTTTTGGTAAATATAAAAAAGGACATGGAAGGATCTGTCTGTAAATATATTTTCTTTAGATTTGTGTAGTACCTGATGTGTGTGTTATATATGAAGTCTAGATAGTTGTTAAAATTGCAAAAAGAGCAGTTAGTTATATAGATTAAGACAAAGTCAAGGTAAATAATTACAGCATAAAATGTGAGTAAAGCGCTAAAAACCTATTTTATGAAGCTAATATGAATAGGTAAAAAATATTGGCAATGAATTGTCGAATTCATTATTTAGTTATAAAAACCTGCTTTAATAGTGAATAAAATACGAGCTGAGCACGGTTTGAATCTGATTAAACGATATATAAAAATTTTTTTCGTATTAATTAAACATTCTGTATATTTTGTCTTTGCGAGCTATTAATTAAACAGTTTGACGTCGTCTGAGGGTCAGCATGTCGTGAAAATCATCGTACTACTGGAAATTGAATCATGCGTTCTTAGAGCTTTTGGAGTTTTTAATCCCGTAACTAGCACCCGTTATTTTCTTTCTGTATATCTAAAAGGAAAAACTTTATCGTGAAAATTTTAAAAGGGATTTATTTGCACAACAAAACAATTCAAACTAAACGCACTTTACTCAGCTTTAATCTATCTAAGCACTCGTTAGTTCACATTGTATTGTTGTTAGTAACCATCAAGACTTAATATATTAAAAATTTTGTAATGCTGCAATAAACCATTGAAGATTTTTCTGGGCGTCAACCCCTAAACAAACGAATAAGAAACGTGGTGTTACGTGAACCATAGGGAAATGGGGCGGAAATGTATGGGCAAGCAAATGCATTTTATTTGTACATCGACGATTGAAAATTTAGCGAGTCTTATCAAAAGACGTGGTACAGTCGAAGGCCGTTTTTGCAGCTATGCCACTAAATTGTTAAAAAAACAATCCAAAGGGATAAATCATCGAGACCCAAATTAGGTATATTTTTGTTCTGTATAGCTATAACTAAATTTTTATTATGTAGCCACAGTTCTGCTGCACCTATTGATGATGAAATTGGCAATTCGGTGATAGATAGTTTCACACCAATATTACATTTCTTACTACAGCCAAGTGTACTGTTATCGATTACATTACCAATTTCATCGGAACCATAAAGCTACGCAACAAAGATTAGCTGCATCCACTGAACAGAAATATGTCTTCAAAAGAAGATCTTTAAGAATTCGAACAACTCTTTTCACTTTAGACAAATCAAAATTAAGTTTTGATACTGTATTAATGCGGGTTGGCAACTTCCTCCACTGTGTGATGTCTTTTAATAAGACTCGCTTCATTTTCGGTCATTAAAAGCAAACAAACAAATCAAATGCACTTACTTACACAGCCCTTTTGATTGCTATCCCAAGACTGCCAAATCTTTGGCTCATTATGCGCACCTCAATATCCGGCTCGAACGATCATGTTTTTGGGATAAAAGGCAAGAAAAATCCTTACTAGTTTATTGCAGTATTAAAATAGTTTTAATACATTGACAGTCTTGATGATTATTAAATAATCAATGTGAAGTAAAGTTGCCAACCAATTTAAAATATACAACTATTTAAGGCAGTCCAACAAAGAAGTAATAGAATCAGTGCTAGAAGATGCTAAATTTGAATCTGGAAGAATTTAGCACCTTGACGATGTGAGCTAGTTGTGTTCTTATCTTAATATTAATGCCATCAACGCGGTCTGGATACATATTCGATCCTTTAATCAACACTGCTTTTCTACAACATCATGTGAATAAAACCATGTTTCATAGAGGTAAACTATATTCCGCTCTTCATCACGATCCTTTTTTATCTGCGTAATTGTGTTCACTTCCCAGCTTCTTAAACACGGTGAGTCCATAATGGCCATTCTTGTCAAGTGCTTCAAAATTAAAGCCAATGCTACGTAACTACAGCCTAAATTCAACATGGTGTCCTTGTTATAGAGCAATTGAATATAGACTAAAATGGTGAAAACCTCACTTTCATATGTTGTTTTAATCTAAAGATATTAAAGATTGAACAGCAAAACTTAGTGATTTTATACAGTATAACTTTTGAAAATTAAAATTAACTTGGAACAATAAATTTAACCAACAGATCAAAATATTATTATTATACTAATACCAAAAGCACCAAAGTTGCTATGAATATATAAAAATAGCGGAACAGTTATACGCAAGACAAAAGCCATTTGCACTGAAATTCGGCAATAATAAACTCAACTAATTCTATCTTTAATTATTAATACTCAAGTGAAGAGTAGCTAAAAATGCAAAGTACCGCAACAAACATAATAAAAATAAACTATACTAAATTAACTGAACAAATTATTATTATTAATAAAACCAAAGTGCAGACTAGCTAACATTATAGAGCATTGGAGCAACCACAAAACAAAAGTAAATTATCTTAAATATGAAATAACAATTTTAATGGACATAACTACCGGTTATATCAATTGGAGTGTGGAGTACAGATCCCAGAAGAAAAAAAAATTCGTAACTGTTTCGCTATTTTTTAGCATTTTAGTATTAATGTAATAATAATATGTTGATCTGTTGGTTAAATTTACTGTTCCAAGTCAACTTTAATTTTCAAAAGTTATGCTGTATAAAATCACTAAGTTTTGCTATTCAATCTTTAATATTTTTAGATTAAAACAACACATGAAGGTGCGGTTTTTACCATTTTAGTCTATATTCAATTGTTCTTTTAATGAAGTAAATAAAAGCCTTATATCGTTGCTTTTAAAAATTTCGAGAAAAATTGATATTTAGGTAGTAACTTCAGAAACCGCCCTCTTGTGGTCAACACACAAACTATGTTCTGACACTTAAAATTGCTTTTTATAAAGACACATAAGCTCTTGAAAATGACACCTCGTTGGTTAAAATCGGTCAAGCCAAACCTGAAATATTAGCGATTTTCTATATTAAGACTCACCCGCCCCCCACTCCTTTATTTGATATTTAACAAAAAATATTATGAATAAAAATGGTAGATTTTAGTCCAAACAATCTTAATATGTTTAATATCGCAAACATTTATTATGCTAAAAATGATAAAAACATTAATTTTGTAATTTCGGTGTGCCACAGCGCCCTCTAGCGGTCACTTTACAAACACGAAAATATTTTCCAGCAATTTCTCTTGGCCACTTTAGTTAAGAAATTTTTTACCTCAATGCTCTAGGGCTACTGGTTTATGACCGACCACCTCTCTTATTTGCTTACCCTGTACTTATACTGGTATAAAAAGCCAACAAGTGTGGTATGGTATTTTTTGCCCACATACAATGATAATTTTCAATACAGGGTTATGGTAGGGAACGGGCCTGTATTGAACCTGTTGTGAGGCGATTGATTTTTACAAAAGGTGATCCCCTATATAACCTAATTATATATGAACTGCAAGACTATACATATGTTCGGACAACAAGTGCATAAAAAGTTACGGGCATTATACTGAACAATTTTTAATTATTTGTCTTTCGCTATTGTAAGTAATACAAGCGAATATCAAACAGATATTCGCCACCTATTTAAAAAAATCGTTTGTAATGATCTATCTATACCTATCATTAAAATCTCCGGCGACCCCGGATTTCGTTCGTGCGCTTCGCTTTTTCTGAATCTCGATATGGTTACCCAATCGCCAATAATGCAAAGGTTTCTTGAACTGGAACTAGAGGAACTCCTCTTCTGTGTCGGCACTCCCGGATGCATCCTCGTTCCTCGTTACCGGCTGTCCTGACGTCACGGCTCTCACCATAGACCTGGGGAATGCCTACTTCGAAAGTCGGTCAGTGTGTTGCATGTCGTACCAGCCGTCAGCGAAGTCCGAGGTGCAATAGGGGAATAACGCGCTGTCAGACGCGCGCGCGATGTGCTATAACTGATTGTGATATAAAAAAGGAGTGATCATATACACGTCTTTGCGACACGCGAAAAAACTGCGGAAACCATAAATTCTAAGTGTTAGTGTAGTTAAGAGTTTGGATTTCTACATTCCATTATAAGGGAATCTGAAGATATATGTGATACTAGTAAGTAGGTAGTTCTATTTTGGCGTTACGACTCTGGGACTTCATTTCCCAAGGAAAGAAATAGCTTTGAAATCAGTAGATTCATACCTAACTTATTTTTAGGACAAACTCTGAAGCAGACTATGCATCTTCATATATTGATGTCTCAAATTTAAAACCCGTGCCTTTCGGCTTTTGTTTCAAGGGACTAAACCAAATCGAAAATTCAGAGTAGTAAATTTTCCATCTGTTGTCCTTTGTTATTAATGATGAAAATGTAAATAATAAGTTTTTTCACATTTACTAGAATTTGACATAAAAAAGTGACAGAAATGACGAATTATCTTCCTAGGACATAATATTCCCGATGGAGATTTTATTACCAAACAAAAATTTTTAAATATTAATAATACATTTATTCATAAAATTGAATGTTACGATTTGCAAGAAGTTAATGTACTGGAATTTGGCCAGGTCCGAATTCAGAACTATATTTTTTTTGGGCGGGGGATCAACGGGAACATAACAACAATAAAATACAAATGCAAAACGATTCCTATAAAAAAATAAACTGTAACGCGGGTGTGGGAGGGGGTTGAAGGTCTCTCCCTTGGAATTGTATTTTTTAATAAGGATATTTAAGAATGAGTCCTAAAACTGGTAGTCATGTTAGGCCTATACCCAAAAGAATGGGGGTCATAATAGCGGTCTACTCACAGAAAACTTTTCAAATAAGCATGCTTAAAAATGCATTTTTAAGCTTGTTAGCGTGTTTTTATTTCAGTGTAGAAACGTCTGATACTGCAGATACTAATTATGACTCTAACTAATAATTTTAAAGACATAATGTTAGGCTTGTTCCCCAGCCTTCCCCAACAAATTTTTTGAAGTAAGGATACTTTCAGACTTGTTGGTGTCTTTTTTAATGAAAAAAGATTGCAAAACAAGATAAAATCTTAAAATTAGTAGTCAGAAGTTATGCCTGCTCTCCAGGAGGAAAGGGCGTCAAGTTTTTTTGTAACAAGAATACTAAAAATGTATTTTGAGTCCTGTTAGTTTTTCTTTTCTTTTTTCTTTTTTTAATGGGAAAGGTGAGCCAAGCATTAAAATTTTAAAGTTGGCAATCATAAATAAAAAACCGCTGCAAATAGAATCAATAATTGAACATCCAATTGTCAAATTGACATTTACGTTTTTATTTCTTATACTATACCATTAGTAATCAGATTTTGAGACAATCGATCGATCGTGATATTAACAAAAACACATAAATTTTTAAAATCGTTTTTTTTCCTAATAACTCGAAGATTATTAACTTTACAAAAAAAATATTACAAGAATGCTTTCCGATCAGAAAACATTAAAATTTAAAAAAATCGTACGAACAGGGTCCAGAAATTCGTTTTTTGGAAATATTTCGAAAATGTCAAAATTTTGGCTATCCTATCTGATGGTATTTTCATATTTTGAATATATTATTTGGAGATATTTAGGAAAAACAGTTTTCTTTAAGTGGCTAATATCGTTGTCTGAATAATATATTATTCAGACAACGCTAATATCTTCTAAACATTTTGCTGCATGCAAAATTTATAAGAACGAATAATACTCGCAGTTATACTACTAATCACATACTAAAACGAAAAAAATAAAAAAATAAAAATTTGAGATTTATACGTTTGCCGAATTTCAAGTTCATATATTAAGTCTTTCGAAAGTTATCGTGTCCACAAACAAAACAACTCAAATTTTGTTTTTTTTTTACGTTTTCGGTCATTTTAAAACAAATGAGCAAATAAAAAAATTGTTAAATTTTTTTTCGCGATACAATATTTCCTATCCGTTGGATGTGGAAGTAATTAGGTCTGCATACTATAGTAACGTTTTCGTGTTTTGTTCTTTTTTAATCTAAAACTATATGGTAAGAAAAAGAATAAACACAAACTGAGTACTTATATGAAGTAAATAAATTAAATCAACTTTGAAAATGTAATCAAATCTGCATGTAATTTACAAAATTTGCAAACATACAATTGTCAATGTGGTTTACAGTTCGAATACACTTAAACTACATGTATTATTATTAAATAATGTTAAAAGAGAGAAATYTCGTTATTTCCTCGATCCATTGTAATGCGTTGTTCTCTCTCTTGATGTTTAATCTACTATTATGCGGCCTTTACATTTAATTATATAGTATAATTCATTAGATAGCCATGTTAAAATTATTTGAATCGTTTTGTCATAGTGACGAGTATTATAAATTCTCAGCTTGTAATAACAACGTTACTTCTGCGGCTACGGAACATACAGAAAGATTACCAAATCGGTGGCATCCTAATGAAAAAAAAAACATAAAACGAGTGGGACAAAGATTTTACTCAAAATCGGTCATTTAAATCCACGAAACAATCAGGTATGACGTCAACCTGTACTAAGCTTCGATCAAGAAGGGCAAATGCTTGAATTTGCCGAGATGCAACCAACTACAAATATTGGAATTGTATCGTCTCAAACTCTTTACCAAAAAGATACAATTCACTAACTATTAAAGAAAAATGGACTGCATTTACTTAGGCCACAAAAAGTTTTAAGTTTTACTTGACGGCATAGAGAGCTTCGAGTCAAAATTTGCAAATGGTTGTTGCATAGCGTAAACAATAATCTACATTTTATTAAGAAGATTCTCTGGAGTGATGAATCCACATTTACGGAGACAGGTGGTATAACCTGCACGAATAGAGGAATGAAACCCACCACTTAGTACGCAACAGATCTCATCAAAGGTGATGGTCAATAAACATTTGGGCTGGGTTATTTAATACTAATGTAATTGCTCCATTCATTCTACCTAACCGACTTTTTTCAGCTTTTTATCTTTAATTCTTTAATGACAAAATACCAACGTCATCGCTCGATGAAGTTCCCTTAGCAGTTAGGTTAAATTGTTGGTTCCAACTTGATGGTGCACCGACACAATACAGAATACAAGTGAGAAAATTCTTAAATGATGTGTTCCCTGAGAGGTGCTTTGGAAGATGTGTCTTCCTAGATCACCGGATATGAACCCATTAGATTTTTTCTCGGGACACTGAAGATATCGCAGCTCGTCTTCAGGCTTCTGTGGCGTTAATAGACGAAAATATACTTCAGAACGTTTGTGCTTCAATGCTAAATCGCGCGAATGTTTCATTTTGTGACAACAGATGATGAAGATATCTTGCTTCATAATATTACTATTTTTGGATAAGATTAATATGTTAAATTTTAGTTTCTTATCAATAACTCAATGACGAAGGACAGTCGGAAAGTCTTCTATTTTTATTTTCGAAAACCCCAAAAGCATGGGCGTCAATTTTGAGACACCGTTAGGAATACATTTGTAAGAAACGAAAGTTGCTATTTGTACACTTCCAATTCCCATTTGTCCTTAATTTTCGCGCGTTAATTAAAATTTTGTACGCAAAACATAATAAAAAAAACTCTGATGTATATAATCAAAAATGCCTTATCAAAGGCATTTTGAGGGTTCTGTTGCAGATAAACTAGGTTAAATTACCTCCAGCATTTTGGAAACGTAAAGTTCCGATTCTTAAGTCTTGCAATGGTCGGTTAATACTACGAGGTACAAATAGGTATAATATTTAAAGAATGTTGGCATAGATAAATGGATATCAATGGGTTGTCTAGACCATAATCTGTGACCATTTTCTTCTGCTTATTCAAAATTATTATTATTATTATTCATACTGATTATAAGACGTGTTTAATTATTAACAAAACAGGTAATAAATAACTTTGATATTAAGAATTCAACTAAACCTTCAGCTTTTAATGTACAGACTACTGGTAAATACTAGTGTTACAAAGAAAAAATACCGGATAGGTTGTAAGTTTTTCAGGTTGATCTGATGTAGCACAGAAAAATCACAAACGATATACGGAGTGTTAACAGTGCGTAGATGACAATTTTAAACGCAATAGGCGGCTATGGTGGTTGGGCACATTTTAAAATGATAGTCAACTACACAGACGTTATAGAAATTACCCATATAAAGTAAAATTTTTTTTTAAATAACTCACTCTGTATATTTTTTGCATTCTTTATCTCCTTGCTTGGGTAGCATGCCTTTAATCGCCTATTTTCAAATTAATGACAAATAATTGTTAAAAAAGGTTCGGGTTTTTGGGGACAATGTGGTCTACTTAATTGTAATTTTCATTTTCCTGTTATGGCGTTGTAATTCCACAGTTCTTTAGTAGATATCACCTTACCATAAGTATCGTTTTCTTCAATACAGCTCATATCGTACAGGCGATATCAATATGCACGGCATTTCTCGCAAACATTTTAAAAGCCGTGTCGTAATTTTGGTAGTATACTTCCAGAACTTTCAATAATCCTTACTTGCTTACTCGCAATATTTTAATAGTAGGAAAACGTTATACCATACACTTGGAGTTATCCATCCTATAAGGGTTAAAGACCAAAGAAATAAATCAGATCTAGTTTATAAGGCACTGATGTTTTTCTTATATACAAGTCTAATTTCGTAACAATTTTTTCGTTATAACACATTCGCATCCTTTTTTTTACGTATCGAAAAGCACACACGTAAATGTGAGCATCTTAAAATTTTGTAGATATATTCCAGCAACATGTAACAAAAAAGAAACATTGAACTTAATTTTAATGGAGGAAGTGATAAAACAAAAAGCTTATTAGTAATAAAACAAATAATAACAACATACCTTCTTGAATGCATTATTGCATTTTTTGCAGGAAAAATTATATATCTTCGAAAGATTCATGTAGCTCCTACTGTTTTAAGGTGGTAGATGGTGCAAAATGATGTTTAAACAGCAGTTCTCTCGTACTTGCTAAAAGGTCATTAAAAAGAACTTTTAATCTTGCTCGTCTAAATAAATTTTAAAATTAAACGAATCAATTAAATGCTTGTTTATAATGCCTGGTTTTTGTTGTTTTTTCCGTGAATTTTTCGGGAAATAATCAATTTTTTTTCTAGTTTTGTTTAACAAAGTAAATATAAACTACTTGCCATACTTTTTAGTCCTAGGTGTTACTAAAATGTGTAACTATATGTCGATAATGGTACATGGAGTACCAAGTATGACTGAAAGTAGCTTTGAAAATGCCCCATTATTATATCGACCTAAACGAATATTTCAAATTCCATTTCATTATATATTTTCAATCATATATATGAACTATACTGTCATAGCAGACAGGCACAAACAAGGATCTGAAAATGCTTGCACAATGCTGGCAAACGCACTTACTTCGGAAAAAGACTAGGCTGATAACATAGATGTGGTAATAAATTTGGGGGATCAATATACAGCACTACCCTAACACTTCTTTTAAATTCCATAGCTTTAAATTGTGTACATTAATGCAACATTGAGTGCCTAATAATGAAGTGCTGATTGCAAAATATAATTCCTTAAATTAATAAATATTGAGGTTTAACAATACACCCCATTTTATGACATTCGACAATGCGTAGGTATAATGGTTATGTCGAGTCAAGTGATGCGTTGTAGCTCTTTGTGCTTGCTTATCACTTTGACTACAAATTCATATGTCCTTTTATCTTTCATCTTTAATCGAAGGATTGCATTCCTATAGTCGTCAACTACTTGTAGATTTCACAAAGTTTCTGTTTTTGAAAGCAGACTGCAACCGTACTTGTCTAGCGTGGGATTTGGCTACCTTCAATTTTTGTATTGAAAAAATATAAACAAATATACTCTTTAACGAGATCGTATATGTTAATTAAAAAAAATTTTGATAGTTATGTACACAGGCAATAGATACAGATGTAAAGCAATATTTGATTATTGCTCAGGAGTATGAGTACAGACGCGTCTATGTAAATTGTTTAACCCTCATTTCCAAGCTACTGGCATATTTATGTTGATTGTAACAATTTCCATATTTGTGAAAGCTTCCAGTTATTACAATATTCCTTACACATAAATGCGGAAGGACCGCGCTCTGCATTTATAACAAGAAAATGCATCCTCTGCTCAAACATCTTAGCATTACTCAAGTAGCTGTATGCAAGACTTCCACATTGTTCGATGTGAAAGCGCTTCAACATGTGTAGGTACATCCAGCAAACTTGCCTAACTTAATTAAAACGGCAATTTTATAATAAACAGTGCATGGAATTCATAATTTGCAATTAGAGCACAAGAAAGTTTGTCATCTAGTACAGTTTAAGTATATGAGTTAAATACAGTATGGTTTAAATTTTCTGGAAATTTATTTCGCGTTTAGATTTATGAATCAACTTTCTTTGAATTTACAGTGTCGGAGCTTGATTACATTGACCTCTAACGCGCTTAGCTAGTGTGCGGCCACTTATTTTTGATTACTTTTTAATGAATAAACAAATGTGAACTAGTTATAATAACGTGCATGCTTACACAACGTGATAACTGTTGAGGTTATTACAGTCGTAACATTTTTTAATTTATACCTACATAGCCTACCTTTAACTTAATAACAATAATAAAATTTAAAAATCTGGATCTAAGAGGTACATACATATGTATACCTATAGAGTAATTGAGTGCATTTCAGATATATGTGTTTGATAGTTCATCAAAATTTAAATTGGTTTAATTAAAATATCGGTTCATAAAAGTAATTAATGAGAAACATATTTTTATAAGAATTTTTTGTTGAATTTAGTTAGAAGCACACTAAAAATAATATAATTGTTTTCGTACCAGTAAGGTGTATTCCTAAAAATACCAACTAGCAGATTTTTATAGATATAGCATCGAAAAATGCCTTTACCTTTATTTCAAGTGTTTATTTAAGTGCACGATCAGTTCATCTTTACAGCTTTTGTTGTAATTCATTTCCGCTATATATGAAGTACACAGGCAATAAAAATGATTCAAGTCGCAAAAAAACAAAAACTGGTAAGTATGTAAAAAATAAAACCAAAAAAAACACATGTCATAGCGCAAGACTTATTTTTGCATAAGGCAAGAAAAAGAAATGAGGAAGATATCTCGAAATAAATAAAAAATCATATTATAGAAATGTGTACCTGCAAAATAAAAAAGGGGTAGTGTTTTATGTTCTATGAGAAATAAATAACTATAGAAACAAGAATAAATGTATTGTAGTATTTCTCTTCCTGAATTTGTAGTAATATTAAATCCTTCTAGTTCCTTTTTTTGTTATATTTAGACACTCCATTCAAGTATCAATCTGTCAACGAAGAAATATGACAACTGAACGAATGGCAAAATTAGCAGCTAGATATCTTACTGCAATAAAGATTTTAATAATCTTAACTCTTTCTTTCTTCATTTTTTCTTAAATATACATTTCTTTACTATGTTTTTTACTTTATTAAATACTGCGAATAAAATCCTGGTAACTGTATCTTTGATACACCTGTAAGTATGACGTGGACACGTTCATGCAGGCCTGTAGCCAAATTTTAATTTCATAGTGGACAACCGAAATTTTATGATGGGCAAACTTATTTTTTGATCTAACAATGAACAAGAAAATTGATAATTAAGAACTATGAGCATTTAAAATTTAAAATGAATACGATAAAGATTAATCCTTGAAAGTAATTTTATATCACCCGCCTCTTTTTTGCTGGGCAATCAGCAATGAAGGTATCTGTACCTACAGACCGTACTCGTAAGTTGTAGTTCATAAAGCCACCGCTAGATAACTGATACCGTTTTTTTTTTAACAAAATTACCTCCGAAGTGAGGTGTAAGGCATGTTCGCGTGTTGTCCCGGTACGCTATATTAGCCCTAATAATTAATAATATTTTAGGAAGTCTAAACCTCCATCTTTAATCTCATATTACTTCCTAGATAATTAAAAATTGAAAACTGATCCATCTTCTCGAAGTGGAGTAATTAATTAATTCTTCAAAAGAAAATATTCTTAATGTGAACTTCCACTTTATTTTTCAGTTGTAAAGCGCTTTCGGCTACATGCTAGCCATCGTCAGTACAAACGTTAAAAGAAAACTAACAGTTTGACAAAGTCAAAAATCAGAAACAAGCAAACTTGACTACAAACTGAAATGCAACCCACATGCCAGTAACTCAAACGAAACATTAATTTAGATCAAACAAAGAATTTAGAATAGGACAATTGAAATTACAAAAATCATTTAGAATAGTAAAATTTTGTTCGTTAATAATTTTATAAATCTCTAAAATTTCCAAATAATTTAATTTAGATGATTTAGTACACAAATGTAATGAATTTAGATTGTCTAGCGTGGCAGTGTGTTTATTTACTAATAAATGGTTAGCTAACGAAGAATTTGTTGTAACAATATCTGTATTTTTATACTTTTCAAATTGTTTCAAATGTTCTTTACCTCTAGTTAAAAAGGATCTTCCGGTTTGTCCAATATAAACTGAATTGCAATCATTACATGAAAAACTATAAACGCCTGAATTATTTAAAACTGAAATTTGGTCTTTATTACGGACAAAACGGGAAAACACACTGCCTACGGTAGAAAAAGCAATATTTATTCCATTAGAAGAAAATAATTTAGATAGGCTAACTGAGACTTGACCAGCAAACTTAAGAGGAAACCAAACCTTAACTTTTTCATCCAAATAAGTGGTACAGAAAGAAAATTTAAATTTTGTCAAATACTTAAAATAAAGTTTTTCTATTAAATAATTAGGAAAATTGTTATTGAAAGCAATTTGTAGTATTACACCCAATTCTTTTTCGAAAGCATTTAATGACAGAGGTAATTTAAAAAGTCGATTAAAAAGTGAATGAAAAACAGCCATTTTGTGTGCATAAGGGTGTAAAGAAAAATAAGAAATAACATTGTCTGTACAAGTAGATTTTCTAAAAATTTCAAAAGAAAGGTAAGAAGAAAATTCATTACGTGAAATTAATAAATCTAAAAAGGAAATTTGATTATTAATTTCTGTTTCATAGCTGAATTTTATAGAAGTGTGTAAAGAATTTATAAAAGTAAGAAAGTTATTTAGATCAAAAGAATTACCTGTAAAAAGACACAAAACATCATCTACATAACGGTACCAGAATTTAATGTGAGGAGAGAAGCAAATGTTTTTGAAAATATCTTTTTCTAAATTATTCATAAAAAGTTCAGCTAAAAAAGGACTAAGGGAAGAACCCATAGCTAAACCCAATTTTTGTATAAAATTTTTATTATTGAAACAGAAAAAATTTTGATTTAACACAAACTCCGTTAACGAAAGCAAATTATTTTTATGTAATAAAGATAAATTACAATTTTGATTAAGAAGGTTACTTAAAACTTTTAAACAGTCTTTTGGAGGAATAGAAGGAAATAAATTGTTTACATCAAAAGAAACAAGGAAGCAATCTTTAGGAATTTTGATATTTTTAAGTTTGTTGGTCAGATCCAGTGTATTTTTAACAGCAAATGAATTTTCGAAGTTTAAAACTTCACGAAGAATCAAATTTAACCATTTTGCCAATTTGTAACATGGGGAATTTACGTAACAAACAACTGGTCTGATAGGACAACCATCTTTGTGTATTTTTGGAAGTCCATAAAGTCTTGGTGTTAAAGGGTTCATACATAAAAGGTGTGATTTATTACAATTAAAAAATTTTAAAGTTGGTTCTACTTTGTCTAAAAGTTCTTTTAATTTGTTGTTAAATTTAATTGTATTGTCATTTTCAACCATTTCAAAATCTCCATTTTCTAAAAAATTTGAAACTTTATTCAAATAATCTTCTTTGTCTAAAATAACTGTACAATTTCCTTTGTCCGCTTTTGAAAAAATTAAATTTTCGTTAACTCTAATGAAGTCAATGCTCTTAAATACATTGTTGGTATTAAAAGGAAGATGTTTTTTGTTAATTTGTGAAGAAATGTTATTGATTGATTTTTGTAATAATGAATTAATACGTGGAATCAATGGTCTTTTAATTTCAGGGCTTAAGTTATCCAAAATTGTCTCACAGTCAACTGCTAGTAGATGTATATCTTTGATATCTGTTTTTCTGGAAGGAATAAATTTTAATCCTTGTTGAAGGAATTGAAGTTGCTTTTCAGAAAAACTAGCTTTTGACAAATTTAGAACTCTACGATGAAAATTAAAAGGTTGAAAGTTTTCAAAAGGTTTGTCTGAACTAGGATGAATTTTAAATATAGGTCTTTGAATGTAATTTTGAAATTCTTTATGAACTCTATCCTTACACAAATTTGGTACTATCAGACCAACTCTATCAATAAAAGAATTTGGTATTAAATTATTTGTCTTCAAATGATTATGCTTTTGGCGAAAATGTAGGTTGCGTAACTTACCTTTCAGTTTGAAGTGAAGATTGCTTGCTCTGTTGGATAAAATGTCTCTTAACTTACTGTCTAAACAAGCAAACTCAATGTAATTCAGTAATGAAGATAGCCTAAAGAACATATATTTTAAGTAGACGTTTACTAAGTTCAGCTTCTTATAATGCGTCTTCACTTCAGTCTTTAACCAAGTGCTTTGGGCTGTTCTTAAAGCTACCTGGGCTGCTACACTGTTCGAAGAGATTTTGACAGTAGCAAACACTGGTACTAGGTCCTGTTTAATGCATGATTGAATAAACCATATCTTAAGAAGGAGTTTCTTGCGTTCCCATAAGTATTTTAGATATTTCTTGATCAGTACAGCTTCACTAGCTTCATTAAAAATTGAAAACTGATCCATATTCCTCCAAAAGACTGTTTAAAAGTTTTAAGTAACCTTCTTAATCAAAATTGTAATTTATCTTTATTACATAAAAATAATTTGCTTTCGTTAACGGAGTTTGTGTTAAATCAAAATTTTTTCTGTTTCAATAATAAAAATTTTATACAAAAATTGGGTTTAGCTATGGGTTCTTCCCTTAGTCCTTTTTTAGCTGAACTTTTTATGAATAATTTAGAAAAAGATATTTTCAAAAACATTTGCTTCTCTCCTCACATTAAATTCTGGTACCGTTATGTAGATGATGTTTTGTGTCTTTTTACAGGTAATTCTTTTGATCTAAATAACTTTCTTACTTTTATAAATTCTTTACACACTTCTATAAAATTCAGCTATGAAACAGAAATTAATAATCAAATTTCCTTTTTAGATTTATTAATTTCACGTAATGAATTTTCTTCTTACCTTTCTTTTGAAATTTTTAGAAGATCTACTTGTACAGACAATGTTATTTCTTATTTTTCTTTACACCCTTATGCACACAAAATGGCTGTTTTTCATTCACTTTTTAATCGACTTTTTAAATTACCTCTGTCATTAAATGCTTTCGAAAAAGAATTGGGTGTAATACTACAAATTGCTTTCAATAACAATTTTCCTAATTATTTAATAGAAAAACTTTATTTTAAGTATTTGACAAAATTTAAATTTTCTTTCTGTACCACTTATTTGGATGAAAAAGTTAAGGTTTGGTTTCCTCTTAAGTTTGCTGGTCAAGTCTCAGTTAGCCTATCTAAATTATTTTCTTCTAATGGAATAAATATTGCTTTTTCTACCGTAGGCAGTGTGTTTTCCCGTTTTGTCCGTAATAAAGACCAAATTTCAGTTTTAAATAATTCAGGCGTTTATAGTTTTTCATGTAATGATTGCAATTCAGTTTATATTGGACAAACCGGAAGATCCTTTTTAACTAGAGGTAAAGAACATTTGAAACAATTTGAAAAGTATAAAAATACAGATATTGTTACAACAAATTCTTCGTTAGCTAACCATTTATTAGTAAATAAACACACTGCCACGCTAGACAATCTAAATTCATTACATTTGTGTACTAAATCATCTAAATTAAATTATTTGGAAATTTTAGAGATTTATAAAATTATTAACGAACAAAATTTTACTATTCTAAATGATTTTTGTAATTTCAATTGTCCTATTCTAAATTCTTTGTTTGATCTAAATTAATGTTTCGTTTGAGTTACTGGCATGTGGGTTGCATTTCAGTTTGTAGTCAAGTTTGCTTGTTTCTGATTTTTGACTTTGTCAAACTGTTAGTTTTCTTTTAACGTTTGTACTGACGATGGCTAGCATGTAGCCGAAAGCGCTTTACAACTGAAAAATAAAGTGGAAGTTCACATTAAGAATATTTTCTTTTGAAGAATTTCCTAGATAATTGTTTAACTTATTTTTAATGTCTTGGTAACAGATCCTAAACAAATTCGAATAATTACAAGAATGTAAAACTATTGATAGAAATGGAGCTTAACGATAAATACAAAAAATGTGTGCAAATATACGAAATTGCAATGAAGATGAACGAATCATGAAACTTTATGGAACGATAAATAAACCAAGAGCTTTTATTTGCCAATATTCTTCGTTAAATTTAAGACATTTGATTGTTGTGTTGAAATTTGTATGAAGCGCGAATTACAGGCATAGACCACATAATTTACATCTTTTTGCGAGTAAATTACCATGTATATTAACAAAAGAGCGGGACAGTTGGCTACCCTAACTGCATTAGATATCTTTCGAAATTCCTTTATCACGAAATTTTGCCTTAAGAACRTTAATACTTAATAATAAACGTCTTTATTGTGTATCTTGATCACAAAAAATCGCGGTGTGAATTGAACGGAACCGAGACTCGCTATAACTATCGGCATCCACTGAAAGGTAAACTTTGACTCATCCTTAGAATTTCAAGGTTATGCGAGAATGGACAGGCCTAGGAAACACTCCTTTGACTTCTGAACACGAACCGATTTAATGGCAAAGTTAACAGAAGTGTGATGTAACGCTTGTGTTGAGTAATAAAAACAAATATTTATAAGCAATGCTATATCATACCGACAAGGTTTTGAAATATATCGGCATAAAAGAACTTGATGAAAACAATATTCATATGTAAAAATATAATATTCTTAAATACGCAGTCATCTGGAACACGAATATATATCCGCGACAACCTAATTTAAGTTTATCGACACCTCGGACAAATGAGCTGGAAATTGAAGCTTTTATTTTGCCGTCTTCCGGAGATTGGATAACAGTATATTTGAATTGTGCAACTAGACACAATAGAAACGTTACCAATTATTAAACTGTCTTAGAGGACTCGAGGATAGCTGATACCGTTAAAGCTTTGTAGCAGCGCAAAATTTTGTTTAAATCAATGAAGAGTTCAAATCAGGCATTGAACCCCACTACACAGTTCTTTCTTCTAGAATTAAATTCTATCAAATTAAAATATTCTCTAACAAAAGAGAACAATTTGTCCATAAGGTGATTTGAGGACGCTTTCATAATTGCTTTATTATCATCTCTATGATTTTTTTTTGAAGAACCGATGTGTATTCAGTACAAGATCATGACTGGCATAAACATTATGTTCACAGTCAGCGACTAATTTCTAGAACCTGTTCAAAATTCAAATACTGTACATGTGATATCAACAAAGAATGACCCACACGTGATATTATTTTGTAATTACAGCTGGTAATGAAAAGTCTTTGTAAGAGTTGGTCATCTGCTTGAAAGTTTCATTGCGATTGTCTACGAGCTTTCTCTTGATTATCGCGTAATCAAACAAGGCATGCTTGGACCTGTCTTAGTTTAACGGCGCGGCGCAGCATCGTTAAAGCTAAAACGATTAGAAACTGTGAAAGTTGACAGGTTTAAAGTAGCATGTCCATTTTAGAACAAGATATCGTTTGTTACTAAAATAAACGAGTTTGAAAGCTACCTACCTGCTTGTATAAGGCCAAAAAGTAAACACCGTTATGCTGCAACATGATAACTGCAGCAGAAGCTTTGTGATATAAATTTAGATAAAAATAAATTTGTATTGGGGGACTATCTTGACGTCAAAGATACCTTTCAAACAATCATTAGGACCTAAGAGTTTGTATACCTAAAATTACCAGAAAAAAAAATAGAAAATTATGCCAGTGGTGTATGCTTGTCAACGGACGTTTCAATGAAAGCCCACTCCCCTCTTTGCGCTGTAGATCTGCCACTGTGTAAGGGGTAAACAATAGATTGACAAGTGGAAAATATTATATTCTGCACATGTATAGGTTCAGGTTTATATTAAAGCTGAAGAAATTTGCAAATTGCTAGGGTAGCTGTCATACTCACATATGAAAAGTATGCGCGATGAATATCTCTTATGCTTTTGATGCGCTGATGTTTTAATGCTATATTAATAGAAACTCAAATCTTTCAATTAATCAGTTAGCGATTTATGAGGTTGTCTTTGATATAGGGAATGACTTACTGCAATCACTATAATCTGCATTTTCTGTCTTTTTCGTATGCAGTTCAACTGACACCCAAAAATATATATATATATATACACTAGGGGAAGTAACGGTCGGTTACTACGTTGAGGCCTAAACTAACTAGGGGTATGTCGACCTAAGGTTGGAACATAAAGAGTACTCTTTTTTCCTTGCTAAGCTTTCGACTTTATTTCCAAGTCTTCATCAGAGCGTCTACAATAAATACATTTTCAATTTGGAAACAAACAATTTAAACTTTACTTACAGAAATTTGAGGTTATGTGTACACGATCTTATTAAACATAATTGTATTTAACAGTAATATTTGTGTGGCTCTCTCTCCCGAACAGAAGTTGTGTCAAAAATTAATTTTAAAAGACTAAGAACATTTATCTAAAGTTTGATGATCACAGATATCGTGATGAAGACTTGGAAATAAAGTCGAAAGCTTAGCAAGGAAAAAAGAGTACTCTTTGTGTTCCAACCTTAGGTCGACATACCCCTAGTTAGTTTAGGCTATATATATATATATATATATATATATATATATATATATATATATATATATATATAACTACTTTCGAAAGATTTTGTCACTACAGACTATGATGATTTATAAGTTTAGATCTTCCTTTCATATTTGTAAGAACGATGAGCAGCTAAAAATTTTAGTATGCAATATTTACTAAAAATCGTATGCTATGAAAGTGAAGATTAAACTATATTAAACAAAAGAAGAAAAAGAGGGCATCGAACGTAATAAGCCAGAATGGTACCAACTGGCACCAATCAGGAGTAATCATGTATGCATGTTTCCTCGCATGTATCTAAGATATCTAGTCCTAAATGGTAGAAATAAAGATTTACCTGTGCCACTGCAGTGATTTGAATTCTGTTTTTACTAGTGAGGACTAATTTTTTAACTCCAACTTTTACAATGCACATAAAACCATGATGCATCACTGATTTTAAAATGGCACAATACCGAGCGAAATCTACTGTGGTTGACAGATCTTGTTAGATACTAATGGTGACCGTTCGTTACAGTAATAGGTTCAGTATATTCAGTTCAATCTGCATTTGCATGCTTTACTTGCCCGGCTTCATCAACAGAAACTGGTACCAGCACTGCATAAAGCACTACCACAAATCAATACTAGAGAATTTGCTTTGCATTTACATATTAATCATATAACTGTATTTGCCATCTTAAATGAACAAATTTTTGTATTCTTACCCAAATAACCATTCCAATCACTGTTCCGCAAGATTTTCCGAAATGAGAAAAAGTGTTGCGAATCAAACAAGCCTCGGGGTGGCCTTTGCTGCCCCTTTACTGAGTGTTTTCGCGATAACAGAAAACGTCTACTTAATGGGAAGTTGCATGAAATTTAAATCATGGTAAATAGTTGTTAGCCCGAAAGAGAATATATGGGGAAATGAGGATATAATGTCAGAGGATAAAATTAAATCTGTCTTCAACTAAGCTCACAATATTAATTAGAAATCTGAATTAAAACCACGCCCCTAAAAGGGACTCTGACGTCACACGCCTGACGTCCTGACGTACTTTACTGCGTATGCGTTGGTTCCTTTATGCGCGAGGATCATTTATCAGAAAATCTTATCACATTAAACTTCTAGGTAACTATGTATTTCTATTGCGCGATTCGTCCGGCAGGTGACGTCGGAGACCGTCTTAAATGTAAATTTCTAATTCATATTTTGAGCTTACTTGAGGACTGTTTTAATTTTTTTTGTGACACCTGATTCTCTTTCGGGCTAGCATGTCTCTGAAAATTGCGAAACTTCTCTATTGCATTTTTTATTTATCTTCCTTGGTATTTCACAAAATAAAAATTACTTTTTTGACACCTTCCTTATGGGTAGGTACTTATATTCCACAGCGAATGTTCAAATGAGGCTTTTTTATAAAAAGCTCACCTTATTTTTCCTAATAATAACACCCCTTAAATTTTTTTTGAACTCATTTATTTACACCCTCTATATTTTGATTAAATGTTATCGGAAAAATAGTGGAAGAAGTCATTTGTCAAAATTACACACCGTCTCCATTTAAAATCATTTACCGTGTAAATTATATAGCAAATATTATTTTTTTTGCCATTATGGAAAACGTATATGTATGGCTGAAGACTTGCGCGGTGGTAGTGCATTAAATCATGTCGGTTTCCGGATTCGAGCCGCGGTTTCAGAAGTTTGGATTCTAATTTTTCAGCTACAGTTATAGTCACAATGGACATGTTCAAGACATTATACAACACTTCACTATTGAATTATTCATTTCTTAATAAGGTTTGTTACTGAATAATGAAGTGTTGCGTAATGACCTGAAGATGCTTCTTATAATAGTGGGTGAAACGTCGGAATCAAAGCCTCTGTACACTCGGTTCTAACTTCGAAACCAAAAAGATCCTGTAGAATATGCACTTCAAGATATTCAGTATATTATATGGGATGTTTTTCTGCCTACTGATAGATTGTATAGAAAGGATGGGTCAAAATAATGTCAAATTGAAAAGCCTCACATGAAAGCTTATATAATAGGTATCTAATTAAGTATGATTGAGTAAGGTTTTCACCTAATAAATATAAAGAGATATTCCAACGCTCAGGTTAGGGCTATACTCCTCTTCCATATTAATTAATTAGTGAGTGAGAAGTTAGTTAGTTAGCCTTTTCATGCAAACCGATTGATTTGAAACAAGTTAATATCACACAAGGTCAGGTAGGCAGAGTATAGTGGATGTGCTCGTGCTCATATCGAGCATCTAGACTCCTTAAATAACTGCTTCTGACAGATTTTAGAAGTTTCTGACAGTAGATACGAGGCATGTTTTTTAAGTAAGTACCGTTTTGGAATTAAAAAAAGACGTGCAAAGATATCGCAATAATTTTATCTTACATGAAAGCCTGTACCTTAATCTACTTTTCTACATAATGTCCGTGAATATTGAGACACTTGTCATAATGTGGCACCAGTTTTTAAATACCCTCCTCATAAAATTCTACCGCCTGACTTGTTAACCACTGTATCACAAATGTTTCGACTTCGTTATCGTCTTGAAGACGCTGACCACCCAGGTGTTTCTTCAAGTGCAGGAACAAATGGTAGTCGCTGGGCGCCAGATCAGGGCTGTATGGAGGATGATCTAGAGTTTCCCATTTAAAAGATTTGATGAGATCTTTGGTCCGATTAGCCACATGTGGACGGGCATTGTCATGCAGCAAAACGATACCCTTACTCAACTTGCCACGTCTTTTGTTCTGGATTGCACGACGTGGATGGATTGTTGTTTCGATTTAGGTGTGACGTAGGCCACCCATGTTTCGTTACCAGTGACAATTTGGTCTAAAAAATCTTCACCTTCATTGTGGTACCGCTCAAGGAAACGTTGGGTTTTGTGCAAATCCGTCAACATTTTCGGAACCCAACGTGAACACAATTTCCGGTAATTCAAGTTCTCGGTCATAATGCGATACAAAACACTACGAGAATATTGAGGAAAGCAGTCGCACAATGATGAAATTGTAAAGCGTCTGTTTTCTCTCACCTTTTCGTTCACTTTCTGCACCAAACCTTCATTAACGACCGAAGGACGCCCACTCCGTTCTTCATCATGCACATTTGTGCGGCCATCTTTAAATGCTCTCACCCATTTCCTTACCATTCCATCACTCATAATGTTTTGTTCGTAAACTTCACAGATCTCACGATGAATATCGATCGGTTTTACGCCTTTAGCACTAAGAAATCGTATAACAGCCCGTACTTCACAATCGGCGGGACTCACGATTGTCGGAGGCATCTTAAACACTCAGTAAACAACGTATACAATGAAGAATCAAACTGTAATGGCGTCAGTGCGTAGACAAGAGATGTAGGTAACCAGCGCGCACGCGCGGTACGCCGACCGGAGCGCTGCGGCGGCGGAATTGCAAAACGGTACTTACTTAAAAAAACATGCCTCGTACATATCAGCACGACAGTTTTGTTTCTTCTCAAGCAACTCCCAGTGGTTAATTGTTCCATGGCTGATCGGACACATAATATTGTCTTCCGAAGGTGAAAATCACGCTTAGCGATGAGTTGTTTGTCTTTCACATAGGTATATATGTATACATAGTAACGATTAGGAAAAGAAATGGACAATGCTAGTGTCATTAGTTTGAATGAGCACATGAGCCACTCACGCATCATATTCTTGGACTTTTCCGATGTCAGGCAAGCGGTTTGCTACTGTCTTTTTGTCAGATTCTATTTGTTCTACCATTTTTTTCTGGCGATTGTGCTTTTGAAGAATCGTACGTTGTTAAACTCAACTGGACGTCCACAGCGAGGTGCGCCATTTAGACCAAAACTACCGTCTTGAAAAATGGAACATCATTTTCGAACTCTTCTCTCGGTTCCAGTGGCACTGGAACCTCTATTAAATACCCAACAGAAAAATGTGTAGGTGTTCGTTTTTGTCAGCTGAGGCGTTATAATGTTGATATCGAGTTACCACTTTTTTTTTAATAAAAAACGTCAAAAACTTTTTCCTCATCCAATTGTGTATTATACGAAACTAGAAATGATACAATAGTYTGTCGCATTGCATATTACTGCCTGTAGCGCTTAGAATTCCGAAACAGGGAATTTTCTGAAGATCACTGACCGCTGAACGTGTTCTTTGTCGGCGTGATTCATACTTATAATCTGACAAAAACGTACCTTGATGTAGTTCTAAGAAGTTGGCGAATTCGTCGCATGTCTGACAGTAATAAGTTAGTGTTACTTTGCTTCCAGGTCAGCCGAAAAACATGATGATCGTACGATGGGAGATAGCATGCAGACTGTTGCTTGTGCTTATATCTACAGCCGTAGCTTCAACAGGTAAGATACTTCAGTAGGTATTATACATACTGATATGTACCAGTAATATTCAAATCACAAATTAGTTAATTGAAAATATAGGGTTTCTATAAATAATTCATGCAACGCGGGCGGCGTTGATTTCTGAATTCTTTGTGCCGCCTTTTTTGTAACTGATGCCAAGCTACACTATTCACGGCTGAAGGTTGCAGATCAATGTCATACCACAAATCCGAAATGTGAGCCTTCTGCAACCTTAAAGTAGAATATCCTACAAAGCATTACTTTCAATACGTTGAAAATATAATAATCTAATAAATATGAAAATATATCAAATAATTCAAAAATCGAAAGATGGCAAGTATACGTCACACACAGGCGGCAAATTGATATCGATAATTTCCATAATCGCCGTGGATGCATGAATCATTTATAAAAACCCTGTAATATAGTTTTCTTGAACCTCCTCTTGATAAAGACCCTAACATGGACAGTTGACTGCCAATGTCTAAATTCTAAAAGCGCAAGATACCCTTAAGCTGTCAATTGTCATTAAACTATGTAAGTACGAGTATAAAATCCTTTTCGGTATCCTATTTACACAAGGATGCAAATAATGCCAAATAATGTCAACACGCTGGTAAAGTACCTGTGAACGTTAACAAGTAGGCAAAAATTACGCTTCATGGCTGGTTGCAGTTGCATTTATAAAAGCTTCTTTGGTTTTTCAGTGTGTCTAAGGAAAAAAGACGTAACAGATTTTGACAGCTTTGCGAGTTTGTTAGAGGAAGAATAATGAGTTTGTATGACACAGGCACTGTTGTCTTTAGCGACGAATCTAGATTCCGTCTTGGTATATGCTTGATGGTCGAACAAGTTAGTGTGAGAAGACGACGCGACGGCGAAGTGGTGAAATACGGGATCCTGAGTTTTGAGTAGTGATGTAGTGGTGTAGGGGGCTATTTACCTATTCATGACAGCTGGTTACTTTTGGTTCTCATCAGAGGACTCTCGCTAATACACATTTTCAATAAAACAATTCAATGCAAAACAATTACATATTTAGTAGAGTAAAGTCGCTAAATGTGGAATACGGTTTTTAAAAAGGGTAAAAAAGTTAAAAACGTAATACTTATGACTTCACTTTTTTGCACAAAAATTAGATATCGTATGCTTAACATTAGTGAGGGTCATCAGGACTGCTAGGTTACATGAGTTTGTTGATATTAGTAATTATATAAAAAATGCACTTTTTAGATACGCACAAATTGGTAAAGTATTGTGGAATGCTATAGTATCGTAATGTGGAATATATTCCACATCACGCAATAAAAGTTAAATGGAGTTTTTAAACAAATCAATATTTATTTATTCTTCATCTATGAAACATACAAAAACTAATAGCGCAGAAAACTATTGCAAACGATCAAATACAACACAAAAATATATTTTTTCTCAGTGAACAACTTAATACAAAATACGCATTTTTGTGAAATAAACAATAACAAAAATAGTAAGCCAAATAAAAATGTCAGAAATTAGCCCATTCTATAAGCGACAAAAATCGTATACATATACATCTTTTTCGGCGCCTGCACATTCTTCATGAGCCCAACACTCACAAACAGCACACATTACCCATATTTCGCCTCGGGCATCGTGCTAGTGTTTTCCATTACAAAAAACGCATTCCGCATCATCAGCAGGATTACTTTTGCCAAAGTATTCTTCGTCAGTTGAGTCTTTAATTGAAAACGATTTTTCACTTTCGGAGAATGACGAAAATGTATTTTCTTTAAGATTTTTTTTCTTCTTCGGCTTGACTTTGATGCCACTTTTTCCTGGTTGAGGTTCTGAATCACTAGCAATTTTTCGTTTTATGCGATCTTTTTCCTTATTTACAGCTAATTCTACCTCTTCTTTGTTAGGTGTCGAAGTAACAATCTTCGCTTTGCCTGCCTTTCGTCCACGAGTGGAGGTTTTCTTTTGTAATTGGGGCACAGGTATTACATCTGCTGGATGCACATATATGTTTGATGCATTAATTTCATTAACAGATTCTTGTGTTTTATTTACTTGCGTTGCATCTATAAAGTCTTATTCGAAAAAAAAACATCCTCACAGGATACAAACCCGTAGATTCAAAGCCCTTAACCACTCTTTCTCCTGTTTGAATTTTTAGATATGCTCTTCCGAAAATCTCGCTTATATCTTAGTGCGTAATTGGACGTTGATGGGTTCTTAAGAAACATCGAATTTCTTCATTATAAAATGTTTTCAACGCACCCATTACGCACTTATCGAGCGGTTGTAAATTATGTGTGGTATGCGGTGGTAGGCACAATATAGTTACATTGTTTTGTTTGGCCTTTAAAATGACTTCCAAATTTCTTGTGTGTGTGTGTATGGTGCCCATCTAAAATTAAAAGTATAGGGTTTTCTTCGGTGGGGTGAGTGTTTTCAATGAAGTGGTTGAACCGCTCTGTGAATATATCCATCTGAATCCACTCAGAAGGATGGAAACGAAATATACTTCCAGGCGAAGACCCCTTTCTTTATTTGTTCATTATCAAGGGCGGTATAAAAGTTCCACTTGCGCTCAAGCATAAGACAACTGTTATTAAAGAACCTCTTTCAGCTGATGTAACAGAACCAATTTGGCGTTTTCCTTTCAGTGCAAATAACCTCAGGACATTTTGACTGAACAACACAGAGCCCGGTCTCGTCAACGTTAAATATCCGATCAGGAGAAAACTGCTTTTCATCCATTACTTTTTCCAACAATGTAAAAAATTAATTTACACTATCTTTATTAAAACCAAGAACACGACCTGCGGATGTTCCTGTTGGTTTTCTTACGCTTATAACATTCCCATGGCGTTTTAAAAATAACTTTAGCCAGTGTTTACCGGCACATTGCCTCAAGACAGAAAAACAGTTTGGTAAATTATTTCTTTTTGCAAGTTGAAAAGCCATGTTTCGTACATCTTGCCTTGTTAATCCAAAATAATTTTTTTCCATGACTAACAAATGTTCTATTAGTTTATTTTCTAGTTGATCTGTAAAAATTGGTTTCCTTCCAAGCTTTTGTTTAGATACATTTTTTTCTGCAACCTTTTTTGAACAATATCGAAATAATGTCGAGCGAGGAACACAATAGCGCTTGGACGCTGCGAAATAACCCAATTTTTTTTGTTAAGGACAGATTCAACTGCAACTTGCATATTTTTTTCCTCCCAAACCTGCTCTTTGCCATTCTTTTTCGGCATATTTTCTAAAAAGAAAAAAATGCAACAATAATGTATACCTTAAAATATCTGCCAATGTGGAATATTCCACATTTGGGTAGTACTATGCAATATTCCACATTAAGAATCTTGCTTGTACTTTACTTTGTCGCAACAAAATTTTGTTTAAGAATTGTTATTGTTAAAACTTTTATTGAAACAGCAGCTGTGTACTTTGATAATACTTTGCATAACAAAAAAGGGGTATTATCTTAAATATTTTTAAGAAAATAAAAAGTTCTGCTTTCTGATGGCACGCTTGATACGATTTTTTGAGGTTATGTATAACGCGGGAAAATTTAATTCATCTCATGGTTTTAATATTGGCTAAGGCTATGTTATACAGCTAATGGACAAGAGATGTCATACATACTTTGTCTAAATTCGTTGTATTCCACTTTACGTCACTATTCCACATTTAGCAACCTTACTCTATAGGTACTACCTTAAGTAAACCATCAACTTGTAGCACTGCCTACTAAAGATCTACCGATCTTTCACATATCGAACACGTTTGAAACCTTAACGGAAATCGATCATCTGATTGTGTCGGTGATCAGACGGCTTATAATAAGTACATACAGCACCATAGTAGTTCCACTCATTATTACTTTGTTAGTTTCTTACTGACTGATTCTCATCTTTTTTTTTAACGGTTCACTTATTTTATTCCAACAAATATGTACACCAATTTATTCAAATATTAACAATTATTACTGGATGTTCTTCTATATTTATCAGTCAGTATGACTTTATGATTCAGGAAGGAAATTCTAGTCAAATCTTGTGGACCAATCCCAACTGCTCCAATTCATTTCTTCTAATCTAATCCAATTTATCAGAAGCGACTCAAGTTTCTTTCAGAATTTTATTAAAAATAAATATTACATGCATATGGTTAAAAGAACTTCTGCATAAATTCTGAGAACTGAACTTTATCTACATGAAATTAACACAKAACTAACTAACAGCGCATAATTCAGCAACCAAATTATAATATACTCGTATTCGAAATTGACGTGATTTAATAGTTTATGAAAACGGAGGAAATATTGGATCACATTATATAACAAGCAAATTTTCATGAGCTCTATATCCAGATGATTTAAATTTTGCAGTGGGTAAGCAAGCGCGATATGTAAATGGATGTTACATGAACAATTAATTAAGAAAAGAAAATCATAATTTACCATGTTTTATATCAGTACCTAGTGAATAAGTTAATTTTAACAAATTCTGTGGTAGCATGCATATAAGTAGATCATCCTAAAACTTAAGCGTCTTTTGTACCTTCGTTTTACGTTTGGAGAAAACTAGTGGAACGCGATAAAGATGTGTTATTTATCAATCAAAAACGTCGACGGGCAACGCAAGCATTTGGCCGTTTAAAATATCTATAAATTAAAATAGAAGAAACTTGAAGTTATAGCGTGACATTTCATATCACCAACTGGCACATTCATAACATGCAGCCATGGCGTTTTCTTGTACTTGACCCATCGCGAAGCACATCAATTCTCGATGCAGTCTGTTAGGAGAGAAAGTGAAATCGTACGAGAAAGTACCACAGAATTAACTAAAAAAAATACAAATGCTAAGGTAAACAATCGAGATTGTATACTGCGTCAATATTAAATCGTAAAGCTTCTTAAAAAATCAACAGTATGGATAGAAAGGTGAAAAACTGCCTCCAATGTGAACTCTTGGTTAGTAATTCCAGCTTCTCTTTCTCCAGCGTTAACCTTGCTTTCAACGCGTATAAATACCTTTGTTTATGTTAGCGTGAATCCAATTCAAGTACTTTAATAAGACTATAACAAAGAGACTAAACCATGAGACATTTGAGTTCAGGGGATCACCACATTGCCTTGGGCTTGGTTACCCTAGACGTTACCACCGGGGCATGCCGATCGAAGAGAGATCATTAGGGTATTGAAATTTTCAATTTTCTTATCAATATTGGTTTCACGTATCACATTAGTCCAATCTATAGATTCCAAACTTTCCCGAATTTCACGGACATCAAGCGTCTGAAACAACTATGAGTAACGTATTTGGGTTCACATTTAATCTTAGGTGTACTAAATTCACAATAAACCGATCTGTGGTCAGAAATATCGTCACAGTTATTTGTACCGTAACTTGTAACATTCAGATAAAGAAATACGAATATAGGATCGATTAGTGAGCTTGAGTCGCCAGTCACTCTAGTCGATTCATCCAAGACTTGCACCAAGATGTAGGCCTCCATTAACAAATTACAAAAAGTTGACCTGATATATGCCACCACTCTGCCACCTCGACCCTCAGTACGATGTGTATAACGAAAATTGTAACCAGATATTGCTAAAATAGATAAATCTACATCATTAGACAACCCTATCTCGCTAACCATAACAACATCATAGTTTTTGCCCTTTGAACTAAATTGACATAATCTTGAAAATATGCTGAGAGCGATCGTACATTAAGATGTGCAACCTTCATAAAAATTATAAGCTAAACTAATACAGGGTATCTTTTAAATCTAAATGAGAAAAAATTCAACCTGACTTAATTAAACTAAATTGTATTAAAGTCTGTTTAATTATTAAATTAAAGAAAAGCAAAATTAATGCTTAACAGCCCGCGGTAGCTCCCGGAAAAGCATTACATTTTACACTATCAACAAATCTGCACCATACAAAATCAAGAGACGATGTTAACTACTACCAATACTGTTCTGTATATTGACTACATCATCAACAGAATTCACAGAGTATTTACGACCATTAACTGCTACCTTGACGTAACCCTGGTAAGTCCATACGTTACGAGCACCAAATTCCGAGTCGCAGAGTTTTAATAATTCTAGGTGCTTCCTCGCGAGATCTTCTTTTATGGAAATATTGGTTTCTCTCAATAACTTCTTGTTGCGGAATATGAGCTGCCTAACCTTTCTTGAGCAGAATCTGACCATTATAGGCCGATCTTTTCCAGTATTCATACTTCCCACCCTATGACAGTCATCTATAGCTTCAGAATTCAACTGGATATTTAGTTTTTCGGAAAAAAATTCAGAGCTGTTTTTACAGTATCCTCCTTATCCTGTTCGTGCACACCGAAAATGCGTAAGTTATTTTTACGATTTTGCAATTCCAGAGCATCGCATTTGGCTGTGTTTAAAAATATCTAACTTACCTACCTTAAATTATACACCAAACAATTGTACAAGGTCTGCGTATTCTGTTCTGGTCACTCTCATCAGCAGTACATATTTTTTGCAGAATGATTTCTAATAACCATAATTATATAAAAGATGCTATTAATACGATTACTGTTACTGTTGCCCACAATATTTGTGATATTATTAAAAACGAATAGTACCTTAAATAAAATAAACCTTAAATAAGATTTGAACCACACATTAAACTATAAAGTTTATTGTGTACTTACTTTACTTTTAAATTGAATTTATAAATTAATAAAACGTACTTTATCTGTTTATATTATGGTCTTTAAAAGCTTGAAACTAAAAAAATATATTTGGTCCTAGGTTACATTAACTAGCTCTTCTAGTATTCTCAACGTTCTATTAATACATTGTATTTGTTTTCAGATGACCCAGACACGAACAGACTGTGTCCTAACATAACGGAGTGCCCATTTAGGGCGGAACCATGTAAAGAAAATGAAGACTGCGCCCCAGACAGTGTTTGTTGTCAAAGTTCCTGTGGAAAGGTGTGCACCAAGCAGCTGTATACCGGTAAGTTGGTACCTCAAAATGTTTCATGCCCACTCGTAATTCGACATCTAGTTAAACGTGATTGCTAATAATAAAGGTTAAATACATTTAAATTTTATGGACGGGTACGCCAGATGACAAATATGGGTCATATTATAAGTATAATGACATTATGTTGATATGCTGTGGGGAATTTTGCAGAACGAAATTATCTGTCCTTGCGTTCAGTCATGAAGTGGAAATACCTTCATAATAACATCATGTGATAACCGTAATAGTGGTTCAGGTTTTTACTTGTTAATGACGAACCTGTGGTCTTGCTAAAGGAGGAAAATTATAGCAGGTCGTTATAGATAATTAAAGTTATAACGTGCAAGTACGTCATTGAGACATACGTATTAATATTCCAATATTTTTTTACTTTAATAAAATGCAAGCAGCAGTAAATATATTAAATAACTGTATTAACTTATTGAACTGTGTTGGGTTGAATAATCATCATTATAAAAAAGTCTCTCTTAATATATCAGTATCCAAGTTTGCGATCTGTAAATACGAGGTGAGAAAGTTTATTGTATTTCCAGTAGGTCTACCAGTCCTTTACAAACATGCAAGCCAAAAATTGACAGATACTAATTTTTGGAAAATGAATTGCAATAACAAAGACCGCGTCAAAATATTTTAGTAAAACGGAGTGTTGTTAATAATGGTTTATTTTACTAAGCTTCTATGCTTATCTATGTTTCCAAGACCAGAAAATAAACTATTGAACACAATTTTACTACATCACTTCCAGTTATTGTCATTCTAAATGTGTTTGCATTTTTGATTTCTATTATTGGTTACAAATATATTTTGTTTTTTGTGAAAAGTATTACATTTACAACCATTGGCAAGAAATTTAATATTCGGACAACTACAGCACACAACCTACTAGCATTTATAGTAGAGTAAGTATTTGTAATGTGCTTTTCAAAAAACGTTGTCAAAATGTATACAGGGTGTTCAACAATTATTGCATAATTTACAAAACTTCAACATGTAACAATTTCCACTATTTAAAATAGAATTACCTATGTTTGTTTTTAGTATTCGACAGAACATTTAATTATGAATTGATTGATATAAGGTAGCCTTAGCTAAAACTAGCTGTTTTGAAGKACCCAGGAGTTTTCTGGAAWTATGCWTCCTTCAACTAATAACAAAAAATTGCAAGAAACGACAATGAAATAAGTACAGATAAATAAATACCGCCCAGTCAATTGTGCAATTTAATAACATGTTCAAAAATATTTCTGTTTACTCCCACACTTCCTCTTTAAAACAGATTTATTTGTAGCTTAAGTTGGCTATTGAGGGGTTAGGTCATTAAAAGCTTGACGAATTCTCGCTTTCGTGTCTTCTTCTGTGGTCACTGGATCTGCCTAAACTTTTATTTTGTATAACCCAAACAAAAAAGGTGATTGGCGTTGGATCTGGCGATCGTGGAGGACACAGATATGTACCTTTATTCTCTATTTTCTCTCAAACATGCTCTCAAAACAATCGTTAATAATTATGAGGATCAGCGCCATCTTGTTGATACCAAATGTGAATGGGAGCTTCCATTTGAGACATACCATTAACAGTTTCGGTAACTTGGTTGTTCAAAATCTTTCCTCTCCCCCTTGCCATTTTTATAGCACAAGGAAATGAAGTTCCAAGATCGTTGACGGCCTCTAGTAAAATGAAGGTTTTCTGGGGACCACAAATTCTTAAGGAAATGTGTATTTTCTTGCCTCCGCAAAATAACAATTTCACAATAATGTACTCTTCTTGGAAAATCGCCTTGATGTTAAAATGAATGTTAAAATGAAGAACATGGGGTACTTCTTTTCGAATCACAACATAATAATTTGAATAATAATAATCCAATGCGATTAAGTATAATACATTATCACTTTTAAAATTTGTTGTAACATCATTGATAACGTACTTATTTTATATTTGTGATTGTTTTATTATAAACCCCTTTTCTGTTATCAGTAACAATGAAATGTACTGTAATTTCATAAACTAGCAAGATGAAGCTTAGGATAAAAAAGTTTGCTTTATAAACAGTTCTGATTTTCGATAGCTAACTTCCCCAGTCTGCGGGCATGTTTTGAATATGTTACATGTTTTTAAAATTTAATAATATGCAGTTATCCTTATTCTGTTCCAATTTAGTTTTACAGTGACACTTAAAAAAAGCGTCACGTATGCTATACTTTTCAAACTTCATTTGTAAAAGCTAATTTTATAAAGCGTAATGTTGTCTAAAACATCATATCCCAAAAGACAAGAAAAGATTGTTCGCAAATAATTTAATGTTAGCATTTTCTTCAGTTCCAAGGAATGTTAAAATAACATAACTAATTTCATTAATGAGCAATCCTCAATAACAAAGAACCTGTGAAATGTTAATTAGCAATAATCATAACAAATAAAATACAGAATTGAATAAAACAACGAATTTTAATTCTTTATTTTCCTACTTTTTTTGAAATCAATATAAACTTTCTTATTAAAAGGGTCATTCTGATTAAAATAAAAAAGTTAACACCTATTGAAGTTTAGTGAATTGCGCATACTTCAAGACCAAATTTAAAAATTTTTAAAAGCACATTACAAGTACTTTTTGTGACATAAATGTAACAGCTCATTAAGTGTAGTTGTTCAGAACTTAACTTTTTTGCTAATGCTTATATTTTCCACAAATCAATAAATTTTTGGAACCAATAGAAATAGAAAAAACACGTATCTTTTTACTAAATGGCCTAGAAATCTATTAAGGAACTCAGAAATGCACAAAAAGCTACTACCTACATGCCATTTAAAATAAAGTTAACAACTACTTCCGGCATGACCAAATGCGACGTAATTATAAAAATATTTTTGTTCAACTCGCCCCTACAATAACTAAGGTATCATTACAAGTTATCAAATGTATTGGTACCATCCAATTTGCTGAAATATTCCTAAAGTAAGCTTAAGTTTAGACCGTAGGGAAACATTAATTTAGGTTGCACATATACTAAAATATTATTTTTTTATAATATATTCAGGTTGTCAAACTCTGAGAATGGCAGCATCCCGTAGAGCAAAAGCTCTAGGTGTTTCCTCAAGAAGCGTCAGAATGCCCAGATGCAACAAAGAAGGACGCTTCGAGCAGATACAGTGCGACAACGAGCTGGACAGCTCTTGCTGGTGCGTGGACGAAGCAGGATTTGAAATCGCAGGAACCAGGGCACCGTCCGCGAAGGAAGTCAACTGCACGGGTAACTCGATTTTGCACTAGGAAATTCAAACCGGCTATATTATTATGAAACGCGTCTAATAACCCGGTTAGCAGGAGCGTAGAACAAAAGAGAAGCGACCGAGTGGTCCGCGGACGATTGTGTTTGGGTAATCTTAAATGCTGGTGAAATGGTGTTCTTGAGCGCGCTATTGTTGGTAGTTCACATAATTAGGTTGCTCAAAAGAGATTATGCTAATTTTAAAGAGATTAAGCTGCTAAATTGCGGGTACGTTTCATTTGCTGTGGTAAGAGTTTAAATAGAACTGCCAAGTGTATTTCTTTGTGGACTTAGTTTTGATTAATAGCATTGGAATATGTCTATAATTGATAAAGATCAATGCCTTTTCGGCTTTAATATAGATCTGTTACTTACTGATATTTTTACCTGTTCCTTTGAGCCATGTTCTGGTCGAATTTTTTTATTTAAAATAAATATCGTGTTGGTTTTGGTTTTCTTTGAGTCAGGAATTAACTAACTTTTTGATTGACTCAAACTGTCAAACTTCTAAGTATGGTGCCTTAATTTTTTAAGCAAACGTTACACAAAGCAGAAACAATTATGTATTTAGCAAATATATGTCACAAATAGGTAGTTATCAGATTTGGACTTTTCTGAAATAAATAGTTTGGAACTGAAAAATTATGACTGTGTCATTATAAAGTTATTAAGGTGCTTAAGATATTTTAATTGTAAAAATTGAAATGAAATTTCCATTATCATTGACGTTTAACTGCTGTATAACTGTGTGCGAAACAATTTCTTAACATCAATCTCTGCCCTGCGATTGGTTTAAAAGGCCAATCAGTCTAAAGCTCCCGGAAATGTCGGAGGTTACAATTTCATGCGCCTTGCTGAAGCTACTGTTTATGAGTGTTACTGTAATCACCATAAAGGTACAGCTTTTAGTTTTGTAATATTTTTATTGGTTGACAAGCCTTATGAGCTGCAAGAAACTGAATAATAGTTTCTAGATATTTTTTTGGACGTAACCTGTGAATGGGCTAAATATTTTATTCATTCTGGAAAATTAGCAAATTTAATACCCATAGTCTAAATTCTAAATGAAACTAACGTAATCACAGATATAAAAAGGTCAAGTCTTTTTTCATATCGGTTTAGTACTTCACTTGCCCTTTGCAAAGTACAATAATACTTTTTATGCCAGCGTATTTTTCGAACAAAAGTAGAAAATAAGTAGAATAAACAGCGAAGAGAAACAACATAACGGGCGTCAAAATGAACTCGTTTGTTTGAAGAAAACGATATGACCATAACAAAAAAAGGAAGGAACTAAGTACTGATAACCATTGTATCAAAACTGCGGTAAAATTGAAAAAAGAGCAAACCGTTAGTTAACACATGAAGCACAATGAAGCACAACCGAAGCACTATAGATTAGTAAAAGATAGGCAATTGTGCTTTAATTTGGTGGCTACCTTCCAAATATAAAAAAACATGTATTTTACCAGAAAGGGACCATGTGGCTAGGCTAACACTTGAAGCACAATGAAGCATAATCAAAGCACTAAAGATTACTAAAAAATGGGCAATTGTGCTTCAATATGGTGGCTAACTTCCAAATATAAAAAATATAGATTTTACTAAAAAGGGGTCATGTGGCTAAGTTAACACATGAAGCACAATAAAGCGCAATTGAAGCATTAAGGATTAGCAAAAGATGGGCAATTGTGCTTCAATATGGTGGCTAACTTCCAAATATAAAAAATATAGATTTTACTAAAAAGGGGTCATGTGGCTAAGTTAACACATGAAGCACAATAAAGCGCAATTGAAGCACTAAGGATTAGCAAAAGATGGGCAATTGTGCTTCAATATGGTGGCTAACTTCCAAATATAAAAAATATAGATTTTACTAGAAAGGGGTCATGTGGCTAAGTTAACACATGAAGCACAATAAAGCACAATTGAAGCACTAAGGATTAGCAAAAAGATGGGAAATTGTGCTTCAATATGGTGGCTAACTTCCAAATATGAAAAATATAGATTTTACTAAAAAGAAGCCATGTGGCTAAGTTAACAGATGAAGCACAATAAAGCACAATTGAAGCACAAAGGATTAACAAAAGATGGGCAATTGAACTTTAATTTGGTGGCAAACTTCCAAATACAAAAAAAAACATACTTATTACCAAAAAGGGGTCATGTGGCTAGGTTAATGAAGCACAATCGAAGCACTAAAGATTAGTGGAAAGATTAATATTTGTGCTTCATGTCAGTGGCTAGACCTAATAACTATAAAGTAATTATTATGGGCACATATTGATTTAAGGAGCATAATTGTTGAAGCGCAATGAAGCACTAACGAAGCACTAAAGGCTGATGCCAACAGAGATGTTAAATTTGGAAATTGGTGGTCATAGCTTGAAAACAATAGTTGTGGCTGTAGATTTCTATGAGGCACAATGGAAGCACTAAGGATGGGATATGATAGTATAATTTGTGCTTCGACATTGTGGCCAACTTCACGGACATGTGTGATGATGCTTAGTTTTCTTTTATATGTCAGTGACGAAAGCAGTTTTTATATCTCTGTCATCATCGTGAATCAAAGCATTACCGTTTATCAAAAATAATCAAAGTTCTTCTTTACACAAACAGCAAATAAATATAATCATTCCACTTCGGCGTCCCCGATTATAGGCTACTGGTATCACTAAATATTTTTTCGAACAATCCTTCACTAACCTCGGGGGAATAAGCCGACCACGTGCTGTCCATCATAACAAATGACCATTTCCACACCAATCTTCGATCTTATTCACTGTGGTTTCATTTTTTTTTGGTTTCAATCCGATAGTTAAACTGGTTATTCTTGTTGTATGTGTTTATAAAATAAAATGTAATCGCTATGTTAATACAAAGATTGCCTAACCTAATCAGGTAAAGTCAGTTTAGTAACTGAATAGCTCTTCGGCGTAAAACACCCGATATGAGAAACTCCATAGTATCATAAAGGCATGACATCCACTTCTTGAATAGAACTATTAAAAGCAGGCGTGGGTAACCGATTAATTATATTGTTCATCGCTAATATCATCTATAGTACTTTTATCTTATAGCATATCTTAGTCAATAGTTAAACTCTTTGTTTTTAAATACTTGGCTTTAAAATCACATACAGTTAAAAACAGCCTATCAGGAGACAGAAGCTGAATAACTGTTATATAGAAATTTTTTCGGTAATTACAGATATTATATAAATTATACATATAGTATAACTCGGAACATTGCAAATATAGTTACAGTAAGGAATATACTACGTTTAGTAAATAATAATAAAGCAATTGTAGACGAAAAAATTATCCAAATATGTCTGTAACGGTACTTTGGGAAAATTACACCAAATTCTAAATTTTACGCTTAGATATATTACATTTTCATTGTAAGAAAAATAATTCGTGGTCATTCTAAAATAAAATCAAACGTCGGTTCTTATTTTAATATTAATTGTATCAGTTGCTGATTAATCAATTAAAATAATTGTTAGATTACATTACATCCATGATATGTTACAATATGAATACAATATAAGTTAGAAGCAGTATAGTACCTACTCAAATTTAGTTGGACATAGGGATGTAAATAGTAATGTGTAGGATGCTAAAGTACATACTGACACAGTAATAAGAACACCCAATAAATAATACTTGTATTATTAATTTTGAATAAATTTTGGTAGATATATTTGTTTTTATTAAAGCAAAAATCGGTCGGTTTTTATTAATGCACTAGTTCTTTTGTTATAGAATTTTTAATTTATTTTTTCATTTAACAAAATAGGTGAGAATTACACTTGCGTCTAACTGCCATTGCATTTCTAAAAGCTTCTTCGATTTGTCGGTATGTACAGAGCAGGAAGACGATTATCCTTTAGACATATTGCTAGAAGAAAACACAGTAGTGGGTTGTTGTCGGACGGGGTATCAGCAAGGTCTATCACTAATAATAGCGAGAAATAGCTACAATAAGCACGCTAAGATACTCGTCTTCGATTTTTGGTTCTAAATGGCTGATGGCGTACTTTTTTTCTTCAACGACAATCTAGATTTGGTCTCGATACGCATGATCTACTTTTTCAAACAAGACATTGCAGGACCACATGTAGCCAGAAGATCTCCAGATCTTTCACCAGCGAGCAGGTCTGGCACATTAGTGGTATAACATTTCAAAATTTAACCTGTCCTCCACAGACTTTAGCAACAGCAAGCAGAAATGAACCACCCTAGAAGCATATTGATCATCTGATGGGGTCACTGATAATACGGATTAATGAAGTGCATATATACATTAACGTGGATTCGTCACTCAGGATTATTAATAGTTCTTTTTGGCTTCTAACTGTCATATTCTCTTCCGCTGTTTAACGACTTGCTTACTTAATTCCAATAAACCTGTATACCAAAGTTTATTTAAATAGTAGTTACTGGGTGTTTCTTACTTCTACATGTCAGAATATACCTGAAAAAGAAAGCGCATTTGGCAGGCACTCTCGAGTATGAAATAAATAATTTAGAACTTACTGATTTTAGACTAAGTTTGAATGCAAGTTGTAATCAACATTTACATGTTATCAATAATCCAGAAATAACAAGATCTTTATTTGTTTTTCCGAAGATCTATGCGTAATCCATTAAAACTAGTAACATTTATTTGTGACAATTACAGTGTGGATGACACCATCTAGTGGCAATACGGCAGCATCCACTCGTCTCTGTGGAAAAATAACATGGCCAAACCGTAATTTTGTTATTACTATAATTTATTTGGTCTTATGAAATACCAATTGCGAATAGTTTCTATAAAAAATTTTAAATGATGTGGTTAACTAAAGTTTCTTACGTGGAATAATCCAGGGTTTAAAATAACAGACGTGCGCGCAAAAAAAAGAGAAGATGAAGTCAGAATTTAACTTATTCATACGCCGTGATGTTGCAGATCCAAAACCTTGTGCTGCTCACACGTGCAGAATGTTCTGCCCGCATGGATTCGCGCTTACAGAAGATGGTTGCCCATTATGCAAGTGTAGAGATCCGTGTGACGATATTAAATGTCCGGATGCTCTTGACTGTCACCTGGAAGAGCTAGCGTGTGCAGACCCACCCTGTCCACCAATTCCAACATGTAAGTAGCGAACGTGAAAGAGAAACTGGTGTATCAAATACAGTTTTAGCGTCTTTCGTTTCTCTGATATATAGTCTTTACAATTTAGCATGTCAGTCCCCCTACAGTTTTGTAACAATATTTTTGTTGTGATAGCTCGCTTATTTTGTCGATTGTTACATAATACCAACCTTTACAAGCTCTACAACATGGAATTGGTTGCTATGACCAAATGTATAGGTACCAGTTTAAAGGTTGTCGAAGTTACGCCATATTTGGCTACTTTAGCACTAAAATTTTAGAATGCAAATAGTGTCGGAGTAACCCCAGAAATGGATTCTAGGCACAAAAAAGGTAGTAATTTACATCTTCTTTACAATGATTTTGTTTGCATTAAAAACACGGTTTTTGAACAAATATTTTTTTTTCTCATACGTGCATAAATATAAAAAAATGTGTACATTTTTCTTAAATAAACACAAATAAAGCTTGATTATATAAAAATACGAGTATAACTAAAATCTTAGCTTTTGCAGGAATCACGGCACATAATAGTTTGGTAAATTAGCGCTTAAATGACGTTTTTAGTGGTATAGGTGGTGCTCGTCATCTTCATCTGTTTGGTACGTTTCGTCCTCATCCGAATCATCTTACATACCTGGCTAAGAGGAAATAGGGATCAAATACCACAGATCCACTTGTTACACTACAACACTTAAGGCAATCAATACGGCTCCTGTAACTTTTTCATAACATTCGACATTGGATGCTACTGCTTTCTCAGGTACATTTTCTGACAACTATGCTGTGGGCAAAACTTTCTTTCCGGCTTCCACTTATCTGTCTCGTTACGTTCTTAACGCTGGATCATTCGCTCCTCTATGTTTCCTTAATAGTTCTACGAGGCTTTCATCTAGCGAGCGTTCCGTTTGGGTTTGCTGTGCCTCTTCGGGGGKTTTTGTGGATTGCAAGGATATAACCCTGTGGCTCTAAGACCAGAGATCAGGTTTTGACCAACATTCGGTTAAATTTGCCCCCATAGCCTGTTTAGCAGTATAGGAAACTGTTCCTTAGGGATGGTCCTAAAATATCGGCTTTCTCTGCTCCACACATCTAGGACTTCGCGCCACTTCCGTTTCACTGGGCGCGAACACAGCAAATTCCAGTGACTGCATGAGATCGGTGGCGTTATGTGAAAACGGAGTTATGTAAATATCATGCTCCTGTGCATCTTCAATGACGTTCGGAGAAAAATAGGATGCAAGATTAGCACTCACGACGATCACTCTCTTACCAGGTTCTCTGTTTCAGCAGTGCTCCGTTGGCACCATTTTTCATAAAATAAACAAGCATGGGTGGCAACAGAGCACCGCTTGCATTTCCACAAACCATAATGCGAGTCGCTGTTTCGGAAAAAAATTGCACCCGTTCCATCCTCTTGCAGTTCCCTGGTACAATTAGTTTTCTCACTCCAAGGTCGTCGGAGACATTTGTCTCTTCGTAATTATAGATGTAGTCGCCAAAAGATTCCAACAAAGCCGGAGAAATGTTCGCAAAGAAAATCGGAACATCGTCCTTGTCCACAGATGACTGTTATCTCTTAATGTTGGAAGCTATGCGTTCTTCTAAATTGTTTCTTTCGATAAACAAAGTGAGCATAACATCACCTGGTAGCTTGTCCTAAAGAGTGGGAATGTTAATACCCTTTTTGTCGGGCTTTGTTAGTAGGAAACCCCAGTCTGCCAGTATACCCAAAGTCTTCGCAATTTACCTTTCCTCCTTGTTTTACTCAGGAATGCCTTACAAGGCATCTATTTAGAAGCATAGTGCGTGGAATTCCATGCACTCTATCTGTTTCTTGCTTATGCCATCTTGAATGGAACGCATTGCTTTTTATAAATCCTCCTCGGTATAGTTGCGGTAGTTACGACTACCCGGGGTTTTGCTCATATGTTCTTATTGTTTTTCTAGTGTTTTGGAATTTACAAAAAAAGGCTGTGACAAAGGAAACGCGATCCCTGCAAAACAGAGCACTTTGTGTCAAAGTTACCCCGGGACAGATCAAAATGTTTCATTACCTCATTAGTGGAGAATGTTCATTTTTGAGCACACCTCGGGTGAAAGTAACATAAAAGAAAGTCTGTTTTAATAAAAGCAAAACTAGCGATTAGGTATTTATTTGCAAAAGGACGCATGCTTTAGGAAAAATGTTACATTGCATTTCAATTACAATTTTCTTATGCCTGTGTTTATGAAAGCATTTCATCAGTTAGTATAATATCATTGATGCTATAGACTTTCTTAAATAGATTAGTAATGGAATCAAATTTAAGAAAATGATCCATATTTGTACAAATTTTATAAGACAATATTGACCATATCGGGGTTCATTCAACAGAAATATGTTTTTATATAACAGGCAAACGTGGACGAAGTCTCGACAACATTTGTCCAGTGGGAGATCCCCTCAGGATAAGTGATACCATTCGACCATTCCTTTGTGGAAACGATCCGGGAAAACCCACATGTCCTCCGTTATACCAATGCTTAGTCCAGCCAGGCAATGACTATGGAGTGTGTTGTCCGGCATCTCTAAAGATCCAAAAGGCTGGAAGTTGTCCCGATGCCGTCGATGAGAGATACGAATGTGGTGCCATGTGCACTCACGATCTGGAATGCCCTTCAGTACAAAAATGTTGTAGTACAGAGCAGTGTGGATCTTCTTGCGTTCATCCCAAAAATGTAACAGGTGGGTGCTATCATAAATTTGAAATCATTCTATGTCACATATAGTTTTCAAAGTATTCACGATGGCGCATTTAACAGTTCATATAAAGCTACAATACGTCTGGGACGAGAAATGCTTTCAGTACCATGAAATTTAAAAAAAAAACAGCTGGAATATATGGGCTTCCGAGCGTGTTCGGGCTTCGCGATTAGTCTAGAATTATGTTTAGCGTCGGGATTATTCGAGATCCGATCAAGTCGAAAGGGTCGTAATAATTCACTCGTCATTCTGGTTGCCTAATCAGCAGGCGCTAGTTTCCAACATCATAACAATATGTAATGGAAGCAAATCAACTTTCAAGATTTACAAAATTCAATTTGCGCACGTAATTATTTACTTATTTATAATCATTACTACTTACTTTTCAGAATGCATACACCAGCGTACCTTATCTGAACTCTTATCAGTGAATGAAAGAACAGGAAGGGGGTATGTTCCACAATGCACCGAGGAAGGTCAATTTGAAGCGAAACAATGCAGCAGAAATGGTCTTGTGTGTTGGTGTGTCGATAGAATTGGACGTAAAATTAGAGGAAGCATGGATCAAGCTGCATATGTCAAGTGTTCTGATGCTGATGGTAAGCGGTTATTCTCGCAACAGTTTAGAGCATTCATAGTTTGCTATATTATGTGATTACTTCTAGCTCGTACCTCAACCGCTGGCAGAAGTTTGGACAAGAACGGTAAACAATGCGAAACATTAGATTGTGCAGCGGTATGTGAATATGGCTTTAAACTTGATGAAAACGGCTGTCCAACTTGCAAATGTGATGATCCCTGTGATGGATACACCTGCCCAGAAGACGAAGAGTGCGTTAACGTTCGTGAAGCTAGTTGCATGGATTTCTTATGTCCAACTTTACCAGTTTGTAAGTAGCAAATTCTGTTGACCGTCACATAATGAACTTATTATACATTTTTATTTATAGGCAGACCTAAAGCAGTATATGCCAACCCCTGTAGTTCTGGCACACCACTTATTGATGACTTAAGTGGAGCACCAATAGCATGTGCTCTACGGACCGAAGATGGAACCTTATGTCCAGACACCCATGAATGTAAAGCAGTACCTGGATCTACTCAAGCCGTGTGCTGTCAGAGAAATGAAGCAGAAGAAGCAGGTAAAGAGTTATTATTGTGTGTCAACCTATTGCCAATGTTTATCGCCTTATATGCTAGCCAGGATGTTACTGGACTTTATGCAAATCGTACTCTAAGGACTTCTTTTCAATAATAACTGGTTACTCAAATGTCGGTCCCAGATTTTAAATCTTTCTTAGAAAACCCCCCAAAACAGAGAGCGAATGATCTCGAATCTCATGATCCTAGAATCAACGGAAAAAAACATTTCGTTGTAGAAACCTTCTGTTTATATTTTTAAGACGAAAAAACGTTTCTTAAAAGATTTTTTATTCAGCCGGATGATCATTGTTGTTTAATGACTTAATCAACAAAATTACAACACTGTAATTTTCTGTTCACTCTTGAATTAAATGGATGTTATATAGTTGTAAATGCAAGTCTTAATAAAGAATCGTCCAAAAAGAACTGCAGAAGAACTTAAATTTTGATAACCAGTTTCATCAAATTTTTAACTAAACCCAGAATAACTGGAGTCGATTCATCTGATTGACCTAACAACATTTGTTGTTTCTATTTTTAGCGGGTATTCGTTTTAGAGCAACCATTTTCGTTACTGTTTGAATTATGTAAATTCATTGTTTAAGTGTTATGGTTGAAATTGTATACCAGTTACAGGTTTACCAACCAAAATGTCACTACATTAAAAAAACGAAACTCATTTTCATGGGCAAATTAGTCTCAATATTTAATATCACACCTCAGTTACCATGCTACAAGTATGGTATATATTAATATACATATTACAGACATCATCAAAATTTAACCTGCACCATCATAATCAGCATCAAAATTCATGTTCAGCGATACCTATAAGACAAATACGATATTTTGCCCCTTTAGGTAGGTATTTAATACGACACCTTAGGTACTATGGTGTTTATCTTTCATAGCCTGAACCCAAATTTGGTTTGCACCATCATAATCTGCATAAAAATCACGTACAACAACAAATTTAATTTTTGCACCCTTAAATACCCGTACATATGTTGGAGGTTAATCAAATAGGTGCGCCATGAAAATAAAATGAATGTGTTGAAGTTAATGAAATATAATTGTCAGTTGTAGTTTTGTATATAGAAGAAATACAGGAATATTTCCAATCTACATCTTATTGTATTATATTAGTACTTCTCGTACCTACGATTTACGAATTTTTGAAGCAAAATGGAATATGTCGTCGTTTGACAGTGTCAAATACCCCGCAGCGAAATGGTGTTGCTGAACGGAAAAACAGGAGTCTTGTAGAAATAACACGTTGTTTACTAATTCAATCAGGTCTAAGCAAAGGATTTTGGGCAGAAGCTGTGTATACAGCGAATTATTTACGAAATAGATGTCCAAGCAAAACTTTAAATGGCTGTACTCCGTTTGAAGTGTTATTTAAAACTTCTCCGAATTTGAATCATCTGAGGGTGTTTGGTTCAAAGGTGTTTGTGTTAAACAAAGATGTACGAAATGATAAACTGGAACCACGATCTATGGAAGGTATAATAGTTGGATATTCTGAAGAGTCTAAAGGGTATCGTATATGGTTAAAAGAAGATAAAAAACTTGTTATTGCTCGAGATGTGAAATTCATTGAAGAGTCTGTTCAAGGTTTAAGAAGTTATGAATTGAATGGCACATTGTTAAATAGACAAGAAGAACAAGCAGATAATCCTGTGGAAATCATTGACACAAAGGTATTAGCAAACGAAAGGTCGTCTGACAGCAATCTGACAGAATTATCCGTACAAGAGACAGAAGTGCGAAGCGAAATAATGGAATATCCAGAAGACGGTACTGCAAAAGGAAAAGTAATACGTGGAGTAGGAAGGCCTCGATTACTTCGTTCAGGAAGTAGAGGTAGACCTAGAAAAATGTATTCACGTAACAAGAGGATCGATACGAAAGAAGAAGAAGAAGAAGAAGAAGAAGAAGAAGAAGAAGAAGATGTTCCTAATGAAGATTTGGAAAAGATTGACAACCAATATGAAATGGCTGGACTAGTTACAAACGATAAGATGAGTGATATACTATTGAGAGAAGCGGTCACTGGTACCGATGCTGAAGAATGGATGAAGGCTATTGCTGAAGAAATTAGAAATTTAATTAGAAACAAAACTTGGGAGCTAGTCGACCGACCAAATAATAGAGATGTGGTGACTTGTCGAACCATTCTACGGAACAAGACTAATTCTGATGGAAGTCTTGAACGTAGGAAGGCTCGAGTTGTAGCGCGAGGATTTCCTCAACGAAAAGGAATTGATTATAGCGAAACATTTGCACCTGTCGTACGCCTTGATTCTGTGAGGTTGTTAATGGCCTTAGCAGCTAAAAAAAATTTAGCAGTTTATCAGATGGATATAGTTGCAGCATATTTGAATGGTGATTTGGATGAAAGAATATATATGGAACTACCAGAACTATTTGAAGATTCGTTAAATAGAATAATTAAAGAGGATGGCAAAGAAAGTGATTTAGGAAGACACGCTTATGAAATGATGCAGATTCTGAAAGAAGGCGACAAAGTTTGTAAACTGAAGAAGGCATTGTATGGTCTACGTCAAGCAGGTTGTCAGTGGAACAAGAAGTTGGATCAAACACTCCGTGGACTTGGATTGAAATCAACTGCAAATGACACTTGCCTGTACTTCAGTAAAATTGGAAATGAATTCACGTTTCTAGTGGTATATGTCGATGACATTTTATATATGTCAACTAGTTCAAATAGACTGTCAGCAATCAAACTTGGATTAAGAAAAGTTTTTGATATAAAGGACCTTGGCATTGCAAATTTTTGCTTGGGTATAGAAATAAAACAAGTAAATGGTGAAATACAGTTAAGTCAAAGAAGATATATTAATAATTTGTTAAAAAAATTTGGAATGGAAGAATCAAATCCGATTGGTACTCCTAGTGAACTGAAGATAAAGCTAGATGGATATCAAGCAAATCCTAATAAGGACAATCAAAGGGATAAACCATATCGTCAGTTAATTGGCAGCTTGATGTATTTGGCTGTAGTACCAAGACCAGATATTGCATTTATAGTGAATAAGCTGGCACAATTTAACGATACTCATCAGGATATACATTGGACTGCAGCCAAAAGAGTTCTGCGGTATTTACAAGGAAGTCATTATGGTCTTGTTTACAAACAAAGTGATGCAGGTATATGTGGTTTTGCAGATGCCGATTATGCCAATGACATTACTGACAGAAAATCCTACACTGGTTATGTGTTTACATTGAGTGGAGCAGCTATTGTATGGAAGTCGTGCAAACAAAAATTAGTAGCTGTTTCAACTACCGAAGCAGAATATGTTGCTTTGTCAGAAGCGACTAGAGAAGCTGTATATCTTAGACAATTAATGTTGGAAATGGAATTACCGGAATTATCTCGTGTTGTACTCGCCACAGATAATCGCGGTGCAAAGTGTATAGCTGAAAATGCAATTTGTCAGTCTCGAGCAAAACATATCGACGTTAGATATCATTTTATAAGGCAGGTGATTAAAGAGAAGAAAATTTATTTAATACGTACACCAACAGGACTAATGTCAGCAGATATATTTACGAAGGCTTTACCGGGACCCACACACTATCGATGTTTAGAAGAATTGGGAATGAAGAAGCTGTTATTCGGACGCACAATTTGAGGAGGGCGTGTTGGAGGTTAATCAAATAGGTGCGCCATGAAAACAAAAAAATAAAATGAATGTGTTGAAGTTAATGAAATATAATTGTCAGTTGTAGTTTTGTATATAGAAGAAATACAGGAATATTTCCAATCTGCATCTTATTGTATTATATTAGTACTTCTCGTACCTACGATTTACGACCTCTAACAACATATCCGTCATAGTCTTAATCTAAATTTGACATGCATCACCATACTAAGCATAAAAAATTGCCCATTAAGCAAAATCTAAATTTTGCACCTATAGGTATTTAATGTCCTACCTTAGGTAGCATGGTACATGTTCTTCACAGCCTTAATCAAAATTTGGTTTGGACTATCATACTCAGCAAGAAAAATCATATTCAACGACACCCATAAAGCAAAATAGAATTTTTAAATACCATGTTACATATCTGTTATAGTCTTAATCTAAATTGAACATGCATCACCATATTCAGCAATCAGCATCAAAAATAATGTTCAACGACACCCATGAAGTGAAATAGAATTTTCGTTCCTTTAGGTACCTACCACGCATGTCTGTCATAGCCTTAACAAAATTTAACGTGCACCATCATACTCAGCACCAAAAATCACGTTTAACTATACTCATGAAGCAAAATATCAAATTTTGTATAAAAAGCCGACATTGTTTTTATTAAAAAAGTTTTGGGACGCTTACCATTTAACGAAAACCCCGAGCTTGTAATAATATGTTAGTTTTTATTTTAGGTACTGATACTGTTACATTTTTTAAATCTCTTTTTACAGATTCTGTAACAGACGCAACCTCCAGTGTTAACAGGGAAGAAGACAGGCCACAAACAAGTAAGTTGCCCAATTAAAATTGGGTCCCTATAGTTAGCGACAAAATATCCATGATGACATAAATTTATTCTCGACAAAAAAGTAATGTTACTCAGTACCTATAGAAAAAGAAGCAAATGATCATCCTTAAAATGTCCAATTCTAAAGTTTGTCTTGTCTGCTGACCTATGAGAAGTAGGATAACCAAAAGACGCGTGTACAGAAGATTGTTTTTTTTTGGAGGGGGAGGGGGTGTAGTGGTAAAAGCTATTCGTACATAAGCAGCAGATGAAAAAATGATCTGATTTTTGTACAATAATGTACGATAATAAATAATTATTACCAGAGGTAAAGTAAATCTTCCAAATAAAACATATACGAGCTCAGGCTCATAATAGTTCGGCCGGCTGGCATTTTCAGTTACATGCTTTAAAAAATTCTGATGCCAACACAGACTGCGACAAATTACTGTGAAACTGTTTATACTACATTAAAACACAGACCTTGAACTTACAAAAGCAAACAATTTTATTTCATTTACGTGAACGGCAATAATTACAGAACGAAAAATGTAATTCAACTAACAGGTCATAATAGTTCGGCCACATCAGCTGACGGGTCATAAGAGTTCGGCCAACATTTAATACTGTGTAACACCAACTTTTTTAGCAATAACGGCTTTAATTCTGCTAGGCATTGTAGCCACGAGCCTTGCACATTCCTCTGGTAGCGTTTTGTCCCATATAGCCTGCAAGGTGGCTTTTAATTCGTTGACGGTACGCGCTGGAGTTTTACGAAGCTGTTTCTTCATATTATGCCACAAGGTCTCAATTGGAGATAAATCCGGACTGGAAGAGGTCCATTTTAATACCGGTATTTTATGTTCTTGCAACCATGTTTGAACTATTTTTGCCGTATGACACGGCGCTCCATCTTGCTGGAACATAAATTCGCCTTCGGCTGTTTGACAATTCGGGATGGAGGGTAAAAAGTTTTCTTCGAGAATGTCTCTGTATTTCTGCGCGTTAACAGTGCCGACAATAATACACAGACTACCTACACCCCTAGCAGACATACAACCCCAAACCATCACAGACCCTGGGAACTTGACTTTTTTTACCAAATAGTCATTGTGGTATGCTTCTGAAGATGTGCGTAAAATTCTTTTTCGCGTGTCACCCACACATACCTCAAATTTCGACTCATCACTCCAAATGATACTATTCCATTGCATTTGTGTCCAGTTTTTGTGTTCCCGCGCCCATTTTAGTCTGTTCTTCATTTGTAGTTTGGTCAAAAGGGGTTTTTCTTTTGCCTAGTAGAAAAATGAAATTAAATTATAAGTGCTTGTACTCCAAAAAAAAAAGTAATAATACTTTATAAAATTTGCAACCTATTTTTTTGATACATCCCTTTGTTGTGGATAATGAAAGGTCCTTTAAAATGCGAGCCCTCCATAGTACTGTTAGTTCTTTAGCATTGCACCGTCGGTTTGTTCTGATAATTTTACGCAAAGCTTTCTTATCTGCTCCGGTAATTTGACTTGGTCGGCCAGATTTGTTTTATTGATGGACCCTGCCAGTTCTTTTGTATAAATTGATAACGTCTTGCACTGTAGAGCGCGGAACTGAGTGCGAAGCAGATATTTTACGCCCCGAAATGCCCTGGTCGTGGGCTTTACACATAGAAATACGCAAATCTTCACTAACAGGCATGCCACGAGGCATTTTACTTGAAAACTGTTGCAAAATAAAGTATAAGCTATGTTTGACAGATAGTTGTTGATTTATTCCGTATATGTTTTGTTTTGGCAGGCCGCCTCGTGTTTCCATGGCTAATGGGATACATGGCCGAACTATTATGACCCGTTAGTTGAATTACATTTTTGGTTCTGTAATTATTGCCGTTCACGTAAATGAAATAAAGTTGTTTGCTTTTGTAAGTTCAAGGTATGTGTTTTAATGTAGTAGAAACAGTTTTGCAGCAATTTTTTACAGTTTGAGTTGGTATCAAAACTTTTTAAACATGTAACTGAACATGCGAGCCGGCCGAACTATTACAGATACAGATACAGATTACAGATATGTTATACCTATCACAATTCAAAGACCCAATAAAACACAAAACTTAAATCTGTAGTAGTCCGAGCGCAGAACCCTAAAATTATGCGTTTTAAGGACCATCTATACAACTTAAACATATATAAACAAATTTGGGCAATTATCACGTAAGCTGATCAGCTGAATTGGAATTTCGAGTTCGCGATTAAATCCGAAATTGCAAATTGCCTAAAAGTAGGTTTTTCATAATTTTTGTAAATCACAATTTGTCCAATTTTCTCGATAATACCAAGACCGAAAGAGCTGATTTTTTAAACAGATATACTTTGAAATATGCAGATAATAAAGGTCTATCAGAAACATTTCAATATTTAAAACCGACGTGCGAAAAAAATTATATACGCATTAACAACATATTTAGGTAAGGAAAATTTCACGTCCCGGACAACTATATTTATATTTCATAATTTATCGATGCGACAGCGAGACAAATGGAAATGATGGTTCAAATTTATTTTTAGTGAAAAAATAAACACAAAATATTCTAAAAGATAAAAAAGTTACGGCGAGTTAAAGTGAAAAGTTTTGAGCGCGCCAGCCGTATTAGCGTGCTGTGGCAACCGCGATAGCTACGTCTGTGTAGGTATACTTATATATTATACTTATATACTTATGAATATACCGTTTTTATAATACAATCTGAAAAGTACCTGTTTTTGAGCTATTTATGTACCCTTATCCAAGCGTTGTGATGCGCGTTTAGCACATTTTTATGGCGCGCTCGAAAACTTTTCACTTTAACTCGCCGTAACTTTTTTGCTTTGCAACATTTGGTTTATTTTTTCACTAAAAACAAATATGAACCATTCTTTTCATTTGTCTCGCTAATGCATCGACAGATGAAAAGTAAATATAGCTGTCCGATACGCGAAATTTCCTTTACCTAAATATGTCATCCATGCGTATACTTTTTTTACAAAACGTTTCAAACTTTGAATGTTCGAGCAGACCGTCGTTATCTGCATATTTCAAAGTATAACTAGTAAAAAAAATCAGCTCTTTGGGCTCTACCGTTAACAAGAAAACGATTGAAATGATTGAAAAACTGTCTAAATCGTAATATCCAAAAATTGTGGAAAATCGGACTTTTCGGCATTTTTGCAATTTCAGATTTAATCGCGACCTCAAAATTCGAATTTACCTGATCATTTTACTTGAAAATCACCTAAATTTGTATGTACATCTTTAAGTTGTATAAGGGGTGTTGAATTGAGGTAGCTTGCACTCCGACTATAGTAATAATTTGCTAATTTGTCCTTGTTGTCAATTCTGCAGTGTGTGAATATCTGCACGAATTTTCTGAAAGCATGGAAGGAACCAGGGAAGGCATGATACTAGCCCTTCCGCCACCATCATGTGACAAAGACGGCAACTACGTACCCACCCAATGTCATAATTCCGAATGCTGGTGTGTGGACTATTTTGGAACAGAGATACCCCGTACAAGAGGATCTATAAATGCCACGACTGACTGCCAGGAGTTGAGGAAATCTATGGATTGCTTAGACCTGACCTGCAGAATGGGCTGTGAATATGGATTTGTTCTATCTGAAGACACCGGCTGCCCATTATGTCAGTGCAGAGATCCCTGTTCAACTATCCAGTGTAAAAATGAGGAGCAGTGCCAATTGGTGGAAGTCAGCTGTAAAGATCACTACTGTCCTCCAGTACCAGCATGTAAGCAATAATTCAATCACCAGCTGTCTCAGTGGAAAAATAATAGAATATGTCGACTCTTTTAGTGCATAAGTAACCTTTATAATTTAAAATTATTAAATTAATTGTCAAAGTTGCTGTGACTTAAGTTTAGATTTCAACAGTTTATAAAAGATGCAACTAATCGTCATTGCAGGTTTGCCAAGAAAAGTTGGCCAATGCCCATATCTAGTACCTGCAACATCAACTTCATGTGATTTTGAATGTAATTCAGATCTGGCTTGTAATGGTACTACAAGATGTTGTTCTAATGGCTGTGGGACACAATGTGTGGAACCTCTGCTTTTCACAGGTAGGTGTACCCACGTTTCAAGTTCATTTGTACTAAGCCCCAGTAATAAAATGGTAGAATTTAATTTCCAAAGTATGCTTAACGTCACCATAATCAACGCTATTATATTCGATAGTAGAGTCACATCGTTTTGTTCATATACAGGCAAAGTCATGATTACCTGAATAGTAGATTCATGCCGGCTTTTGCTAATACGACTTAAGCAGCTAAAGCAAATAAGGTGGCAATGCTGAAAGATACAGTATATTATTTAATTTTGATAGTTCTAAACTAAACTTAATCAATATTAAAAAAAAGGTTTTTGAATAAAAGTCTTGCATGTGTTACAGTAGCATAGTCATGTAGTTACTGGTGTTATGTTTAATTACTTAGTCCACTTCTTCATTATAACATCTACTCATAATCAATCAACAGCTTGCCAACATCAGCAGGCATTAGCCCAACACCAAGCACATGAATCAGGAATTCCAGCCAACAAAGTCTTCATACCACAATGCAAAGAAGATGGCAGCTTTACCTCTAAACAATGTGATCCAAAAAGTGAACAATGTTGGTGTGTGGATCTCCGTGGATTTGAGATATCAAAGACAAGAGTTCCAAAGGATCAGGAATTAACGTGCGATCCCCTGCCAGAATCTACACATCAGTGTCCATTGAGAAAATGTAAGGAAGACTGCTCTCATGGTTTTGAAATAGACGAAAATGGTTGTAGAACTTGCAAATGTCTAGAACCATGTTCAAAAATTTCTTGCAGAGGAGAAGGAGAAACATGCAGGTATTGTATTTACAGAATGATAATGAGAATATGGTCTTGCATATATTCAGAAATAACAAAAATAAATTCTAATTAAATTATTTTATAACGAAAATATCTTCAGTCTCAGAACTTTGTACTCTTGTAAATTCAAAAACCATTTTTTGGCAGTCAAAAATAAACAAATCATTTCAAGAAGTACCTAGACAGAAGACAGAATACTCTTTCACTAGTAGCCGAATTTGTTATAGACTGGTTCAAGTGGAATGCACAGATTGGCCATGCCCACCAGTTCCAATGTGCCTTCCAAAGAAAGAAAATCCCTGTCAACATGGGGAACCCTTGAAATTGACAGGATCTGAAGATATGGTGTCTTGCGGTCCTGACTTTGAAAGTTGCCCATCTTCTCACAAATGTCAACTTAGTCCTGTTGGAGAATATGCAGTATGCTGTCCCAAACCTAGTAAGTAATTATTGATTAAAACTTCTGACAGACAGTGGCATGCCTATTGGGGGGGGGTCTAACCCAAAAATTACGTTAGATTTTAATAACACAGGAAAGTTAAAAAATTGGTAAATTTTTTTAAACCAGCTGGTTTCATAGCGCTGGCACCGTAGTCTCCGTCGGCGCTTAGTGTCCGTGTCAGCTCTCGTTTCCGAGATATCGGAGCAAAATGCATTTTTTTAATGGGAAGGGGGGGGTCATAAGGCACATCATTGAAAAGGATATTTTTTCCTGATTTCAAAAATGTATCACACTTGTACAATTTATTACTTCTGAGTTGAGGAAAGTGGGTCTTGAAAAAAACTTGGGGATAAAAACCAAATTCGTTATCGCTAAGTAAAAATAAAAACTCCGGGTGTCTCCATTTTCCTTTTTCATTCAATTTGTTATTTGCGATCACAATGCCTCAGTTAACTGAACATGATCGCATCGAAATTTTGATGACGATTGGTTATGGAGATAAAAGGCGAAGATATTCGGAAGTAATTGCACTCTACAATGCAATTCATGAAGATCGTGAACCAATTGCCAGATCAACAGTTATTAAAACATTGCAACGTTTTGACGAAACCGACGGTGTTGAAAATCGTCAAAGACCAGGACGTCCAAAGTATGAGTGAGAAAAGTAGCTTGAATGTCCTTTTAGATGAGCAAGAGAATCCCAAGTGCTCCCACTCACCATATTAGCAGAAGATATGTTCATAAAATTTTGAAAAAAGAGAAGTATCATCCATATAAAATTCACTAATTACAAGAAGTGAGCGAAGATGATTTCGATCGTAGGATAGAATTTTGCGAAACTGCTATAAACATGATAGATGAAGACAGAAACATTTTAAATTGGATTATGTTTTCTTATGAAGTGCGACTTTTTGCCTCAATGGTAATGCGAATAGATATAATTGCAGATATTGGTCTGACACAAATCCACATTGGATGGAACAAGTCCACATACAACACCCTCAGAAAGTGAATGTCTGGTGTGGTATTATCGGTGAGCATATTGTTGGGCTTTTTTTCACTGATGAAAATTTGAATGCGGTCAAGTATTTACCGCTCCTGCGCGAGTACATTATACCAGAACTTGATGCCGCTTGATTTTTCCTGTGGGGGTATCTGAAAAATCTTATTTATGCTGATCGTCCAAATAATGCAGAAGATTTAAAAGGACGAATCAGAAATTCAGAACTTACCCCCACATATGCTACAAAGTACATTAGAAAACTTTTACTCAAGGCTGCATTACTGTCAGAAACTAAATGGGGAACATTTTGAGCATATTCTGTAATGTAAATCTGAAAAAATACTGCAATTTTCATGGAATCATGTTTTTCTTTTTTACTTTTTGGGTACCCGATTCGCAATAAATTGATCAAACTAGACGAAAATTATCACCAGTCAAGGAAAAATTGTTTACCTGTTTTTTGTCCATTTTAGCTATAAAGAAAATTGTTTTCATTCTTTTCGTTCTTTGTCAAGCCCAATTATTGTATTTACACTTTTTTCAACTCAGAAGCAATAAATTGTACAAGTGTGATACGTTTTTTAAATCAGGAAAAATATCCTTTTCAATGATGTGTCTTTTGACCCCCTTCCCATTAAAAGAAAGCAACTTGCGCCCATATCTTGGAAATGAGAGCTGACATGGAGTAGAAAAAAACCCAGAAAATGCATTTTAATTACCCATAGGCCTATGCACAATTTCAGAAAAATCGGTCAAACAAAACCGGAAATATCCTGCTGGTTCCATACTTTAGTCACAGATCAGTGATTAATATAATACCTTAGGTACTTTGAATATAATAATATATTACATAACCAGAGTTGTAAGAAGCATATTACAATAATTGGGATGTTTCAATTAGATATAATGTAAATACCTTTCGAATGACAGAAACATCAACCAAAAGAAAATAAAGTACAACATTAACTATTTCATGTGATATTTCTAACAATTAACTGAAATCGGATAACATCAAGCGAACGCTTTTTGGAAACTGAAACTGTAACGTAATAAAAAATATGTGCTAGTCATTACGTAACACTGTATGTAATAACGAATTTACTAATCAACATATAGTACATTATGAGCAATTTACTAATAAATAAGTAGAAAAAAGTGAATTATATTCAAAGTTCGATATCATGGTGTACATCCTGCAAAGACATAATGTCACAGTCTTAATCCAAATTTGACATGCCCCATCATATACTCAGTATCAAAAATAATTTCAACGCTACCCATTAAGCATAATCGAATTTTTGCACCTTTAAGTACCATGCACCACGGCCCTAGTCTCATAATCATGTCGTACACACATGGCATTTTTTACCGGAACCATCATACTTGGCATCGAAAATGACATCCAACAACACCCATAAAGCAAAATCGAATTTTTGCACGTTTAGGTACCATGGTGCATGTTCGTACACTTCCTAATCAAAATTTGACATATATGTATCATACTCAGCATCAAGACACGATCAATGACACTCATGATTCAAAAACGATTTTTTGCACGTTTAGGTACCATAGTGCATGTTGGTATAATCTTAATCCAAATTTGATATGTATATCTATAATCATACTCAACATAAATAACATACGATCAAAGACACCTATAATGCTAAAATGAATTTTTTCTGCTTTAGCTAGCTGATGCTTGTCTGTTTATAGTCTTAATTCTTTGACTTGCATCATTATACTCATGAAGAAGAATCGAATTTCGCCCTTTAGATATCATTGTGCATGTCTATAATTGTCTTAAGAATGGTATCCTGGAGAGAGAAAAAGTCCATCTGAGATAATATTTGCAAAACAGCACTACTATTGAGTTGTTTTTACCGCACCGATATATTTGAAAATGATCTTATTCGAAAGCTCGTGATCAACATTTCCACATAAGCGATTTTTTATGTGCAAATTAACTGTTGCAACAACTAAAATTCGTAAAAGTGTAGGCGTGAAACAAATAGAATTTTTGCACTGTTAGGTACCTTGGTGCATCTTTCTCATAATCTTAATCTAAATTAAACATACATAAATACCATCATACTCACAAAAATTACATTCAACGTTACCCATAGTTCAAAATCCAATTTTTGCACCTTAGGTTCCATGGTGCTTTGATGCTAGAGGCAGCATCCGAAAGTTTAGGGTACATTTTTGTTTCTCATTTTTTATGTTTACAAATAGTATGTTTCCAACAATCCATTGTGATCAAATTTTCAGTGCTACTTTAATTTGACAAGGAGTTCACTTATGCTGTTGCTTTTACGTTCCTTATCTCTGCCATCTTCAACTGCTCGTCGCTCTTTACAAATTGCATAACCATGAACATGTCTACGATCGGGAGATTATTTGAAACGCGCTAACGAAGCCTTCAGAAGTCATAACTCATAAATATTAAGTAAGTACTTCACTCTTTCTTCGCGTATTTTAATTCGCTTGTCACAAAATGAATTGACACAACACGTGACGCGCAGACCCCAAATGTAAACAGGCGGCCATTTATAAGACACCTGACGTCACGGCCAATATGTTCGCGTTTTGGCGGCCACCTTAATTATTTACATTTTTTAACATTAAAGATACACCTTACGGTCCATTTTTTCGATTTTATAAGCTGTCACAGCTGTTTTGTGTGCTGATAGATAGCTAACTAGCCACGAATTGATCTGCCACTTGCGCCTAGAGTTCTTAATTTTGCTAACAGATTTAGGTAGGACACACCTTAAATTCAACAAAAGCTTTTTTCCACATTGTTAGAAACGGAATTCGATTACAAAATAATTAAAATAGTAAAAAGCTTAGTTAGAGAATATGTGCAGTTTTTCAAGATTGTGGGTGATATTCCATCTGGGCCTCTTTTCTTACAATTAAATGCTCAAAGCCATCAAAAATATCATATTATGACGCAGGCAGAAGCAAATGAATGGATGATTGAATCATCAAATACGGTGATGTAGCAATCACAAGATTTATTTATTTGTTACAGGAGATGTATGTTTCGAGCCTCTAGACAAAGGAACTTGTACCGATGAAGACTTGCCCAGAAACCTAACTAGATACTTCTTCAACACTCGTACCAACAAATGTGAGACCTTCATATACTCTGGCTGCCAAGGCAACCACAACAACTTCCACACACAAGAAATGTGCAATTTAGTATGCCCCGTACTGAGCCAATGTGAACGATTACGCGAAAAGAACCAGAAGGCTGCTGAGAGATATAAAAGACCAACGTTTGCACCCAGATGCAATCCGGACACTGGAGCCTGGCAACCAGTGCAGTGCTTAGAACATGTTGACGTTTGTTGGTGTGTTACACCCCAGGGAGAGCCTTTGAAAGGAACACTTATAAGGGGCTCCGAACCACAGTGCAACTTCAGGCAAGCTAGAAATAGAGCTAGGGATCGATTGGATGATGACAGCGATCTTGGTAAGTGGTATTTTATTCTTTTTTTCCTTCCCTAGTAAGTTAATCTCTCAAATACCTGTCGGTAAACAGTTATTAAAAATCCGCATGATGCGATCAATTACGGCTGGAGTTGGAATTTGTTGGTCTTTCAGTCTAAAAAACCGCTGCAAATTGAATCAATACTTCGACATCCAATTGTCTTATGCTAAACGATTAGTAATCAAATTTTGAGCATTTTGTCTCTCTACACATTTTTTCTAAGACAAAGTCTTCGTGATATTGGCAAAAATATATAAATTTTAAAAATAGGTTTTTTCCAAATAACTCAAAAATTATTAACTTAACAAACAAATTACAAGAGTGCTTTCTGATCAGAAATTTGATTTTATATATAATACAAAAATTGCTACAACCGAAAATTTATAAGAGTGAATAATACTCGCAGTTGTAATGCTAACCACATAGGTACTAAAACAAAAAAAAATATAAAAAAATAAAAATTTGCAAAAAGGGTAGTTACCCCCCAATTTTGCCCCCTTCCCGATACCGTACTTACTCCACAAACAATAGGTCGCTTTGGGTAGTAGAAATTTATACGTTTGCCAAATTTCAAGTTCATATATTAAGTCTTTCGAAAGTTATCGTGTATACAAACAAAACCACAGACAAGAAATTTGTTTTGGCTCAAATTTTGCTTTTTTTTGCGTTTTCGACCATTTTAAAGCGAATGAGCAAATAAAAATTTTTGAAAAGTTTTTTCGCGATACAATACTTCCCATCCGTTGGATGTGGAAGTAATTAAACATTGAATAGCATAAATTAATATCGTTTACTTTGTGGTTGAAAATTAAAAAGGTACTTACAAGAATGAAAGTGTAAACACATTTTTGTGTAATTTTTTTCAAATCACACTGATAAGCATCATTTGCGTATAGGAGAACATAATTCAAAACGCTTGTAGTACATTTTTCACAAACCAAACAAACAATATCGGCCTCAAGTGGTACTCTTGGACAACACCTAATAGCAAACTGATAATGCACAAAATAACAAAATTACGTCTATGCCATGTCGCCTGCGTCAAAACAATCTGTGAACAGTTGTTTCGGCTTATAAAGCCTCCTCAGCACAGCTATAGTCTTAAAGCAGACAACACGGCACAGATCTGACTTCCCTTATATACGCCAAGGTAGGCGATGAGAACTGCATTATTTGCAGAAATCATGGTTGGGGGACGTCTGCCGGCTTTTAAACGCCCACAACATAGTGGACTGCCGTTTAGATTAGTTCTGGACGAGTGGATGATGCCGTATGCCGTATTGCCACTAGATGGCATGGTGTCATCCACACTGTAATTATCGTATATTATTCCGTATAATTTTCACTACGATCTGAGTTTTGAAATTTCTTGTAACATTTTAAATAAACTAAAGAGAAATCAAAGAATTTTACGAAATAATAATCCTTCCCTTGCTACCGTTAAAAAATCAAATGATATTTTGGTAATAAAGTGCTGAGAAGTTGTAGAAATTGTTAGCTGCTTTAACAAATCACTTTCTGAATTATTAAGTTTACCGCAAATTTAACACCATTACTATTTTTATTTCTAGTTCTTGAAGAATTGATGATGCAAATTGGTTCTATTGCAAGTGACTACGACGATAGCGAAGCAACACCTGACTTGCAAATGGAAACTAGTGGTCTCTCTCCCCAAGAATTACCCAGAAAAACACGCTGTGAATCAATGGGTGCACAGTGTGATGAACACGGAAAATTTTTGCCCATGCAATGTGATCAGGAAATTTGTTGGTGTGTTGACGAAGCGGTAATCAACTTCCGATGGACAAATTCATTCAAAAAGAGGAGAACAGAGTTGTAGTAAGTACTAATTAATATTCAGTTTACATAATTAAACAAACATAATTAATTGCAATTAAACAGTCTATAATGGGGTTGACAGCATCTTAGCTGCGGTGTATAATGTTGTATATGCTGGGTAGGGATGTTAACGATACTTCGATGGTATCGAAAATATTGATATTCTGAGCCCAAATTAATATCGATAATTTGTATCGATACTGATTGCTTGCTTTTGGTAATGATATAAATGTAAACAGTATTACGTCTACATCATGGATACACAGTGCCTCTCTATTGATGTGGATAATACTGAAGATTGATGCCATGCTGACTCCAGAGACTTGTAATATCTTTCAAACAGATTGCATATCTTCCAACAGAGCAACATGACCCAAATTGGCAACAGCTTCATTTGCAACAACTCTTACGGGCTTATATTTCTGATTCTCAATCGAGGCTCCCTAATTTTCTCACAAGTTCCAAGACGTATTTGTGATGGATAGGTTTATAAGGGTGGAACTCATTAAAGCAGTGAGGAACCGTTCCAGCTCAATGTAGTCATTATTTTTGTAAAATAAACACAATTTCCACACTTTCCTGAACTGTAAACACCATTTTGGATTGGTAACTTTCAATGTTAGGTAGTAAACAGCTACAGAATTCAAATTGGCGATAGAGTACAAATAATTCAAGAAGATAATCCAATTTATATGAAACTTAAAAAGATCGAATAAGTAATTTCAGTTTTTAATGCATTAAAGATTCAGGGACATTTTCGATGTCTTAAAATAACAAACTTTCCTTGTTTAAATTGATTTAGCATTTCTCGGTCAAAATTAAATTTTTCGAAAAAACTGATACCTATACTTAGTTTTTCCTACGCATTTTCAGAAAGGACTTTGGAAGACCTTCAAATTGAGGTAATATTCGACCTCTCTTTCCTGCTAGGGGTAGAGGGTTGTTCTGACAACTTCGAATGTTTGATCAAAAGTGTCCTTGACTTTTTTCAGGATTTTACCTTATAAGTTCATGCTAGTTATTGTTCATTTCATTATTTTTCATATTTTAATGTTAGGTATAAAGCACCTTAATTTTTGTAATTCAGTATTCAAGCACCATGTGTATATTATGCTTCTCTTTCAAGCTCATACCCCAATTGAGAGTGTAGATGTTACACTAGGCTTCAGGGGAGAATATGACGATATCACTGCAGTACCAGTAGTCAACCAGATTGCGAAAATCATCCAAACTTTAGAGGGTACAATCAATTCAGAAGGGATGAAAGCTGACATTACAAATGATGTTCTTTTTATAAAATTCTCCTTAATAGGCAGCAATAAAGTTGATGTTGCTTATAAAATGGAGCAACTGGTATGAGAGCTTACACACTTTTCTCAATATTATTTTTACATAAAATATTTATTTACCTAGGTCATGCAACAACGTTTGCCAGGAATGACGGCAGATATTACAAGATCAAGATTTTTACACCGTTTGGGTGCAATTGTAGAACCTGTAATGGCAGAAAAGATTGTAGCATTGGAGCACAGGGAAGTTGTATCACAGTCTCCTGTTCTGTGGTCGCACCCTATCACACAGGCTTTAATTGTTATAGCGGCTGCTTCTGCATTTGTTATTTTCTGTTCTGACAGTATTGGTTATTTTGTATAAGAGAAAGGTAAGTTAAAATCAATACAGATTTATAGTTTTATTACACAACTATAGTTTAAAACCATTATATTTCTTTCAAAAGAAAAACTTCTAAATTAATTTTTATTTTAGATGAGTGCACTGCATAATATTGAAATAAAATCATTACTGATAGTGATAGATTCCTATCAAGGTCAATTTACATTGAGCTGCTAAGGAAAGGGTTAAGTTGTCTTCGCCAGATATTAAACCAGTACAGAATTAGGATTCCTACCAGTACTGATTTGGGTCCTTGGTAAACAAGCGGAATCTATTACAAAGGGGGCTGTTGATCAGGGATTCAAACTTTAGTTTTTGTACATGTGCTAGCAGTATTTATATTAGGAATTTGTTACTTGTAATAATTTAATATAAAATGTATAATAATTAATGTTTTGTTTTATTAGTCTCTTTAATTTAATACGCATATCAGAATAAGATGTTCCATGAATCTAATAAGTGTTATGTTTGTTTTTAATCAAACATATTCCATTTTATAACGCACTAATATTGGAGATCTATTAAAAATTCTAATTAAATTTGCTAATTCTAGCATATTTATTTTTAAGTTTAAGTATTGGATAGACATTTATTGGAATTAATTACTCATTTGTGAGAAAAAAATCAAACAGTCTAATGAATCTGACTGATATAAAGGGTGACTCACTAAGAGTACAGAGCGGTTATATGTTGAAAACTCCTTAGGTTATCGCTTAGAGAAAATTTTATTTTAACAAAAAAGTGCCAGAGAAATTTCCCACTAAATATTACTCGGCAAGTTCCTAAGTTTCCCACTAGTTGAGCATCAATTAAATTAACCCACAAATGAAACTTCAAATTTGCCGCTAAATGTATGTGGGAATAGAATTTCTCTGGCACTTTTTTGTTAAAATAAAATTTTTCTCTAAGCGATAACCTAAGGAGTTTTCAACATATAACCGCTCTGTACTCTTAGTGAGTCACCCTTTATATCAGTCAGATTCATTAGACTGTTTGATTTTTTTCTCACAAATGAGTAATTAATTCCAATAAATGTCTATCCAATACTTAAACTTAAAAATAAATATGCTAGAATTAGCAAATTTAATTAGAATTTTTAATAGATCTCCAATATTAGTGCGTTATAAAATGGAATATGTTTGATTAAAAACAAACATAACACTTATTAGATTCATGGAACATCTTATTCTGATATGCGTATTAAATTAAAGAGACTAATAAAACAAAACATTAATTATTATACATTTATATTAAATTATTACAAGTAACAAATTCCTAATATAAATACTGCTAGCACATGTACAAAAACTAAAGTTTGAATCCCTGATCAAACAGCCCCCTTTGTAATAGATTCCGCTTGTTACCAAGGACCCAAATCAGTACTGGTAGGAATCCTAATTCTGTACTGGTTTAATATCTGGCGAAGACAACTTAACCCTTTCCTTAGGCAGCTCAATGTAAATTGACCTTGATAGGAATCTATCACTATCAGTAATGATTTTATTTTCAATATTATGCAGTGCACTCATCTAAAAATAAAAATTAATTAGAAGTTTTTCTTTGAAAGAAATATAATGGTTTTAAACTATAGTTGTGTAATAAAACTATAAATCTGTATTGATTTTAACTTACCTTTCTCTTATACAAAATAACCAATACTGTCAGAACAGAAATAACAAATGCAGAAGCAGCCGCTATAACAATTAAAGCTGTGTGATAGGGTGCGACCACAGAAACAGGAGACTGTGATACAACTTCCCTGTGCTCCAATGCTACAATCTTTTCTGCCATTACAGGTTCTACAATTGCACCCAAACGGTGTAAAAATCTTGATCTTGTAATATCTGCCGTCATTCCTGGCAAACGTTGTTGCATGACCTAGGTAAATAAATATTTTATGTAAAAATAATATTGAGAAAAGTGTGTAAGCTCTCATACCAGTTGCTCCATTTTATAAGCAACATCAACTTTATTGCTGCCTATTAAGGAGAATTTTATAAAAAGAACATCATTTGTAATGTCAGCTTTCATCCCTTCTGAATTGATTGTACCCTCTAAAGTTTGGATGATTTTCGCAATCTGGTTGACTACTGGTACTGCAGTGATATCGTCATATTCTCCCCTGAAGCCTAGTGTAACATCTACACTCTCAATTGGGGTATGAGCTTGAAAGAGAAGCATAATATACACATGGTGCTTGAATACTGAATTACAAAAATTAAGGTGCTTTATACCTAACATTAAAATATGAAAAATAATGAATGAACAATAACTAGCATGAACTTATAAGGTAAAATCCTGAAAAAAGTCAAGACACTTTTGATCAAACATTCGAAGTTGTCAGAACAACCCTCTACCCCTAGCAGGAAAGAGAGGTCGAATATTACCTCAATTTGAAGGTCTTCCAAAGTCCTTTCTGAAAATGCGTAGGAAAAACTAAGTATAGGTATCAGTTTTTTTCGAAAAATTTAATTTTGACCGGAGAAATGCTAAATCAATTTAAACAAGGAAAGTTTGTTATTTTAAGACATCGAAAATGTCCCTGAATCTTTAATGCATTAAAACTGAAATTACTTATTCGATCTTTTTAAGTTTCATATAAATTGGATTATCTTCTTGAATTATTTGTACTCTATCGCCAATTTGAATTCTGTAGCTGTTTACTACCTAACATTGAAAGTTACCAATCCAAAATGGTGTTTACAGTTCAGGAAAGTGTGGAAATTGTGTTTATTTTACAAAAATAATGACTACATTGAGCTGGAACGGTTCCTCACTGCTTTAATGAGTTCCACCCTTATAAACCTATCCATCACAAATACGTCTTGGAACTTGTGAGAAAATTAGGGAGCCTCGATTGAGAATCAGAAATATAAGCCCGTAAGAGTTGTTGCAAATGAAGCTGTTGCCAATTTGGGTCATGTTGCTCTGTTGGAAGATATGCAATCTGTTTGAAAGATATTACAAGTCTCTGGAGTCAGCATGGCATCAATCTTCAGTATTATCCACATCAATAGAGAGGCACTG